>CM028125.1:14985974-15052329 GCA_016254315.1 Anopheles parensis | reverse complement strand
TAAGCAAAGTGATGGATTATACCAAGATGATGTTTAACTAAATAAGAAATAATTATAGTTTTTCATAAATTATATGGATTATCAGGCTTTTTCCGATATTATTTCGATATAAAAAAAAGTCTGTAACTCATCCTTGTTTGTCGCTTATCCTCAAATAGCTTAAATCATGTAGGTAATTTGTCGCATTACAATTGTTATAACCATAAGGATTTACAATTAAATGAGTACACTATTTTCATAAAACATGAATGTGTTGAAAATGCAATTTTTACTCACCGACATGAAATACCCGAATGGAATGTACAGTCATTCCTAGAAGGGAAATATCCTATTCTTATTTAAAATTGACATTCCAACGCTTGGAAATTGTAATTTACAGTAAAATATTGATCATGTCATGTTGTCATTAATCATGTTTTTTACACTTCCGGCTTTCATTTCATTAATCATTGAATATAATACAATTGAACTGAGCTTGCTCTTTGATATTAAAATTCAACAGAAATCGGAAAAATTAGATTTAAAATAACTTTACAGTATGGCAGAGAGGTTTAACATTTTTATAGTGAATCAATAATATCATCATATAGCCTACATAAACCAATAGGTCACTGAGCCAAATTAAATGCCCCTTTAATGTGTTGGCCGTATGTATACTGAATTGTTTCACCTTTGTTTGTTTGGTTACCTTTTTTCCTTCATTTTATTCAATAGAAGCATATATTAAAATTCTCTCCTGTTTTTCATTTTCCACCTTTTTTTTGCTGTTTCTCTTACAGATATACGAAATTGTTAGTGTTACTAGTGACCTTACAGCTGAGCTTTACCGAATCCAGACGGGTAAGTAGGGCTCTCGATTAAATCTAGCCGTTCGGGAGGACAACACACAAAATGCACTGGCCATGGAAGACCGTAACACCCGGTTCAACAGCAAAAAAAAAACCGGCTGAAGTAAAAATTCAATTTCCGCAGCCACTCGGTGCCACGGTAGCGGTTGTCATTAGGCGCACCGTTTTCTAATTGAAACTTCTAGCCGTAGGGAGCAAAAAAAAAAACAGTGCAGAACCGCACACAACACCCAATGTCGACGGGTGGCTCGTGGCTCGGTTAAAGGGGAAAACTTCAATCCCTTTGGTAAAAACCCCCCGTTGAAGATCCTTGAAAAGGGGGCGGGGGGATCAATGTTAATGAAATGAAACTCCCTGTTGTCCAGGGAGGATGGTTTTACATTCCAACCGCTTCAGGGGCGGTGGAAATTAGTTTTTTTGTTGCTGGTCCGCTTACCAACCATTTTTCTGATCGCGTAAAGGTAATGTAGTGAAGTTCCGAAAAGCACCACTTGACCTAATGGTCTCAAAAATGTTGTCCCTGCATGGAGCAAATGTGTACGGTTCATTGAACATTGCAAGAAAATGCGGACGGCAGCTTGGTGAACAACACCGGCAGATATTTTTTCGCTTTCGGAAGAGATGATCTTAACCTCACGGTTTAGACTAAATCTGACCCTGTGGAAACAATACGCCCCCAAAAATAGTAGGACAACCAAGAGAGACGCAGCATCCATTAGACGCTTCACAGTAATGGCCGTACCGTAGGTTACATTGCTTTAAGCCGGCAAAACGGCACCATCCGGGCAGGTATTTAATCGAAATGGTTCACATTCTTCCACTCCTCCGGAACAAATGGTTAGCATACCCCACCCTCCGTGGCCGACCACTTCAAGATGAGTCAGTCGGACGGGATCGGGAGTCTAATTTTAAAATTAAATTCACAACTTGTTTACATAAGAATTGGCCGCACGCTTTCGACAAGGCCACCGACAATGTTGGACATCTAATCGTTCACCCAACGCCTCCGTCCGGGATTCTTCGGCTCCGTGTCTAATGATGGTCCCTGGTTCATTTTCCCATTAGTTCGGTGCTCGACATAAACGGCAGCATAGCAGCAATCTGTACCAGCCGGAAAGTTTCATCATACTCGGCGGCGAAGGACCGCCGAACGAACGGTGGGGACCGTGGGGTTCCCCATCCGAATGCTCGCGGGTATGCGGTGGTGGCGTTGCGTACCAGGAGCGCGAATGTCTTGATCTGGAGTGAGTATTCCCCAAAAGTACTTGGATTGGTTTTTGTGGAAGAAAAAAAAAACGGAGATTCTTTAAAACCCCCGCAACATTTTTTTTTACAATTTTCTTTCCTATTATTTCAGCCAAACCGGGGCGCCCCTCTGTACGGGTGGGAAGAGAAAATATTTCTCCTGCAACACACAGGTAATCAGCGAAACACTAATGTAATGGTTTAAGTGGCAAAGAAAATCATTTTGCAGTTC
This sequence comes from Anopheles parensis, assembly GCA_016254315.1. Taxonomy (NCBI): domain Eukaryota; kingdom Metazoa; phylum Arthropoda; class Insecta; order Diptera; family Culicidae; genus Anopheles; species Anopheles parensis. The sequence continues at coordinate 15,050,004 of CM028125.1, read as the reverse complement.
GTTCTTCACCTCACATCTGGCTTCGGGGTGTGGCGAAAGTGCACCGTTTACTGTTTCCCAGAAAAAAATGGGCCCATTTCAATTCAATTCCATGAATTTGTGCTTGAATTTGATCACACTATGGGTGAATCAACTATTAATGTAATTTGTGTCCCCCCCGTCAGTGTAAACGCAAATGGAGGCGCACAGTCATTTGTACCGGATTGATGAAAATTGTTCCGAATTGTTTGGTGTTTGTTTGGCTGAATTGAATTAAGATTGAGATTCTTATTGTCGGATGTTAAGATTTGCGTACCGAACAGCTGATTTATTATAGATGAGATTTTAAGTGAAAATTTAGAATTTTTTTTCCTGTCTATTATATGATTAACTTTCCTTAGTTTTTAACATTTTATGTCTTTTCTTTTAAAAATTCACAAAGTAAAAAAAAATCCCAATCACGTATTGGAACTAAATCAACTTAGAATCAAAAAAAGCGCGATTCACTTGATTATGGTATCAGTGTCATCAGATAAAGGTTCCCGGTTTTTTTCCTACGCCCCCTCCCCGGTTCTACCCCTTTTCGGAAGATTTAATACTTCTTTTGTTACCGATCGATTGTGTCCTAAATTGACAAACAAGTGTACGTACCGTACGGCCCACCAATAGCAACTAATTGCAGGAAACAATCCACCACCAAAAGAGAAACCTGTCACCGATAGGGCTATCATCGCATTAAAAACACCATCATTGTCTCCAAAGTGTGTGTGTGTGTTGGTGCTGCTCCTTGTTCCAAACCCACCCACCCCAGTGTCCCCAGGTTTCTGGTTTCCCCGGATGATGCGCTATAATTGTGGCGATAAATTTTATTATGCCAGAGAAACATATTCAATTGCTGCTACGCGAAACGTTGTCCCAAACCCACACCCGGTCGCCAGTGTGTCACGCCCCGCCATCGTATGGACGGCCTTTTGCGAAGGAGTCAGATCTCCTGTTTTTTTTTTCTTCTTCTCGATCCACTCTCCATTATTCTCCGTTGTGCAGCTGGCAAGTGGGCAAGGATGCCAGGATGGTTCACAACATCATTGGCAATATTGAGAGTCACGGGAGTTTTCGGTTCATGGAATCCGTGGCGATGGTGCACAACGTGTCCACGTGCAAGAAATTGTTACACCGTGCGGATGGTACGAAACCGACGAAGATTGAAAATAAACGAAAGCGTGGAACGAGGCCAAGCGTGGCAAGGAAGGCAGAAGCAGACGACCAACCTGATCCTAACAAATCGATTACATTATGGTTTCCTGGTGCAGTTTTTCCTTCTGATGCAGTTTCTTTCCATCTTTTGTTTTTTGCTCGCATTCTGTCTGTACTGATAAACGACGATGGCACGGTGCATCGTGCCATGCATTCATATTGGGTTGTTTTACTGCCTCCTTTTCGGTTGTGTTCGCATGGTGGATAAATCTGTTTGTGTGAAAGGCGGTGGTTGTTTTTCTCCTGTTCCCTTGACCCTTAGGTGAATGATTGTGATCGATTTGTATCGGTTTGGAGGGTAGATTTGCCATTTGGTGTCACATTAAAAACAGCTGCCTTTGAGGGTCTTAACTACAAAAGGAAAACAATTGCCCCGGATAATCGTCCGTACGATCTTTCCTGCAGGATTGCCCCGAGCGAGAATTGGACTTCCGCAAGCAGCAATGTTCAGCATTCAATGATGTACCATTCGAAGGAAACCGATACCAGTGGGTACCGTACACCCGGGCACCGAACCCTTGCCAGCTAAACTGTATGCCCGTCGGCGAACGGTTTTACTACACGCACCGTGCGAAGGTAACCGATGGAACGCGCTGCAACGATGAATCGTTTGATGTGTGCGTCGACGGTACCTGTCAACCGGTCGGCTGTGACATGATGCTGGGCTCCCAGGCAAAGGAGGACAAGTGTCGCATCTGTCGGGGTGATGGTAGCAGCTGCAAGACAGCGTCCGGGCTGCTGGATGCGAACAATCTGCAGGTCGGTTACAACGATCTGCTGCTCATCCCGTCCGGTGCCACGAACGTGCTCATCAGTGAGCGAGCGCCATCGAACAACTATCTGGCGATACGGAACCTGACCGGGTTCTATCACCTGAACGGCAACTATCGTATCGATTTCCCGCGCACGATCCACTTTGCCGGTAGCGATTGGCATTACGAGCGCCGTCCGCAGGGCTTTGCTGCGCCCGATCGGCTCACGTGCCTTGGTCCGACGACGGAATCGGTCTATCTGGTGCTGCTGTCGCAGGACCGTAATGTGGGTGTAAATTACGAGTACAGCGTGTCATCGGAGATGGCTCCAGTCGATGAGCCGGACAGTTATTCGTGGATGTACACGGCGTTCGAACCGTGCACGGTTAGCTGCGGTGGCGGTGTCCAAACGCGTAACGTCACGTGCAACAGCAAAGGTTCGCTGAAGGAAGTTGACGAGGGGCTGTGCAATTTAAGCGAAAAGCCACCGACAACACAAAAGTGTGGTCAGCAGTCGTGTCCACCGCGCTGGTTCGAAGGACCATGGAGTAATTGCTCGAAACCGTGCGGCAACGAGGGAAAGCAAACGCGTGAAGTTTACTGCGAACGAGTGTCGGGCGATGGGTAAGTAGGAAAAGTCTGTGTGTGTGTGTGTTTGTGGCAAATAGTATCATGGACGAAAGCCAATTTGATCGTTTCTTTGTGCGTTTGTCGGTTTTTTCTGCAGCGAAACGAAAAAGATCGAAGAAAACGTTTGCCTTGAGCAGGTCGGCAACAAACCGGCGACGGAGCGTGAATGCAATCAGGGTCTTATCTGTCCCGAGTGGTACACTGGACGATGGTCACCGGTAAAGTATCGTTTCTTCTTAACGACCCTGTCAGAAAAGCCGTTCGGTTTGTGTTCAGTGTTTCACTATTTCTTTCACAGTGTAACAAATTGTGCGGCGAGGGTGAAAAATCGCGCAAGGTGGTGTGTTATCGGAAGGAAAATGGACGCATCACGGTGCTGGAAGATGACGAGTGCATTACGGAAAAACCGGCCGTCAGCGAAAACTGTATGCTGCGACCGTGTGAGGGTGTAGATTACGTCACATCGTCCTGGAGCGGAGTGAGTATAATTGGACTTAAGAATTATTGGATCGATCTAATAAGGTTTGCCTCGACTTGGTCGGAAAGCAACGTACTGGAATTAGGTTAGATTTCATGTTTAAAAAGGGAGGAAAACGAACTCAAAGACGGAAACATTTTGCTCCTCTTGAATGTTTGGTGGAAAATGATCACAAAATTTGCATACCTTTAGGCGTTTTTAGCTTTGTGTGATCGTATAGAAACACTGCAGCAAGCTGTTTTGGCCGGTTTGAATTTACTCATCCCGTCTTACCTTTGCAGTGCGATGAGTGTGGTGCAACCTTGGAAACACGTACGGTCCACTGTGCCTCCAAATCGGGTACGGTTTACAATGCGTCGTTCTGTGCGAATCGACAAATGCCGGAGCTGCAGCGCGAATGTAAGCTAACGCCGTGTGAATTCCAATGGTACACATCCCAGTGGAGCAAATGTTCCGCCGTCTGCGGAAAGGGCGTACAGACACGGACGGTCGTTTGCGGTATGTTCGATGGCCAATCGTTGAAGCGTGCGGACGATGATTACAAGTGCGATGCGGACCAGAAGCCGGAGAAGGAACGTGAATGTGACGGGCCTCCCGAGTGTCCTGGACAGTGGTTTGCGGGACCGTGGACCGATTGTGACAAGAGCTGTGGCGGTGGTATGATGTCGCGGAAGGTGCTCTGTCTTGCCAATGGTACTGTCGTGCCGGAAACGAACTGTGACGTGGACAAGATTCAGCTAGCAACGGAGAGCTGTAACAAGAATGATTGTACGGAGGATGAGGTCATACCGGTGACGGTTGGTAGCAAGCAACCGGAGGAGGATGACTACGATGAGGAGGAGATGTGCGACGAGGATGAAGATGGTGCTAAGGAGGATGATGATGGGTCGGGAATGGGAGTCAGCACGGAAGGACAGGACGGTGTAATGATGGTCACTGAAGATTCGACTCTGGCTGAGGGTGTGGAACTGGATAGTAGCGTCAGCGGCACAACGGAATCGTCCCTCGAGACGGATGAAGTTATGATGAGCGATGCGACTGGTTTCGATACGGGAGCTACTGATCCGGACGAAGGTTCCGTAACGGACAGTACCGTGGAAGGTTCCGGCGATGGCAGTAGCCGTATGTCCGAAGTATCGGACGGTTCAGGTGACGATAGTGAAGTAACTACGGTTGTGGCCGCATCTCGTGCCTCGGATGATGCATCATCGGATGCGGTTGGTAGCTCTACAGAGGCGACCGCTGCTTCTGTTAGTTCGATGGAATCGGAATCGGGCTCATCTTCGGAAGCGAGCGCACAAAGCTCAACAGAATCATCGGAGAGTTTGTCGGATAGTCAATCGTCCACGGAAAAAGACTCTGTTGCGACTACAACAGATACTGTGTCCTCGACGGAATCGTCTGATACGACGACTGAGGTTACGGAGACGTCAACCAGCTCTACTGACCTGGAAACATCAACCGATCTTAGCGTTAGTTCATCGACGGCTGACTTCAGCAGTACGACGGATGAGGAATCAACTAAGGATGTACCTACGACGACCGAAAGTGAGCTTCTCAGTACCACAGTTGCATCGGATGTTGCATCTAGCAGTCAAGCTGCCGGTTCGTCGGAATCCTCTACGGATGCAAGTTCGAGCGAATCTAGCACCAAGATGGTGGAAGGATCCGATTCTACCGATACATCTTTGATGGCATCTTCTAGTGAATCATCCGTAACCGAGACCTCTGTTTCTGGATCGAGCGAATCGGGAGCCACTGAAGAGTCGGTTACAGGAGCGTCCACCGACGATAGCTCTACCACAGTTGAATCGACGGAACCCACCGTGACTGGTTCCACGGACGATTTTACTGGTTCGACCGTAACCGAAGAGACGGTAGAAGACACCACATTCGATATCTGGGATTCCTCGACGGGTTCCACCGATCAGGAAACGGATGACACCGAAAGCAGCACCCCATACACGCTGACTTCGATCGTTGCCAAGGAACAGAAAGCTCGCAAATGCAAACCTCGCCCGAAAGTGCCACAATGCGCCAAATCTACGCACGGATGCTGTCCCGATGGTAAGACGAAGGCATCGGGACCATTCCTGGAGGGTTGCACACTGGCGGAGACGTGCAAGGAGACGAAGCATGGCTGCTGTCCGGACGGTGTATCGCCGGCCAAGGGTCCCAACGACAAGGGCTGCCCGAAGGCAGAATGTGCCGACACACTGTTCGGATGCTGCCCGGATAAGGTTACACCGGCGGAGGGTAACGATGGCGAGGGTTGCCCGGTTGAGACGACAACCGTCGCCGGATGTACGGCCGGCAAGTTCGGTTGCTGTCCGGATGGTACCACCGAAGCTAAGGGACCGAATGCGAAGGGTTGTCCGGGTGTGGAGGAGAAGGGTGAGGAAACGCCATCCGCCACGGAACAGCCAAAGGTGGAAGAACCAACAGCGGCGGAAGGTTGTGCCAGTACGACGCACGGATGCTGTCCGGATAACACTACAGCGGCGACGGGTCCCGAAGGAATGGGATGTGAGCCGTGTAGTAAGGAACCGTTCGGATGCTGTCCGGACGGTAAGACACCAGCTCACGGGTACAGCGGTGAAGGTTGCTGTCTACAAACACCGTACGGATGCTGTCCGGATAATATCGTTGCTGCACGTGGACCCAACATGGAGGGTTGCGATTGTCAGTACGCACCTTATGGTTGCTGTCCGGACAATAAGACGTCCGCCCGGGGTCACGATAATGAGGGTTGCGGTTGCCAGTACGCGAGACATGGTTGCTGTCCGGACAAGGAAACGGAAGCAACGGGTCCCGCGTTCGACGGTTGTCCGTGTCACGCACATCAGTTCGGTTGCTGTCCGGACGGTGTCACACCGGCCAAGGGACCGCACAATCACGGCTGTCACTGTTCGCACAGTGAGTACAAATGCTGCTCGGACGAAAAGACACCCGCCTCGGGACCGGACGGAGAAGGTTGTACCTGTGCGAACAGTAAGTATGGCTGCTGTCCGGACGGTGTCAGTGAGGCGCAGGGTAGCAAGTTCGAAGGATGTACTGCTGTGCCGGAATCACCGCAGAAGGCATGCGCATTGCCGAAGGATAAGGGTCCGTGTCATAACTACACCGTTAAGCACTTCTTCGACGTGGAGTATGGCGGTTGTGGCCGGTTCTGGTACGGTGGATGCGACGGTAATAACAATCGGTTCGATTCCGTGGAAGAGTGTAAAAACATCTGCGAAACACCGACCGGTAAGGATGTGTGCCATCTGCCAAAGATCACCGGACCGTGCACGGGACAGTACAATATGTGGTACTACGATGCGGAACGGAACATGTGCGGACAGTTCACGTACGGTGGCTGTCTCGGTAATGCCAATCGGTTCGAGAAGCTTGAAGACTGCAAGGCGACGTGCAGTGTGGACGATTCAAAACGTAAGTAAGATTGGGAGATCAGTAAAGGTGAAGAGGTTTGTACTTATCTGTTCGGGGTCTTTGGTTAATTTATAGCACCATGTGAGCAACCGATGGAGCGTGGACCGTGCAATGGTACGTTCGAGCGTTGGTACTACGACAAGGAATCGGACGCATGTCATCCGTTCTACTATGGAGGTTGCAAGGGCAATAAGAACAACTACCCAACGGAAGCCTCCTGTGGCTATCACTGCAAGAAACCCGGCGTACACAAACGTAAGTATACGGACCGATGCTGTACCGGAGTAAGGCATGAGCACGATCGATGGATGGTAATCTACTCACTTCCAGGGTGTTGGCCGTACTGCTTCCGGTCATTGGTGTATGATGTTTATTTCTATCTTTCTATCTATCTCTCTATCTATCACTGTATTCACTGTTCTACGATTGTTCTAACATGTACGGCCTTATCTGGTGCCCCATACAAATCCGCGCCATCCCCAATGAACTCTTCCCTTCAAACCCCATGTAGCAAGCTGTAAAGAACCGGTGGACACTGGTAACTGCGAGGCTACGCAGGCCCGCTGGTACTTTGCCGGCGATCGTAACAAATGCATGCCCTTCTACTTTACCGGTTGCGGTGGCAACGACAACCAGTTTGTTTCGCGCGATCAGTGCGAAGAGCAGTGCCCACCGAAGGTTGGTAAGTAGTGTGCGCCTGGACCACGGTGACCAGGAGGAACAAGCCATACGTACACCCTCCCACGCCCCCCGTTTTTTTCCTTCCGAGACGCTTCACTCCGGCCTTGTTCACTTTCACCGAAAAAAAGAGCAACCGACCCAACACCCACCCTCCCGTTCCGTCCCTGTATAGCGTTTGGGATTGAAGGCGGGAATGTGAAGGACGGGTTGGAATGAATTGTTCAACACAAAATCTTACCACCGGTATCGCCGGTTCGAAATTGAAGTTGAGGCAAATTTTGAACCACAAAACAGTTCCTTTGGCACACTACAACCATTTGGCAGCAATCGTTCGGCTATCGAGAACAAGAATCGTTGTTTTTTTTACATTCTTCTACCTTCCGTGTGCGAGTGGGTAACTAACCTAACCTTCCGCTTACGGTAACTGTGGCACAAGAACTAAAACACTCGTAACATACGTAACACACTAGCAAACGAATGGTGTCTCTTTATCAAAAGTTTGGACTTTATTAACATTCCGATTCTTGTTCTCCAATTAACAGAGAAAGACATTTGCTTCCTACCGGCGGAGATTGGTGAGTGCCAGAATTACACCGCTCACTGGTACTTTGACACAAAGGAGGAACGGTGTCGTCAGTTCTACTACGGTGGATGTGGTGGCAATGGAAATAACTTCGTTGATGAACAGTCCTGCATTAGCCGATGTATCGACGAAACGCCCAAACCAGCGGAAGTTCCCCAACCACCTCAACCAGCACCGGATCGTGTCGATTCGGAACAATTCGACCGAAGCCAATGTCTGCTACCGATGGATAATGGAAATCGTGAATGTTCACCGTATCAGGCGCGTTATTACTACAACGCACAGACCGGTAGCTGTGCGGTCTTCACCTACACTGGCTGTGAAGGCAATGGGAATAATTTCCACAGTGAGGAAGAATGCAACCGAAGCTGTTCAACCGATGCACGTGCACCGGTCGATGTCGATCTACGAGGTCCAACCGATCAGCGACCGAGCAATGTTAGTCGCTGTGAGGAAGCGCCAGNGATAATGGAAATCGTGAATGTTCACCGTACCAGGCGCGTTATTACTACAACGCACAGACCGGTAGCTGTGCGGTCTTCACCTACACTGGCTGTGAAGGCAATGGGAATAATTTCCACAGTGAGGAAGAATGCAACCGAAGCTGTTCAACCGATGCACGTGCACCGGTCGATGTCGATCTACGAGGTCCAACCGATCAGCGACCGAGCAATGTTAGTCGCTGTGAGGAAGCGCCAGAGTTCGGTGATGGTGATGGCGATGGTGAGCTGATCCTGTTCTACTACAACGCTGAACGTCGATCGTGTGAACGGTTCCGGTACAGCGGTGCTGGTGGTAACACGAACCGCTACAACTCCGAGGAAGAGTGCGAACGGGTGTGTGGAGTATACCGCGGTGTTGGTAAGTGTATCTGTGGAGAAGATAACACTTTTTTACTTAAGTTCCTGGTTGAATGTTGTCGTTGAACTTCTTTCATGTCACGCTTCGAAGATGTCTGCAGAGACGCAGTTGAGGCGGGTCCCTGTGGTGACTTTATACCGAGATACTACTACGACTCTAGGGCACACGCGTGTTACGCCTTCAACTATAGTGGCTGCGAAGGTAACGGCAATCGTTTCGCAAGTGCAGAAGAATGTGAAGGAACGTGCGTCCATCAGCGACCTGGTTACGATGATACTGGTAAGTAAAGAGTTGCTGTTACTCCCAAAGAGAATAAGCATTTCCACAGGTTGTTTTTTTTTGTCGAACATCGATCAAGCTGTACCCTTTACACATTATTTCATTCACACATTAATGTATGTACCGCGTGCCGTGAACGTCGTATCTTCCGGCAGCAGAAAAGCTAGCCATCTGTAACCTTCCCTTTAAGATGGGTGATAACAGATGCAGAGCCCGGTCCGTCAAACGGTGGTACTACGATCCAGTGCAGGAAACATGTTTTGCCTTCCGCTACAAAGGATGCGGTGGTAATCGTAACAATTTCCCCTCGTACAACAATTGCCGCACGTACTGTAGTATCGAATGTAAGTCGTGTTCGTGCTGGTGCGAGCTATCTTTGTTATCATCGTGTGGCGGTGCTGAACGTTGTTGTGCTAAAAGCTGCGGTTTGCTTTGCAACTCTACATCCCCTGGATTCTATCGCTTGCTCACTGGTGCATCATAAATCTATTGGCGGGGAAAATGGGAACGGAAGTTCTTTGGTGCGAAAGATCGGTGTGCAGGTCGCTTTCATGGGGTAATCAAACAACGCAAAAAACCCATTACAAACATGGTGGTTTGATTACGTGTAACATATACAACTTTATTGTGGTGATCTCGAATTGGTTCCATCGGTTTCGGAGATGATAGTGGATATCCTCAATTTGCTACATCGTTTCTAGTCGCTAACAGTTCGTTTGCTGATTTCGTTCATCATCAACATCATTCTACATTAATTATTAAAAAAGAAATTCACATAACATTAATTAAAACCAGAGCTGCAGAAGCTGCTTCGGAACTGAGCTAGTTCTCCAATAATTTCACTGTGATCATTCCTCAAACTGTCATATTGTTTAGATCATCATCATGCACATGTCGACTTCTTCATTTTGTTATCGGTGCTCATCATCACTTTATCGTAATAGTAACCTGAAGCTAGGATTCGATCATTGCTGCCATGGTGACTAACCAGACGAGGAAGAACTTGTCCATGATCGTTATCACTAACTAACGCTCACAACTTGTTTCGATGTACATCCTCACAGCAAACGCGGTAAATCCTTGCGAGCACTATGAGCAGGAATGTAGCCGACTCCAGTGTTCGTATGGTATTGCTAAATCATACGATCCTGCCAACGGTTGCGAGAGCTGCCAGTGCAATGACCCATGTGCCGATTACTACTGTCCCGACGGTAGCCTATGTGTGGTGGATGTCCAGAGCAGTGGAAGCGGTTCCGAGTTTGTTGGAGTTTGTCGTAAAACAAACAAACCAGGCGAATGTCCACCGCTGGCAAATGCAACACAATGCAGCATGGATTGCTACTCGGATGCCGAATGCCGTNTTTATTGTGGTGATCTCGAATTGGTTCCATCGGTTTCGGAGATGATAGTGGATATCCTCAATTTGCTACATCGTTTCTAGTCGCTAACAGTTCGTTTGCTGATTTCGTTCATCATCAACATCATTCTACATTAATTATTAAAAAAGAAATTCACATAACATTAATTAAAACCAGAGCTGCAGAAGCTGCTTCGGAACTGAGCTAGTTCTCCAATAATTTCACTGTAATCATTCTTCAAACCGTCATATTGTTTAGATCATCATCATGAACATGTCGACTTCTTCATTTTGTTATCGGTGCTCATCATCACTTTATTTGTAATAGTAACCTGAGGCTAAGATTCGATCATTGCTGCCATAGTGACTAACCAGACGAGGAAGAACTTGTCCATGATCGTTATCACTAACTAACGCTCACAACTTGTTTCGATGTACATCCTAACAGCAAACGCGGTAAATCCTTGCGAGCACTATGAGCAGGAATGTAGCCGACTCCAGTGTTCGTATGGTATTGCCAAATCATACGATCCTGCCAACGGTTGCGAGAGCTGCCAGTGCAATGACCCATGTGCCGATTACTACTGTCCCGACGGTAGCCTATGTGTGGTGGATGTCCAGAGCAGTGGAAGCGGTTCCGAGTTTGTTGGAGTTTGTCGTAAAACAAACAAACCAGGCGAATGTCCACCGCTGGCAAATGCAACACAATGCAGCATGGATTGCTACTCGGATGCCGAATGCCGTGGTAATAACAAGTGCTGTCAGGCAGGGTGTGCAAACATCTGTATCAGTCCAGTAGATCGTCCATTGGCTCCATCTGCACCGGTGCAACCGAATGTACCGGGACCCACCGTTCTGGAGGAGGTGCCCCAAGAGGAGTTGGACATCAAGTCGGAGGAGGGTGGTATTGCTACGTTGCGATGCTATGCAACCGGATTCCCACCACCCTCAATTCGCTGGCGCAAGGGAGAAATACAAGTAAGAAAGGCGCTTTTTTGGGATATCAAGAGATGGACTAAAACGATTTCCCTTTCATTGCAGCTCAACACCAACCAGGGTCGCTATGTGCTTTCCTCGAACGGTGATCTGCAGATTGTGCAGCTGCATCGTACCGATAGTGGCACCTACGTATGCATCGGAGACAACGGTATCGGTGAACCAGTGCTACGAGAAGTCACACTCACAGTTAGGGGTAAGTGAACACTTCCTTCCCTGTTGGTGGATCGATCTATCACACTACAAGATCGCTGTAACTAATCTCCAAATGCCTATGGCATATGCTATGAAATTGTTGTAACACACTTCCATGTAACTAACTCCTTCTTGAAACCGGTTGCTTCTTGCACACTGTCTCTCTCTCTTTTTCTCGTTCTATCTTTCAATCCTTGGACCTGGAATTGGGACATACTGAACTAACCAAACAAACAAAAAACACAAATATGCACCCCCGGGTTGGGTTCGATCTGGTGGCATTTGTCTATCTGTTTCGATCAACTTTTATCTCCGTCCTGCACACTAACCACACGCACGTTCGCTGTCGCTTCGGTGTTCGCACACATCAGACCCAGTGCCAAGGGATGCCTACATCGCCGGCAATATGAACGACTCGCAGGTGGTTGAGCTAGATAAACCTGCGACATTGCGGTGTGCGGCCGGTGGCTATCCGAAACCGATCGTAAGCTGGTGGCGGGAAACGTACATGATGCCGCTGAAGATGGTGAACCGTGACTATTCGCTGCACATTGCAAGCGTCCGCTTGACCGATCTCGGTCCGTACGTGTGTCAGGCTTATTCCGGTGCCGGTAAAGGTATCTCACGTACGGTCACACTGATGGGCTATGGGCCGGCATCGCCAGATAGTCCGGTTGATGAGAAATATATGAAGTACCTTGTGCCCAGACCGAGACCGGTACCATCGCTGCCGGGTGATCGTTATCCGTCACGGCCACGGCCACCAGTCGCTCAGCCACCGCCAGTTGTCGTTCGTCCACCAGGTAAGTGGGCAACTGTTCTGTTCTAATTATGTTTCTACTAAAAACTTGTCTTTGGTGTGGTAATGCATCTATTGCTTATGTTAGTCTCAAGCGTTGTATTACAATTTTTTCTCTCCAGAGGATGCCAAGATCCTCTTGCGAAAGCAGGCGCTACGAGTAGTTTTTAGTAGCGCACGAGTGGTAAAGATCATTTAGGACTAATTCTCATTTTATAATATGTTTTTGTGTTTGCCTTTTAGTTCCGGTGACGGTGAAACTGTACTTCCCGCATGGACGTGATCTGATGCCAAATAGTAACTTCACGATCAACTGTACCGTGGACGGGTATCCACGGCCCACGGTGAACTGGTTCAAGGATGGCCAGATGGTGGTACCTACCGATCGCATACACATTACCGACACGAACCTACTGTTTGTGTCCGGAGCAATACCGGCCGACAGTGGCCGGTACAAGTGCCTTGCGAGGAACGAAATGTCGGAAGCATTCGAGGAGCAAAGTTTACGCGTGGAAGGTATGAGAAAAGCCACTCGCAAGTCGAAACAATGCAATGTACCTTTGTCTTGTTTCCCACAGGTGTATACGTACCGCCAGGATGTACCGATAATCAACTACTCGCCAAGTGTGACCTTATCGTTGCTGGACACTACTGCAACCACAAGTATTACGCTCGGTTCTGCTGCCGATCGTGTACGCTGGCGGGACAGATAAATGTGAACAACCGTTACCGCTAAAACCGTGTGCCATAGCAAAAGGAATCTTACAGCCTGTTGCAATCACAGTCTTGTAAAATCGTGACCAGCACTAGCCATCTTGTACAACCCATTCACCGTCTCTCAACCGTACCGTGCAAGCCAAACGAAACACAGCAAACTTCCGAATCATGTCACAAAATGAATGAATTGCTTTACGCATCTATTTATTGCTGTTATGAAGCCGCCCCCCGGTACACGAATGGTTCACAGTAGTGTGCCATTTACAAGAAATAAAACACAATGAACAAATAACAACAGCGCGCAGGTGCCAATCGTTACAAACGGCTTGATTGAGTAGTAGCATTTAAACCAAAACCTCGAATCTGGTGCGAACATTCGAGCCCTTCATGTAGTGACAATGTTTACAAGTAGTACTTTTTTTTATATAATTCAGTCGTTGTTTAGGTTATATCGTTAAGTCGTAGGCAAGTGGAAAAAATGTTTTCTTCACTAAAGATGACATGATCGGTGTTCAGCTCTCATACATGGTTTAATCAAACAGAATCGAACATAGCGCCAGCATTACTCCAAATAAGCAAGCAAACGCAGACCAACCAATCAAGTTGGTAAACCGAAATCAACAAACAAGGCGATAAGGACGCAACAAACGCATATGAACAAGAACAACAAAAAAATATGAAACGCAAAACAGCTAATGGACCTGCATGTACTGTTGTAGCACATACACAAAATGCATTTCTCGCCGTAGTGTTTCCTTTCCCACTGTTGCTTTACTGTAAATAATTTATTGTCAACAAATCAGACCTTCTTCCCTCGTCCCATTCAAAAGCGTCGTCACTGTAGAATTGTAGTTTACCGCCGAAGGGTACAGTGAAATAGAGCAGAAAAAAAAGAATCTAAAGTAAATTCAATAACTGATTGATAGGAAATAATAAATGAATGAAAATGAACTGGATGTTTATGTTCATAAACAATGGATAATTCGTGATGACAGTATTAGGACGAATCTTTTATGTTGTTTGTAAATTTTAATTTCATAAACGAATAGACGAGTCAACAAGCTATAGAAATGAACGAAGTAGAACAGCATTTAGAACACGATATTGTGCTTGATAATAATAATAGCTTCCGACTGGAATTGTTTATTTGTTGTCTAGCGGGTTAGATAGCAGTTACTTAACGCTTCCTTTCTTAAACATTCACTACCACCATTTCGGAAGCCCACAATTCAACAAAATTAACGTTAATATAGTCTATCCCTGACAGATCCCACGCATTGCAAGCCCCTTTACAAGAAATCGTTACTCTTCCAGCAGCAACAAAACACACGTCGCAGTTGCTCCTTCAGTGCGTATCCACCTTTCGGTGGCAACAGTTCCAGATTCTGCGAGTCGTCATCCTCGTCCAGCGTATCGTTGTCCAGATAATCATCCTGCCCGGTCGAACTTTTGCTTCGATTTAGAATTTTCCTGTAGCCCTTGCTGTCGGACAGTTTGCGACACTGTTCAAAATCCAGATCATCATTGTCCGACTCGATCGTCATCTCCTGAATGCTGAACGTGTCGGACAGCTCCTGACGGGTGTGTGCACCACCACTATCCTTACGGTTGTGCCGTGGAAAGAACGATACATTCTCCAACTCTTCATCACTGTTAAAGCCCGTATTAACATCGACCAGTTGATGGCTATCCCTACCGGCCGGTATCGGAAGCCGAGATATCGGTATGAGACTACTAATTTTGGGCTCTTTTTCTATTGATTCCTGCAAAACAATAGCAACAACAAAATGGTTTAATATCCAACACACACACAGGCGAAAAGCACAAATGGGACAAGGCCAACAACATACTTGCCCATCCTGGTACATCTGTTTGTAGTTGCGTTTGGCTCGTTCTACCTTTAGTTCCAGCTTGCGCTGCAATATTTTGCACGTGCTTAGCTGCGCCACCGAACTGTGGTCTCGTTGCGAACCATCGTCCCCGTTCGCACCGGAAGGCACCGTAGCTCCACTGGAAGTAGCCGATGAGGAAGCGAACGAATCGGTACTGTTGTCGCTGGTTAGCACCTTGCGTCCACTAGCACTGGACGGATACTGTTGTTGCTGGTGCTGCTGCTGCTGCTGGCCAGAAGGAAGACGTTCCGAATCGGGCACTGGTGCAGCAGCTGCTGCTACAGCAGCCCGAACAGGGTCATGCCTTTCGCCCGGATTCTCAAACACGACATCGAAATCGTTTAGCTTGGAGTAAATGTCACTTTCTGCATCGGAATCCAGGCCCGCTTTTAGAACGCTCGTCTGAAGAAGGTAAGAACTCACATTAGCTAGCACCACCACCGGTTCGAAATTGCCAGCTCATCAACTTACGGCAGCATCCTTTAACAGATGGTTCTCCCCGAAACTGGCCAGTTCATCGATGAACAGTGATTCCAGCTTGTCGCCACTCTCGATACCACTATCGTCCATAAACATCTTTTTTACACCTTTATTACGTACTACAAAACACTAGCACTATATACATTTCTTTGTGTTTCGTTCACAAACTTTTGTTTTTTTTTCTTCCAGCCTCACTGACAATGTTTATCACCCACTTTCCTCATTGCAGTAAACTGTTCGTTTACGCGTTTATCGATTTTCCTGACTGTTTTCATAAACACATATGATTCAAATGACAGAACACGTGCTAGTGCGCAGACGCTTCGCACAAACGCGGTTTATTCGTAACGGAAAAATGTGCTGTTTGCGTTGAACATTTCAACTACTATGAAAATATGTATTTAAATCGTCCCAAAAACATTTTTTCTCAAAAGGATGTAAATTACAGATATTTGTGTTACAAACATTTGATACAAGTTTAAGTATTTAATAATTAAAACAGAAATTGCGGATGTACCGGAGGGTAGTGAGAACCCTTTCTTTTAATTAACTGTTAAGATATTTTTTATTAAATTCTACATGACAGATACAATAATTTCGTCAATCTTGAATTAATCCAAATTCATCGTCAAGCAAACTCCTTGCAACACCCACAGACTGTCGTGTTCCTCCGTGCGAAGGTCAGCTTCAAACACCAACCCGACGCCCATTGCATTGCGCCGCTCGGATGTTGTATAAACCGGTGTACGGAACGTGTTCTATCATACAAAAGAAAGATAACGCAAAGAATCACCAAATGAAACATTAGAAATAATCAATACCATAAGCAAGCTACACAATTAATAACAACAGCAGCCAAACACTGCGCCACGGAATGTTGACGAAACGTTTAACGAAAGTTCGCACTGCAACAACGGCTCGGCTGTTCGGTGTGTAAACGCGGAAATAGGGTAAACCCCTCGTCGGAAAGGAAAATGTTAAGGCACAATCGTTTCGTACGGAACAGTGCCAGCACGTGAGGTACAAACACTCACGCAAGAATAAATCGAAATGTTTATCAAACTCCGGTATGTGACAGCGGCAACATAATCAAATAAAGCGTTGGGTGCCGGGTGTACCCGTTTACTTACTTGTAATTTCAGTCGGTGTGTTTCTATCGGCACAATCGAGAGCACGGGCAACGGTTCGACCAGCACTTTCGGAGTCGAACGTGTCAGACATCGGTTTTCCGGATCCCAGCGTGCACCCTGAAGGTACAAACCGGTCACGTAGCAGCCCTGCATTTATCACCATCCATCCAGTGGTGGTACCGCGGGGTTCGATCCGGTCGGTCAGGTTGGAAACCCCGGTGGTTGGAAACCCAGCGGAGAAAAAACAGAGAAGAATGAACGGTACAAATAAGACAAATTGCATACGACTGGGACTAAGGGTCGGTGGTATGCACACACACAGTCCTGAAGGCGCAACACTGCAGATAGCTGGCAACTGTTGGAGCATATTTGCAGAGTGAAGGAAACAAAACAAAACAAAAAAAAGGAATCTAACAACAAATAACAAAACAAAGCAAGCACTTGCCATTTTGCTAGGGCCGCGCTACCGAAGTAGTGTCGCAGTGCATTCAGGCAGGCAAAAAACAACATCTTTTTTAATAAAAGAAGGAAAGCTTTATAAGCTGAAATGAATAAATTTCATTTCACTATTTTGTTTTTCAATTGAATGTTTTAAAATTGGATCTTGAGATCCTGAGTAGCTGTTCATTTAAATCTCATCGTGACTTTGTTTAAGTGTATAGCAATATTAGTATCTCACAGTAGGCAAATGGTAGATGTGCTAGAAAAGAACGAAAGTATGCAAACATCAAGCGACGAACATGTGTAATTCAATGGCAGCAACTGCCAGAGCACCCCGAAAAGACATCGATCACTACCCCACAAGCAAATGCATTATTGGATTTCTCCAATCCTGTGGATCATATAGGCAAAGCGTTCAGCAAAAAACGATGGAAAGGAAACCGATTCGATTTGTGGAATTGAAGCACTGGCTTAGGATGCGGTATCGGACCCATATTCAATTAGGGCCGCACTTATCAACGGTGCAAACCGATAAAGAGACCAATATCGGACCGAAAAAGCAACACAAAAAATGTGTTGCACCCAAAATCACCCTCCAATCGTCGGTGTGGCCAATAGACGTCACACACCCACAAACCAGCAGAGGCCGTGGTAAGAAAAATGTCTTCAACACCACAGGCAACACAGTGATGTGATTTGATTCGATTCAATCCGACCAACCGGTACTTGGGGCAGGGTGGCAAAAGGGCAGGGAGTCGGGTTTGGGTAATATATAGTCATGTTCCGGCAGCGCCATTGGCTACATGCGAACAGCATCCAGAGTTCTTAGCTTCTAATCGAATTGCAATCCAAACGTTCAGATAGGGAAAGATGGGTGGAAAATCTTGTGAACCATGCTAGGACGATTTACGTGTCTTGCGCACAGGCACACAGCCGTACGAATCGTACTAATCTAAACGGATCTAATGAAATCGTCGAGAAAGAGATTAATCCAAATTGATTTACCGCTTCCGGTCGCTCTTCGATTTCATCCTCGCGCAGAAACCGGGTGACGGACGTGAACAGTGTCGAACGA
This sequence comes from Anopheles parensis, assembly GCA_016254315.1. NCBI lineage: Eukaryota > Metazoa > Arthropoda > Insecta > Diptera > Culicidae > Anopheles > Anopheles parensis. Next base: position 15,031,993 of record CM028125.1, on the reverse strand, counting down.
TCCAGCGGCCAGTTGTTCTTCCGGCAAGCGATCTGCAAAATAATTTCCAAGCAGAAAACGAAAATTAAAACACGAAACGGTTGCATGTGGATGTGAAATTGAGCGATGAATATGCAGATGGGAACCAAGTCCGGAGGTGGGTTGAAGAATTGAAATTGAAAATATTTAATATCTACCATTGAATGATACCATTTCAAATGGTTGAATTTGCAACTTGTGTTTACGGACATATTGAGTTGAGAAATGAAATTAAGTTTTATTTAAATTGTATTTCCTGTAGACACTAGTGACGTGTACACTACACGTGTACTAAGCTTGCAAATGAGATGCATTTATTGTACAGCGCATTTTGCCAAAGAGTATTTTCTGACAAGTTTTATAAAGTTTTAATATGCGAACATTTTCCATGCCATAAATGTACGAACGGATTTAAACGAGAGGAACGAAGACCGGTTGAACTGTAGGAGGAGCCAAGTGTGTGTGTGAAAGAATGAGATGCGAGAGATCACGCCACCGCTTCGCCAATTATAGTTGTGTAAGTGATAACGAAGCAGAAGAGCAGATGATGGTAATCGGATAAGGACAAATTGTGATCAGTAGCGATCGGACAGCAGTGCGTTTAAGGTGTGATAAAAAGCATTCGGTAGTTGTGTGGCAAGCGACGCCATTGCTTTGTGCATAGGAAATGTTGCAAGACTTGTTTTATCGGTGAGCAAAAGTGATCCTCGTGGATTTTATGTCACACAAAGAGTAGTTATTATATTAAATTATTGAAATAAATAAAGATAAAGTCATAGTTTTGGAATGCGTACAAACGCGTTGCCAGCGTACGCTTGGTATGTGTCAGCGTATGGTCTCGTTCGACACTTGCTCGTTTCGATCGAATGTTCTTCTGTACACGAATGCGTAATGTGTGTAAGTGAAAGAAGAAAGCCTCTGTGTGAAGGAGGCCCAAAAACCACGCGCTTTGATTGAATTTGATTTAATAAGACATAATCGGTATCGTGTTGATCATCGTGAGTGATAGCAAAATTTGTTTCAACTTGCACTTTCATGCGCAGACAATGTACGTTCTTGCGTCCTTAATCCAACGTCAAAGCACCATTGTGATCAGCGCAATTAGCTGTACGCGACCGCCGGACGGTACGTGTGTGTGTGAGTGTTAAGGAATTTAAGAACAGTGCGTGTAGCATGCGTGTACTAAGCTTGCAAATTATTTGCATTTGTATTGTACAGTGAATTTTGACAGCGAGTTTTATTAGAAAATCATGCCATAAACGGGTGGTTCTTTTTCGTAACCTCGTTTTTCGGTTAGTTTAAAAAATTTGGAATTCATTAAAACAAAACTTTCGGTACATGTTGTGAAAATGGGTTGCCATAATTGCATTGTGCACAGAAAAAAGTGTTGGTTGTTTTTTTATGAAAAAAAAGTGTCTTGTGTGTAGATGTGTATTTCTCAATAAGCTTATTGCGTAAATTCGTGTATTTCAAAATGTGGCCATTATAGGTGAGTGTAGTTTTTGAAATGTGCCAAAGTGCATTAAGGTGTGTATGTGCCTTTGAGCACAAAAAAAAGTTGGTTGTTTATTAGTGAAAGGTTTTTAGTGAAAAAAGCTAAGTCTATTTTCAAAAGGTTTATTGCTTAATGCGTTAATTAGTGTATTAAAAAATGTGGCCGTTGTTGGCGAGTGCGTTTTTTTTAATTTGCGAAAAGTGTTTTCAATGTGTGTGAAAGTCAAAGTGAAAGTGAAAAAAGCAAAGAGGCCGCATATGAGCAGTATTGTCGGGTAAGTAAACCACAATCTATCACATAATCTAAAATGAAATTTTTACTAGCAGCAATTGATAAAACAGTTTCAAAATCTCGTTCATTTCGTGTAAAACTGTTTCATCAATTCATGCTTTTTTTTACTTATATTTTATTCAACACCTTATTGCATATCATTTTGGGGTATTATTAATTTTGTTTTTAATATTTAAATATGAATCGCTTACTAAACTACTACACATTTAATGGTAAGTTAAATATTCTTCCACTTGGCATTTTTCATCATTACACCACTGAATCACAGGCATGGGGTACAATCGCACATTGCTGCATGTAAGCGCCAAACCCAGGGGAATGGGAAATGTAATTTATATGCTGTTTGTTTAATTTACCTGAACTAACGCGGTTAAATAACTTTCCGGTATATGCAGTCCGGACAGCCACATCACCAGTGGTTCACCAGACACTGACCAATATTTATATTGCTGTGATCTTCGCTGCTCACATTAAAACACATGCCACATACACAGGTTGATTGTAGTTGGCCAGTTTGTCCGCCCAGCACAGCACATCATTAGCATCGTTGGGGGGGGGGGGGGGGGTTTAAAAAAAGGGAGGGAAGAAAAAGAATTTTGCGGATAATTAAAACGAGCAATTTGACACGTGACGGAAAAGTTTGGAGTTTTTTAATTAGCAGCCAAACACATAACACCCCGTTAATCCCGAAGCCCCGTTGTTGGTGGTTGCGTGCGTCAATTTTTATGCTACGAAGTAGCATATCCTTCGCCGGATGATTCCCCCAATAAAATGGGAGAGGTTTTTGAAAGGTATAGCTTACCAGCAAATGTTCGATCCAGTCACCGAGCTGTTTGCAGGTGGCCGGTGCAAGCTTACGCCAGTCATCCGGCAGCTGCCCGTTGAATAATGCATGAGCAACATTGTCGAGCACCGCATCCATGCCAATCTCGCCGGCGAGCGCTTTCCGCAGCTGGTTCAGCGTGTGTTCCATCCGCTGGATCAGCCGATTGTAGCGTTCCAGCTCCTGGAGCAGCACCACACAGATGGGCGTTATGTTGACCTGGTACGCCTTTTTCACGCGCCATATATCGAACGGTTTCGGCAGCTTTTGCAGTATGTCCACGGCCGCCCTGTCGATAAACTCATCCCGGCTGATGCCGCCCGTATCCGCACCTGATGACGAAGCGATTACATATATATGTATAAACACCCATATCAGAACCCGGTACATTGTGCGGGAAGGCATAGTTTTATGCCATATTGTCATTGTTGAGGCGTAAAATTTCAAACATGACGCTTCGACCGTGACTTGGCCAAAAAGTGCTCGACAGCGCTTGTCGACAAGTGTGATTGATGACCTAGGTGGCCTACGAGGTGTGTGTGTGTGTGCGAAAAGCGAAGGTTTGCAGTGCAAAAAGGTGTTTAATGCTTACGGGCTGTGTTTATGTGTGCCTGTTCATCAATCAACAAAACCTATGCTTATTTGCAATCAGCCCAGGTTTAGAAAGCTTTCGCTCTATTTACCGTGCCTAACGCTGTATAAATCAATCGGTAGCGATAAATTTATTTCTCACCGTCATAGAATGTAATTTCCACAACTACCATACGTACCATTTTCATCGGCAACTGGCTGTGGAGTCATATTACCCACGCAAACTATCCCGGTCGTACGATAATTGGAAATTATTTTAAATATGTTATTTTAAAAAAATGCTACTACTAAATGAATAACGTTTTTGGAAAGTTAATAAACCGCAACACTTCACCGTTAATAATCTCGTATTCTCTGTAAATGGCACTTTTCCCATATATTGTCCTCCCTCCCTTTTTTTTCTGCTGCCACACGTGAACGTGAAGCTCCTCCATCTTTGCACCCCCTACTTACCGGTTTGTGGTTGCAAATCAATCAGATGCGCCCAGGTTTCGCGTACCGCCATCGTATAGTAACCGATCTCCGCGTTCGAATGCAAACCAAACACTTCCGGCGTGTTGTTGAGTGGCAGCTTATCGATGGAGGCTGAAATTATAAACCAACCAGTGCACGCGCGCACCAACAATGAATCGTTCGCGAATACTTTCGACGGCGAAGTGCACTCTTACCGATAAATTCATCTCGATTCGGTGCCGCCACCGGTGCGTACGTAAATGATTCGTCCGTGTAGAAGTTGAACGGTTGAAACGTATCGAACAGGAAGTCACCCATGTACTCATCCATGTACGTTTTCACAACACGCCGATCGAAGTCATCTATTACCCGGCCACCGTACATCACCTGATGCGCGGCGGATAAACACGGCGGAGGAAACGAAGTTGATATTAAATATTTCAAATTAAATGTACATTCGACATTCGTGAAGTGTAATCGTACCTCTCCAATTAAATATTTCAAACTATTCCACGGTAGACGACTATCGCGTGAATCCACTGCCTTCGTTAAGTAGGTATCGAGTATCTGCAGACATACGTTAAAATCTGACTCATTGAAATCGTAACAGATGTTCCAACCCAATTTGCCATATTTTCTGCGCTCCTGTTGGAATGAAACAAAAACGCAAAAACGGTTACAAAGAGCTCGAATAGAACGAACGAACGAAGATGAAGCTAATTATTAGAGAAGAACTATCAAACAGTCAGAGCTCGATGTCACATTTGTTCTGAATACTATCCACAATATGGATATGGCAAAAGAAGATACTTCACATACACACACCAAAAAAAAAAAGAAAATCCCCCCGCGGGGTACTTTCCGATGTGAGTGCATTTGCGTAATGATAAGGATTGTTGATGGGAAGTATCCTAGACATCATCCGGTGATCATATGCATCATAACTTCAAAAGATTTGCATGCATTTACTTCTTCACCGTGTGTGTGTGTTTTTTTTTTCGAGGTTATGCTCGCTAAACACCAGAGTCATTTGCATGAATATCACACAAGTGAATGTTGGAAGTTCTGCAGAAGTACAGTGAAGAAAAGTGCACGATTGCAATTTTTCCACCCTCTCGGTCGTGAAGCGCAATGGTTTACATTCGCACGTAAAATCATCCACCCCAAAACCCCCCTGCCAGGGGCCTGGCATTATCTGATTTAGTGGATTTGCGAAGATGAAAGAAGGTATGGTAGAAAAAATCACGACTCTTATTATTCATGAGGGATTGCAGGCGAAGGCGAAAGATAAAATTTACATCCAACTTTCTTCCATCGCGAACGGGACAGAACTTATGCGCGGTGCATCCACTGATGTGCATAAACCCGAAGCTGACGTGCAATGAGTGTGCTCCAGATGGTTCATCTAACCTGCGGTGAAATAAATCTATCTGTTGGATAACCTTCCCCTCTCTTATTTTTTTTGGGGTCTAGAATCGTTTACCTGTAGCACGGCATGGAAGAATGCTAGCACGTATGCTAATGGTTTGAAGGCAGCATGGGTACAGGAGTCAAGTGTCTGCTGGCGAAGTTTGAAGAATGTGGCCCGCAGATTCATCTTCAACCCGTTCGGTGGCTCGGTAACGACTTTCAGCGACTTTTGCAAAATGCCAATCGGAAACGTTGGCGTTGCGTCCGTCGTTATCCAGAGCCGAAAGTCCGGGTGTGGTTTTTCGATCGAATCGATGATTTTCTCGAGCGATTTAATGAAACTGATCAGCAGGTGGCCGTTCTGCAGCATCAACCATAAGCCCTGGTCGAGCGCCGTGTAGAGCAGCCGCAGTGCTGCCCCTTCCTGGCCCTGGCCGAGCGAAATGTGCTTAAATTTGGTGCCCCCGAAACCGCAGCGGTCGGCAAGCTTCATCAGATCGGAGGTTGGGTCGGAACCCGGGCTCAGTATAAACACGACCGGTGTGGAAGCGGTCGATTGTTCGTAGATGGAATCGAAGCTCAAAATTGGCGGTGTGATAAACTCTTCACCCATGGTTTGAGCGACATAGTTGTTCAGCATCCGGTATACTCGGTCCACCCGCAGGCATCTCATCAGCAACAGGTGCTGCAATCAGGGAAAACCACCAATATGTTCAAATGAAAGATATCTTTAACACTAAATTCCAAACACTCGTTCCAAACCTACATCGTATGGTGTCATTCGGGTTTCAAAATTGCCAGGATATTCATACCCACCGATATCGTCCATATCATACCACTGTGTGGAAAGTATGAAAAAGAATTATTTTAACCAAAGTTGTACAAATGCTTTGTCGTATGAACTTTCTTACACTGCTCCACTCGTAGATGTTGCGCTCGATGTGACCAGGTAAATCGCCAAACTTTTCCGGAAACATGTCACCCAGCATTACGATATCCTGCCAGCCCTTCTCGCTGATCCACGTCACCGGGCAGGGACGATCGGTTTTCTCTAGCGATACCTTACCCTTGATGAAGAAATCAATCTCCGTCTGTGACAAACTGCCCCTGTTCTGTTCCAGCTTGATCGTGATCTGGAAGGAGTAGAGGAGTTTGTGCTTCTCGAAGATACCGATACATCCATAATCGTACACGTTTCGTGTCAGCGTGTTGATGATGTTATCCAACCGCTTGGTGAGAACGTTATCGGGGACGGCTTTGCGTAGGGAATAGCTAAATACCTCCAGGTAGGAGTTTAGCGAATATTGATACATCGCATTAACGGCGGCCATATCCGAAAGCACGAAGTACAGGATGGCACCACGTTGCGCTGCCAGTCGGTACCCGTTACGGAGCAGATCAATTTCTTTGGAAGTTTGCTCCGCCAGTACAATCTTTTGCGAAACTTCTGCTGCCTTTTCTTTGGTGCTTTCAAGCGTTGTTACGAGCTCCACGTTATCTAACATATTACCAGTGGAAGTCGCCAGCTCACGTAGCAATGAATCTTCAAGATTTTGAAGTAACGCTTTGTTGGCACTCGTCTCGGCAATTAGCATTTCGCGCTGCTCCTCAAGATCTGACCGTTCCGCACGTACAACCACACTGAGGAGTTGATCTTCCAACCCACTAACGGTGACGGTGTAGTTGATAACTTGCGCTTTTGCGTAGACGGCAGGATCAAAGTTTGGGTTGGCCAGCTTGGTCGTGAGGTACAGTCGGAAATTAGCGTCCACGTCCACTTCCTTATCGCCGATTATGACGATCTGTCGGCCTGCCTGTATTCTCACGTTTCGCTCCAAAATGTTATCTATCACCGGATCGATGTAATCATCCACATCCTGAAACAGTACCGGTGTACCGTACTTTATCGCCATCTCGAGTTGCTTGAGGAAGTCCTTATCGTTGAACGAGAGCGTTTTCAAATTGTTGGGCGTTTCGCGCTTTTTTATCCACGACAGGGCTTGCTGCTGCGGATCGATGCAGAGCGGAAACCGCGACGCTCTGGTGGTGAGTATTCCGTTCTGCACTGACAACTCATCCGGCGGTAGACCTTCCGAGGCCCACGTGCTCTGCTCGAGATCGCTCGAAAGGTTCCCGTTCACGCGATACGGCACGGTGAACGGTATTTCTTGGTCCACCACGTTCGCCAACCAATCATCAAAGAGAATCCCCTTCCGGAACTCCCAAGAAAATGGGCCCATGTACGCGAGAAATGAGGCCGATAACAAGGCATTTCCGATGACTTTCGTACGTTCGATTTGCAACTTGCCCAGATCGATCACCCACCGGTCACGCTCGGAGCTGAGACCGGATATCAGCTTGTCTGCGGCGAGCAGCCGCCGTTCTGCCTGTTCCATCATTTCCTGTAGCATTTGCTTCTCTTTGATGGCGTTCGCGTATTTGCTGTTTAGCTCGGACAGCTCATTCTCCAGTTTTCCAATTTCGTTCGTCAGCTTCACCAGCAGCCGAATCTGACCGTTCAGTTCCGATTCCAAAAACGCTACCCGATCTTTCTTGGGTTTGATCTCTTTAAACACATCACAGTAGCCTAGCACTGCTCGGACGAACTTCAGCAAGCCATATCCGGCCTTGGAAATACTTTGCATCTCGTCCAGCTTTTGTGATCTCTGTAGAGGTGTGGAAGGAGTGACACGATTATTAAACACTGTTTTCACACTCGTATCCGTTGGCGATCTCAGTGCTTACCTTCATGTTTGCCCGCACCGTTGCCACTTGTTTCTGGGTAATGGAATCACAGTCCAGTTCCTGCAAGCTGCGCAAAAAGTTACCCTCCGACATCATACCTTTGGCCGTTTTCCACGAAATTTCCTTGTAACCCTTGATGATGGCTACACACTCGCACACGACCTGCACCGGTTCGGGCGGTGTGGCAAAGCTGCGAATCTCAGTGATATCCGATTTGTCCAAATCCGACAGTGCCAGCCGGGCTACCTCGAGGGCGGGCAGTGCCGCTGCCAATGCTTCCTCCGCTTCCGCCTTTTCGACGGTAATAATTTTCTTCTGTTGCTCCACCTCGACCGATTTTTCGGACGCTTCGACTTTTTTCACGTTCGCCTTTTCGGTCGCTAAGGAAGAGAAGACCCGATAAGGATTGTTTTTTTTTTCTATCAAATAGTACATCCAGGCGATAAAATATCACCGATTCCCAAACGGTTCGGGAATGTGTTCCAATTTCCACGAAAACATTCACAAACACACACACACATTCAGTGACAAATAAACGAAACTCTTTTGCCCAACAGTCCAAGGGAGAAATGGCGGTATCCACTTCTTACTTACATGTCTCAATTCCCGCCAGCATCGATTCACAACGGTCCGCCGCTTCGATGACATTTTTCCGCTGCTCCTCGACGATGATACTCAATTGATCGATCTGAAGTGAGGCTTCATTAATTTTCTCGATTCCATCCGATAGTCGAGAGCACTGTTGCATGATGAAATTATCTTTCTCCTCTGGCGAAGCGTGACAAATTGAAAATGAAAGATGAACATTTATTTTGCTAGAGCTGGTTCTTCTTTTTTTTGCTCGTCGTGTCGTTGTCGCGTCCTCCCTGTCTTGCTGCCGTTTGGCAACTTTTTCCCAGCGCCACTGTATATTTATATTTATTTTCTTCTCGCACCTTCACGATTCGATTCGGGCGACGCTGGATGTTATGTTGCCGATAGCCTTGCCCTTTTTCGCTGTAACCGTATCTGGCTGGAACACGCTCAGTTTTGCTCGACGGGATGATGCGCTTGGTATGTATTGGCGTAACCTTCTTAACCGACCGAGGCTTTACCGATAGGCCGTAGTAGCAGCTATTTTCCACCCGTTCCCCATATCCCACACTCCGGACAGTGACATCCGGTACGGAACGAACCCATCAGAGGATGAAAAATAAAAACGCTTGCACAACGGTAGTAGGTGTTGCGAAACACAGTTCGATGGTCCATGGCATCGAATCAATAGATACGCCGTATTGCGGGCATGGTGGGAAATGAGAAAATTTGGATGCGAGGCACCGAGGCACATATTAGTGCTTCTGCTTGATGTGACTAAGCTCTTTCCAGCCGTACACTTCTGGTGGTGCGGCTAAACCGGAAGCAGGCTTTCTGCCAGAGTGCTTCCGTGCTGTTCGAAACAAGGGGAATGATCGATTATTCCGGATAATACTGTGCTAATTAATTATGGACCACGCAGAACACGCTCACTGCGATACGGTGGAGTGGGTGCAGGCTAAATCTAGAATCTTTCCTATTTTTCTCTAACGCATAAGGAACGATAGCTACACGAAATAAAATCGTAGACGGTTGACTGAGCGATGAGACATATGATAGACAGCGTTACGGGTACGTAACGGTGCTGCTGACAGCAATCGTGCCAGTTTGCCATAGCAACAAATTGATATGGGTATTTTCATCAAATTTACTCATTTTGCTATACATTGCATATAAACACAAAAAAGGAATACTAAGAGGTCGTCAGAAGCGCACTACAGTTTGGGAAACCAATTTGTCCCCCAGTGCTTGCTGTCAATTGTCAGTGTTTGTAACGCCATCAATAGTGTTGTCTACCAATCAGATACGCGTATCTGCTGGATGTGCTTCAACTTACCGATCAGTTTCAAGTACGTATTGATGAAATCAAGATAGTGCTTCGGTGTGACAAAGTTCTTTCTTCGTAATTTCATCAGATATTGCACGTTATATCCCTTAAGCGACTGGTGAACGTGTACGATGTGTCCAATGATTGGGTCTCGGTAGTTTTCTGGAATCTGTCACGCGAAAGAACCGAAGAGACATTAATCAGAAGATTGAATTATCATAGTTCTGCGAATATTTGATTAGTTGTGTATAAGCCGCCCTTTTACCGGCTTCCTTACCTTCGGATGGTCAGCGAGAAACACCTTCGCCACGGCAAACAATGCTTGCTGGGGCCATGGAAACACCCAATCAATCGTGGTACTGCCCACCAGTCCGGGGAAATTNAGAGACATTAATCAGAAGATTGAATTATCATAGTTCTGCGAATATTTGATTAGTTGTGTATAAGCCGCCCTTTTACCGGCTTCCTTACCTTCGGATGGTCAGCGAGAAACACCTTCGCCACGGCAAACAATGCTTGCTGGGGCCATGGAAACACCCAATCAATCGTGGTACTGCCCACCAGTCCGGGGAAATTGCGGCACCGGTTACGTAGTGCGTCACCCTCGGGCGACATACAGAGCACCACGTGCAGATTTCGTATGGCTCGATCGAGGAAATACGACCAAACACCATCCCTGCCGGAAGTGGGAACGAAAACGAAAACAAAAAAAAAACGTTGGAAAGCGTTCCAGTACCAGAATGAAAGATGCGATAAATGGATTTAAAATGGCGTGCCGGAAAAGCATCAGGAAATCAGTGCAAACACAACAGTATGCCCCCGTACCCCGCGGTAGCTACAGGCTGCTTTTTAGCACGAAGCCAATAAACCACGTGCCAGCAGCTGTGAAAAGTTCGGGCAACGTAATAAATACCATCAACCTACTTGCTGGGCGCGTAGCCATTTTCCTGCGCTGCACCGCGGCACTGACCAATTATCTGATCCTTTTCGTCGTCGGTAAACATTGCTGGCACCATTCCAGTGGTTAAAATATTATTTATGAACTCGAGAAATCCTTCTTCCGCAATCTTTGTTCCGGACAGGGAAAAGGAATTAAAGCAACAACAAAACAAACGAAAGAAGAAAGAAACAAACGTTAAAATTGAAAAGCGTCAGATTCACTCACAGCTAGCAACTTACTTGTGCCGCCTTAAAGATGAAGCATGTTTTGGTATTTTTTACTCCAACTTGCAAGAACAGGGTTTTCAAATCCTCACGAAACGACACCTCATTGTATCCACGGCTAAGCACTATTTCGAAAACCTCACAACCGGCCGCAAATGCTGCCAGCCGCGTAATGCTCTGCTTGCCCGATCCACCGATGCCAACGAGCATAACGTGCCCTCTGTTGAGTAGATGAACGCATTTGCTCGTTTACCAAGTGCTGCAACTAATTTCGCCAGCACCCATTCCCATCCCCATGCTTACCGATGCATTCGCAACGTACGGTGAACGCGCGTCAAGTGCTCGAGGCAATCCTCAAACAGCACCAGATTCATTTTACCGCGCTGCTCATTGTACTCCATTAGTATTTCCTGAAACAGGAAGTATATGGCTTCGTAATCGAGCAAATCCTCGTAGTATCGTTCTTCCGCCGGATTGACAGCGTTGCGGTAATCGCCAAACAGCAGCGGATCTCGCAACGCGTACTGTGCACTCGACAGCTCCACCAGTGCACTTTTAATTCTGGACTCTAACCGTCCCTGGTGGACCGGTTCCACCTGCACCGTATGCCGGAAGCTTCGCGGAATCGGAAAATGTTCCATTATTTGATCGCTTATTTGCTGCTCCATAAACTGTTGATCCTGCTCGTTTATCAAACGATCACAAATCACGCGCGAAAACTCATTACGCCACACCCGGACGAGATGGCGCGTTTCCTTGACGAAGCTCGGATGTATTTGTAGCATGCCGGCAAAGATGCGGGACAAATCTTTCATGTTAAATATGTAATGGAACTTCGAAGGCGTCGGAGGCAACTTTGTAACGAGTGTTTTAAACAGTGCCAGCGTCATCTCGATCAGTTTGTGTGCATTGGTACCGAGCTCGGGTGCGAACGGTTGCAAGTGGCCCTTCAGGATCGATATGTAAATGTGATGCAGCGTTTCATCGTTGGGGAAAATAATGTTGATCGCTGAGAACATGGAAATGAAGCGTGAATCCACCTCATTGCGACCACCTCCAGCACGACCCATGGCGGCGATAAATGCTGTAAAGATGGAGGAATATTTCAATTCATTTGATTTGTTTGCCTGTGGAGTGGGCTTTGCAAAGCGAAAGAAAGGTGACAGTAGAATAAAATTGGACAGTTGTAAGGACAGGAACAGGATTCGTTAAGACGTGAACGAAACTGAGGCATAGAGACCTTGCTGTCAAATATGTGATACGAGGTTTTGAAGACTGAAAGATTCGTTCGATTCTTATTGCGTATGACAGGATGGAATATACAAGGAAAGTACGTCGCGAAAACGAGCGGACGGGCCATAGAGAGAAATGGTTGATAGAATAGAAGGAATATCCAGATCATTGGAAAGAAGACTTACAGTAAGAATTATCTAGAGTGGGAATTTAGAGCTTCTATAGAGCCTAACCACAGAAGGCAGCGTAGTCCAAAGTGGATCTTACCCAGCAACAGTATAAAACCTTCAGACAGAGGAGATCTCTGAGTTCAGGTGATAGCCTAACAATCAGACCCACAGATTTGTTCGTCTTTGATCACATGATCTACATGGACATTGAGGAGGAGCGTCTCGTCCAACAACACTCTCAAGACTTTGAAAGAAATTACTCGAAGCAACCCCGGAATCCAACATCGATACTTACACATATCTTTGAATTTCTTCCAACTTAAATCCTTGGTACGGTCGAACATTCCCTCCTTTTCCAGTAACAGTTTGAGCAGGGCAATCGGTTGCTGTGTACCGTAGTTGTCCACCTGTGGCATATTCATATCGTCGATGAATGTGACCAGTTTCTTCCCTACCGGTGGTCCAAAAATATCCTTCGTACGTTTTTCCACCGCAGCTTCGATCGTCTTCTGCACGTCCATTGAAGATGTTCGCGAGGAAAAGTTGATATTCAGCACGACGAAGGAGTCCCGATTTAGATGTCTCAAGAAATGGGATATTACGGCCGTTTTCGATGTTCCAGGATCTCCCACTAAAACGACTGGACGACGAACCTGCAGTGTACAAAAAGGGCACCAATGAAGAAGATATGGCACTCTGTTGTCACAATTTAAGTTCAAAAAACATTTCACCTTGTTCATCAGATCCAGAATTTTCTCTATCTTCATAGTATCCATCGTAGGCACTAGAATGTCACTAAAATTCAGTGTCGCATCATGCTCATAGCTTGGGATTACCCATTCCCACGCAATCCACTGCTTCCGTTCAATGTCAAAGAAATAATCAAACAATGTGGGTTTTGATGTGGGCAATTGTCCGGTAGCGGCCGGATTATCGCGCGTATCTTCCGTCGCAATCATTTCAAGGTTTCGCTTCACAAAACCATCGAAACGAATGCGCGACTCCTCAAGCAAGGCAGCACCGAGCGAAAGATAAAGGCACTGTATGAAACCACACTCGGCCACATCTTCCTCGTGCAGGCAGGCGGTGGTTTTCATGGGTAAAAGTGCATCATAAAATTGGCACAGTTGCACCACCATGTTCAGGTTGGTTTGGTGAATGACCAGCTCCAGTGGATCTTCCTGATTATTTCCATCGACACCCTCCAGAATGTAATCGATCGCAATAGGTACGATGGCGGTGAACGTTTTTTCCAACATTTCCTGCTCCTCAAGGTAGCGCGTTTTTAGCCACCGTTCCCAGTAGCACAGGTAGCCAAGGTTTTTCGGATCCAGGTAAACCATACCGGCACGTGAAACTGTCGCGGGCGAAGCGTAAGCTAGATCGCCAACTTCAAACAGAAGCGCACAGTAGCTATTTAGCCGAATGCGCTCCCCGTTCGCTAGCGTCAGCAGTTTGTTGTCATCCATGACGGAGTTCATGTTTTCAATCCACAGTGCATCAACGTCACCGTCGAAGCAGACGTATCGACGTTCCTGTAACGATAAAGGAATATGGCGCTCATTAGCCATCGGATCATTGAAAGACCCAATGGTATAGGATGGATAAAAGGGATAGAACGCGAAGCAATATAGTACGAGCACGATACTTACATCGCGGTCAGTGGGTTTATTCATCTCTCGGAATATGTTGGAGAACAATCCATCGACCCAGTCGCGGGTACTGGGATCGAGAAATCCATACAGCTCTATCACCGAGCAGGCCTATAGCAAGTAGAAAGGGTTGCAACGAAAAAAAAAAGATATTGAAAATGATGAGCACTATAAGGATAGAGGGTTCTTTCTGATGATTGAAATTTTCTGTGAACCAGGTCGTCGATAAAAGGTATCCATATTCAGTCAATATTTAGAGCATTTGTAGAAATGCAAAAAAAGAATTTGAAACGCGAGCATGCCTATAGCAAGTAGAAAGGGTAGCAACGAAAAAAAAAAGATATTGAAAATGATGAGCACTATAAGGATAGAGGGTTCTTTCTGATGATTGAAATTTTCTGTGAACCAGGTCGTCGATAAAAGGTATCCATATTCAGTCAATATTTAGAGCATTTGTAGAAATGCAAAAAAAGAATTTGAAACGAATCCATCTCATCCAATCTACTAACTCGTTTTTACGAAAAAAAATGAACGTTGCCATAGCTATTGCCTATATCATTCGCGATGGCTTACACTCCCGCATCAAGTGACTGCTCTAGAGAAAAGCATCGATTTTTCGGAATGAGCACAGCCGTCATCATCTCAGATTCCCTGCCCTGTTTTGGGTTTGGATGAATACAACCGCATGCTAGCTGGAACGAAGGTCCGTTAATTTATACGTGAGTTTTTGGTAAGAACTGGTAGCCCTGCATCACACTGTGGTTGCTGCCGGATGCCTTCTATCAACCCGGGGTTTTTGCAAAATTGGATTGACTATAGAAGTGCATCCAAATGGATCCAATCGCACAAAGAGCTTATCTTTGCGTACCAATTGCAAGATAACGATTATTTGCATCGTTCGTGTGCATCCCAGGCAAAAGGGCGAATAGATCGTTATGCATTTTTGCACCACACACCCGGTACAGTGGCAACCATTTTGCAACGCTCATGGACGCCTTGCTAAGATTTACCATTAGTTGATATTGGCATGCTCAAGTTCTTTGAAAATATCGTTCGCAGTACAGTGTGAGATGTATTCCTGTTCAAAAGGTTAACAAAAAAAACCGGTCAAAACGTTGGTGGTTGCTTTTGATCTAACTATTTTACCGATGCCGAATCGAAAGCAAAATACTAGTTTGAAAAAAAATGGTGAAAATTTCAATATGGGGCCTTTATGTATGGAGTACGGAAAATAATAAAACAAACATAACGATGTTTACAATGCATCTTACCTTTGGGTTAAGCACGGTACATTTCGTTGGCAGCCCCATATTGGTTTGTGCTTTTATCAAAGTGTTAATTACAACGGTTTTTCCACCACCAGTCGGACCAACCACCATCGTTGAATGGCGGGTCATCATCGTTTCATACAGTTGCTGAACCTTATCCATCTGAAAAGAAGTGCATTAATCAATTAAATTACCTACGCCTTGAGCGAAACTATAATACAAAAATAGATAAACGAACCTGTTTCTGTATTATGACGAATCCATCGGTTAGCAGTACTTCCCTCACCGCTTCATTAAAGTCCGGATAACCTACACGTGGATAATCAACTCCGGGGAATAAATCCTATAAAAATTTGAAAATATCAAGCGGAAGTTATCAAACCAAATAGAAACAAAAAAAAACCCCTATGCCCGTCTACCTTTATAAGCCCCATAAACAGTGGCACATCGTCAAACACAAACTTGGGAAAGTTCATATCGAACAGCGTTCGCATCAATGTGGCCCCTTCCGAAAGTTCGGGCGATTTGCGTTTGTTCACACCGGCCATCCGCAGCACCGCATTCAGTGACCGCAGACCCCAATCGTAATGGTACTGCTTGGACAGTTGCTCCCGTGCCATCTTGTACAGTACGGTCATCTTTTTGGCCAACACTTTGGCCGTTATGAAACCGTCGGAAAACAGTGAAATCATACAGATCAGCTCCAGGTCCGGCATGATGCAGGTAACCGGTCGGAACAGGGCTTTCACCGACTCCGGCAGCTCCGTACGTCCGGCGTACCCAGGATTCATCGTAATAAAGATGCCAACTTTCGGATCGAGATTGATTTCGTTACCTTCAAACTAAAAAAAACGGTTAAGAAGTTTTGGAAGGTTAATCTTACGAGCAGCAGTGGAGCAAAGTTTTAGAGAATTTACCATAAATGTTTGTACGCGTGAAACCAGCGCCGTACGAATGGTTTGCAGTTGTGTTGAAATTACGCTCAGCACGGATATATCGATACGATTAAACTCGTCAAAGCATCCCCATGCACCGCACTGGGTAAGCCCTGTAGGAGTAATAAATAAACATACACAAGATTAGTGATTAAAAATTAATTTAAAAAAATGAAACAAAAATATTAGTTGCAAAGCAAAAGATGCATTTTTAACCAACCACACTGTGAACGTTCAAAAATCCTAAAGCACAACAACAAAAGCTTTAGGTTTTGGGACTTAATTTAAACAAATAGAATTGCAAATTGTCCGAACATTCGGTAGCTAAACACCGCACCCAAAAGAGCACGCGAAACCGCACGCGTTTTGCATGGGAAGAATCATCCCAGAACCCTTGTACCGGGTCCACGTGTCGCAAATAGAATTCTGACTCCAGATACCAAAAAACCCACCCCCCGGTAGACTGTGGTTTGGGGCACGGAAATTGAATCACCATTTCGATGCACGCACACGCTTTATTTGTAGTGCAATTTGTGTTTTATAAAACGCAAAGCCGATTACCGAATCGGTGTTATGTGTGTTTCGGTACGTCTTTTTCGACGCGACGCTCAAGCTTAAGTACGCAAAAGGCATTCCCGAACCACCTGCAAACACACGGTGACGCACGGTAAGCAAACAGGTTTCCGGGTGTGCTTGGCGAAACAACCAACAACCAAAAAAAGGTGTAAAGCTTCGTACACACACACGTCCGGCTGGTGGCTGCGGTTGAAGTTATGCAAAAGGTTTTAAAACATTGTGCTGGGAGCCCCATTTTCCAGCTCGGTTGTGTTGGCCGCACAATCAGCCACCATCATCACGATGAATTGCAAACCAAGGGCGTCCGGATCTTCGGGTGGTGCGAATGGATTAAACCGCTTGTACTGATAACTGGTGAACCAAGGACGGTGGGAAATGGAAATCGGTGTAGGTGAGAGGTGATGGTCCGCTAGGTGAGCATGGATGCCAAACCGGAAACACCAGGCGCAGGATTGAAATTACAGCAGTTTGCCAAAACGCCGAATGCGGCACACGTTATCAGATCAGCAGATATTTAGTTTGCGGATTACTGTTAAACCGTAAAATTGAGAAATAAATTTTGCCGATTCAATTTGATTATTTTAATGAGGTAAAGTTGGACGAAAGCATTCGGTTTGGCGTTATCCGCCGACACGGTAGCGGCAGAATAATTTTCTTGCTTTCGGTACATTTGATAGATGAAATTTTTGGGGAAACAAAACTATTTCTCATCACACAAAACAAGTGTATCATGTGCAACAATTTGTTTTATGTTTGTATTGTTACTACATATTTTGTGACTTTTCCTTTATCCCATTACAAAATCCGTTTTACATCTGTGAGTTCTCGGTAGCGAGTCGTTGAATCACTAGCATAAGATTGAGGCGTTAGCTTAAAACTATTCTACATACCTGACAGAACCGTACCAACGGCTCGGAANTACTACATATTTTGTGACTTTTCCTTTATCCCATTACAAAATCCGTTTTACATCTGTGAGTTCTCGGTAGCGAGTCGTTGAATCACTAGCATAAGATTGAGGCGTTAGCTTAAAACTATTCTACATACCTGACAGAACCGTACCAACGGCTCGGAAATCCATCCCTTCGCCACAATTCGTTACAACACAAAGCAGTGCGAGCGCTTTCGCTAAATCCTTGGTAGTTTCGGTCTTTCCCGTACCGGCCGGTCCTGGATAGTTTGCGTGCATGGTAAGGAAGCGTATACGAAAGCGTTCGGTTTTAGTTACAAAGGAATGCTAGATAAACATGTGAACAAACGTCCGTTTTCCGATAAGAGACAAATGTGCTTGGACTGTGATGCGAACTGCCAGGGATCTTGGGAAATGCACAACGCTCCTGCAACGGTTTTGCCATTGCCCGGGTGAGATTAGCAGAAACCCCGTGTCTGTTTTGCTACAAATTTTGGACCAAAATTTGTGTGTTCGGTTTTTGAGGGAAGGGCGAGAGCAACCCGGTATAATGGATGCAAAATCTAAATGAATGTTGTCACCGGCACACCATCCAAACGTCGATGAAAACCGCGCCAGTCCTGCAGCAAGTGTCTTATCTTTCGGTACCACCGTACCCGAATGTGGATACGGTATCGATTATCACTTACCAGCTGGTGCACCGCCCAAATTCATCGTCAGTGCTTGTGTGATTGTTAAATATATCCTATCAGTCAATGGCGTAATAACGAGCCGTCCGTTTAATCCCATATACTCGTAACCGTAATCGAATTTTCCTATCAAATCATCGTCGTCAGCCATCGTCATTGCGGTTGTCAACGGGTATCGGTGAAGGATACGGTTTTCCAAGAGAGATTTTCCCCATATGGCAATGATGTTCGACAGTGATTCGAAGCCAGAAACGTCCAAAATTTATTGCCGGATTGGTGATTTCGGGGCCGCCCAACACCAACGACGGTGCACGGTTATCGCCGGAAACAAGACGAATGTTTCATCCATCCAACGGTCATCCATCCATCCATGTGGTACACGTACGAAGGCGGATCGGGCCAATGAAGAGCAATCAGAAACGAAATGTAATTAGTACAGGATTTGAAGTAGCTTCGGAAAAATCGAAATCGTACGGCAGAAACATTGTGAATGATTGGAGTTGATGGATGGGAAATGTGGGAAAAACGGAGATTTGGTCTACAAATGTCTTGACTGGAAGTTGACGACTATCAGAAATCGAACAAACGTTGAAAATTATTTCCAAGAAGAAATAGGACTTTAAGTATTTAAATGTTCTTTAGCTCTTGCTTTATAGATTCAACATTTCTTTTTAATTTTTAGGTTAGTTTTATTGGATACTACTAAGATCTTTAAAAAGTCTTTATCTAGAAATTATTTAGTTATATACAAACAAAATTAGACATCAATCTTAATCAAATATTTCTTCTTTTAAAGTCTTACCTGTACATTGCAGTACAAACAAATTATCCATTTCCCGTATCCAATAAAATCTGTCGATGAAAGTTTTCCAAGAGTTAATGCTGAAGCACAAAGCATTAAAGTCACTGACACTACTTACCGCAGTTGACTTTCCCATCCAAATTCCTGAGCATCCAGAATGCTGTCCCGGACAAAGCCTTCAATAATATCCCGTGCATGGACATCGATCGTGGCAATGGTTTTAAATTTAAGTCGATCGTTGGGTGTCAGATTAGCGCGCACTAATGAGAGCGAGACGATTCTATTAGTCACACAAATACTTCCTAAAAAAAACTTACACCAGCTTTATACTGAAACGAGCTGAAATCTCAGCATACCTTTCAGTACGAGTTCGTCCAGTTGGCGATTCTGCTCCTGAAGATATTCCTTCATCGCACGCTTGTTGCCGTGTCGTACCTTGGCGAACACCTCCTCAACTTCAGCCGTCCACCAGACTTGATTCGCAGCGAGACATACCATGCCTTGGTAGAGCATAATCCAGTCCGGCCTAGATGAAGATGAAATTTGAGTCCGGGACCCCACCCCAAAAACAAGAAGAGAGAAAACGTGCGTGGAATATCACACATTCGCTACCGGAAATTTTCTAACCGAAACCATTTTTACTAACCGTGCGAGTTCGCGATCCTTGCCGTAATGGTAGATTGCTTTCTTCGTTATAAATCGATTGGTTCGACGCATTTCCTTTAACACGTCGTTCATCCATTGTTCCACCCGCTCCCGCACCGGCACTGGTACACGTGGAAACAAATGGAAATCAATAAAGGGACAAAGGCTTTTCTAACATTTTCTCAAAAGCTGTGTGGTTATGTTTCTTTTACTTTTACATCTCCTCCTACCACACATGCCTTGGAAATTCGACCCCAAATGCATCCGGTTCTTAAAACAAAAGACAACGCCTCGCTCACCAAAAAGGGAGGACGCCAGTTTTAGACATGCCGGGCAAGCGATTGATACATTTGCTGCCATAAAATAAACTTCCACCATGACACGGTACGTGAGGTAATAAAATGAAAAATTGTGAAATATTTTCCACCTCAACGCATCTCGGGTGTGTCGTCGTCGTCACGCAAAAAAGCCCGAAATCCATGCATGGATGGGTACGCTCAATTTGCTTCCCCCGGAAAATGCATTGGAAAACACGGCAAGGACAGGACAAGGAAATCGTTCGCTAACGGTGATAATACATACCCGGCGTTTCGAATTCCATCGTTTCGCCCTCGCTGGAAATCATGGCCGTTACAGTCGGCGTGTCAAATCGATCTTTAGCAAATCGTAAAGATTTTATGTTATCGAACATCTGCAAGTGAGAAAATTGTGTGCGTCAAATGTCGAGTAATTGGAACTCGGTTGGTAACAGCTTGCAAAGTGGTAGTAAAAAATTTTCCCGGTCCCACGCAGTGTGCTTACAACATGACGATGACCTGATGTCGGTGCTGTTGCCTTGTTGGAAACACAGCAGGTGCTTCCGGAAAAACAGTAAACAGTCATTTAGCACTGGTGTTTTGGTGGAAAGGAAATAAACTTCACCTTTATGATGTGCTCCTGTACGCACGTTGGCTCACTGTCGCCCAGTATTGATAGCAGCTCGTCCGTCGATATAAAGTAGAATCTGTAACGAAATAGGAACGAATGTTACACCCCAGTGAGTGAGGTAAGACGTGGTAAAATATTTAGTGCGAAAGAGGCATGGTTACCGTTTTTTTTTTGGGGAACTAACCTTGGAAATGCGCGTCGTTTCTGTTCCAGATAGTCGTTCAGAGATTTCTGACATCCGTCCAATGCGTACCCAAGTCGTACGAAATCGTTCCATCTTCCCGGCACGAGACACACATCGACGACCAATGGATTGTCATTGCTTTGTTTCATTATCTGTCATCATTGCAAACAAAAAAATATAGTAAAAAGGTATAACGAGATTCATTTAAAATACGAATAAACGCGACAAAAATAATTCGCTCACCTCACGAAATTCCTCATCGATGGTATTGAAATGTTTCGCCTCTTCCGGCAGCTGGCTGCTGATATCGCCGTCAATAAATATACCTTCCAAATATAGCCACTTCCGCTGTACGCTAACCCATTCGTCGATGATTTCCGATATGAGTGTTAAATGTTTTTCCCACCGCTGAACCGTCGGCATGAAAGGTCCAATAAATCTGCAAACCGAACATACTATTTATCGGGGGATCCTTCCGGCTGGATATGTATTCTGCGATTGTTGAAACATTGAAAACACTTACTGCGATGCTGCCATCGATTGTAGATTCATGGAATTTTCTTCCAACACTTGCATAATTTCATCCGTGGCACCAAGTATGTGTCTGCGAAATGGTCATAAAGGTATTGGAACTCATCACTTTTCGTGCACGGCACAATTAATTACAAAACGTACCCTCGGACACGTCCTCCTTTCTCGTAACGTATCATGTTGAAGCACATCCGCTGCCAGATATGGGCAATTTCCTGAACGCTGCGTTCGATTGCCAGCTCCTTTATGGCGTTGTTGATTATTTCTTCAGCAATATCCTGTTACCGAGAACATTTCCAAATGATAGGAAAATAAATACAAATGGCAAGGTAGAAGTCGAACACCAGAAGCTGTGGAAAGGTATCTGGCATCGGGGTTTTATGTTCCAAGAATAATAATTAGTNCATCACTTTTCGTGCACGGCACAATTAATTACAAAACGTACCCTCGGACACGTCCTCCTTTCTCGTAACGTATCATGTTGAAGCACATCCGCTGCCAGATATGGGCAATTTCCTGAACGCTGCGTTCGATTGCCAGCTCCTTTATGGCGTTGTTGATTATTTCTTCAGCAATATCCTGTTACCGAGAACATTTCCAAATGATAGGAAAATAAATACAAATGGCAAGGTAGAAGTCGAACACCAGAAGCTGTGGAAAGGTATCTGGCATCGGGGTTTTATGTTCCAAGAATAATAATTAGTATGTTGACAGCCTGTTAATTATTTATGTTTTTTTCGCCCAACTCCCGCTTCGATCCACCTGGACCTAGACTCCATTAATCAGGCATCGTGTCAAATTTTGTAATTCCGAAAATAATCTACCCAAACGTTTTGTGGTACAAACATTAATGTCAAACCTAACCTGATACTTATGCAACTCCATCGCAAACATGTTCTCGAGCGTGAATCGATCCGGTGACATGTCGAAATGTTGACCAGTTTTTTCCATTAACTTCATCCAGTGCCGTTCCCGCAATGCTTCGTCCTTCAAGCTCAACATCAGCGGGATGGAGGATTTGAATTGCTTCATTTTCGTGTCCAACGCCTGACCGACGGACGCTTGCCGTATCTGGAAGTTAGGAATTTGGACGGAATTTGTGAAGGCAATCCGACAACATTTTGTTCGGAATGGTGTGCATGGTCCCAATGGCTTCTGTGAGTCATTTTGAAACCGAGGGAGCTTACATTTTTTGGCAACATTCGAAACTCCTTCATGAAATTGTCAATTCCTTCCAGCAGTGCTTGGGGGTTTAGATTGGCCCACAATGTGTGGGACCATTTTTCTCGGGCCACTTTTTGTTGAACGTACAGCTTGTAGACCTGGAAGTGGATGTGATGTAGAGTGAAAGAAACTTCATTTCACTATTTAACTCACACGGTTTCAAAAATAAAAATTAAATTAAAGTAAATTTAATGCTAGCGATATTTTCTACCAACCAGGCAATTATTGGATAAAAAGGGCAAAAGCATTCCTCACAAAAAAACTCATCACCACTTACCACTTGTATTTCTTCGTACTCGAGCTTACATTGCAAAAAATCGTTGTAATCCGTTAATGGAATATCGAACAGCTTTTCAGCATTTTCTGCAACAACGAAAAATGAGATTTATTGTTAAACGGAACATACGGAAAATAGTTTTTTTTTCCACGATGGAAAACGATAAAATTTAGTGAAAATTTTAATATTATATCTTGATATAATAAGTGTAAAAATGAAACCGACCTAACTCGATGCGCTGACGGTCCATCAGATCGATTTCTTTGCCATAAGAATCCATCAACTCAACACCCCGGTCCAGATCCAATCCAACCGTGCCAGGTCCTTCGGTTCTGAATTTCGTCGTAAATTTTGCCAGCTAAAAAGTAGAAAAAATATTTTAAACCCTTCAGCACAACCATTTGCCGTATCGGTAGTACACGGTACCTCTTCACCAAAGGTATGTATTTCTTTTTGTGTAATTTCTGCAAATTTCGCCTTGGTGGGTTGCAGTTTTCCCGCCCGCAAAAGTGCTGAGTGGTAGATTTTCTTCCACCGCTTTTCCAAATGATAAGCCATAATCATGTCGCCCAGTGGGAACTGTAAGGAAAAACATAATTTTTATAACAGTGAAATTATTTCGCTTTTACAAATATTACTCACCTTAATACGATGCTCTTCCAGAATGTTGTAAATCTCTTGTATTTCATGTATTTTTAGCTCAACCGTTAGTGTACTTGACTGAATCGTTTGAATAGTTTGCATGACCGTCTTAAAGTGTGACAGTTCTTTCACATTTTTATCCAAATCAGTCCTCAGTTTCTAAAAATAAAAATGGAAACTAGGTAAGTAAAAAGACTAAATTTAAATGCCATATTTCATTGTACATACCACCATATGCTCATGCAGTTCTATCATTTGCTGGCGCGTTCTTTCCGCAAGTATATTTCCCAGTGTATTACGCCACTCGACCGCATGATCCACGATTCCTCTAATCAAGGGTTTCAAGTTAACGCGAATGCTTTTAATATCATGGAATGGTTTATGCCGCTCGAGCTCATTCACGATCTGGGTGTAGTAAATGAACTTCTCATCCAGCTGGGCAAGGGAAACATTTTGGTTGAGAAATTTTTCACAAACACTCATCTTTTCATACATCCAAAGGTTTCGATATTTTTGCCAGCTGTGAAAAATTTAAGAAATAAATACTAAGTGAAATAGAATAATCTACCAGAGGTTACTCAACTATTACGTAACGCAATAATTGGGAGCTTTTGACACCCTGTCTCCCTATCGTAACGTTGGAAGCATTCCTCTCCCTATTATTTGCGTAATCTGGCATCTCTCTCTGTAATTCTGTAATTGGCATCTCTCTCTCTTGTTGGCTTTAACTAAGATCGCGCCGGCCTGTTATGGCTTACTAGACTTTTTTAAAGGCAAAATAAATAGAGCAAATAATTACTTATACTGAAATACTAAATAATTTCCGATGGAGACGCCTAGTACTTTTGAAAAATGTATTTTTTTTTTGCTTGGTTAGAACGTCCAAGGATAGTAAATTCTTTCTACGTTGGGCACAGTCCGAATGGGATTTGTTCCCCGATTCTGACGTGTGGACCGAAGCCGTTTATCACATACACCAAAGGGCCGCCCCCTGTTTGGCATAACGTAAAGAACGTAAAGAAGGACTTTTAACAAGTTCGTATATAGAGGGATCGTATCACAATAATGCATTGAATAAGAAGAAGGATTCTTTCCCCTTCATCCGATATTCTCGTACTATCGATAACCAATTGTAAGGGATACTAAAATAGCGGCTAAAGGATAGAAAAGAGTGTTCTCCTCCATGGATGTTCTCTTGATGTTGAAGAATCTAAAAATATCTTACTTTTCATCCTACTTAATCACACTACCGATCATGTGATCTCTCTCTCTTCTTGGCTTTAACGACCTTACAGGTCACGCCGGCCAATTCTGGCTTACTAGACTTATTTTTACCACGTAGCCGGATAGTCAGTCCTTGCTACGGGGGGACGGTCCGGATGGGATATGAACCCGGTCCGGCCGTGTGGACTGGCGCCGTTTATCACATGCACCACCGGGCCGCCCCTTATGTGATCAAATCCAGAATTTTAAAAGTATCTTGTTTTATGTTGAGTAACAAACAATTGAGAAAGCCTCCACCCCTACTCCTCCTCCAACCCCCAACCAATGTTACGTAATAGTCGAATGAATTTTAATATT
The DNA here is from genome assembly GCA_016254315.1 of Anopheles parensis. NCBI lineage: Eukaryota > Metazoa > Arthropoda > Insecta > Diptera > Culicidae > Anopheles > Anopheles parensis. The sequence goes on along the minus strand of CM028125.1, from coordinate 15,006,857 downwards.
TAAATTTTGCTACCTTTTCAAATATGTCAAAACTTCAGTAACCAAGTTTTGAACACTTTGCTGCAAATTGATAACCAACTCACAAACTCTCGGGATCTGTTATATAAAGTAAATATAAGAAAACCATTTGAGACAACTGTTCCCCGGCTTTTTCAGATATAGTGCGCTAAAATTACCTGCACCACGTCTTCAAAGAACGTAAAGTAAAACTCCTTCTCCTCGCACTTTGTCACAGGACACGGAAGACAAGTTTCAGCAGTCCATCGTTTAAAATTCTTCAATCTGCAATAAAGAAAAAGAGATACCATTTTTTACCAACATTTGATTAAATTAATTTGTTAAAAAAATGAATAATCTTAACCTTAGCAAAAAATCTTTCACCGAGCTGATCATGATGCTGTAAGCGTCCGTCGACGATGGTCGCATCAGAATTTCCGGCACCGTCAGAATTGCATCCACTTCGAACAACGGTTGATTGTTTAACAGATGGTTCATGAACTTTTCTAAGTTTTTTGCTGCAAATCTGTCGAAACCCAAAGGGAAAAAAATACACCCCCCAAAAACAAATGGCCAAAAGGAGAAAGAAGGATGAAGAATTTAAAACGTTCATTTGCCGTCGCATCCGGAGTATCGGGTATCAAACGGTACCTGGTGAAGCAGCTGAACACTTGTTTCTCCCAGTGGTTGTAGTAGTATTTCATTTCGACACACTCGCCGGTAAACGTACCGAGCACTAAGCTTTCCAATTTAATCAGAATGGGCCCTATTGAATCGTACAGCTGCAGCAACTTGATCGTTTTCGCACTGCGATCTTTCTCCAGTGCGTCGAAGTAATCCCGGCACGGCTTAACGCTGTCGTCCACNGGATGAAGAATTGAAAACGTTCAGTTGCCGTCGCATCCGGAGTATCGGGTATCAAACGGTACCTGGTGAAGCAGCTGAACACTTGTTTCTCCCAGTGGTTGTAGTAGTATTTCATTTCGACACACTCGCCGGTAAACGTACCGAGCACTAAGCTTTCCAATTTAATCAGAATGGGCCCTATTGAATCGTACAGCTGCAGCAACTTGATCGTTTTCGCACTGCGATCTTTCTCCAGTGCGTCGAAGTAATCCCGGCACGGCTTAACGCTGTCGTCCACCTCCTTGATGGACACCTTCTTTGGGCGCTTTTGTCGCTTCTCCTGCTCGCCACTATCGTCGACGGAGCGGGCAATGGATGGTGCCGCCATGGCCGCACCATCGGTTGGTGTCACACTATCTTGGCGCGTATCCTGCTGATGGTGCTGCTGCCGATGGGACGCATGGTGATGCGGATGGTGATGTTCCTTTTGTTGGGTTGGTGCTTTTAGCACAACTTCCGCCATCGTTACACGGGACTCCTTTGTTTTATCACCGTCCAGCTCGAACATGGCGAACGACTCTAGCCGCTCAATACGCACCTTTATGTCATTGCTGATGTAACCAATTTGCGATACGAGGGACGATAAGCTTTTCATTAACTACGGGTGTCCGGGAGAGTCCGACGAAACGAAATGTATAATTAAAAAGGGGAGGCTAAAGATAGTTGCAATGTTGTGATTTTCCGTATTGTAGTTGGCTGTACACTTACCGTTTGACATTTTTCTGCGTACGCTCCAATATTAAAGGATTGCCAGGTAAACCGTCCGAGCCCTGCCTGAATGATTGTTTCCACCTCGTACAAATGGCTACGCAGAAAATGAACCTGAAACAAGCGTCAATAGGAAAATGAAGATGGAAAACTTTCCTTTTGTTTCGAAATACGATATAAAATTAGATTCCCGCACATCTTTAAAGAACTTACTACTCATTGGATGAGAGAATCGGTTAAAAATTAACACAACATAATTTTATGCAAATCGTAACCAGTTATTTACCGTCGAGCCATCAACGCCCATACTTCGCAGGAAGTTCTTTAATCTTCAAAGATTCACCAAAGACGGATGAAATTGAACCACTTGACGAATGAAGTGTCCAACTGTTTCCCCAAAAAAAGCATACGTCCCACCCGTCAGGCCTTCCCATCGGCGGACAACAACTTTCTGGTATACTTATCATTTTGCATGAATATTTATGACGACGGATAAATTAATACTCCAGCCCGGGGGATATTTTTGTGCTCTTTGCTGCGATTTTGGCAGACGTTTCGAAATGAACTCCCACACACACATTCAGCCTGGGCAACCGTCTTACGGAGCTCGGGATAACGGGGGGTACGAATTAACTGAGTTTTGCTTCCCATCCCGATCCCATCCCAAAACCGGCTGGTGCTCGTCTACATTCTACGACACTTTCCCAAGATATAGCGGCTGATTTCAAAAATCAATCCTTCGACCCAAAGTTTGTTGGCTTGCATACTGAGCAGCCAGTACGGTAGAATCACACGCGACAGTAGGCCCCCCAGTTTCTTGCTATCGGAACTTGGAAATTGGTTTCGGTTTCAGGAGTGTTGTCAATAATTTATGGAACAAAAGGATTTTCTTGCCCATTTATTATGGAAATGTATCTTTCGGGATATATTAATTCGGAAAATGGCATTGGAATTGAAGGGCTGATTACCATGCAAAAGGATGATGTTAATATTATTATTTTCTATCCTTTTGAAAACTGTAAGATGTTCCGGTACGTGGTAATCGATTATTTTGGAGCGTAATGAAATAAAACAAACCGGGACTGGTTGTGTAATATGCGATGGTTTGTAATACTCTTCCGGTAAAAAAAAAAACAATTTACAGCTGACGTAAACGAAACTCTTACTTACCTCAGGAGTAGAGAGATTTAGCACGATGTCGTTGTATTTATCAACCATTTTACAAACACATTCAACATCGCGAAATAGTTGATCCTGAAAAAAAAATAAAATAAAAAAATACCTTAAATTATTCAATCTGAAACATTCAAACATCAAGTACTACGATAAGCAATAAAAGAAATAACAATTTTCCTTTTCGCTACTACTATTAGCGCATTATGATTTGCTTTCCATGGGGTCTTCGCTACGTCCAATAAAAAAGAACTACCAAAGAACCATGAACAATCCGTGCTCTTGTATTCGTTGCACGAATTTGAAATATATCGCTGTCACCGAACCATAAGGCAAGGGATTGCAATAACTTTCCACAAGAGGTTTTCCCAACCTACACAGGTACTGGTAAATTTACAGAACTCCGCCAGAGTTGTGAAGTGTGTTCCGGCTAAACTAAGCGCACGAGTCAAGGTGCAGAAATAGTGTAAATTTAAGGTAGGACATGGGACACTAAGACAAAAAAAGGACGACAAACGTACAACTGTCGTTTGCGAACACCGGGGAACAAATCAAGCGAGCCTTAAGGCGTGGGGTTGTAACAAAGTGGGTAAGAAAATATTGCTTACTTTTCTCATAATGGCCATCCTAATGGTGGGACTTAATGTGAATCCCAAATACTCGAACTGTTGACCTTCGTTGATGACGTCGAATATGTCTGTGGGCAGCCGACCGTGTTGAAAGGGATGCATGGAAAGAGCGAAAAAGGGAAGAAAAAAAAATCACAGATATATACAGCAAATGGGAAGAGCTAAAAACAGTGAGACAGCTCTCGCCGTATTCTCGTTATTGAGAAAAGTGAAACGATACTGGATTTGAAACGGCTAGTTTGGGGGGTGGTGGGTCGTGTTGCTTTTACCGGCGTGGCTTTAGTGTAGCATAAATTGAATAGATGATGCTAGGCGCAAAATCCCCTCCCCCACCCCCACCCCCTTTACTGCTGTCGGTGGAATATGTGGCGTGCCGCAACGAGCGGGGCAAAAGAATAAATCAAAAGCCACTTCTGTTGGTTATTGGAAATGAAAATGATAATCAGCTTTCTTCGTTGCTGGGTATCATCCGTTTCGTGCGCTGTTTTCTACTGTAGTCCCCAACCCCCAAGGTCCGTATCCTTTGATATTTGAAAAATGAACGAAACCGCTCTCTTTCGCTTGTTTGGGATAGAATATTCATTCAGCTTCTTCAACTACTTGAGGACAGGCCGTTGAGAATCTTCAGACCGATTATTTAGAGAGTTTTTTTTTGGAGCTTTAAACGTCAAAGCAGCCAGAAGAGCGTTTTTGGGTAACCAAGGGTTAGGGAAAAACCCCATGAGAGTCGATGAGTTAAGGGTGGTGCTGCTGCTGTAAAAGATGATGATGCCCCGATTGCTGACCATGCAGGAAAAAAATAGCAAGAAGCTTCCTTACCGTACGAAAAGTTAAGCGCAAACTTAAGCTTGTACTCGATGAGCACCGATTCGCCGATTACTTCGCGCCACGTGGGAATTTTCTTTTGCGAAACTGCTGACACCATCACTGTTGGTGAAATAGAATTGCAAAAAAAAAACAAGAAAGTAAAAAATAAAAACCACGTTCAAGAAGAAAGTTTATCATCAGCATCAGTGACTAGTGTCCCGACCGCCGGCACATAATGGTTTTGTGGGTAACAATTTTAAGCGTTAAGTAGCGTTTTCCACTGTTGCGAACCATCCGTCCGGTGATGCCGGTACCACACTGGATGTGAAAAATCAATTTACTTTGACAAAAGTTGGTGTGAAACTTACGCTGGGCTTGATTGATTTTGAATTCACTTGCGGGCGTTTGGGAACCGCTGGTCGAACCTTGGGAGGGTGTGTTGCGTGCCGCACGGACAAGCTTTTGGGCGAGTGCAAGCTGCGGATCAAGCGCATCGGGCCTGTTCACAAGCCATCGGACGGCCGTTGCTATGTTTGTGTACCGGGTACGATCCTTCCCGGTCATCAGTGCGGAGGGCCGCCGTTGGGAGGCATTTTCTTTTTTCGCTTTTGTTTCTTTTGTTTTTTTCTCCTTCTGTAGCTCTGTAGGGTTGTGAAGGGAAATATTCAATTCACTTCGATGCAAACAATACGATTCATCACACACACGTGGTGCTAGAAATGGATTCAGAACCATCCCAAAAGGCTGTCCAAAAAAAACCCCCGCGATCTTACCGAGCATCGTATCGCAAAATTCCAATTTTAAAATATTGCGCTTCAGCACACTGTTCACCGTTTTGGTACCGTACGTAGTAAACTTTTGAAAGTTGTCCTTCTCGTACCTTTTGAAGTCCTTCACCAGCTGCATGTATTGGCCGAAAGCGGTACGCTGCAGTGAAGTTTCCGTATGGCTTTTGCTGGTTTCGAACTGGGGAGAAAACGGAAAAGGGATCCACAGAGGTTACACTAGCCGAGAAATAATAAGTAAAGCCGGCCCACATACTTCTCTAAATGCGGTCATAGATTTCCGGATGAAGTTAAGCAACGAACGCACCCAAAATACGGCCCCAACGTAACACGGCTCATTGCGCTGGAGCGGTGGATTGTTTTTATGTTTCTGGAAAATAAAAAATTGTAAATAAAAAAAATTGGTAAACACGAAAAACGCAACGCATTCTTCTGTCACAAACGGCTGAAATGATGGGCAAGTTAAATGCGGTGGAATTGTAAACGAACTTATGGCAAACCACCACACACACACACCGGGCACAGCATAAGCGCAGCGCGCCATTTGTAAAGGCATTGCAACTTTTGAATTGATTTCCGGAAGCCATTAATAATGCGCAACCAAGCACGGTAAAGTTTTCCGGTTTTTTTGGAAATGGAAAAGTTTTTACCACCAAGTTGCGGTTGTCGGCTCAGGTAACTCTTAACAGCTTCTGTGTTTTGTTGCTCCAGTTTTGATGGGCGGCGGGAAGGAAATCTTCCCAAAAACTGAAATCAATTATGAGAAACGATATAAATTGTAACCATGTTTTGTTTCCAAATTGTGCCGACATGTGCATGTGAAGCGTAATCAAATCTGCTACAAACAACTACCCCAAAAATAATTGCCGCAAGGTGATGTAGAACATTGTTTTTGAACACTTTCACGGGAGGTTGCAATAAAGACAAAAAACTAGTGACATCTTTGCCATTTTTGATATCATTCTTTTGCTCCCAAAAACGGGCAAAAAGAACGAAACAAACTAAGCAAAAGTTATGAGCACCGGGGCAAGTGGTTTTGCTGTCGGCCCATCATGCTTTTGTTTTTTTTGCTTTGTTTTTTTGCTTGATGCACACCATTTTTCACCCTTCCTTCTTTGTGCTTATGCTGCCCCGTTTTGTGGCCGGGTGCCTTGTCGTCCGTGTCTAAAGTATCTAAAAGATGACAACAAATTTATTTATGTACCAGAAACTCGTGCTCAACCATCCCAACTTCCGCGAGGAATTGTTTCATAATATTTTCATACTTGGATGATAAATGCTTTGCCAATGCCGGCCGTGTTTCGATGCGGTCTAAATTTTTTATCAGCTCCAGTCCAAGTTCGGCAGACCTGTTGCGTTGTACGTCGTCGAATTCGGCAACAAACAAAAAAAAAATCCCCCGTTCCGATGTACGTTTACCGTGCCGTGACGGTAATCGAGTAGGCGGAAATCAAGGTGTCCACCGAAACGATGAAGAATTGTTGCAGTGTACGTAGTTTTGCACGTACCATTATCGAATGTTTCGTAGCGGTGTAGTAGACCGAAGGTGCGAGAGCATACCGGAAAAGGAAAAGGAGGTTAAAAGTAGACGAGAAATAGAAAACATGTCCGAATGCTCGGGAAAACGACGGTCCACTGGATTACGGTGATTTATGTTTCCGTCGCAGAGGCGAGAAAAAGGATTTCGGCCCATTGCTGTGGGACACCTTTTTTTGGGGTGGGTGCTTCTTTTGCACATGAACCCCTCGGAAACGCCCCCGTACCGTATCCGGGTTTTTGGGGAGAGCGCACACTTACCGTAGCGATGGTATGCAGCGGTCCAGTGCTACCTTAGCTTCGTGTTCCACCTGTTCGACGCCCTTGTGAAAGTAGTCCAGCGTTGCCTCCCAGTTGGCTAAATTGCTCGAGGCGAAGATGTCGTAGTCGACCGAAATGATGTGATTGATGAGGCGATAAACCTACCTCGGGTATAGCCCAACGTCGTTTCGCACGCCCCCACGAAAACCCCGTAGTGTGTGGTGACAGAAAATAATGGACATCATTAGCGCTGATGAATTTCTACTTATCGTTAGTCTTTTTTTTAAAGAGATGTTCTTTTGCCTCTGCCCAAAAGCAATCTGCAGGCTATCAGTGGAAACTGTTTTCCGACGAGTTTCTTCCATCTCTCGACTACGATAGAGTGTCCTTACCTTGCTCAGAGTGTTATCCACTTCTTCAGGATCGGTTATCATAGCTTTAAAATTGGCATCGAAGATGTTTTCAAAGTCCAGAAATACCTGTACAATGCCATAAGAATCGTTACTCTCATTTCCATTGCGTCCTGAACGTCCTTGAGAAGATGTTTACCTGTGCGATGTGCGCCATATCGTGACTAATCCGTGTCATATGATCGATTTCCCGGAACAGCACATTTTTATCAAACTCCCACCGTGACCCAATACCCGACTGTTCGATCTGTGCCCGAGTATCCATGTAGGATTGTTTCCAAGCCTGCAACAGCGTCGCACAGTTCGTTGCGCATTTGTGTATATGCGTTGCTGAGTGTCTGAACAAAACAAAAAGGCGAATACCAGATGATACCTTTTAGTGCTTGGAATGCCTCTAACCTATGTGAACAAATCAGTTTTGCGCACAAAAAACGATCCAGAAGAATCCAGAACACCCGGGTAATTGGTTCATCAGCTCATGTGAACCATAACACTGCCAGCGCGGACACACATCGGAGCACACGCCGGAGCACTACCGCTGACTGCTAATTAAACTTTCCAAAACAACGGTACCGGGTCACCCGTTTACACGTCCAGTTAATTATGATTTAGAAAAGGGAGCAACTTACTTGAATATGGTATCCACATTAATTAATATTTTAACTTTCTCCGCAAACACGTACGATATCTTCCCGATCAGGCTGAGCATGTTCTCGTCCAGGCTGTAATAGTTTGACATCGTCCAAATGTGTCTCAGTATGATCGTTATGTTCGGTATAATGGATAGGATGAATTTGAAGTCATCACCGGTTTTGATTTTCTGCACCAACACCAACGCCACCACCATGTCAGGACACAAGAGCGTTCATCCAGCAGCATCCGAACAAAACCGGGGCGGGACAGTGATCGTGGGCGAAAGGGATGGAAGAGGGAAGAACTTTTGTTTAGACAGCACGGCAACAAATAATGATTATCATTGTAGAAAAAGGGGTTTTTGCTGATGTTTTGTTGGGTGAAAATTTTGCACACAAAACGGTGAGTGACAGTCTCTAGAGCGTGATTTTTCCTTGCCGTTGATGTTTGCATACCCCAGCACCGAAGCTGGACATGGGTTTTAACTTAACTTTCGCTCTAACGAGGATGTTGGTGATAGAAATATAATAATAGCGGAAACTGTGCCATTTCCGAGGATGGAGTTCACTCCCCTCAGACTCGCTTACCTCCAGGTAGCTTTGCAGCATGGCCAGGTGTTCGACGTTTTCCCGCGCCAAGCATAGGGCTTCCTTTAGTTTGCGAAACCGATCCGGCCATGCGTTCATAATGCTGCTCTGATTATCTTTAAGGGCGTCTAGAATTGAGTTTTAACAAATAACTTCTGCTATTCGTTGGCAACTAGCGCGTTTACAAAACATACCAAACACTTGAATCACAAATGGAGCTTTTAATTGTTCTACGATAGAATTGAACTGTAGTTCTCGCTCTATCCACAGATTATACTCCGCCATCGGTGTGCAGTCGGTTGGTTCCTGTACGAAGGAAGAAAACATTGTTTCATGGTTACCCGAACTGATTGAATGACAAGTGCCTTTCTACCTTCTCGTTAGACTCGCGCAACACCTTCCCAATGTAGATAGACCATCCTTCAACGATTTCTTCCAGCTGTAGCGTAGTTAAATCTTCAATCGCGGTTCGCCCTATATCAACCTTGATTTTAAACTTATCCTCATCCACGGTAATGTTTTCCTGATGAGGTGCATTGTATTGCGTTGGAAGCCCGAACGCACACTCCACATGATCAATCGTCCATTGCAGTGTGTCGATAAACTTCTCCAGATTCACCTCCAGATTCTGCTTCATGGGGCTCTCCTCGGGCGCAGGTTTCGGTGCTGGTTGTTGTTTGTACCGTTCCACCTGTCCCTTTACCTTCGACTCCTCCAGCAGTGTGTCCCAACGTTCGGACGAAGTTTGTGGAGGTGGAAACTTCCCATCACTATCGCCCGTCGTCGATTCGGATGCTTTCGTTTGGGTTAGGTTCGATTCACTGCTCGGCGTATCGGCTAAGGATTGGCGGCTGCTATTCTCCAGGGCCGATTCTTCGCGCAATGCCATGCTGGGTGTGATCTTTTTCGCCTGCATCGCTTTCATGCGAAAGTCGGACGGCCGGGTATAGTCAATCAAACCGACACTTGCCCTGCTTGAGGAACGGTCCACCGGTTCTTCCTCGTCCACGCTGGTGCTCTTTTCCGGCTTGGGGCGCTTCGTGTCCGGTTCGTGAAACTGAAACTCAACACCGGGCCGGTAAATTCTTTCCAGCATTTCCTTCGCGTTGTGTATCAGGTTGCCCCTAATGCAACCGACGATCACTTTGCGTGGCATTTCCGCAATACAGTCCTCCAGATTTTGGAAAGATCCTGTGGCAAGTAATGTGTTGGATATGATTATTGAGATTGAGGAGAATCTCCATCAACAACAAAACTACTTAACATACCGATCGGTGTGCATAACCGACGGACCATATACACGTAGCGTATGTTGGGATCAATTTTCTCCTCCGGTATGATGCCAAAGCAAATGTGAACGATTGGTGTTTTGATCGATGTCGGCACAATTTTCTAGCGTGTGTACAAAAGCAAACAACGAACATTACTTTTCCATTAGCGTACAATGTAGCAAACACCACCCCCATCCCTCCACCACCCAGGGCACGCGACGGTGTTGGTCAAGATGCCCGTTTTAACGCCATCATCAGTGGCACCAACGCCGTTAAACTTACTGTAACTTCAACCAGCTCATTATCGTTGCTAGCCCCAAGGAATCCGGCATCTCCAGTAATCTCATGGTCAGCGTCTAATTAGAAAAGTTGTTTCGCGATGGTAAGATGGGCGAGGAAAACAAGAAGGATTTTTTAATTAGAACGTTGACGACGTTGACGACGTTGACGATGCTCCGCCGGCAGCACCAGTCGGCGATGGTGAGCAAATCAACAAAGGACTAATTGCTATCGGTGAATGGTTTGCACGTCGTTGTGTGCAATAATTGCACATTGTTGTGCTTCATGCACCACACCGCACCGGTTTTTTGTTGTTGCGCGATTTTACTATTCATAATTCTTTTCTTGTTCGTTAGATTATTTTACCAATACGTACCTCCTTTTTTTCCTTTCTTTGGTTTTCCCTTTTTCTTGCCTGTGGGGTAATAAATGGAGACGTTAATCAGAAATATGTTTTCTTTACAGCTGTCCTCACAGCAACTACGAGTCATGCGGAACAAATTTTACTAAAATAAATAAACAACACAACTCTACATGATGCAATGCAACGGTGCGCAACTCAATCAGGTGCAAAATAAGTGCATTAAGTAATATCAACATATTTCCCCCAATGGTTATACACTTACTGCCATCATCCGCATCGTCTGCCGGACCTAGAACCGGGTGAAAGATAGTGAACAAATTGGCGTATTTTGTGTAGCGAAGGTAAATATTGTCTTGTGAACAATTCAGGTTCAGGTTTGCAAAAGCATGTAAAATGTTATAATTAAGAAAGCGAGTCACTGGCAGCAACTTTCAACCGTTGCAAGTTTCGTCGAAGCGTACACACCATCGTACTCGAATGCTTTGGTAACGTAGCAAGCAAGTGGCCCCAACAGTTCAATGAGGGTTCGGTTCGATGGAGCTCGCACCAATCAGGCTTGAAGTTGCTACACAGTGCCACTGGTATGGTGGCACATTTTTGCAATACCCCATAGCGACACAATAATGCTATTAATATTGGCGCATTCACTGCAACACTTTCCGGATGCTGTCCCGGCTCCCGTGTTTGGGAGACAATAACAACACGTAAGGGACAACGACGACGACGTTGTGCCCTACACAGCAACGTGATGAACCCACAATGTTTGCGCACGACGCTCTCTATCGACTGTATCGACCAGGGTAAGTCGACTAATAGTGACCGAAGTCGTGTCAGCATGGCTTCGGCAGTGCTGTAGTTGCAGTACAAATTTACAGCGTAACACCTCAAACACCCGCTGGCGGGCGATGTGGGAGAGGGTAAAGGTGGGGGGGGAGACCATTCGAACGATCGGAAGAAAAACATAAATAAATCAAATTAACCTTCCCGAACGTGTTGCCTGCAGGATATGAAAGGCAGCCATGCTCACATCCGTATTCATTTCCTCGCAGTCAGAGTTTATCCCGTACTGGTGTGTGTTATTGTGTTTTCACAATGTTTTTCCATCGCCATCTTTGCCAGTCCTTTTTGCTGGAAAACAATACACGCAAAAGGGAAGGGATTCTAAGAAAAATGCAGCAATATACATTAATGGAAATCATTTTGCGTTCAAGTTGACAATTCTAGAGTGATATAGCTTTGAAATGGTAAGAACGAATAAATATTATTAACTGGTAAACAAAAGCAGTGAATTTGTTAATAAAATAAACGAATATAAACGAAAATAAATAACGAATAAATATTATTAACTGGTAAAGAAATGCAGTGAATTCCGAACTAAAAGAGTCATTCATATAAATCTTCAGTGGAGAGCATTCGAGTTGACTTCCAAAACATCGATGAATTCTGATAGATTCATGAATCCTCAAAGATTCAACAAGAAGACTTCAAGTAAAGCAAACATTCGATTGTGGAGATTATTTGAGTTGATTTTTGTTTTCTAACAAGTTATTTTGTTGTGTCACTAAACCCTCAAGGAGTTTTGGAATGTCATTCAAACACTGTAGAGCGATATTCAATCCTACGCACTGGTGATGTGATTTGACCGTTCTGTTTGTGTTAGAAAGGCGACTCTTTAACAAACACCTGAATTGCCTCGGGATCTGTGAAGTTCATAAATCTTCAGAATAAAGAATTAGAATCGTTCATTCTGTTCAAATGAATTCATGAATCTGATTGCAATTCATCCAAAAATTACTTCAAACCGTTATTGAACGAAATATCCTTTCTAATGGGCATTCAAATTGATTATTGAGATGAGGATTAATTTTAATTATAAACTTCATTTGTGTGAACTTTATAACTACCAAAACTAAGCCCAACGGAGACACGGTTTCATTCTTAAAATTAATTAAAAACTATTTGAAATCCACCAAGATTGAACGATCTCGTACTGGGGCCGGTAGTAAGTCATTAAGCCACATCAAAATGGCATACTTTCTTAGCGAACAAAACTAACGAAATGTCTGCAAAAATGCAGATAAGATGCATAATCTAAATCTCACCGTGGAAAGAGCCGTGAAATCGTAAAGCATGCAAAACCTGTTCACTTCTTGCCAGTCAGTCCAGGGCAGATACTAGCACGAGTCCAAGAACATTCTCCGCTCCGAAGCTCGGGAGGAAATCATGCATTCATAACGTACTCCAAAAGTCATTTTTCGCACGAGAGGATCTACCGAAAATTTATGTGATGAAACAATGATGGCAGAATTCGGCAACTGACGAACACCTGTGCAGAAAAAAAAGATGGAGCAGAAAACTAGCGACCCAAGCTTAAGCCGGAAGTTTGCATAGTACCGGAACAAAGGGAAAAAAACCGGAGAAAAAAAAACTGAGAAAAAGAAATTGAAGAAGTTCGGTACAACGAGAGAGAGAAAACTTTTTGGTTCCGAAAGGTGTCTCAACCAGATCCACCCGATAGACCTTTTGGGAATTGTGAGGTAAAATGAAAATGTCCAACAAGAGGAGACTTGAAAAAAAAAGTGATTCAAAAGTGGTGAAAGAATGCTATTTCAAGAAAATAACCTAACAAAAACAGTGCTTCCCAGACAGGAAAGGACGGCAAAAGGTGACTTGTGAAACTGGTCTTTTTTCTTTCTTCGTTTGCTACTCCCCTAACCCGTTCATCGATTAGCCAAACCGGGCCAGAAACTTAGTTCTAACAATGTTTTTTTTGTCGTTCATTTCTTCTTTGCAACGGGAAAATGTTCGCCACGGTGATATCTCTCACCTTTATGCGGGAAGAGCAAAAGCCTGAGGATGGAGTGGGGTGACAAAACTTCAGGGGGACCGTCGAAGGAACGCGGTATGTGTGTGTCCGGGCAGCAGAAGCAAGGCCAGCCGAATCGAATGACATCGGTAATTTACGGCCCGACTAGATGAAAGTGTCATAATTTCACCGGTTTTGCCGAGACTTATAGAGTTGAAGGCTCGATCTCTGGGGCCGCCCGAAACTATAAATCCATTCGAGAATATAAACGAACCAATGGGGATGAGGAGTGAGCAATTCCTGTAGAACTATTCCAGAGCCTGTTAAAGATGGTGGTCTTGGTGCTACTACTACTGGAGAAAGGGTTCCATCTATCGAGAGTAGTTTTTTTTTGTTGTAAGGACACAAGAAGTATGAGTGTGGCTATTACTCATATGAATGTTTGCCTGCAAAACTGCAGTAGGGAAGAACATTGATAAGAGATTGTTACAATGACCCATCCATACGGCAGAAGAGGTTTACGATGTTTGGGGGTTTTGCTGGTGACGCAACTCCTCCTCGCACGGACCACGGAAGACTGAAAGGAAAAATTACCCACCTTTAACCTTTTTGCCTTTCTTCTCCTTCTGCGTCTGTTCCGGTGGATCCGTTGTGCCCGGCTGTGACGGTCCCGCCGTCGCTGCATAGCCCGTATTTTTAATCACAACCCCGAACAAAAGTCGGTCCAAGCAGGCAGGGTATGTTTGATGATTGCCATGTTTTACATGCATATAATATTTGTAGGGATCGCCAACCATCATTCATCGTTGGTGGTTTTGTGCCCGGAACGGCACGGGGTCCCCGAGGGTACGGGGTGTGTTAGATTTATGATCAAACATTTTTGGGGTGCCCCACAGTTTCGGTGCGTTTCGGATGGCCCCAAAAAAAAGGAAGAAAGAAAAGAGATTATAAAATCGAGAGCAAAAAAATTGAATGTTTAAAATTGAAGAACGGTGAGATTTTCACACCAATCCTTCTACGCCGTTCCGTACCTGGTTCGAATGCGGTCACCTTTTCCTCGATAAGCCGCTCGTAAAATGTACGGTACGCGAACAGGATGCGCTTATGGTCGTCCCGCTGATCGGTGACGGAATCGTCCAGAAAGGCGACCAGCTCATCGTACAGCTCGTTCAGCACCGTGTCAATGTAGCGTGGTTCGAAAACGCCCAATATCTTGCACAACCGGTCCCGTATCCAGATGGCACGGAAATCCATCCTTTGCACTCACAAACACAGTCAAACTTCAATCACTTGTATTCGGTAGGAAAAATTGATTGAAAATCTTTACGCTTCGTATGGAAATTAACGAGAACTATTGAAATGTGTTCCAACTCACAGCACTTCTCGAATGAAAATGTGAAAATTTGCTCACCTTTAAGGGTAGACATTTGAACACAGCAAATAAAACAATCCAAGCATTGGCGTCCATAGTAACCGGGTCCGTGTCCTAGTTACGTCTAGGCAACCGGCCCGATCGGTTTACTTGGTAGTTATGTTGGGGTGTTGATGTCTTCAAATGTTATGTTGATANCTCACAGCACTTCTCGAATGAAAATGTGAAAATTTGTTCACCTTTAAGGGTAGACATTTGAACACAGCAAATAAAACAATCCAAGCATTGGCGTCCATAGTAACCGGGTCCGTGTCCTAGTTACGTCTAGGCAACCGGCCCGATCGGTTTACTTGGTAGTTATGTTGGGGTGTTGATGTCTTCAAATGTTATGTTGATATATCCTTGAATTTAAAAATGTTGTTTAATTTCCGTTGCTATTTTGCTGGTTTTTAGAACATTTTGGAGCTTCAATCGCTGCAGTAAATACAGCATTTTGACTAAAGAATTTACTGCATTGAAGGAAGAAAAAAAACACAGGAAACCCAGTAATAACATACATTGCTTCATATCAATTACAACTGTCCCCGCAAATTCTTACAACCAACCACTCGAATGCAACCGATGCAAACGCACAAATCGAATTACTTCAACAATGGCGCCAGTTGCGTGCCATGGACACATAATTTGCCGGTACCATTATATACACCGTACCCAGAATCCAGGTGCAGTGTACGTTTGCACGGCCACGTCCGCAATCGTAAATAAAATTTGGCATCAATTAACATTTATTGGAATTATGTTTTCACTTGATCGTGGTGTGTGGGGTTTTTCTTTCTTTATTTCTCGATTTTTTTTTTTGCTTTCTCACCTCCCACGGTAGAGATGGGCAGGACCCCTTTAGTACCTGCTTTGTGTGGAACGCACACACATATGAAATGCACTTTTTATCGATACACCTATACATAGTTGAAGCTTTTCCAATACAAGCGAACAGTGTCCCAGCCACCGTTGAAATGATATAGCTTGTGTCCTTGCTGTTTGGTAAATAAAAACGTATACTGGCCACCGGTCTGGTAGCCCGGACAAGGTTCTGTATCAAGCTGGAAATGAGCATAATTGATTTTGGTTTTTAAGTGAATTTATAAATAAAATTAATTATTGAAATTTATATTATTTCAATATTGCGCGCTAATTTGTGTTGTCGTTTCGATCACCATTTCCACGCTTTCACCTCCTTTTGGGTCATAATTTTTCCCCACCCTTTTTTGTTGCAGAACAGTTGTTGCCGTTAATATGGGTTGCAGAGCAATGGCACCCGTCTGTACCGTCAATCAGAGAGAGGGTTTTTTTTTCATTATTTTCAGTAGGGGATCGGTGGGGTATCAATTTCACGCCAGAGTGTGACACCAGATACATCGCGTACTGTATAAATTAGCAATCATTAGCACTCGTCGGACATTTGTTGCGGCAGTGCAATTCCAAACATGTGTTTCACCGACCGAGTGGATCGACCAAAGGCAATGCACCGTTTTTGGCTTCGTTTGATCGCTACTGAAATCACAAGCGGTGGTGATATTATTATTACACTTATCGATGATGTTTACTGTACAAATGACAGGTAAAATAATATGCAACTATGCAGAAGAAAGGCGAAAAAATCGATTTCCCAACATCACCTTTGTGTGCGGGGCTTAATAATTCAGGAAAATTTAGGATAAATAATTGCTCGCGTTTTGTTTGCTTATTTCTAAATGAATACATCAAACCCCAATAATCGTGTACTATATGGATAACAGATTGACCTTTATTTGCTTATAGAAACTTATGAATTTTAATCAATTTTTTATTTTCTTATTTAAACATAAACGCACAAACACGCTGTTTGATAAAGAATCTTTTCATATTTAACCATTATTAGCATGTGAAATAATATTGGCATAATGGAAAACAATTTTACCATCGTGTCTCCGCAACACGTGAAGAACTATGAAAAGGGGGCGGGAATTGAACAAATTTGCACAAACCTCCTCCTGGCTGTTAGATTCGTCCGCTACGCGACTCCCATTTGTTTGTGAAGAACCCTGTAGTCCTCCATTTTTCTTCCCCCCCCCCTTATCGGAAGGCAAAATGCAAAGAAAGTACGCGCCCGGACACGTTCACTCAACATTTGTTCTGCCGAAGCAAACAAACACATCTCGCCATCCCGAAATTCGACATTTATTTGTAAGCAAAAGGAGAATATTTATTCTCCAGTATGCTGCGGAACTCTCGGAACTCAACCTGCAAATGCCACTACGCCACTCCTGTCCTGCCATCCTGGTTGGTGAAGTGTATGCGTTTCTTCGTTTTCTTGGGGTTTTTTCCCTCTCTTCTTCCTCTTCCTGCCTTCCCGAGTGTTCCTCTTGAGCAGAATGGCATCACATCCGCATGGTTGGGCAGAACTCCTTCCCAAACTTCCAAGCATCCGCTACAATGCGGTAGTTCACTTTATTGGATTCTGCTGAAGAAAGAGAAATGAGAATGCACTTCACGAATAAACTAATCTTATTTCGATTTTACATCGACAGCTGATGCCTTCATTTCTGGAACCTCGTTGGCCTCGTCGAACCTTTCTTCCGGTGTCGATATTGTTTGGATGCTTTCTGGAGTACGTGTTCCGTTACGGGGTCCGGATATCGGGGTAGAATGCAGATTTATCGGTTGGTAAAAAACGGAAGGCAAGGAACTCCAATTCGATGAGTTTCAACTCTTTTTTTAAAGTGCTTTTTCATTTATATTCCTCGCCTCCGCAATACAGCTAGAACATCTTGTTGGAAAACAACTTGTCCAGATATGGATTGAATGTTATGGTTTCTTGAAGGGGCGAGAAGGAAGTCTATTGTATATGAAGGTCGGTGCACTGCAGAAACAGGTGCATTGCAGAAGTGCATCTGAAAATATTTAACGATAAATACGAGACGATCGCATAAGGCCCTTTACCAGAACCCTACGGCGGCACTTGGCTCTTCTTTTCTTCGGGTTTTAATTAAATCTTACGATAAATGAATTTATTCCCACAGCAATGTTGGGCGCATTCTAGCAACGGACCACCATGTGGTCAACGTTGAAACTGCCAGCAACGGAAGGGTAAGCTTTGCGCCAAGAATTACCACTCCGAGGCTGATGGGAACAGTTCGTCTTGCGGCTGATGCTGTTGGTTTGAGTGTCCAGTTGAGGGATGGGGAGAGAAGAAAAAAAGAACAANACGTTGAAACTGCCAGCAACGGAAGCGTAAGCTTTGCGCCAAGAATTACCACTCCGAGGCTGATGGGAACAGTTCGTCTTGCGGCTGATGCTGTTGGTTTGAGTGTCCAGTTGAGGGATGGGGAGAGAAGAAAAAAAGAACAAAAAGAAAATATGTAAGAATGCTTCCAGTTTTTCCTTGAAGCAGTTTGGTTTCCCAGGCTCCCCACCGGGGGATGGACGTACATAATGCACGTAATAGTGAGGTGATAAATTACCTTGACATGACCAGTTATCATCGGTGAGGAATCCGTACTCACGCTTGCACGTACAGATCATTTGTCCCTTGCAGTAAGCGTTCGTGATGCAGTGACTATCGTACAAACAACGGCGTCCCACGGCTACAGAGACAGAGAGTTTGTATTACCATCGCAATTATTGATTGAATGAAAAGAGAGCAGATTTTTCGGGGGACATAATTTAGTGTAAAAAAGAAGGTTGATTGTAAGCTAAGAATCGTGTTTAAAAAAAAGCTTCTCCACACAAAGATGAAGGAATACTGTGCAAGTAGCAGAAAATAAACGACCATCTCCGATGTTCCCAGTAAAAGCCTCTTACCGTAAACGGGTTTGTTCCGCGTCTTCCAAACCAACCAAAAAAAAAAAAAAGTTGGATTCACATCGCATTAAACGTGCACCTTTATCTTGATGTTGCCAGCGCATCAAGATCAAGATCCAATTTCCCCCAAATATTTGCCCTCCCAGCTATTGCATGCTATTATGGGTCAGGCAAACAAAAATCCCCCCCATTACGCGAAGAGATGTGCCACCATCGCCCGGGTGCGTTAGTAGTGCATGCAACATGCACTCAATGCCTGAAGATCGCAAACAAATGATAAGACGCTTTTTTTTTGCATACGTTCGCACAAACAAGAAAAAGACGCACAACGCTTCTTTCAACTCACACACTGTAGAAACACATCGTGTTTCATGTGCAAGAGTGTGCACTTTAGTGCACTTTATAATGCTCGAGTAAGGCAAAAATGCTGGCAACCAATCAAAGAGCCAATCATCCGGGAAAACTATCCGGGTTTTTTTTGGGGAGGAAAATGGAAACTGGGGAAGAACGACGCTCAGTCAGCAAATTCGATTATGGCCGACTATTTTTCCTCCTCTACATACACAAAAAAAAATGCAGTGAGTAGACGAACAGGCCGAACAAAACAAAGTGCAACAAAGGAGCGAACGAATTCCTTCCCGCTTTGCATCTTAACGCTAAGCACTAAGCCGGTTTGGGAAGCGAGAATCGAAACCTGAAACCGTTGTGCAAATGTGCTGCACCGATTAGTCGATTTTGTTTTGCTGAAACCTTTTTCACGTTTTTCTTCTCCCGTTCGGTCGTTAGTTTGATGCTCCATTTTCTCGAAGAACCGGATTACCGTTCGGAGCAGTTCGTTGCCCTTTGTTCGCACGGCGTCGTGCGTGTCTTTACTGGTTGTCCCCGTTTGTGTCTGCAAGTGGCAACGAAGCAATCTTTCTCCGCCGATAAGCCATAGCCAGGGGAAGTCTTGTTAGGATGAGCATTCAATTTGTTTGATACTTCGTTCGATGTTTGAAGGAAGAAAACCGCCTCTCCGCCCGCCCGTAAAACATGCAAAACGGCAAACATCCTGAGTAGATGGCCGGAAAGACAATCGGTTCGGTAAAGGTGCATCACACGGACCGAGGACAAAAGCACCATTAGCACAACGAACAAACCAAATAACGCAATTTAAATACACTTTTCGTATGTTTGAACACCTTATCCGTGTCGATCGACGCTTGATAGATCGGTTGAGCACAAGATCGAGACGAGTTTGGGGAGGAAAAACATGACATAGAGTTGTCCGTTTTTTGAGGATTTCCTCAACGGTAGAAGATCTTTTCATTTTTCCCTGCTCGTTTGTTTTGGGGAAATCATACCCGCAAAACGATAAACAAATGTAGCCCGGAATTGTATGCGATGAATATTAAACTTCGCTCTCTCGGTTTGATGGTGAAATTTATTGCAAAAGTGCGTCTATAGCAACTACTATTTCCCAGTCCGGTATCGTACTTATTTGCTGCCTGACGTACGATACGAGAACAACAAGACACACACATCGATGATGTGTCCAGGCGTAGGAAGGAAATTGACACATCCGTAGACATTTCGGAAAAAGCAGGGAAAGAAGAAAGGGAATGAGACTGAAGCTTTCGGTACAAAATAGAGACGTTATGGACAGTTTTGGTGTTGCTGGTGCCACATCCTTCCCGAACGTGTCCGGAGTTGGGTCTGTCCTTTACTAGGTCGAGCGTCTGGCCGGCATTTGCCTTTTCGGTGCGTGTTGGTATTAAGATACAATGGTCTCAATCATGCACCCTATTCCCCCCGCTCATCGTACCCGGGGACAACGATTCGGTGAATCTCCAAATGGTCTCAACTAGCTGCTAGCATATGCTGAAGATGACTGACGAACCATCGGAAATGGCCGTTTGCGTTGGACCGGGTGAGTGAAGTGTGAAAACGAAAATTCACTTATTTCGGTACTACTGCTGCTTCTTCAAACTACTGGCCTCACCATTCCCCCCCCGTGTGCCGGGTGTCCGGACTTTACTCACCCCCGTGGCAGATGCGATTCGTCTCGTCCGGTCGGTATCCTTCGGCACAGTCGCACGTTTGCTTGCGGGTGTCACAAACATGTGCATACTGTCGGCAGTCCTGTGTTGTTCTACAGTACTCGTTCAGCTCTGTCCCGGCCAAGGCGTACGTATGATGTCCCGATATAGTTCGAGACACAATTCGATTGGTCGATCCACGATTGTGTAGCATGCAGGAGGGATAAGCATGAAATAACACAGACAGACAGAGAGAGAGAGAGAGAGAGAGAGAGAGAGAGAGAGAGAGAGAGAGAGAAGAAACATAAAGTGAACGTCGTAAAGGATGTGATTTTGAGTTTCCGTCCGTTGATCCGTTGCCACATTGTGCTGTGGTGACCAGATTCGGAAATCTGGTGAAATTGTACCTAGTTCTCCACACATGAAGATGAAGGGGGACACAAATTTAATCCCACCGAAACGTACCAATATCCTTTCTAGTGTTTTTTTTGGTACCGAACC
>CM028125.1:14963978-14980007 GCA_016254315.1 Anopheles parensis | reverse complement strand
TAATTATAAACCATTGTTCATGTACACTTCATCAGTGTTCATGTGCTTCATTGTTAGAGTAGTTGTTGAAAACACAAATTGTATGGTGCTTTGGCCAGCTGGTTTGTGTGATTAAAACCACAGTCAGCTCATACCCAACTGTACTTCGGACATACCTCAGCCAGCTGACCTACTAACCACCTACAGCCACCTCTCACCCATCTGGGACCTGACCGCAATGATTCGTCATTTAATCGGATAAAATGTCAATGCAAATATCAACCTATTCATAGTTAAATCCTACTTAAATTATTGATTCCAATTGATTCCCATACCAAACGGGGACGAGGGGGGCAGGGATCCAAAAACACAGCTTAACCTCGTACGGGGCACGCACACACCTACGATCGCTTGATCGCTCTTGCTCCCCGGTGGCCCACGCTGTCACCGTTTTGCATACGCACACGCAGCATACGTGTGAAGTGAAGCGAAATGATTATTATCGGTCACCGGATCGAATGGATGCACAAACAATCGAACCACGGAGTCAACGGTTGCAATATTGAGCAGTGTGTCGATCCTTCCAAAA
Organism: Anopheles parensis; assembly: GCA_016254315.1. Lineage (NCBI taxonomy): Eukaryota > Metazoa > Arthropoda > Insecta > Diptera > Culicidae > Anopheles > Anopheles parensis. The sequence continues at coordinate 14,979,439 of CM028125.1, read as the reverse complement.
TGTACTCTGGCTAATGCTAACCACAGCCCGGTGGCCAGTGTGGTGCAAACCACTCTCGCCGCCTGCCGAGGCCAATCGATGCATCTAACGCAACTCTCAGACACCAAATCCCAGTGTCAAACGTCAAGCCACTCGTTGAGAATCGTTTTTTTTTTTTTGATTCGCTACTCACTGCCTAAAACCATCACCCTCCATCCCGCTCATTACCGGTCCTTCAAAGCGTGTGTCTGTGTGTGACCGGATTGTTCATCTAATTATGATTAGATTTCTATCATCCCATCGAACACACACCGGTCACCGGTAGCACGGCCGACAGCCGATTGCAAGCAAAATTCGATAACATTTCTAGCTGGCCGTGTGTGCCACGGCTTCAGCCAGCTTCAGCCCCGTGGACCGGAGATGGGAAAAGTGGTGCCACGGCTTCAGCATGAATTATGCAAATCATGAATTAAATCCACCGCACACACACGGAAACCCCAGCTCGATTGCTTTGGATTTGTGGGAATCGTACGAGCGAAACGCTTAAAATGCTCATTCAACATTAAAGTGCGTATGCTAAAGAGTAACCACCGGCCAGCATATATACCGCCAGCAGGGCCATGCCTACTGACCCACCGGGGAGATTCCTAACGCGAGATTGGCTAACGTGCAACTAGAAGCGACTTTTGGTTGAAAAGCGAACCGAGGAACTGGGTGGGAGTTGTTTTGTTTTTTTTTTTCACCTCAATCCCCATCGATGGTGTGACCTAGTAGAGTACCGGCAAATCATCGAGAGGTTAAAATAACCGACATAAATTGATAAAACTGTTCCCACCCTAGGGCAGGATGGGGTTGATATCGTGCTGCAACAATTACTATCCGAATCAATTACTAAACACCACCGTGGTTGGAACGGAAGGGACCGTGCTGTCAACGTCCGGTGAGGTTTCCCACCAACCGGCCAGCCAGCCAGCAGGAACACACGGGAGTTTGATAAATCGTTTCATATGGACATTGAATGCAGCCAAACGCTAGTCAAACGAATGAAAAAAAGCGTTTTTGCAAAAAAAAAATTGATGCACGCGTACCCGATAGAGTGATCGTACATCGGGATAAGTTGTCGAGTGGTTGCAAGTGAATGCAATGATTAATGGAGATTGAACGTGTGGGCATTGTTCGGTGTGAGTGCATCATGTGTAAATCAATTTGTTCAACTATGCATATGATCAACAGCACTATTAAAACCGATGGGATGTTGTACTATCGGTGATGAAATGGATTTGTATTCTGGCAGGGGAAATGGGCCGGGGGTTGATGACTGCAGCGTCCGGGGCGTGGTTGACATCCTCTTGCATCTGTATAAAAAGCACTTTTTACGAAACGAATTAAATATATGTAGACTAGCTGATTTAATTGCAAATAATTGTATACTTTAAAATCAAAGCTACTTTATGGAGCTGTTGCCTAGGACCTGATGATTCTTCCAGTAATCAAAACACTTGTCTTGTATTTCGATTAAGTACAAGAAACTCTTGGACAAGAACTATTACTTTGTTCCTGTTCTCATTACTTAAGGTATCGATCAGACGAGCAGACAACAATCATTCATACTTGAAAACATGTCTTTAGTCGATATGAAGAACCTAACATCAATATCTCTTTGGTTATGGAACCATTTTCACAAGGAATATTGTGAAATTTGAACATATTTGAAACGTATTTGAATTGATGAGTTTACAATAACATTTTAGGTCTAAAGGCTGCTAAAGATGCTATGGTATTGGCAATCAAGTCGTTAAAAAATTGAGGCAACTTTTCTACTTAAATAATTTGTCCCGATGGACGAGATTTTGCGAGAAGACTTGGAAGAATTTGAACTGAGTGAGTTAAACAATGATCTTCATCATATATGTAACTTTTAAGAAGAACTAAAACGAAAAGTTAATTGAATCCAAAGCTCGAAAAAATATTGTTCAGATAGTGAACTCACGACGCCACATAATGAGTTTTTCCAAGTGACGATACGTCGCTTGGCTCAGTTAAGCGTACGGTTGGGAGAGATAATTCTTCCGCAAAGAATTATTCCGGGCTATTCCCGCTTTCATGCTCGGGCGCACAGAAAAATGAGTTTTTTGAATGGTAAATTGCAATTAGTTTTTAAATTTTTCCTCTCACAACGTACTGTCGCGTCCGCTTGCTGATGGTCGCGTTTTTTGTAAGTGCATATGAGCACACATTGCATTCCAGTGTGTACTTATTAAAAGATTGCTCGTACCTCTCAACTTACCTGAAGGTATTGCCCACCCATAAAACCGCACAAAAGGAACAAGTTTTAAAAAGATTAATATTTCATTCACTGTATTTCAAAAACCTTCAGTTCGGAACTTACAAACTTCCAGCATCCCCCTAGACAACAACCGAGTTCACTTCCGTTTCACTCTTGTGGTAGATCATCGCATCGTAGTACACCATGTTCGGGGTGAACCAAGTTGCTTCGTTGATCTTGCGGTTGAACGGATAGCCGAACGGAAGCGAATCGATGTAGCGCGCACCGGAACCGACACCGCACGACACCGTGTAATCGTAGCCGGTGAAACGTTCCACCTCTGGCGCATGGTATGGGACGACCATGAAGAAGAACTGGAACGGCATACCGCCCTTCTTGCCCTTGGGCAACATCAACCGCGCGGGGAATCCACAGTGCGCCTCGGACATGTCGAGCGGGAACTTGTAGTCACCGTTGTACGCCTGCATCACCTGTTTGTACAGATCGAAGTACGTGGTACGATCCTTCACGAACCAGCTAAAGTCCTGCGAGTTGCGCGTGATAGCGTTCTCGCCCGCCACCAGATCCACGAGGAAGTGATCGAGCTGGAAGAAGTTCTCACGGTTTGCGTTCACACTGTACACATTGCCGTACTGGTCGTATTTCGGTCCAATGAAAACTAGCACGATCGCCTTCTGGGGCTTTTCCGACACAACGTTCAGCTTGAAGGAGAACGGCAAATGGTTCAGACGGGGCATACGTGCATACAGGACAAAGTCTTCACCCTGATAGTGTGCCATCTTGCCGAACTTCTTCATCTCGCCCGCCTTCATGGTGGTGTCGTCGAACACCTCCACATCGACCGCATTCGTAATGTCCGCATCGAAGTTATCGAAGTACGTCACCAGCTTGTCCATCTCGACCGTTTCCACCTTCACGCCGGGGAAGTTGATCTCGTCGTACTTGTAGCCGGGCAGGGTGTCGAGATAGCGATAGTAGAACCCAATCACACGCTTGAAGAACTGATAGAACACCGGATCACGCATGGCCGTCTCGTACTTCTCCAGCACGCTCGGTACCGCACGGAACTCGTTGAACATCTCGAACGAACCGCCAAGGAAGAATTTGGCCACTTTCTCCAGATAGCCGTAGAATCGCTTGTTAACACTGTCTCCGTTCGATTGGATCAAGTTGCCCAGATACTCCACACCGGTCGGGGTAGTGATGTTGACGTACGTTCCATCGGGAAGAATGATGAAACCGTAATCGATCGCTTCCATAATGCGACGCTCGTAATCGGTGATCTCCTCAATCACAACGTGGTTCTCTGTGTAGCCGTTGTGATAGTTCTCACGGGCCGGGAACGGAACACCGTTGTAGTAGCGCAGATACGGATAGTAACCCGTAACGATTGGCTCATACCACGAGAAGGTCGGAATCGTACCCAGATCGTTGGACAAACGTTCCAGATAGTAACGAGCAAGGAACTGCTGGTGCTGGTATAGATAGAACTCACCGCGACGATCCTTGTACAGTCCGTACTCCTTACCTCCCATCCAGGTCGGGTAGTCAGCATGGAAGTAGTAGTAGTACGAGTTCAGACCAATATCCTCCATGTAGTAGCTGACGCGCTGCTCCGGATTGCTGTGCACGTAGTATCCAGTGTAATTGCTCGGGATGTACGCACTGTACACACCGTCAGCCTTCTTCATACGATAGAAGCCCTGCATCTTGTACCGCTGTGCCTTGCTGATGACGACATCGTTGAAGAAGTAGTACGGATAAATTTCGTACGGTGCCGGCAGTACAATACCCTGCATATCCTCACGATGCAACACGGCAACGGTGACGGCGTACACGAACATGCCTTCGTTCACGTGGAACCGGGCCCATACCATCGTCTTGTAGAACGTATCCCAATCCTTGGCGTAGTAGAACAGATGGAACAGTGCGACTGCCTGCTCGCGGTGATACTCATTGTACAGCGCGAAGATTTCCTCCATCGGCAACATACCATACTTGTAGAAGCGTAGGAACTCCTCCACAACCTGTGGCTTGGTAAAATGTTCCTTGTACGTCGCCAGATCGAAGGACTTCTGTTCCTCCCACAGGTGCGTGTGCAGCTCGGGCTGATGCACATGCTGGAAGATCTCCAGCATAGCCTTCTGCTTAGCCAGGAATGGCTTATCAGCGTACTTCACCTCCTTCGTCATGTAGTAGCCGCTGGCGGTACAAGCCAGCAGGCACAGCACGGTGATCGCTACGAACGATCGCATCGTGTGTTCGTGTCGTTGCTCAGATGCCCTACTGCCAGAAGTTCGTGCAGCTGCTTTCGAACTGACTGCCGATCGGTGGTCTGTACGGTTCCTTATATAGGTAAATCCATCTCAATCACAATCACAGTCAGTTGAGTCAGTTGGCAACGATCAGCTGTGGCCTCCTGACCTTATGCTGCCGAATGCGGTAAGTCGTTATCAGTATCGGCAGATTTCGGGGATGGTTTACACTTGTTCAGTGACCTTCAGGTGCACGCCATGAAGATTGATGCAATTAAAGCGATTGCGTTCGCTCGGTGCAAGAATGCGATAAGCGCTTCCCGTGAAGGTCATACTTCAGGACGCTCCGTAGACATTGAGGCTCTGTTCATCAAAGTGATTATATTTATTACTTTGTTGTAAAGAAGAAAAAAAAACCCAATACTACTTACCTCACATAAATGTTTTCGGATAGCGTTACGCAGAACTAACAGAATAGAAGGGACATATTTTATTAATAATAATATTTATTCTCTTAACTTTTGCATTTTTTTTGTTGTTCGTACGATCATACGATCTGCAGAACTTCGTCCAGATCGCGTACACAATTATCTCTGCTTGGCATTTATTGTGGCATGTAAGGGATGAAACAAAACAAGTTCTTTTGTCTTCCCTTTGTCATCCGAACAGATCGGAGCTCTGAACTGATTTCGTTTGCTTGTCACCGGTGTTTTGCTGCTAATGTGCGCTCCTCATGTACAACTGGTACGTTCACAACTCCACATACGGTTCTCAGATATTGTTGACTGTTTCATTGTTACGTGTTGCTTATGTAATGCAACATTTCTTACGAACTTACTTCAAATGCCCTGAATTTTACGTTTACCTTCATGTCTTACTTTTATTTCCATTCTTCTAGAGGGGTTTTCGTGTGTTTGTGTGAGTGTTAATTATTTTTCCGTATTTTGTTTCTTTTTTTTACTTCCGGTCTTTTTTTTCTGAGTTATCGGTCGATTTTTGGCCGCACTATTGTTACACAGTGTGTGAAGCGACTGATGTCCAATGTCCTATAACTAGCGTTGTTTTTTTGTTCTTTTGCTTTTAAGTTTACGTTTGACACCGAAGAGAGTGTGCCGAGATGTTTTTTTTTTCTTCCTTTCATTCTTCTGTTCATTTGCGATACACTTTGTGCTGGCAATACTATCCTGCCTCTCGTCGGCAGATGATCCTTACATAGGAAGGACTGTGATGCGATCAAGCTTGCACATGCATCGTACAAATTGACGTGAAGTGTCAATCGCTTTAGTGAAGGGAAAGATGGGAAGATATAAAATGGGTTGATTATAAAAACTCATAGTTAAAGACATTGGAAAGAAGAAGAAGAAGAAGAAGAAGAAGAAGAAGAGTAACTAAAAGATGGAGAAGAAAAGAAAACAATCGTACAATATAATAGTCTAATAGAACGTACAATGTCTTTGTATTGCGAGTCTTCCGTTAGGTTTTCTGTTTTCGTTTGTTGTTCATTTTATATTTTCCTCTCGCCCGGTTGTTTGTATTTTTTTTTGCTGTTGTTCGGTGTACAGCGGAGGCTTATTTGTTTTAGTATGCTGTTAGATTTTGGGTTTTGGTTTTGTATCGATTAGTTCCAGTACATTCATGTTAGTAACAGATAATAATACTTACATTTGTCTACGCGCCTCAGCTAACAAGTTTCACTTACTTACAAGAAAGAGCGATTTTCCATCTTAGTTCGGAGGTATCTCTCTACCGCATCATCTCATTACCAGTATAAGGATGCATCCTTATATTTCCTAGAACTCATTCACTACAAACTAACGCTCCGGTCGTCACTAGCGGCGCTCCCTGTTTCATGCTGCAGCTCTTTTTTTTGCTGCTGCAATTGAACCAAAAGTTAACCAGCAGCACTACTAGCCGGACAAAAGCAAGCCTTAGTACTTTCTCCGTGTTTCTGTTATTTTTTTTTCTTCCTTTCTTTTTTGTATTGAGCATTGCTACCACAACACACATTCCTTTACTTGAGTGATGGAAGGTGCAATGTGAGAGTTTCTTTTTGTGTTTGCGATCTTTTTGTTTTTTTTACATGTACAATCAGCGTTACAAAACTACCCCATATACAAGTTTTCGAAATTGTTCGGAACAGGGAAAGGACTAATATGTTTTGTTTTTTGTTGTTGTTGTTTTAAAGTCAAACGATTAATAGCTGTCCGCTGGGAGAAAGCAAGCGGACCAACATACTGCACACACCTTTGCTTTTCAACGGAAGATCTTGTTGTAACATTTTGTAGCGTTTAGTTACCTTTTTTTTTGAGTTCCTTTTTTCGATTTTTTCTTTGAGCTGTTTTGAGTTTGATTCTGTCTTTACATGTGAAGATATTCCTATTTTTGAAAGTAGGAAAGCATCATCACATCACTTATAGAGTTTGGAAGCAATTTTCCTATGGTTTGGGATGTAAAAAAGAAATTTAGCTCCTCTCGTCAGCTTCGGAACGGTTTCAATCTTTGACTATTTGGTGTAGATGTTGCGGTAAATACGGAACCCTTGACCTTGCCAATTGTTCACCCTCAATGTACACCCCCAGTGTGGTGCTCATGCTGCCCGGAGTCGTCAGTTTTGTTTTCTCTTCGCGACAAGAAGTTTGTGGAGTGAAAAAAGCTCAATTACATATACAATTTACACATACAGCTTACGCTCAGTTTAAAGTTCGCCAACCCAATATTAGCAGCCATTTTAAGCCCAATGTGAGTGGGTTATTGTTCTCTCCATTCTTCCATGTCAGTGGGTGTTTCTTTTTGTGTGTGTCGTGAAGCGAAAGAACAAGGAAAAACAAACAAACAATAACTAAAATGCAATCACCTACGACGCACTTCTGGCGACCAGGAGGAGCGGAAGGAAGTTCGCTCACATACACGCACACACACACACTGAGTATCAAGATCATTCCTATTATTTGTATTATTGTTATTACGTTGGCTTTTGTGTTATGTAATATTTTTTTCCATTACACCCTTATGTCTCCATTTCCCACACTCTCCTTTTCTCTTGCCTTTATCTTCCTGTTTTTGGTGATGGGCGCTTTTCATATTTACAGCTTCTGCGCAGTCACCAATCACAACCCGGATGAATGATCCGTCAGCTGTCCGTTCCAGTGTAGCATGGTACTGACCGCCCGCAGACCGACCAGTAGCGCTAGCAGCACCGCGGAAGGACCGGCCAGCCGTACAGCACCCCCAGTGAGGGGTGAATTGTCTGGGTCACCGTTGTTTTTTCGCCGATTGTTTGAACCATCCAGACCGAGCAGGTTCGGCGAGATGGTCGTCACGAGATCGCTGACCAGGATGCGCTGCTGTGCGCTTTTGGTGTAGATGTGCAGGATCGAGATCTCGCACATGACCGTGAGGCTGGTGTGGAACGGTGGCATCGATTGGTAGATGTCTTGCAGTACCTGACTGTGCGGGAACATCTCGAGCGAGGAGAAGGTGGGCGTCCCTTCGTACGAACGGTACGTGATGCGTTGATACGGTGATCGATGGATCTAATCGAACCGGACAAAGAAAGACGGGGGGATAAGAATCGATAGTTAGATGGATGATGGAGAAAACAAAAATTACAAATGCCAAAAACACACTTTGCTTGGAGCAAAAAAGACACGACCATAATATACTCCGTAGCAAACTCGCTTCAACTGTTGAACATTGGGCAAAAAAGGAACAAATGGTTTCTGTCCTTGTGCTTTGTGAATCACTGTGAGACTATCGCTTACGATACGCTGATTGCTAACATCCAAATAAACATACGCACACGATAGTGTCCGTTTGCTTCCGTTGCGAACATCCGAGTGGATCAAACTTCAATTTATGGTCCGCAAATAATGCTTCGATCCGTACCGAGAAACGGCACGAGATATCGATTGAACCACGCTCGTCCGCTCCCATTCACTTACCCGCTTCGTGTTGATGTACCAGGTAATGTTGGCAGCCGGAAAGGACGTCCCCACGGTACAGACGGCCCGGAAATTGTCCAGCGTGGTGATGTGCGTTTTGTCCACCTGCATCAGTGGGTCCTCCTTGGGCAGTTCGACCACCTGCATGCGTGCCTGCCGTATGTCGGTATGGAAGAGCGGTGCATCCTCGGATACCTCGCACTGGAACTGACCGGTTAGATCACGGGTAACGCCCCGCAGCGTTACCGACGTTGCATCCGATTGTGTGCCCTGCATTTATGCGCGTGTGCGCAACAGATGGATAAATGGAAACAAGGAAAAATGAATTTAAGAGTTGATTTGTATTCTTTTCGAGGATTGAAATGGAAGTATGATAGTGAAGCGTTATTGCTTTGTGTTTGATATCAGATATTATTGGAAGTTATAGATGAGCGTTTGCATCAGATCTTACTCTAAATCTGATTCCCGATAGCATTAGAATGATTATATGCTTCGATCCTGAAAAGGATTTTTTGGTTTTGTTTCTGGAATTTATACCAATTCTCCTTGGTTTTAACTTCCTCACAACTTAATAAATATTTTATCCTGACTTAAAGGTCATCTTGACATAAAAAGCTCCAGTAACTGGAAGTAAAGATATATTCTTTGAATTGCAAGAAACTTCTCCGATTTCATCCAAAATGCCTTAGGATATCATGATGTACTCAGACAGAGAAGAGTTGATAACAAAGATAAGAACTATCTAAAGCAATTATGCACTTAAGCTACTCTGCTATAATAATTCTGTATTTCATTCGTTTGTTTTTTCACATACTACTTTAAATTGTTTTGTTTACCAAACATCTAGCAAAGTTTTTCAACTTTTTCCACAATTACATATTTTTAATCTTATTTCCTGTTGTTAAACAAATTGATCCCTATTAAAGTTCCCATGTCGACAAGCATAGAAAACTACAACGAAACACTGCAATCTGACACACACTCACGCACACACAAAAAACAACTCGAGGTGAAAGCAATGGAAAACATGAACTTTTACCAAACACTACATTATCTTCCATCCGTGCAAAAACCACTGTTCCGCACACACCACAGCGTTGCTTTTCGCGAGCAAATTTGGCCACACTTTACCGAAAAATTACCTCTCTGCTCTGACCAGCCCTTCTTTCCTTTTGGGCAGGGGAACACATCCGGCAGCAAGTGTACATCAACTTTCATCAAACTACTACCACCACTAGTACAAGTTCGTACAACACAACTAAGGGGAAAAAACCCCACACACAAAAAAAGAAAACCCAGGCAAAGTCCCTGTGTGCACAAAAAGGATGCCAAAAGTTATTCGTTTTACTCAGCCGGGAGAAAATTAGCTGCGCTCCATACCGACGCTGGTCCGAAAGTGGTGAACGGTTCGTACAATAGCGGAACTAAACTACACTTCTAGCACTTCTCTGCACACCTCTTCCCCCAACCCCCATCCCGTAGGATCAGCCTGTTTTCCTTCCGAACATTCAACCGCGGGCCAAGCTTCTAAGGAAGCAATTCAACTTTTTTACACTCATTTCCGCCGTTTTTATCTTTAATTATCATGGTGCTTTATGGGAGGGTTTATCACTAGCTTCCTGGCGGTCGGAGCGTGTGCTTCCCGGGCCCCGGGGTCGACTAATTATCGTGTCGAGCTGGTTGAGGATGGAAAAATCAGTGGAAAGGGAAGCAGTAAACCCCATACAGCCAAGTCCAACGAATGGCAAAACGCGGGTGCGAAATGCAACACCAATCGTTAGCTGATCACAAAAGCAGAAAGTACGCAGCAAAAAAAAAGCAGAAGCTTTTACAGCAAAGAACCAGTCGAGTTGGGAGAAAAAAGTGTGCAATTGTGAGTGGAATTCTTCCCCAGCAGGTGGTGGCCAGTGGGTTCGTGAAATCGTTTTATAACATCATCCCTTAACCGATGACTAGTGGAGTTCCGGCTGGTAGAACCGGATGAGTCCGGACTCTGCCATCGCTAGTTGTCTGCCTGCGGCCGGTCGACAATTGTGGCTGCTCGCGCAAAATTAGGCGCTCCATTATCACGCAAGCTGTTTTATGACCGGAACAAGATCTACTACAATGGATTGCTTCAACGCGGGCTAACAGTGGCTCACAGTGTGGCAAAAGGATTTTAATAATCCTTTCCCTCTGGTTCGCTAGTCTCTGGACACTCGAACCCTGTTTGTGTAAAATCCACTTCTTTCATCTGTCGGTTCATCAGCAAATGAAAGATCAAACCCATCTGGGCTGGGTCTGATCACTTTAGCCCACCGCGTGAAGGGAGAAGGGGGGGCGAAGTAGTAACCCCCCAGTAGTACCGGTGTGCAGCACCGGAAGCAAAGGAACCGCAGAGGGAAACGACAGATAACGAAAAGATGGAAATAATTTCTCTCATTATGTTTATGAATTCTACAGCAGTTAGACGTAATTACTTCCATCCTGGCTCGATAAGGAGTGCCTCGACCATATTTGCCAGCCGTGTTTGCCGGAAGCAATCGTAAAGATGAGACGAGCATGGTGTTCATTCTTTCTTGCTTTTTTTGTCTTTGTTTGTCATTCACCCATCTCCCTTCTGGCATCGCGAACGGATCATCTGTTGATGCCGGTGTAGAGAGCAACACTAGCGGCTGCCCCGGCTGTGGTGGGTGGTTATACGCCAAGGGGTACATTCGGGTTCACAAGTAACGAAGGTCTTGTTATGGGACAATGATGATATTTTGTAGGAAATCGTGACCGAAACCAATTGCCAACCACTCGATGGGAGTTATTTTTGCTACCACCCACCATTATTGCGGTAGAAGCGGGGAAAGAAAGTTTTATAATGAGCTCACTTTACTCCGCACGATAGTGTAAAATTTTCTGCTTTCGTGCTTTCGAGTTATGTAGTGTCACTCAGAGAGAGAAAAAAAAGAAATTATTTTGAAAGTTTCATCGTTGATATCGCCCAATTTTTGAGTGGAACTACTGCTTAGGGATAAATCAACTATAACGCAACGCTTAAAGGGAGCTCTTCTTTGTGTTTCTTAACAAACTATTTATATGTTGTTACGTAACATTTATCATAAAAATTTAAAATTTTGTCTAATGAATGTGAATCGTTCGCAGTTGATCTCTCTCTCTCTCTCTCTCTCTCTCTCTCTCTCTCTCTCGTGTTGGCTTTAACGACCTCTAAACTAGCGCCGGCTATTTCTGGCTTTCTAGACTTATTTTAAACAATAGTCTAGGTGAATAGAGCAAACAATTACTTATACTGAAATACTAAATAATTACCGACGGAGACGCCTAGTACTTTTGAAAAATGTAGGTTATGGTTGGTTAGTTGCCGCGTGACAGTATCTCATAACAAGGCATAATACAGTTTTAATTGCAACGATTTTCAATAAGAACCTTTTGTTTATCTTTAAGGAACTTTACTTATTCAATTACTTATACTAAAATACTAAATAATTACCGATGGAGACGCCTGGTACTTTTGAAAAAAGGGGGGAGTGGGGTGTGCGATCCGGACCGGATTTGATCCCTGGTCCTGTGGTGTAGACCAGCGCCGTCTATCACAGAATCTACTTTGCCGCTTCTGTTGATCTCTCTGTTAATTGTTTATAGTTTATTTCTTCAATTTTTTGTTGCGTATGTTACACAATTGTCATCGTCCTGTTGGGAGTGTCCTATAGCCGTTATTCCGTCTAGTTGTGTTACGCCTTCAATGTATGTATCAACTGCATAACTTAAGCAATGGACAAAGCAAGTCCACAGAGATATGATATATGTTGATTAAAAATTAAGCTGGACATTCGTTTTTTAAAATAAATATTAAATTATTACATAAAAAAGGACATATTTCGTAATTATCTGTACGAATCACACGCCGAGCTGAAGCACATGGAAACGTATCTGAATACACTTTATATCATAATTGTATATCAAGCCTGAAAATGGGTGTCAAAAGCCACACATACATATCATCCACACCCATCACTCTGGAAACCATTTCTAGTACATCCGGTGCGAAACATAATGGCCTTCGTTTCTTCATCCCCCGCATCCCCCTCCCGATCCCACACTGCGCGACGTTTGCACCAACCGATCCGCTCTGGCCGTGGTTTTCATCGAGCAATTTGAATGAATGTCCATTATCTATTCCAATAAAGCCGTAAGGGAGAAGCTAAGCTAACAACAATAAAACAAAATAAAAAGGCTGTATAAAAAAATGAACTATCTTTAACGTGGCTTTTGGTAAAGCTAGTGCGCAGGTACCCGGGGAAGCGTTTTCCTGGCTCCCCCTTTTACCTGGCTGCACAGCGCAAATGTATGAACTGTAAAATGGAGCCTTTTCACCCTGAACCACACATATGATGGGGAGGAAAGGGGGGATTGTTCACATGACGGATGTTAATTAAAAAGCACTTTGTGTTATTCTACCATGGCCCACATTCGTAGCGTTCCTTCTCGCGGGGATTAGTCCCTGGCAGCACGGTTGGAATGTTGAACGTCCTCCCTCCCTTTCGTCTCCTTTCCCGCTTCCCTTCATTCAGTCCATGTGTTTATCTCATGGCGCTTTCACCCGAACGAACAGCGAGTCCATTTTTCTTCCATAACAGACAAATGGCACTCAATGAGTACAATACAGTGTCGAAGCGCTTTTTATCCGGCCACCTATCAGGACGATTTTATTCCACTCCCCTCCTCTCTCTCTCTCTTCCTTTTCTGGGTGTATCACACCCATCTTGGCACTGTTTCGCCGGGGCTCATAAGCGGGATGGGGGTTGGGTTATATCGCGCGCACACATTGACTGCACCAAGCACGACACAAAAGAATCACTCTTGAAAGCATTCCCCTTGGCCTTAAACCTCGGATGTGCTCACCTCATCGCAATTTACCTACCGATCTGGCCCTGGCAGGGAGGACGTTCCGGCCCGTGAATAGATAAACCCTCCGGACAGCATCACTCATGCCAAGATCTCTTTCCCGAAGCGGACGCGTCCTCTAGTGAGTGGGTCTGTGTGTGTGTGTTTGAGGCCGTGGGGCAAAAGAAAGTAGTAAAGTATGTAATAATTCCCGGCCTTCACGCGAGACCACCCCCCTCCTCCTCCCTCCCCCTAACATTCCCAACCTCGTAAGGGTCGTGAACATCGGCAATAGAGCCCTCGCACCTCGCACCAACCTGACACAGCCTAGTGAAGACGGCCCGAAGGATTAGCTCACTCGGCTCACCGGTGAAGCACATGTACTGAAACAATAGGCCCTCGGGTTCGCCATGGTCCCCAAAAAGGTGTGCAGAAGAAAATGAAGCAATAGACGCAGTGGAAAAGGGAGTTGTGGGGAGGAAGAGCTGGGGTGAAGGTCCGAGTTCCGGCCGGTGCTATAGTGATTCTTTTTTTTTTTGGTTTCGTGTGTTGGAGCTTTTCTTTTTACATCATCCACTCTGCCATTTTACGATAGTGAAAAGCAATTACTTCTTGCTTGGGACTGAAGCATTGTTGGCCGGGTAGGCCGCAAGGTTTCGGAAGTGGTTTAGCGAGTGAATAGGAAAATTCTCTCCCCCTCCACTATTCCCTGGTAATCCCTTCGTCCCCTCTTTTCCAGCCGTGTGGTGGCCACCTCTTTCCACGAGTGACACGAGTTCCGCCCGCAGGATATGGTCGCCCCAGTCGCCCCATTGGAGGACCTTTCATTTTCATCGCCCTTTGTCTTTCATTATGATTGGGTGCTGCTGCTGCTGGGATGCTGCGTTCTGAGTCTGTATAGTGAGCGATTGCCATTTCGTGCAGTGAGGTCAATTTTTACTAAAGCAATTTGGAACAAATTTATATCCTCTTTTGATGGTGTAAGTTTCAGCGTTTTTCTTTTCGCTGTGGGTTAAACTTGGCTAACATCTTTATCGTAAATAAATGTAGCCATATAACTAAATTCGATATGACTTTGGAGGTAAACTCAGCTCAACTACTACTTGTAAATGAATGATTTTAATCTCAAACCCATCCTTGTGCACAAGACCATTTTAATAAAACCGAAAATTAATAACATTGAACACAACCCGTCCTGGTGAACATGTTAAGCTTTCCCGGTACGCAAGGACACAGGTAAAGGTCGAAATTAATGGTTTCTTAACAATGTATCCTAATTTAAGCACTGTACAGCTGTGCTGAAACCGAGATGCGTTCACTTTAGATAAGCAAACTCCAATTAGTTTGCTTACATCATTCCACCTTTGAAAAGGACAACCGGTCTCGACCGTCACTGGTTTTCATTTCGGAAACAGAGAAAACCGGGCACTTTCGGGCACACAACGGTGGTGAGATATTGTCGACAATTTTTGGCATCTTCATTCACGCTTCAGCGTGCTTTTGAGCGGGGTTTCAGGTGCTTCATAATTTAGTCTGAAATGCTCACGGGATGGGACCAACACACACACATGGCCACCGTAACTAACCGAAGCTGTTGTAAAATTAATACACCAACGCACCAACTGTCACTGTCAGCAAAAGTGTCTCCCAAATTAGGGTCACGGCTGAAGGATGACGTTCGCGGCAAACGGTTTTTAATAAGCGCCAGGGTTTTGTCGCCCTCATCTACGGAGTACCGGTGAGGTTTCGCGCACACGTAACGATGTTTTGATTGGCTTGCAAGCTCATGTTAATTTGAACACATGGAAAGCCGAAAAAAAAATGCCCAAAGTGTGGTTTGTTTTAATAACCACAAAAGGCACAAAACGAACGACACTGTGTAACACGGTCGAGGCATTTGTTACGGAAGGATCTCCCTTTTTTTATTTTACCCCTCTAAGGGTTTCAACAACTTCAACAACTGCTCACCAACACATGGCAGACAATTTGTGGAAAACGGTACGGAAAAACATGCTCTCGGGTCCATCGTCAGTTTACACTGATTTGTACCACCTTGGGTGCCTTTAAGGGTGTGGCGAATGTAAATCTTAAAGCCAACATACCGCTTTAGCCCCACCATACTAATGG
>CM028125.1:14923302-14963970 GCA_016254315.1 Anopheles parensis | reverse complement strand
AAGGTGCTTCATAATTTAGTCTGAAATGCTCACGGGATGGGACCAACACACACACATGGCCACCGTAACTAACCGAAGCTGTTGTAAAATTAATACACCAACGCACCAACTGTCACTGTCAGCGAAAGTGTCTGCCAAATTAGGGTCACGGCTGAAGGATGACGTTCGCGGCAAACGGTTTTTAATAAGCGCCAGGGTTTTGTCGCCCTCATCTACGGTGTACCGGTGAGGTTTCGCGCACACGTAACGATGTTTTGATTGGCTTGCAAGCTCATGTTAATTTGAACACATGGAAAGCCGAAAAAAAATGCCCAAAGTGTGGTTTGTTTTAATAACCACAAAAGGCACAAAACGAACGACACTGTGTAACACTGTCGAGGCATTTGTTACGGGAGGATCTCCCTTTTTTTATTTTACCCCTCTAAGGGTTTCAACAACTTCAACAACTGCTCACCAACACATGGCAGACAATTTGTGGGAAACGGTACGGAAAAACATGCTCTCGGGTCCATCGTCAGTTTACACTGATTTGTACCACCTTGGGTGCCTTTAAGGGTGTGGCGAATGTAAATCTTAAAGCCAACATACCGCTTTAGCCCCACCATACTAATGGAGTAAGGAGGGCGGAAAAGGAAAGGGGCGGTGTAAAACAATAAAGTTGCGGCTGCTTTTAGTATTGCCGTTGATTACTTTCCACCCATAAAGTGTGAGACAAAAGATATACGGTGGTAAAAACGGCAGCATGCGAGCTAGTGATAGGCACTCGGAATCGGAACTACATGGTTCCGATTCCGTGTTCGCAATCGGTCCTGATTCCGACTCCGTTTTCGGAATCGTTTCAGGTTGCGGAATCGATTCCGGATCCTAATTCGACTCCAAATCCGATTCCAATTCTGAATCCGAATCCGATTCCGATTCCGATTCCGATTCCGATTCCGATTCCGATTTCGATTCCGATTCCGATTCCGATTCCGATTCCGATTCCGACTCCGAATCCGAATCCGAATCCGAATCCGATTCCGAATCCGAATCCGATTCCGATTTCGATTCCGAATCTGATTCCGATTCCGATTCCGATTCCGATTCCGATTCCGACTCCGATTCCGAATCCGAATCCGAATCCGAATCCGAAGCCGAATCCGAAACCGAATACGAATCCGAATCCGAATTTGATTCTGAATCCGAATTTGATTCCGAATCCGAATTTGATTCCGATTCTGATTCCGAAACTGGTTCCGAATCTGGTTCCGAATCTGGTACGGAACCGATCTGGATTCCGAACATTATATCCGGAATCGATTCCGGAAAATTTGAAGCGCTTCGGAATCGATTCCGACCAAAACAGCATTTTGTCCATCACTAATGCGAACCCATTCCCAACCACCGCACGAGTTTCGATGCTGTTGTCTTTGCTCTGGCAACGGTAAGAGCAACAACTCTCCGGACCATCAAATCGAACCTGGGTGGTGATGGGTTTTTTGCGGAGGAACACAAGGGGAGGTATGGCAGTAAGAAATTTCTATATCCCTTGGAAGGGGTTTTGTGTCCGGATCTGAATCCTTTGACGTACGTGCTGGCAAAACACTCATCATTGCATTCAAGTACCATTGTTTCAGAGGAGGGAGTGTTTGATAATTGTACAATGACACTACACGCTGACACCGATCTGTGTTACTTCCTTCCCCATTACCGATGACAATGTGGTGAGGTGTGAACGGTACACTTTAACCTTTTCGAATGTTGAAACTGCATCTAACCAAATGGAGCAATTCTGTAGGGTTTTTGGCTTCCGAAAGGAGTATTAAAGTGTTTAATATTAAAGAAAGATCGTTCGCTTTAGTACGCTTCTTGAGAACAGTACAAATTTCCAGTTGTTGGGCGCTTGTACCGTCACCGTCATGCAATTCGATTCACTTCGTCTGTGCTTGACATAAAGCAATTTAATAGCGCTAAATGCATCGAAAAATTTAGTCCAAAAATTTCCAGCTCTCTCAAGGTATGAAGTTGCAGGCAATCGTACCTGAACATTCGAAACTGTAAACCAACAATTTTGAAACCTTTGGCACCAGTCGGCTATAATAACAGGTATGATGTGAGGGCTGGTACCAATCACGGTGCAAAGAATTTCCGGTGCAAATGTGTCACGACAACTTTCCCGTCACAGCATTGTAGCAAACGGAAAGGTTTGCCACCGGGTGTGGCATATGTTTCCATTTCCGTGACACTTGCAAGGGATTGCCCCGTGACTCCCACATCGAACGCATTCGCACTGAGGGATATGGTAGTGTAACTCGTTTTGTGGTAAGATTTTTAACACGAAGAAAGTTATTGCCGGGCTGGAAAAAACATTCTTTCACCCCTTCCTGGGGTTGAACTGAAAACCTGAAATCGACTGTGGAGGTATTGAATGTTACCACCACAGTTGCCACAAAACCACAAAAACCTCGCACACGATCGCAGATGTTGTATCGAATGTGGAGAACCATTCTGTTGAATTCTTGCCCCACCTCAAACTCAAGCATCCTAACAGACATTGACGACCGCGGAAACGATTTCTCTCAAATCTGGTTTTGCAAGCATAAAACCCCATAATAACCTTCCACTTCTGGAACTCGTGTTTCGGCATCGGCAAACATTTTTGGGGGCCGCGCGTTTGTCGCTGACGCTTGCACGGGACGGTTTTTGGGGAAGGAAATCAAAGAAAATTATGTGCCGCAGGTGAAGCGGGCCATTCGAGTTCCGTTTGTCGGAGGATGGCGAAGTGGGAGAAAATTTCCCAAAATCGACAGAATTATATAGCCGCCGGCTCGGGGAATTATTTGCAACAGTCGTAAATGTTTCACGCCATTCAACTCTTCCCATGTGTTGAACCACTGTGTTTGTGTGTGTGTGTTGATTTATTTTTTATCTTATTTCCGGCTAAACTATTCACCAACCACATCTTCTGTGTGACTGGAACCGAATGGAATCGAATCAACAGGATTTTCGGGTTTGGTGGGCTTTCATTCGACGTCAACGTAACGCTTTTACGGAAAGTGTGCGTTCGATGTCGGCCAAGCAGAACTTATGCTTTTACGCCTCTCCCCTGGCCTATGGCCGCCCACCCCCCGAATCGACCGGAGACATTGACTGAACAACGCTNAACAGACATTGACGACCGCGGAAACGATTTCTCTCAAATCTGGTTTTGCAAGCATAAAACCCCATAATAACCTTCCACTTCTGGAACTCGTGTTTCGGCATCGGCAAACATTTTTGGGGGCCGCGCGTTTGTCGCTGACGCTTGCACGGGACGGTTTTTGGGGAAGGAAATCAAAGAAAATTATGTGCCCCAGGTGAAGCGGGCCATTCGAGTTCCGTTTGTCGGAGGATGGCGAAGTGGGAGAAAATTTCCCAAAATCGACAGAATTATATAGCCGCCGGCTCGGAGAATTATTTGCAACAGTCGTAAATGTTTCACGCCATTCAACTCTTCCCATGTGTTGAACCAATGTATTTCTGTGTGTGTGTGTTGATTTATTTTTTATCTTATTTCCGGCTAAACTATTCACCAACCACATCTTCTGTGTGACTGGAACCGAATGGAATCGAATCAACAGGATTTTCGGGTTTGGTGGGCTTTCATTCGACGTCAACGTAACGCTTTTACGGAAAGTGTGCGTTCGATGTCGGCCAAGCAGAACTTATGCTTTTACGCCTCTCCCCTGGCCTATGGCCGCCCACCCCCGGAATCGACCGGAGACATTGACTGAACAACGCTGTAATCCGGCTACGAATGTGAAGCGGAAACCATACAAGTGACAATAATCCTTCGGGCTATTGGAAACTGGTTTTTGGCGTACAAAACACACACATACGCACGCACTAACACCCCAGGACAAAGCATGGTACACCTTACACGGCAAGATTTTGCTGCCGGCAGGAACATGTACGAAGCTGTTGTGATGGGCTTACATTAATTTTGTTTCCTTCCATGATGGGAAGCTGTATTGCTTCCCCCTCATAATGCTCCTTCCCCAAAGCCTTCCCCCCCCACACACACACACACACGTGAAAAAAGGTGCGTTCATTAGAGTAAAACGAATGCCATACATCTTCATCGGTACTTGTTCTACTGTTCTTGTGGCGCTGCAAAGTTCAGTAGTTATTGATGGTGAGATTTTATTTTAATTAAGCGCAACACTCCCCGTCCGTAGCACGGCACCATGTAACAAATTGTAAGCCTTTTTCGGTACGTAACGACCACCCATCTACTAATGGTGCCTTTGGTTTCTATGTTTTCGAACACTTCTAAAGCCAGCTTAGTGTGTGCGATGGTAGTAAAAACGGCGCGAGTGTGACGAGTGTTCTTTTGGCAGCAATAATTTTGCTGTGGAGCTAACTTTTCTAAGCAAACACAAACCCACACGAACACGAATGGGGATTATGTTCAGTTTTGTTGCCATTTCTTTTTTTGGCTGTTGTACGGATTCGTCTTACATTAATTGCTTGGTAAGACGAAACATGATTTCACTACTTACATCCACTGTAATGCCCGACACCGGGAAGGTACGCGCCGGGGGTGATTCCTTCGGGACGAAACGATAGAACTCTTCCCCTTCAAAGTACCATCGAACGGAGTAAAGTGTTGCCTGTAAGTGATGAGATGAGATTGAAATAATCATAGTCATTACCGGTGAATCCGATTGCGATCAAAGAAAGGAACGAAATAGCTTTTATGGTTTTGGGATTTTCATTTGATTTTGACAAAGAATCAGTTTTTAAGGCAAACATGGCAGTTGGTAATGTCGCCAGATGATATCACAAAATTACTCTTTTTTTTATTTTTCAAGAGATATGTTCTATTTTCTATTTTATCTGCACTTGTTTTTCTTAAAAATTGATTCATTTGCCGCTTTTATTAGTTTTGCACCATAAGACCATTGACTCACCTTTTCCAATTCGAATTGACAAGATAAGGTCGCCGCATTGCCCATTATGACCGCCTCCGGGACGAATATTTTTAGATCTTTCAGGCTACAAACTGTAACGAGAGAAACGAAAAGAAATTGCACATTCACTAATCAGTTTGCGAAATTTTTGTTTTGCTGCTAAAACGAAGTCGTTGAACTTGATTTTTTGGGACGAAAACGTTCCATTGGACGGGAGTGTTATAACTGATAAGCCGTACTGTGCGTTGGCCACTTGGTACGTATGTACGATGCTAATATTCGTTATCACATTCCCCAGACGCGATGATTCGCTTAGACGCAAACACTGCAACTGCAGCTCGGTACGATGAACTATTAAACCGGCCAAAAAAAAAAAATCGGGATGCCGGACAGTGTGCGACAGAGAGCGAAATGGAGTTGGTAATAGAGAACTTTCCAGAAAGTATGACCATGCCGGTGGACTTTGCTGAAGAAGTGTAAGTTTTCCCGGGGACACTACGATGCAAGACGCAATCGGTCGGATGCAAATGCCCAGAATCACCCCCAGCTGACCTTCTCGTAAGACAGTCTCAAGTAGTATCAAGCCATACGTATCCGTTCCGTCGGAAATTAGTCGAAACCTTGCGAAAGTCGAAAGTGTGATCCCATAACTTCC
Organism: Anopheles parensis; assembly: GCA_016254315.1. NCBI lineage: Eukaryota > Metazoa > Arthropoda > Insecta > Diptera > Culicidae > Anopheles > Anopheles parensis. Next base: position 14,958,384 of record CM028125.1, on the reverse strand, counting down.
TGTTTCAGTTCTCTATCTCTCCACTGAAGGGTGGCAACTCTTTACGGAGTGTGTGTATGTGTGTGTGTTTAGGTCGATTAGCATTTACCCAGGCAAAAGCAAACGATTGCTCGTTCCCGTGTCCTTTCATCGTTGCGCTTCTATTTATCCTTCCAAGGCATGCAAATATATGCTGCTGCCCATGATATGGCCATATGGCATTCATCGTCTTGGAACCCATAATTCATCTCCCACCCGGGGGTTTGACGACGACGGTACCATTCGGCTGGACCGGCATCAAAACCGATAAACGGTGACCGAAACACCGGTGTGTTACTGGGGAGACCACTTCCGGGACGGCATTAGCCAGACTTAAGACTTTAAGGAACTCTCGCCGGCGAACGAGTGATGGTACGAAATTGTTTCAGGTTATTGTTTCTTGGGAGTGATGAAACTTTTGAACTGTACGCTCTGCGAGTCTCGGATGTGCAAGAGTCGTCCCACACCCGAGGAACACCGTGACTTGGGTTTGGAAACGTTCAATTGAATGGGGGATAGTGTTTCACAAATCAAAAACTTCCACACTATCCGGCCAACCTCAAAAAGACAATCTCGAATTGATTGTTTCTGCAATTATTGTATGCTGCTCTGATCCTCGGGGATGGGACGAGTGAATGCAACCGCATGCAGTATGTTTCATTGTGCCAATGAAAGTGTTGCATTTAATTTATGCGTTGCCGAGCGAAGAAGTGGCATCGAAGGTGTGCAATCGCTGCTGGGAATTTATGTTCATTTTTGCACTCACTGTGCAAAAAGGTTCCGGATTGAAGAATGTGGAAGAAGCTGAAACTAAGATCACTGGTCTATCTCTCCTAGAGCTTTGCTACGTTACGGGTTTCGGTAGAAAATCGATAATAGTTCCAGAAGATGTACACCAAAGTGTGTGAGTGTGGAAGTGCTTGGTGGTGAGGTGTTCCCTCTACTAATCGCATGAAAGGATCGGAACCATTATAAGGCAAGCAGAGTGTGGATGGATATTTGCTTAAAAGACACGATGGTACCATCAATGGAATGGAATTGAATAATGATGCTTTTCCATCCTGACATAAAGTCAGTCCGAAGCCTCTTAAGATCCATTAAAGCACGATAAAACATGCAATGAATAAGTGCAGATTCAATCGTTAGAATCGACAATAGGGATAACGTCATATATCACCGGTAAATCCGTGAACACATGTGAAACATAAAGCTACACTTTGCCCACTATGCTTTATCTACCTTTAAATTTCGCAAAGTTTAAATAACAAAAATTTGCCATTATCAGCCACGTACCGGATACGGGTAATGTGCTTATGTGGTAGTTAACATTAGCACCTGTTTTCGTTCTCGAAACACCGACAGCGGGCACCTTCACGATTATCAGGACCAGTCTCACCAGGGCAGCACCACCACTGATATGAAATGTTGCATCGGATGGGTATAAAAAGCGGCGTATCGCAACACTCCACTGCATCACTCGCTCAGCCGACATGAAGGGGATCAGCGTGGTAGCATTGGTCAGCCTGGCGGCATTAGCCGCAGGGTACGTCGTTGTACCGGAGGATAAAGTAACCTACGCCGACAAGGATTTTCTGCTGAAGCAGAAACAGATGCTGGAAGTGTTCCAGCATGTGCACCAGCATGAAGTTCACACCGAGCTGTGGGAAGTGTCGAAAGCGTACGACATCGAGAAGCACTACGACCAGTACAGCAACGTGGAAGCGGTGAAGGAGTTCGTAACGCTCTACAAACATGGTTTGCTACCGTTCGACGAGATCTTCAGCGTGTTTGACGATCACCATCGGGAGCAGGCGATCGCACTGTTCCATGTGTTCTACTACGCGAAGGATTGGGAAACGTTCTACAAGTCGGTCGTTTGGGCCCGGTTCCACGTGAACGAAGGTATGTTCGTGTACGCCGTCACCGTTGCCGTGTTGCATCGTAAGGATCTGGCGGGCTTAGAGCTGCCGGCACCGTACGAAATCTATCCGTACTACTTCTTCAACACCGAGGTTGTCCAGAAGGCGGCCCAGTACAAGATGCAGGGCTTTAGCGGTGTGAAGAAGGTGGACGATGTGTACACCGTTGTCATCCCGACGAACTACACGGGCTGGTATGTGCACACGAACGTTGACCAGAAGGTGTCGTACTTCACTGAGGATATTGGGCTGAACACGTACTACTACTACTTCCACGCGGACTATCCTTTCTGGATGGGAGGCAAGGAGTACGGACTGTACAAGGATCGTCGTGGTGAGTTCTACCTGTACAAGCATCAGCAACTGCTCGCCCGCTACTATCTCGAGCGTCTGTCCAACGATCTGGGTACGATCCCGGAGTTCTCGTGGTACAAACCGATCGTTACCGGATACTATCCGAACATGCACTACTACAATGGCGTTAGCTTCCCGTCTCGGGATAACTACTACGAGGTGTACACACCGGAACACTATCAGGATATTGAGGAGGTCGTTGAGTACGAGCATCGTATCCGTGAGGCGATCGATCTTGGCTACATTGTGTTGCCTGACGGACGTCACGTTGATCTCACCAAGCCTGAATCGGTGGAGTACCTCGGCAATCTGGTACAGGCCAACCCGGACAGCGTGAACAGCCGGTTCTACAAGTACGTCGGATGGTTCGCTCGCATCCTGCTCGGAGGATCGGTTGAGCATTTTGAAAACCACAAAGTGCTGCCGGGAGTTCTCGAGCACTACGAAACGTCACTGCGTGACCCAATGTTCTACCAGCTGTACAAGCGTCTCATCCAGTGGTACTGGGAGTTCAAGGATCATCTAAGGCCGTACACGAAGGAGGAGTTGACTTTCCCGGAGCTACAATTTGAAGTAGTGGCGGTGGACAAACTGGTGACGTACTTTGATCGTTCCGATGCTGACATTACGAACGCCGTTGATGTGGAGGTGTTTGACGACACCACCATGAAGGCGGGTGAGCTGAAGAAGTTCGGCAAGATCGCACACTATCAAGGTGAGGATTTCGTCATTAAGGCACGTCAGTGGCGCTTGAACCACATGCCATTCAGCGTGGAGTACCACGTTACCGCCGACAAGGATGTGAAGGGTGTGGTGCGTATGTACATCGGTCCCAAGTACGACCAGTACGGCCACGTGTACGGAGTGAACGAGAACCGTGAAAACTTTGTGCTGCTTGATACGTTCGAGTTTGAGTTCAAGTCGGGATTAAATGTATTTGTTCGCGAGTCGACCCAGTTCCCGATGTACGTGCAGGATCGCACGCCCTACTTCGAGCTGTACAAGTGGGTGATGGATGCGTACAATGGTGAGCGTCAGTTCCCACTCGATATGACCGAGGCCCACTGTGGTTTCCCGTCGCGCTTGATGCTGCCGAAGGGCAAGAAGGGTGGTATGCCGTTCCAGCTGTACTTCATCGTTTCGCCATACCATGCACCGACTGTTCCGCACCACGAAGGATACGACTACACGCTAAACTGTGGTGTCGGTTCTGGGGCGCGCTTCATCGATTCGCTACCGTTCGGCTATCCGTTCGATCGTCCAATCGATGAGAAGGTTTGGTTCACGCCCAACATGTACTACCTGGACACGACGATCTACCACAAGAAGGAGGCAGAGATCAATGCCGTCCATTAGGGTGGAGCGATGCTATCCGAAACACGATCTACTGCATGTTTTCATACAGCGTCAGATTAAATGATAAATAAAATGAATTAAAATTTAGCCAACACTCGTTGAAATTATTTTCCCGAGCACATAACATTTAAAGTGAAATTTAAAATCTTTTCAACGTACTTGAGCAAGTTTTATTTAACTTCATTAATCCACCAGGCAGGCGTTTCCGTGTCTATGCAAAGAGTGTGATACAATGTTTGCCTAACCATATCGCACCATAGTTACACACAACCGTCGGCAAACTGGAAATGGCTGTGCCGTGGGAAAACAAAACACATCACCCAACAGGCAGAAGCAGCAGCAGCAGCACGTTGATGGTAACTGAGCGTTTTTGTAATGTTTCTTGGCAAATTTTTGCAACGGCTCAGCAAACTTAATCCGTGCTGCGAGGAAGAGCAGCAAACCACACGCACTCAACCGGCACAGTCTGGGTCGACAATTTCAATTAAAAGTAATGAATCTGTGCTTGTTTCGCACGCGATGCGAGTGAGCGTCCCCATCGCATACGGCACATTAGAGTTTACTCTTTACTGTCTGTTGCGATAGAAGGAAAAATATGTTAAAAATTTAACATCTTTGTGAAGCGTACACGTTGAGCAAACTTGCCACTTCCTCGTGCCTCTCTTACGTGGGTAGAGTTGGAACACTAGTATGTCGGTTTTTATTAACATCCTTTTTATAAGACACAAGGCTTAAAAAAGCTTACTTTTTAGCATTTAGAAGAATTTAGCAAACTTAGTAGAAAATCTAAATGATGCTTCCGACGTTTAGTCTTCAACCGCAATGCCCCCTCCTTTCGGTTCCCATCCGGGCATGAATCTCGTAGCAGCAAGAAGTGTCATTAGAACAATTTCACCCTTGTAAACCAAGGTGACCTAGTCGATCGTCCAGAAGAAGATGTTCATAATCTATCAAATTCTAAAAACAAAATTGTTTTCAGCCTCATTTTCTGGTCTTATACCCAACATACCCACCCTTCCCTAACCCATCGGGTCATCGGGTCAAGTGTCGTGCCCGTGCACTAATCGTACCACCGGTTAGCAGCAAATTATCCATCATTATCGTATCATAATCATTTACACTACACGCCATTATGCTTCACGCTAGGCGAACACTTCACAAAGTCTCGCCGTGTCACTCGCCTTAATTGGTGGCGTTATTTACTCCACGTGATTGTCCATGCTTCATATATTGTCTTCTTTATGTGTGTGTGTGTGTTTTTCTGTATTCATTTTCTATTCACAGCTTGTTGATTGAAATCTCTCTAATGTAGGAAAGGGAAATTCATGTCTGACAGGTAGTGAACTAGGTCGAACAGCGGACATTATTACATGCTACCACCATCTGCATAGTTTAAAAGAACAGAACAATCTTACTTACCATTTGAAATCATTTCTGTTAATGCGATAAAACAGAGCAAAAGCGAACTAAACCATCCGTAGCCAAGTTTCCTACGCTTCGACATTGTGTATTGAAGATTCCTGCAAGAGAAGAAAATAAAGTAATTAAATTATTGAAGGACTTGTTAAGAAAGTCAAAAAAAATTTTGAAAATTTTATGTACATTTTTGCGATAGAAAATATATGAAGCAACTTTCAAAATGATGGTCGTGACTGTCCCAGGTTGTGCTCATTTCTTTGATTTTTCTCAGACCATGTTCGTTGGATATGAACGCCTGTTGGTATGCAATCATTATACAATGAAGCAAGTAAGCTTATACTAAAATGGCTATACTTAATTTTTATTATTGATTTAAGTTAGTAATAATTAAAAATAAAATTTTCTTAATATATTCACATCCAACTCACTGACGGACGCGTCCCAGGCACGAGACAATCAACCTTACAAAGTTTTTTGACCAATTTTTTTTCCACCAACCTCATCAATCGGTGCTAATTTTACGTCCACATAAAACAATTTGATACCAAAAAAAAAAAAGAAAACTAAACCATAACAAGACAAGGATAAAAAATTCTAAATAAAATCTACCGTCCAAACACCGACGACAAACGCAACCACTTCCGAAACGACAACTGGACAGACTTGTTGTTGGCATATCAAGTAAAAACTATACCTTCCACAACAAATCATCTCGGCTTTTGTTCCACACTGCTCTTCTTAAACACAAGGCTAAATATTGCACACAAAAAAAATAAACACACACACAGATACAACTCATCCGAAGAGGAAGAACCATCACTGGAAACCAACCGTAGCCAAAGGAAGGTGAAAAGTTTCGAACGGAATAATTTGATGATAACCTTCCGGTTGGAAAAAAGTGAAATTATGCAAATTTATTCCTGTACAACTGCGGTAGTACTAGAAGCTACCCTCCAAACCTCCGCTAAACCCAGCATCGGGCGCATTTCCTCAAGCACCGCACACAGCAAGAGTTTTTCCGGCTGGCTGTTCCGAAGGTACCAGAGTGGCCAGAACCGAGCAGAAGTAACATCCATCCGTTTGTTCTCAGGCGAGTTTTTTTTTGCCCTCCTCCCTATCCCTTTATTTTAAACCAACGTCAGAGCGTCATCAGCGTCATTGCTCCATGAGCATGGGACGATGTAAATGCGTAAGGTGCAGCAGCCGAACCGAAAGTGAGGCAAAGAGTTGCTTCCTTCGTCTCGTTCGTACGGAGCACGATGGTGAGATGTGGCAAAAGGGGATTTTTAGTGAGATGAAGTTTTTCTCTTGTACAACAAGTCATGATTTTACCACCACAACACTCGTCCTCCCCGTAGCGGGGGTTTTCCGTTCGGTTGGTCTTGGGCAAGTACAGCTCATTCGTCTTCCATTGCTAACCACCGAAAAGCTCTCGTTTTGGCCAACGTCAACGGGTGTGTGTGTGTGTGTTGCCATGTTGAACGTCATCTCGTCATTGCAGAAAAGCTGTTTAATCAGCGTTTTAAGCACAAAAGTTGTGTAAATGAGATTCTCAAAAAGCTGGAAATGATTGATGTTTGTTTTCGGTTCAACTTTTCCAACGTGTTCCAGTGGTACCTACGTGTTTTGTTTCATTTTGTGTGTGTCTTTCCTTTTTGCAGTTCAAAATTTGTGATGGCGCTTTATCTAGGCATTGGTTGGTTTCTCCCCGCCCCCCCGGGGGCATTTTAAACGGGTTCACTTACCCATGGCTAAGCGCTTCAGTGAAATCAGTCCCATGAAACATGACGTACCCGATTGATGGCGTGAAAAAAGATGTTCTACCTTACTGGCCTTACGTTTAGCAGATAGCAAATGTGCCGTAAAGAAAGGTGAAGAACATTTGCTCAACGTTAAAAGTTACTAACAATATGGTGAGGAAAAATCATGTTTTTTCGCACACATTGGCTGCTCTTTTCCGAAATATAAAATCGATGCAATTTGTACACTTCTTATTCGTAAAACAAATTAAAATGAGTTCCAAATTCTATTTTCTAAAAAACCGTTTAATAATCTCACATTTCGATCATTTCACGCCGATTCAAAACAACGCAAATGATTCGCTTTTTTTCAAGCATAAGTTTCACATTCAGCTTTGAAGGTACATTTCCATTAACATTATTGGTCGAGTGCCACTTGCTGGACACAATGTGCGCTATTTAATCGAAAATGTAGATGTAGCTGGTAGCTGGAAAAGAGGAGAACAACAATAGGCAATAATAAAAGAAAAAACCGAAACGATCCAACAACGCACAATAATAGCCCTGAACAGGCACCGCAACACAGAGTGGCAGAGTGTGAATACCAAAGCATTCGACTGATCTTATACTACGTTGAAATACCATCCGTTCCATCCATTCCATCGAAAATTCGGTGCTTCGTAAAATGGTGAGATGGCCCCCTCCGTCCCTCTCTAGCACGACATTTCCAACTTCCCCATCTCATGGTGCGCAAGTATGGCGTGTGACCGGTTTCGATGGGTAGAAGAACATTTTAAATTGTTTACATTACCATTAAATCTAAATTACGTACAATTTATTGTTTTCAAGTGTTTCGCCTGATAGCGCCTGGTCTGGGTCCTGTGGTGATTGGGTCGGGGTTTTGTACAGTATGGTTATATGAAACTGTCCAACCTTAACGAAACTGGTTTTTGCATTCTAGCCGTGACAACGCGGGAAGTGGATTTGCGGATAGGGAAGGAACGACAGAAATGGCTAGCGAGCGAATGCGAAACGGGAATGATTTAATGCGACTGTCAAAATTTACATACGACAGGTGATCGCTTCGAAGGAAATTGAAATGCCACCGATGCGTTTTGCATCGGTTGTTTTGGTTTCAATTTTCAATATGAGATAGTTTTTGTTTCCAGCTTTTCCAGCTGCAGTAGGTTGCAATAATTTTTAACCATTTGTTTGTCTCCTGATTGTCTTGCTAAAGATATGAAATTAATGCGAAAGCTCTGTTTACATTTGGCCAAGGTTTTCTTTAAGGGAACTTTTTTCAACCGCCTGAATTATGCTATTGAATGGCATTTAACTTACTCGTCTTTTATGTGTCAAATGTCTTGGGAAATGACATTTTTAAAATCCTTTCCTTAACAGTTCCTTAGAAGATCTTATGAAATTTTATTTTTATTGTTAGAAGCTGTTGGAAGAGTTTGAAAGTATTAATGTTATTAATACTCTCTCTCGCTCTCTCTCTATTTCTTTCTCTCCCTCTTTCTCTCTCTCTGGCCTTCTAGACTTTTTATTTAAAAAAAGGGAAATTAAATAGAGCAAACAATTACTCATACTGAAATACTAAATAATTACCGATGGAGACGCCCAGTACTTTTGAAAAATTGTTTGGTTTAGAACGTCCATTCCGTATTAAGATTTATTTTTACCACGTAGCCAAATAGTAGCCAGATAAGGAACTTTAAATTTCTTCTCTTGTGTGTTTTTCAGTTTAACACACGTCTTTACGTTCGAGAAGAACTCAGCTTTAAATTTACCTAAATTCGTGCCGCATTTAAGATTTGTTTCAAGCTTGAACCAAAGTCTTCAAACTCGATTGAAGTATTCACTTCACCAAATTTAACTAACTCATCTCCTATCGCCGACAATCTATTTTGATCGCTGAGTATAGATAATTTTGTCCTTTTTTACAAGGAACGTAGAATTTAGACACCATTTTCTAATCCATCACTGATGGATATCCTACCAGCAACGGGCTGTACCACTTCCAGGGGCAAAACAAAAATAGCCCATCTCATCTCCACTTTGTAGTTAGTCAATCCTTTCGGATAGTTGACAGATTTGGCAACACTGCACCATTCGCATCGGTTGAAGAGATCCACCAAAACGAAAGGAAGCATCACCAGCACCACCAATGAAGGCTGAACTGGCTCCATGCACGATGTAGACAAAAGCTTACGCCTAAGCTAAATAGACACGTTGAGTGCCACTACTTGGCACGGTTGAAAGCACTCGCCGTGAAAACCTGTCCAGCCCACTTAATTGCCAGCGGGAAAACAAAGAACCCGATGTTTCCGGACCGAAGTTCGGCAAGGGTTGAACAGAAGCTCGAACCAGAGGGGCAGACGAAAAACTGCAACGGAACTAAGCGATGGCCGTTGTGTCGCCCTTTTTGTTGTTGTGTATTGTTGTGCGCACCACCAGGACACCTTTCCACCGTTCCATACTCTCTCCGTACACCTTCCACTGGATGGGAATGGATGGAATTTTTCGGCAGTACCGTGCACCATAAATGCAATCGGTACAAGAAAAGGAAGATTTAATGTTTCGATAGGATTAACTACGTTTTTGCACTTTTTCCCCTCCCCTCCGTCCGGTGTGCGGTTCGCTTCACTGTCCACGCGAAAGAAGCACTAGACGAGTTGATCCTTTCATAGAGCGATTTACTCTGTTTTCCGAGTTTTTATGTTCCTCTTGTTTTTTTTCTTTCCTTCCCCTTTCGGTGAGCGAATATTCCATTTATTCATCGTTTCATCCTTCGTGCGGCAACTTACGCCAAAGCTTCCGAACTCATGGGTGCATCAGTTGAAACAAAGCAAAAAGAAAGAAAATATCTAGTCCTCTCCACGATCCACCATTGCCAGCCAGCAAGTTGGTGCAGGAAACGGACCCCATTCATTTATTGTTATCCTTTCGCTATGCGCTTGCTGGCTGCTGTTTTGTGCTTTTTTTTTATTGTGTAAGTTTCGCTACCACGTACTGATCATGTCGCTTTCGACAGTGAAAAATTGTTTTTCGGCATATCGAAGCCCAAACCCCAGCGGGCAACAGTGGGCGAAACAGCTGCTTCGTGGTGGTTAAAAAAGTATCACCACGTATTGGAAGTTGATATCAAATCATTGTAAATTGGGTATGTTGTTGGCATGATTGACTCAAAGTGGGTGTTTTATGTTTTGTTCATTTTATTTTATTTTTGTGTAAAGAACTCCAAACGATTCCGATTGATCTTCAACATTAAAACGAAAGTGCATGTGTGTTAGAGTGGATAAAAGTATATTTTAGATGTGGCCACCATCAATTGCCCTTTCCTTAATGCTATTGTTGTATATCCGTTTTGCTGTGCACCACGACAACAAGCGATTATTGCACTTTTCATCTCACTGCTCGAATTTTCGAACAAGGGAACTAAGCGAGAGATGCTTTCGGGTGTACAAACACATTTTTCTTTTCTCCCGTTTTTTTGCCTGACCACTGCTGCTGATGCACCGTTTTTTTGGGGGGGGGGGGGGGGGGGGGGGAAGCAATTTTTTCTCCAAACGACCGCCCATGTTACCGTGCTTGTGTATGTGTAATATTTCCACCAAGTAAAGGCAAGTTTTGTTATACTACACTTTGCATCAGCTCTTTGGCCAGTGAGCTCTTCTGTCTGGTGGCGAAAACTGGTTCGATGTACGGCGAGCAGCGAGATGAAGGCACCCGTTTGCTATTATTTATGTTTTTATTTATTTTACGCCATATTTTTATCCCACCTCGAACGTGGGAGGGTGGACCTATATATGGCTGACTGGGTAGAGATCCAGTCGATGGTCTTTGCATCGAGTGCACCGGCAGGCAATCGGGAGATATATTTTCCAACACCAAAGTACCAACAAAAAAAGCGGGCCATAACCTACCGAACTGTACTGGTTCATTGGCTTCTGCTGAGTGAGTAAAAGGAAGGTGTAGGTTGGTACCGTCGTTCATTTGCTGACCAAAAACCATTCCCTGTGTGGTGGGACGTGGTGAGATGGACACAATACATGGAATCTNATTTTACGCCATATTTTTATCCCACCTCGAACGTGGGAGGGTGGACCTATATATGGCTGACTGGGTAGAGATCCAGTCGATGGTCTTTGCATCGAGTGCACCGGCAGGCAATCGGGAGATATATTTTCCAACACCAAAGTACCAACAAAAAAAAGCGGGCCATAACCTACCGAACTGTACTGGTTCATTGGCTTCTGCTGAGTGAGTAAAAGGAAGGTGTAGGTTGGTACCGTCGTTCATTTGCTGACCAAAAACCATTCCCTGTGTGGTGGGACGTGGTGAGATGGACACAATACATGGAATCTTGTTTATGTTTCCAGTGCTTTTGTTTTCGCGCACCGCAAGCACTGAAGTTGTGTGGCAACAAATCTGTCAATCAAACACTGTTTCTATAGGGTTATTTGTTAAGAAAGGATTGTTAATATGTATCGTCAGGTTCATTCGTAACAATTTTTTTATCAATAACGAATGATTTATTTGTTAAAGTATCGTTTACAGTTTGGTTTATGTTATCCTTTGTAATAGACTTTTTCCTCTGTATCTCTTTCTCTTTCTGATATTGGCTTTTGACGATCTCTAAGAACACGCCGTCCATTTCTGGCTTATTATACTTTTTATTACAAAAAGGCTAATTAAATAGAGCAAATAATTACTTATACTAAAATACTAAATAATTACCGATGGAGACGGCCAGTACTTTTGACAAATGTTTTATTTTTGCGTGGTTAGAAAGGCCAGGCCGTATTAACATTTATTTTTACCACTTAGCCCCGCTTCTTTTTCTTAAAACTATTAAATTTATTCTGTATGAACTGCGCTAGTTAACAAAAAAACATTTACCCCTTTAAAAAAGCCCGGAAAAGATTATTTAGCATACCAGCACTATTCGATTTCCCGTTTATCGAATTTCAATAAAAATAATTAAAATTGTTGAGAAATACCCTTCAGCAGGCAAATCCATTGACTGACCCAGCCGCAAGCTTATCCGATTTCAAACCAAACTTTCATGCGAATGGAAATACGCGTCATACAGCCATTTTCATTTATTTCCTTGTTTTAACAGTTTTCAAAACTCTGTCTGCGTGTATGGGTGAGAGAGATTTTTTGTCGTTTTTCTTATGAAAAAGGGAAAATTGGTTTTGCGTACATGTGTGCCATCAATTTCAGGGCAGCCTGATTGATTTCGTTTCGTTTCGAAAGCTCTCACAGGCTAATGATGAGATGTCATTTGGGATTACGGTAATCTGGGTGGGATTATTAAAAATCAATTCCACGCTTCTCTTGAGACGCACCAAAATACAAACAGAAGCGTTGAATGTGTGTGCTTGTGATGACGTTTTATAGGGAATTTTCTTTATTCTTCAATTATTTATTTTCCCCCATTGATACTGCATAATCTGATGATGGATGGCAAGCATTTACTAGCTTGACGGCTGAAGAGATCAAAGAGTGTGCAAAGTTATTGAGCTTATTTGTTTCAGTATCTTTTTTTTACTATTACAAAAAATACACTTAAATAAGTACATTAAACTGATCGTACAATAACTTTGGAACCCTTTGAAAAAGCTCTTCAGTGTTCCAGTTGCACACCCTAATTGGGTTTTCTCGGGGCGGATATTCGAACTTAAAACTGCATTTCCGGTGCTTTCGTAGCCGTTCATAACCGTTTGTTTGGTTTTTAGCTAACAGGTCACACAACGACGGACGTCCAGCTGCCACCCACCGCGCTCTGAAAACGGACGTACGTGCGCCGGAAGTACGCTCACGACGTCAGAAAACCAAACTGCCTTCGTATGCTCCTAATAACGCCCTAATTAGCTCAAGCTTTTCCCCCGCCATTCCCACCCCCATTGACCGATCACGAACGACGGATGATTGCGGGTATTTTTCTGCCTCCGTGGCTTTATTTTATTTTCAAACCGGCGATTTATTATCATTCCTATCAGCCACACGGCCTCGTTTCACCCGCTCGATCGCATGGATACGCTAGGAACGGTTGAACCTGATGCCGTGACTGTCGTCGTTTCCATTTGTACTATGATGCCCAAGCAGTGCAGTGCTGGAACGATGAACCGAGAGGATGAACATTTTGCACAGTCCATCGCACACCGACTTTCCACAATGTTTCCGATCAGTGCGGGACACCATAATGGCGCGTTATGCGCGTGACGGCCAATAACACGTCCAGCGGTGAATGGCCAACTATTTAATGGTGTCGTATAAAATGGAGTAGGATCAAAAAGATGAATGATTTGTCGCTCCTTGCTACTGAAGCATAAATTTATGTAGGTTGAAATATGTTTACCCAAAAATTTTCAATATTTTATGGAAGATTTTAGTAAACAATTTTCACTAATCGAAGTTTACCTCCATTTTGTTTTGATACTTTTTAAACCCGCCCTTTAACCGTTTCATAATCTTATTTCCGGGAAAAATGGCATCCCGGATAGGGCTTAATGGCGATAAATTACACTGACCCACCCGAAACTCGAATACGTCAAAAACTCACAAAAGCGACTCTGTTTGCAATTTTTTGGCCCATTTCTGCTTAACAATACCATTCGAAATGTGAGAAACATTTCGCACAGCCACCAAGCGTGCGATACAAAAGACCTCAGATCGTCACATATAAAGCGTTCCGCTGTGTGAGGGGATTCGGATTCCATTGCTTAGAACACATCATTTGCCTGGGCGGTTTAAACGCAGCAGCATTCGTGAGGGGGCACTCATCCGGAACAGAACGGAAGTGAAACTTTCGACTGCCGTCTGCCCGAAGAGTCGCGTGGACGAGAAGACCACAATCGGGTACAGGACGATTTATTCGTCCAAACCCCCATTTGCACGAAACCTAATGGTTAGCAGGAAACGGGACGAAAGCACTTGGCCAGCACAATCGGTGCGGATCCGCTTTTTGAACGGTTTTATAAAGCAACAGCACACTTCCGGCTGTTACAGGTGGGAAGGATCAACAAATGAAACCTGCCAGTATGTGTGTGGTGATGGAATGAATGTTTTGCTAAAGTTGCATGATATCGCAAAAGGAGTACAAAATGGAACGCTTGAAAATGGAAAATAATTTTTTTGTTTCTGAAATATCTTGACAATGATTTAACATTTTTAAACTCCTTTAAACACCATTAATCTTATATTAGAATTAAAAAAAAATATCAGATTTAGCAAAATTTTTAACTATTTCAATTGAAGATACTTTAAAATCAGTATTTCACAAGCAGAAATGGCGGACTTTAAGAGACGATTAAGCGATTTTTGTATGTAGTTTTGCCAATATTTTGACTAGAAAGCATGCAGAAGATAATTCTGAACTTAAAAGCTCTCGTCAAGTGTTTCTTACTTGTGCGAAATTTTTTATTGGTAAGTTATGTAAAATACCTAACATAAATTTTTGCAAAAGATTCGTTTAATATCTAATAGAATGTCAAAAAAAAAATCTACACAACAAACAATAGTTAAATAATGCTTCAATTTTGAATTTGAGTTGAAAGCAATTATGTTTCTTTCTTGTGTAATTTCATCTTGTACGTACAATTCAAACACAAGATTTATTCATTACCGGGTCATATTTAAAGTAGAAACGCCTGCCGTTAAACGGAAGACGAATGGGCATAATTTCGTAAAGGAAGTCATTCAGAGCACTATTGAAAATTTATTTCTAAACATACGCACACCTCATCCTTTTGGCCCCTCCCCAGGAGCTGAAATATGCTCCCGTAAGCGTTATTACGATCTTTCGAATAGATTTAAATTACCCACTGCAAACTCATCACATTTGCCTTCCATTCTCCTTGTGCTTCTTGCCCCATCCTTTATGCAATCTAACCAACGTAACCATATTCTTCACCAAACAAATCTGCCTGATTTTCCATACAATTTGCTCCTTACCAGCAGCAAAACTTTCCACGGTACAGTAGGAAAAGAAAATTTAAGCAACAGAAAGAGAGCGAGCGAGAGAAAGTGATACGACTGGGAGGGAAAGAAAAAAAGCCGCCCATTCAGCAGTGGGACAAATAAAATTTCACCATAAATTAGGATGAGCTGTACGACAAAATAAATATCTGGCCCATCGGGGCCCCCAGAAACTCGTCACCGTTTCACCGTTTCGTCTGGCGCGTGGAAAACGAATGGGCACAACGAGTTGCATGCCGAAGCGTCGAGGGAAATGACAATGTGGGCATTTTTCATGTCTTCGCCCAAGTGCCACACCCTTTGCCCATCATCCTCTGTCAGACCATTTTACGGTAGGCTTACCTTCAATCATGGCCCAAAACGCCTGGTGGTACGGTACGAAGCGGCAGGTTTTTCCATCGTATCGAAATCAGGAGCGAATGATACCGGGTGGGGTTTCACACTGAAGCGCCCTTCAAATAGAAAAATCTGAGCTAGCAATTTTACATCTTCTTTTGTGTGTGACCTCTTTTTCTTTCTTCCCTCCACCCCATGCCTCCCAGGGTTCGTTCTTTTCCCTTTTTTTTTGGTGTTCCATTTCTCTACTGTACCATTCACCCATGGCTGAATAAATTTGCAATCTTTCAAAATGAGATAACGCTTGTTACGCGTGCCCGTGGTCGAAGTGTATATAAATAAATGATTACTTAATATTCAAGAGTCATTCTCGTCGCCTTCCGTCCTTGGTGGGATGTTTTTCTTTTTCGTACTTTTTTTTATTAGCATGGGACAATATGGCCACTTTTAGGTAGAATGTACGAACGCACCGCCCATCCATCAGCTGTTGTGACTTTGCTGACACTCACTTTACTCTTTCCCATGACTGTAAAATTGAGTTTGTTCAATGGGCTGAGGCGAGCATATTCATGAAGGTGGGTAAGGGTTTTTCCTTCTTTTTTTTGCTCTCTCGTTCTCCATATTTTGGTGTTGAATTATTGGGAGTAATTTTGATATTTGCCTTTTTCGAGTGGATAAACGCCTTTGGTTTTTTGTTTATTATATCTGTTGCTTAAAGGTGCATCTTGCTAATTATTGTGCCAACATATTTGGATATAAACATGGTTCCTTTTTTCCCTTGATATTAAAAATCGTGTCTGTTTCGTTTGAATTAAAATTAATTTTTAAAATGGTTCACGTTCTAGAAAGTGTAATATTTGTAAAGAAAATCGACGCTGCAGAGCAATTTTCTGTTTGTGTTATGATTTTAAGAATGATAGGTATGAAATTCAAATTTCTACACAAATTTTCTACGGAAAAAATGGTTCCGGAATATTTATTAACCATAAAGAAAAAACAAAAAATAGTAGCGAATTTTCACCCATTTTGAAATCAATCAATAGTACAAAAAAAATTCTTTTGACTCAACAATCCACTCGAATGAGTTTCATCCTTTCATCAAAGAAAACACAAACAGCTTACCGTGCTTTGCCGAGCAGTTTTGCAGAAAGTTTCATTACAAAACCCCTTTTGTCTTTTGTCGAAATCCGTACCATTGCGCAACCACTATCGGATCGAGGGGTGAAGTAACAGAACAAGTAAGCAAAAAACAAAAACTGGAAGTAAAACATACTTCAAAGCGCCGATTCGTTTTTGCATATAATGCACCTTTGAATCGTTTCAGCTACTTACCAACCTGGTCGGGAAAACGGAAGTAGAGCACACACACACACACAGAGAAAAAAAGAGGAAAAGACATTCAGCAAATAGATTCATGGCAAACAAACCACTGAAACGGAGAAAGTGGTGTAGTGGGACGCCAATCGCTCGATTCATTTACACTCGCTTCGATATTTCTGCTTCCCTCCTATCAGCCGGAAGCTCATTTCGAAGGCGCGTAAACAGCATCGGAAGTGCTCGCAATGGCACTCCTGCTCAATGGAGCTTCGAACTTGTTTTATTTTTCCCTACTTTTCCGGGGTGGGTTTTTTTTTCGTTCGTTGTTTTGCCAAACCAAACTTTCCAATCGTTCGTACTTTCCCGAATCAAAGTTTTTCAAAAAGTAATCAACTCACTCTCGTTCATGCGTCGTTTCCCCCCAGGCTATTTTGGGTGAATGAAGTTCGTCCAAAAAAAAAAGAAAAGTTTTTTTTGTTGTATTCGTTTCCAATGGCGTAGTGGAGTTTTCCCGGATTTGTTCCACCTTTCAATTCCACGCACCCACCGTTTCAAATCGTTTCATCGAGTCACCTTCTGAGGGGTGGGTGGAGTCGAGTACCGATCGGAAATGGTTTCGATTCGCGAATCAAAGTTTCACGCTTTTCCACTGGAAGGACGATTTCCCATCAAGCAGTGGCAAAAGCAAACGGCGGTGTGGAGATGATACGCTTTACTAAATGCACTTCCCACACTAGCAGCCAACGGGAAAAACTGCTTCAATATGCAGATTTAAACGAATAAAATGTGATAGATTAAAATGAGGATGAATTCTAATAAGCTTTGGACGGTCTTACATTTTTCCTTCCATAGCCTTCCGCATTCCTTCTCCTATCGGGCGTGTTGTGGATGGGAAAGCATTATCTGTAAAGAAATGGTGAGGGAGAAAAAAAGAAAAGCACAAAAGTGAAAACCGAATTCGACTTGCTTTGGATGAGGTGAGTTTACAAAACGATTAGAACATCGAACCTTCCGCGTGCGAGAGACAGGAAAAACGACAAAAACTCCTCCTCCTTCCGGTGTGTGCAACGATAAGGAAACTGTCGCTTTGACAAAAGTGAACTTTTTACTTAACCTTTGATGAATCGATACGTGGTGGGAAGTGTGTATGTGACGCAAAAGAAAAACGCTTTGGTGATGAATTTGAAATTTAGATAAGCCGCACGTGGCATCGATATGCTAAATACTTCCGAAAAAAAAAATAAGGAAGCGAATCGAAGTTGTTCAATGAGAGGAAAAGACAGAAGAGAAACTTTTTCAATAATCTTTTATTTTTTGTTAGAAAACAAATAAAACTTAAAGCAAAATTTCTTTGTAAGAACAAGCGATGATATTGTAAAATTTAATAGATAAAATATTATTTTTCTTACAACCTTGAACCAAAGCCATTGCTATGGTTCAAGCTGTTCCCAACTTTTGGCGGCTTGTTCTACGTCGTACTGTACGCTTCATTTAACTTTGCGCTGGCGTACCAGATCAACCGTAACCTATATCCGGCAGCAATATGTCTACCATGGCTAGCGTAAATGCAGCCAATTTTCCATCGAGTTGAGTGAAATCTAATCTCGCTAATGAGGAAATATGACAGGCTTATGACGCATACCTCCCCCTGTGGTCCCATTGGTCCCCCTCGGTCAGCCGATTCCCATTCATGAAACCCATAATGCTCACCCCGATAAGTACGTAGTGGAATACGTCCGTAAAAGTGGCCCTCCAGTAGCATTTACCCGGTTCCGAGTTGGCCGAGGCTTATCGGATTGAAAATCAAGTTCAGATCAAGCCCAGATCAAGGCAGTCCGGTATCAGCGCCCACATCACCATGCCCCAAAAGTATCATTATTTTTATTTATCAAACCCACCAACGTCTCTATTGTTCGTTTGGGTGGAATTTGGACGCTGCCCTTTGCAGCTTACTGGTCAGCAAGAAAGGGGGAAGGAAGGGGAGGTGGGAGTAGCAAGGGAATGTATTTTGTGATGGAGGACGATATTGGACCGGTTTATCGCGCAACTTGCGGGTGGCATCGGTTGTACGCAATCCGCGCAGACCCGTATCGATCGGTCGCCAGTGAACGTTTTCGTTAAACATTTCCATTTTCCGGCACCAACCCCACCCGGCACAAAAGGACCAACCACACTTTCGCACGACTGTCAATCGATAGCAAGCGAACCGTATCTAATGAAGCTTTCAGCAGCAGCGCCAACAGCTCACATGTCTGCAGACAGAGCCCATCGAATGTATGGCAAACTGGACTCACACACAGAGCCACACAGAGCAAAACTTGGTTCGCAGATTTGAGATAGCACCGAACGTCGTGATACGTCGCAGTGTGTACGCTGTGTACGTTTATTCATTCATTTAGTGAATTGAAAAACATTTATTTGCTTGCGAAAAAACCCCTCGCGAAGAAAAAACGCACGCAAATAGAATCGGGAAGGAGAAATACCTGAATTGGCTTGGGCCGAAAATAAGCGTTTTTAGTCTGCCATCGATGCAGCAGAAAACCTAAACACAAATAGAACCGAAGGTCAGAACACTGCCGAGGGTCTGTCGGGTTCAAGGATCGACACCAGTGCTGTTTCGGTTTCTCGTTCCGTGGTGCTGTTGATCGGAAAAAGCTCGGGGCCCCAAAAAATGGAAAGCCGGGAAAAAACGTAGACCAAAGAGCAAAATGAAATAAATTAATCGAATGTGTTTCCCCCCTGGAACGGTATGTACCGCAGGACACCCAAACAACAAAACTCCCGCTCGATGACAGATCGAATCGGAATCGGCTCGGTTCATTTGATGGACCAGTCCGCAACAGTCCAATGCTCTGTTCGGACGGCCGCGCGTGAGGGTGGGATTCCGACGACATTAGTCTTCCTGAGAGCCAAATGGGATGGATAAAGGGAATAAAAAATTACCCACAGAACTGTACGATCGTAACACGGTCAAGCCATCGTTCGAAAGCGCCGGTGGAACGTTCCGATTGGTCTCGTATCGTTGTACGCACCGTTCGATTTTGAGGGCAACCAATATGGTGGTGGTTCGTGCAGGGGGAAAACGTATCCGTTGCGGTCGTCCATAGCTGGAGCCAGTTTTCGTAATAGTTATAACTTATCGACAGATTGATAAATGTTCACCCTGAAGGGTACAACCTCGACGGTTCGACACTTAAAGGGAGGAGCATTGGACGGTAAGCCTGGCCAAAAGTTATCGTAGTAGTGAAAGCTTCGTTAGTGTTGGGTTTTTTTCTCTTTCTATCATTCTTTCGTTGATGTTGTTGTGTGTTAGCAAACGTACAATCTACTACTTTACTACGTTTTTCATTTTGTTTTTTTTTCCTTTACTTGTTCCTGTTGACGATGGTGATCATGCCGATGATGATGATGATGATGATGTTTGATGATGACGGTACACAGGTCCTAAGCGGGGTGGGTGGGGTGCTGAATGACGAAATGCTTATTCATCATTTTTGCCACAAATAAACTTACGCACCGGCCGGATACTGAATGGTGTGGCGAGCAAAGCACATCACCGCAAAACACGCACGCAACGATCGGGAAAAAGCTCACGTAATGAAATGACTTTCCATCCACTCGGTACATTTTTGGGGGACTCGCAACGATGGTGAGAAAGGACGGCAGAAAGGTGACGGTTTTTTTTGTTGGGTTGTCGTTGATTAAAAGAACTTTACCCGTGTGCAGGAAAGGGGGAGAATGGGAGGGAGAGGTGGAAAAGCTAGGCAATTGCCGATGCCTCAAACGTAACACATACACACATCGGTGATTTATGGCGAGAATAGATCGATCGTACCGAACATTGTTCCTTGTGGTGATAGAGTGCGGATTGGATGCGTTTGACAAATTTGCTGATTGAAGGGCACCTGGAAGCGACATGTTTCGTTGTATATCACCACCCAAAAAAGGGATGGACTGTAAAACAGTATCATAAAGTTGTTGAATAACTATACTTTACTCTAATTTATGCCTTACACAAATGGACTGATGAATGAATGCAGCAAAAATTTTCTTTGAATCTTAAGTTTAATAAGCCTTTTATAAAAAATCGTTTCAGCCCTACCAAAAAAGCAAATCACTTAAAAGGTTTTCATTTAAAAATTCTCTTCAAGGTATCGGGGTACCTTTGGGAGGATTTGGGATTTTCTGTAAAACGTTATCTTTCATTTAACATGAAAAGATATTTTTCAGTAGAACTTTCAACCTCCATTTCTGGCAATTGCCTGTGAACTGTACTGAACTCGACTAACAATTCCTCATAAAATATTGTATCTTTTCCAGGTACTTCCTTACTGTTTTGGCTCGAACAATGCTGGATGCAGCACTAGATGGAAACTCGTTTAAAAAAAGGTAAGTTCTAAGATTTTTTAATACATACGTTTTAAGGAATAATTTGTCACTTTGGATAAGCAATAGCTAATCAATTTCATTTTCCAACAGAAAAAATAATGGTTAAAATTTATTTGGTTTCTACTTATTTAATCATATTTGTTTAAAAATATATATTGAATAAGGCAATTTATTTTTTTATGAATCCAAGGTTATCCAGATTTTTATATTCAGATATTCTCCAGCAGCTCCAATCGAAAAAAAGAATCTAGAAACAAACTTCAACGATATCAACAGACATTTTTACTTCTCTTCGTAGCACAAAATTTGGTTAAAAAAGTAGATTGAAGATGTTCAAAACTTTGTCCGTAAAGTTTGATAATATTTTTGTTTTCAAATTCACAAGATCGTGCTTCAAACCTTGTTGTAGTTCACCTCTCATGGAGAAAACTTTAAAGTAATCGTTCCACAATTCTTCCCTGTGAAAGCCATTCTTGACAAATCAAGCCACTCAAAGAAAACACCTTGTCCGGAAAAAACCAAACAAAGAAGTCCGTAAGTGGATGTTCAACTGTCCCTGCACTCATAATTGATCAAAGAAAGATTCTTGTTCCAAGAAAACCTTTTTCCCCCCGTTCGAAGCACGGGCCAGACACTGGGAGACGTCTCAAGCGCTACAGGGACACTCGAACAGTGAGGGATAATAAAACTGGACACAGCATATGCACGTTTACTGCTACACACTCCGTACACGAGGCCTGCGATGTGTTACGACTTACGATTGCCTTGGGAATGGCTTTCCCTGCGGCCAACCACAAGCGGGCGGTTCACATTGTGTGGTCTAGAAAGAGCGGTTGCTACATTTGCTGGGACACTAGACAGTGTGCTCTTCTACGGCCGAAACGATGTGACTGACCTTAAGCAAACACTCGCATACACACACACGCGCGCACTCACTGTGTTTCTTCTGTAACACAAGCAAAAGGGATGAAGATTCGCAGAGTAATTATTGCACCAACTGAAACCAAGGGTTGATGTTGGCTGCTTCTGTTTCGGGTGCTGCTTCTGCTACTATCTTGAATGCTATGCTGAACGTATGCAATAAAACCCATGCTCAAACGGACCCACGGCCTGCCGTCCGTGCCGGTGTCACAATTGTGTACCAACACTAGCGTACGCGAGGATGGGTGGGGAGTTTGCTCTTTTTACGATGGTCTCAAATAAACAAGTTATTAAACAATTTTCGTGTTATTAATAGTAGTGGCTGGAGCTTGCGCACCGCAGCAAAACCCCAAACATCTTTATGAGGCCACATAAAAGTGCCATAAAATTAGGATACCCTACCGTTTTCTTCCCAGCTGTGTGTGTGCGTACATGTTCGTAAATATTAACATTAAGGGAACGTTTTTGTCCCATGGTTTTCTTTTTTTCCTTTTTTTGGCTTTTGTTTCGGAATTGTCGTGTAACACTTTGTTTTTTTTCTTTTTTTTTGGGAGCTTCCGCAGGAATGACAAAACGATAAAACTCCATTAAACGCAATCACTAATGTGGCGCAACATTTGATTGCGGTAGCGTAATTAACATGGCGCTTGTGGATGCTAATTTGTTTCTTCCAACTGCATCATACCGTGTTTTGGTGTTGGTTTAATCAAAACACAAATTTAGCTACATTTATAGCAAGCGTTTATCACGTGTGCATGCACGTGTGTGTGTGTATGTTTGAGAAATAAATCAAAATTGCTTTCTACCGTTGGTCTTGAATCTCAAGCCGATGCCCACCAGGGATTTTGTCAACCATCGTTCACCCAAAACAAAAAACACACACACAAAAAGTTTGTACAAACACAAGAAAACACCATCAACCAGGGTGCCAGGGCAAGAATTGACGAACGTTACCATGACGAAAGAAAAACATACACACCCAAAAACACACGTTATTGCTGCTGTCATCTTCCCGCCTCACTGTGTTTTCCCAGTTTTGGCTGTGTGCTTTTTTTGTTGGTCCCTTTCTCTCTCTCTCTCCTTCTCGTTGTTCAGTGTTTTGTTTTGTTTCGGCCCTGTTTTCCTCCCATTCCATGGCATGGCGGCAACACAACATCCGATCCATAAACAGAGTCTAAAATCATTTTTATGTTCACGCATAATGGCACCTACCCTAAACCAATATCTCCAGGAAGTAAAGGACCGCCAGAAGCGTTGTGCGAAGGGAAAACATGCGATGCACACAAAAAATAGGAAGGGAAAGTCAACCGAAAGGAGGCAGCAAAAAAAAAGAGCAGTCAATCCTTGGAGCTCTCAAGCAAAGGCTCCTCGCTGGCGCCAGAAATAAAGTGGTGATGAAATATATATGTATGTGTACGACGATGAGGGAAGGCAGAAGGCCGGCCAGTGTAATAACGGATGGTGGAATACGGCGAAACAAATCTGGCGGCAGATAAGTGAGTGTAGAATTTGGGTGGTTTTTTTTTTGTTTTTCGTTTTCAGTTCCATCTTGTGCGCTTTTTTTCTCTCTCACTTTTTCATTTTTACATCATTTTTTTGTATATCATCCCACGTCAAAACCGCACAAGAAATTGGACCAAAAATCAACAATATTGAACATCATGTGTTATATTTTCATAAGTGAGGATGGAATACGGTACGGTTGTCTTTTTGTCACACTGCTGATAATGTTTGGTATTTTTTTTTTCGTTTCCGGGCCACACGATTACGCGCTCGATTCGATGAGCTTTTTTCGCGCGGTGTCGCCGTGGAAAATTGTATTGATTCATGCAATGGAGACGCATGGTGGTTGACGACAAATTCACGTGTTGCGAATAAAAATAGTTTATCCAATGGTTTTTGGGAGCAGATTTTACCTTTCGAAATTGGAAGAAAAGTTTCGTTTTTGCTGTTGTTCTAAGCAGTTAAGAAACGTCGTTCGTCGTTCAAAAATACAATACGAAGTAACCGGATGACCTTTCGGTTCACTAGAATAAGCACGACATTGTTGAGTTTTCCCTTGGTTTGTTAAAAATTTGGTAAGAAAAACCATAAAAATAACAATCAGACTTTCCTTTCCTGGTACAGTGAAGCAATGAAGGTGAATCTATCAAGTTTATTCTTGCCCACCCTCGAAGGAAAGAAGCTTAAACGTGGGGAAAACACTTAAAAGCTTTTCACACGGTGTATTGATCCGTGGAAGAGCCGTTTCTAGCTGAATCGCTAGTCTGGCCGCCCAAGGTGACGGTTCAGGCTCGGTGTTGAATTGTAAACAGCGATTGCATGTAACCGAGCGTACTGACCTACGGGCGTATTTTCTTTACACGGAATTTTCACACTTGATTTCATTTCCGAGAATCGAACATTCGGGTTTTGCTGTATATTCTGAAGTATTGGATCGATGATAAAACAATGCTATTTCAACATTGTGTACATGAAGTCATGTTTGTTATTCAGAAAAAAGGGGGTATTAAATATAAACTTAAGAAATACACTAAACAATAACAGTATAAATGGTAAATTACATAGTATGGAAGCGGAGAAAGGTCATTTTAGGTACTCTTCTTGTAGCGCCCAAACGAAATTTAAATTCCACGTTAATTGCATCATAAAGATACAAAGAAACAAACAAAAAGCTCATTTAATTTCTAACCTGTCCCGCTAATGTACGAATCTTGGGCTGATAAACCTTCAACAACAACACCCTTTAACATTTCACATCACGGTCTAAAAGCGAAACTCCAATTCCATTGTCTTTTGTACGCACAACCGATATACATCACCAACATTGTAATCAAATCAGGGCCTCCAATCATGGCACCGCCCCGGAACCGTCCCATTTGTACCGGTTACGTAGACGGATGGGTTTGCCGGCAGTGTCTCCGGTGTGGCTCATATATCTAATGATCTAACATGTGTACCAATCGACAATGAACAACAAGTTCATCCATCAGCAAACAATGGGTTTTCGGCGTAGTCAACACAGCAGTCAGACCACGTGTACGGCTTTTCCTGCCTCATGCCGTACAATTGTCATCGTGATGTCAGCCAAAATGTGTACCGCACACACGCGCACACCCTGTCAGCATTTGTTCGGGGNAATGAACAACAAGTTCATCCATCAGCAAACAATGGGTTTTCGGCGTAGTCAACACAGCAGTCAGACCACGTGTACGGCTTTTCCTGCCTCATGCCGTACAATTGTCATCGTGATGTCAGCCAAAATGTGTACCGCACACACGCGCACACCCTGTCAGCATTTGTTTGGGGCGTGGAGAGTGGCTGCACGGGACAAATGGAATGGAGTTTCCCTCGTTACGATTGCCTATCCGTGCCAAGTACTGCTCACGCAGTAAGCCTTCGGATGAAATTGTTATTACTACATTTTGGAAGTAGACACATTGTCTGCGTATCAGAATCGTTTTCTATCGCCGAACCCAAATCAACCGTGAGCGTAACGCGCGTGTGTACGTACGAAAAAGCCAACAATCAAATTTGGGTTGGGTTTTTAGGGGTACAAAATATTGAAACGCCCCAAGATTGTAACAGTTAAATAAGTTAAATGATTCCTAGCAGATTTTTAAAAAGTGAGTTCTTATTTCTGCAAATAAGTAAATAATACTAAATAATAATATATAATGGGGTTGACCGGCGGTTAATGTGATAAACGGCGTCAGGCCACACCTCAGGACCGGCTTTCAAATCCCATCCGGATCGTCCCCCGTAGCAAGGACTGACTATCCGGCCAAGTGGGTAAAATAAATTTTCATACGACTTGACCATTCTAACCAAGCAATAAAAAAACATTTTTCAAAAGTATTAGGCGTCTCCATCGGTAATTATTTAGTATTTCAGTATAAGTAATTGTATAAGTAAAATTACTTAAAGATAAACAAAATAAACAAATGGTTGAAGCTTCTTATTGAAAATCTTTGTAATTAAACCTGTATTATGCCTTGTTTTAAGATACTGTCACGCAGCAACTAACCAAGCAGAAAACAACATTTTTCACAAGTACTAGGCGTCTCCATCGGCAATTATTTAGTATTTCAGTATAAGTAATTTTTTATCCTATTTACTTAGATTTAAAAAAAAGTCTAGTAAGCCAAATATGGCCGGCATGACCTCAGAGGTCATTACGCCAAGAAGAAGAAGAAGGAGAAGAATAAATAATAAATAATTTAAAAATGCAATATGTTAAATCGACTTCATTGAAAACTTGTTTACTGAGGTTCTTTCTAAGATAAGAGAAAATTCTTGCTAAGATAAGATTTTATATACAACTTGTAATTCATTTACATTCGATTAGTTTTACACTATGATCAGTTGCATCGTGGAAAGGAACAATCTTTTTCAAAATGGTAGCAAATAGAGTGATATTTTCCAACTTTTATCCTTTGTTAACACTATCAATACACATTTCGATGCATTTCATTTGCACTAAATCCACTCTACAGCCTTCCCAAGGAATCCAAGAACATTCGACCTCCATCACACACCAGCACACGGTCCAATCACTGTCAGTTGATGGGTTTTCTATTACACTTCCGGACGTTATGTGGGTTACGCCGTGGGTACTACCCCGAGAAGACTTTTTTTTTGTTTTTTGGAAGCCACACTTCCAAAACCGAAACACCCAATCATTCAACTTCATTGTTTTACGCTAAAATCTTCACTCGATCTTACCGTGAGTTACTACCATGGGGAGAATAGACCACACCACATACCCCATACAAGCTTTTAAAGAGCCACAAAATAAAATCAAATCGGCCACCGGGGAACACTAGAACCGAAAACATCTTCGGGCATGTACCAACCGAAGGACTGTTCACTGTGAGGACTGACAGAGGCGCCTTTCGACATTGGCACGGCATGAGTTGGGGGACTAAGATTTACACACCATCACGTGAGAAGCCACCCCCAAGCGGATCAAGTCACCGAATACTGGTAGGGCCGCGTGCAATCTGTGCACACCAAATAGACAGCGGAGCAGAGACCGTGTAGGCCTTCACTACGAAAGGTCTCGAAGGAGCCATACTTTCTTTTTAAGGATGTTGGCATTTTTAGCAAAACCAAAAACATTGGCTGGCCTTGTGCGCCAGCTTTTTGTTCTTTTTGGATGATCCGAGAGAAGACAGGAGGAATGGATGAATTCCGCATCTTCGTAGGCTTGATGGTTTTCCCGGCCAGCATGATGATGATGATGAGAGTGATGAGAATGATGATGCGGGTGATTGTGATGGTTCCATCAGTTAAAGCAGAGTCGTGGCTCCAAACCTCGGTGAGAAGGGTAATAAATTTTACAACCCTTTTGGGATTTTAGTGTAATTTGTTTTTACACTTGTGGTGGTACCGGGCGCTTCCGTTTCGGTAGATTTCTATGAACTAGGAAGTATCCTTGAAGGAATGTTTTAAGAGATGGAAAAGAATTGTCTTTTGTTTTGTAAAATAATATCAAAAATCTAGTTTAGACCGATTGCAGTTTTTATATTGTCCTTTAAATTAATTGTTTATTTTAAATTAAAAATTCTAATATCGAAACAAATAAAATGGCCGCAAATCATATCCAAAGCGACAAGAATTATATTTGTGTTCATTCCATACGAACGCGTTTGTGGTTGTTCAAAAGAAACAGTGTAAAAACAATATTAAAATAAAAAATCTACACCACAGATAAATGAATTTAGTAACAATTTACAGGTGTGCTTGTCTACCGGAAGAACATTACACCTGCACAAAATCGCAATGCAAATAACAAATTTATTACGGGTTAGTAAGCTTTGGTGATGGGTAGAGGAAGAAAAACAACGAAACCATCCATTGAATACCAATGTATTGAATTTGAAACTATTTATTAAATATTCTTCTTTCTTGTTTTGGTATAACCGGTAACCCACCCCCGGGATTTAAACGGACCAATATTCATATGTATTCGTTGTGCAAATTTTCACCACCCGCCCGTGTTAGATCGATTTGAATGTAAATCCATGGCTATGATTTATTCCTGCATCATCTATTTGCTTTTATTCGCTTTCTCTCCGGCTCCGTATCTTTTTGTTTCATTTACTGTGATGCTACCAGCCACCTTGGTCCTTCACCTCTTCGGAGTTTAGAGGGACGACGGTTTCATCAACTCGTCTGATGGATATTTGCAGTACAGTGCACCACAGACTCTGCAGGCGGAAATAAAGTGAAATCAACAACAGCGAAACAAACAAGCAAAACGCAAAAACAAAACACACACACACACAAAACGTAATACCAATTCCATCCATCGTTCCAGACGCAATGGCAAATGCTTCATCAGATTGGCATCGACACTGCTGCAAATAACTGTATTTCGTAGAATAGTTTACCGAACGGCCATTGTTCCTGGCACCCGGGTCCTTTTGTGCCGGGGACCCATGTATGGCCCGTAGAAGGCTGAAGTACTGCCGTGCGACAAAAGGGAAGCAGGGCTCGGGGAGAAAAATCAATTTGTCATCAAACAAATTCAATTCCCGTTCCGAACTGGGACAGAATTCAAATAAATGCATCACTTCGTGCGGACATGCCGGGCCATTCGCACACTCTCGAGTGGTGCCTCACACTCTCGTGTAGGGGTTGGCGGGCAGGGTGTTTGATTTTTATGACGCTTCATGGTGAAAGTATTTAAAATCGATTTATCGCAAACGAATGTCACGAATGTGTTCTACAAAATCTTAATTACCGAACTGTCCGAAACGGTACTTGGTGTGTGTTTGGGGTTTGTTTTTGCTTTTATCACTTGATTTCTTTTTTTAATTCGTTTTTAGTTTTCTTAACTTCACACAAATTATTCAACTGTTTGAAAATGAATATCTGTACCGCTATGTGGAATAATTGTTTGCCTATTATGAATTTTATATTACTTTTAAATTAACATTTTAAAATACTAGTTAATAGGCCTGGTTATAGGGCTACGCAACATATCTACGTAATGCCGAGG
The DNA here is from genome assembly GCA_016254315.1 of Anopheles parensis. Taxonomy (NCBI): domain Eukaryota; kingdom Metazoa; phylum Arthropoda; class Insecta; order Diptera; family Culicidae; genus Anopheles; species Anopheles parensis. The sequence goes on along the minus strand of CM028125.1, from coordinate 14,929,621 downwards.
TATACTCTATGGAGTTTTCTTCACATGTATTAGAAGATTTTTTTTTCTATATTATATATCATTGCAACTTGTTATTAGCATGGATTCATCTGGTTTTAAAATATGTTATCCAACTGAAATTTTGCCTACTCGGTTCATCGTTATAGAATGTTCTTTTTCTACTTTCAATTACTAACATTACGATTATTGAATTTGAAACGTTGGGGCGATTGACTCTACTGAAAATAGGAGAAGTTTTGATATGTTCACTATTATTATCCTGATGAATCCACAATCGATCCTTGGGGTTCTATTCAATTATTTTCGATCAAAGTTTAGTACATGGCGTTTAAGTTACTGAGTTGAATTGAATGAACCAACGAAGAATATATAGTTGTAAAGCACATTAAGTCTTTAACGTCTTTCGTATTCGAATAACCAATCATATCAATCGATTGAGTCTTCCTCTTCGTACACGGATCAAAAGTAGTTTTAAGAGTTAATCTTATAGTTAAGTCAATTTCCTAAGTTAAGTTAATTCCCAACGAGTATTTAATTTCTCCAAAATTCCTGTCAAAGAATCGGTATTAATTATGTATATTAAAAAAATATCAAACTTTACTTACAAAAAAATCCTAACATATGCGATTTAAATCAGATTTAACATCGGCTACTGAATAAATCGTTTCGATTGCCACAAAGAATTGAAGTGATTCTATTAATCAACTGATAACGACATTTTCCCTGAGTGAGTGAATTTATAAGCACTACATAACACACTCATCAAATGCTTCATCCATTTCGCTTTCGATTATGGCAAGCAAACTTACCCAACTGAACTTTTGCTTTCCAGGAAGTAAAGCTTCGTTTAAAAAAAAACACCGCTAACCCGAAAGCGCTCTCAATCCGATGGGAAAAGTTCCATCCTGTGCACCGTCAACTACGAAATTATCCAATATCTTTGCTCGTTAATTTATCAACTGATTGCACCTCATCCAACTACAAACTCACCGAGCGAATGGTGAGATGGTTTTGACGACGGTAGTTTTGCTTTTGATTTCTGTTTCGTCCTTAGCACAAACCAATCCGTTTCAAATGCACCGAGTTGATACAGATGCCACGGGGCGGGAGGCGGGAGGTTATCAGTTCTAGGAGCTTGGAGTTTTTCCACCCTTTCCCCGCCATATCGTTCGTGTATGAAATATAAGTACAAAGTACGATGCGCATATTTTCCCAACCCACCAAACCCTTACTCTAGACACTTTCCCACCGGGGATCTGTCCGGGGCGAATCGTGACCAGCGTGGTAAAACAGGGAATCGTTCGAGGACACGCGGGTGTAAACATGGCTCGCTATCCGCGTGAACCATCGACTCAAATAACGATGATGAACGGATTTCTTGACGGTACGCGACAACGATGGCCACCCCTAGTGCGGACGGATAAATTTGTCGGAATTCACAGGGACAACGATTTTCCGGCTGTGGCGTACACTAAAGAATCAAGGAAGTGGAAAAGTTGCAACGTTGTTTCGCGTTGGCTATATTTTCCTTCGTTTGCTTCGAAAGTATTTTTTTGTTTTTTGTTCTGCCTGTTTTTCTTTTTCTATCTCTCTCTCTCTCTCTCTTTCACTCTTTCATTCGTGTTGTGCACTCTAATAGTTGTGCACTCGAATAGCCGGTAACGTAAACTATTGCCATGGTTGACGCTAAAGCACGAATCCCCGTGACGGTACCACACGTCGCCCTCCTCCAACTCAGGCCAACTTGAAATCGGTTTTGAAGATGAAGAAAAATGAAGCCCAACGAAACACTCCGGGGAGCAACAATAACAATTCGTGACGAACGACCTCTCCGGAGAAAAGTGGACGTACGTGTGTACGTAAACTCCTGACGGTGACTTACTGCTGGAGCGCAGGAGGAAAAACAACACCCGTGACCGCGGGAGGGGCATAGGACAATGGGGCAAAGGAAATGGTGAGAAAAATAAACTCCCAACTTCCCCCGTCCAGTGCGCAGAATGTGTATTTATGATTTCTCGGCTAGTTTATGCTGCCACGAAATGGAAGTGCCCTTCGCTACCCTAGACGAGCGCGCTAATTCCCCGATCTTATCTCGTAAAATATGATGGGCACAATATGTTGGGCTTGTATGCTTTTATATTTGGTGTTGTTTGTTGTGTGTGCTGTTCGAATTTTTGCTCGTGCTTGACTTGTTAGTGGCTTTTAGTACGATGCTTGTTAGTTCCCCGGTACACATACAGCTTACCTCAGTGGGTGGCAAGTGGTCTGTAGGAAAACAAGGGCACAACGTGACGATAACTTATGGATGAATGCAAGAAAAGGGAAACTGTCCCTTACCGATAGTAGCTGGATTTACAAACCTATTAACTTCTATTTTATTTGAAGTTATTTATATTATAGTTAGTTTATTGCGCGTCAACCATCAGATAGGGTATGTATGGACTCCCTCATACAGCAGCATGCTCCACATAAATTTGAGGAAAATCGTTCGTAACAGTAAAGAGCTTTTGCTATGCTTTTGCTTTTTTAAAGCTTTAAAATAAATCTAAACTAGATTAAATCTTTTATTATAAACTTTTTGTGAGTAAAGAAATGAAAGTTATTCAATATGATTCATGGTCTGAACAAAAAGACAACGTTTTTTTTTGCTTGGTTAGAACGGCCAGTCCGTAATAAGAACATCAACAAAATTATTTACATTAAAACAATAACAATATTTCAAAAACAAATTTTCACCAAGAAACTGTTGATACAGTTTAAAATTAATCGAAAATTATTAATATGCAGCTTAAGCTGTGCTTAACTACAATTCAAAATACGCGAATTGTATATTGCATATTGCATATAAAGCGTATATGCTTTATGTTGCTATTTTGATTAAACTATTAATTTTCCTTTCTATTTTAAAATAATCATCATGTGACAAAAAAAGCGAAGAAAAGTTTGTTCTGGCTTAGGATTAATATTGTTCGATCATTTTCAATTCTCGTTAGAATTCGTTTGAAAGTAATATACAAAAAGAACATATTCAAAAGTTGTGCTGTACGTAAAAAATTGGGTTTCAAATTGAATCGATTTAAGAAAAAACAAAAAAAACAAGCAACAAAGTTTGCTAGTTCATCTCGTTATTCTAGTAAGTTAAGAGAAAAATTTCCTATCAAAAAGAAAGAGAGAGAGAGCAAAACGAAAAATCTAACAATACCCCAAGGATGGCCGAATTTCCCTCATCACACGTACCTAACACCGAAGCAATATCTTCGCCACCAAACCATTTCCAGAAGCGACAGATGAACGACCACTGATAAGCGAATACCATCCGTTCCGCCCCCATGGGGGGAGAGGTACCTTTCTGTGAGGCCTACTTAGAACGAAGATCCGCCAAAAACGCAAAAATATGTTCCACCGAAACGGACAAAGACGAACTAGCAATCGTACGCCTGACACAAACCGTCTCTCAATTCCCCGAGCAATAGTACCGGGGCCATCCCATCCCAGACCATTCGCAACGATCCCCATCGTCGAAGTACACAAACTACTTCACTTCCGAGTCGCACAAGGCACAAAAGTTTATTAGATATTAGAAAAGTTTGCCACCCTTTGACGTCGACAACAGGGACGACCCGTGTTGGTCGGTTGCTGCTACACTTCGACAAACGATCCGATGGTCCGATGTGTCGACGAGTGACGAACACGAGATTTACTTCTCCCGCGGTACAACCGTTGTCCATGCCTTCACCAGCCCTTTCCACCCCCATTTCACACCTCCCCTCCCCTCTCCTTAAGCGATATTACAAAAGCGAACGCGAGATACAAAAAAAGGCAGGGAAGGCCCCTTTTGTTACGAGGGAAAGTTTTTCACCTACCCGAGGTAGAAGTGGTAGCACAAAACCCCCAAACGGGCGAAAGGGAAATGTGCGAAAGAAGTGAGCATAGAAAACAGGGCGCGATATCGTTATCACTGGCAATAATTATGCTAAGCGCGGATGAAAGTTCTTTACTCGAAGCAGCTTTTCCCTGTTTTATTTGCTTTTCCTTTTGAGACTTCTTTTTTCTAGTGTCTTTTGTCTTTTTTGTTGTTAAATAGTTAGTTTGTTTGTTCGCGTATGTTGACTTGCAGAGGGTTTTCGCTTATATTCCCCCCTCAACCGTACCGGGAGATAGCCATTAATTAGCTTCGCCCGGGTGTGCCGGAAAACAAATGATTATTCTCTTTGAAGATGGTTATTTCTTTGGCGAATTGGCACAGCCACGTTCGTGTGCTTTCCAGCTGGTACTGCTTGCTGCACATTTCCTGTGAGTGTTGTTAAAATGAAGCATTTTATTCAACTTTGTTTTATGTACTTTATTTCTTTTTAACATTTGCTAGCTTTGACTGAACCTGTTTAATACTAGAAATTATTATTTTAATAGCGTTTCTTGTAATTTTTATAATGAACTATCCGTTAAGGAAGAAAAAAACAACCTCTAATTCCATAAAAAAAACTTTAAAAATAATTTTTAAAACCCCAATAGAATAACTATAGTAAGAAAACGTTAAAGTCCAGATCAATTTTTATGCATTCGACACACGAAAAAAATACCCACAAAATGACAAAGTTGGGAAAACAACTGAATCTTAGCTGAAAATCACGAACAGACACCTAAGCAAACATGCATCTACGTGAGCAAAGTACGCAAAGGAACGAATTGCATGATGTACTTTTGCAGCATTATCGTCACGATTCATTTTTACCTTACCACCCAACCACAGTTCCCAAGCGATCGGGTCCCATTTTGTTGGCAACCTTTCACGCTGAGAATGGAAATTGAACGAATTCGGCACCGAAAATGCAAATGACTGGCGAAAAAACCGTTGGCAGTGTGCGCTCGAAGGAGGTCGGGAGGGAAAACAAATATTTTCATTAATTTCGGATCGTTATTCTTCAGCGTTCGCGTGAGCACTTTCCGTTAATTTCAAATGGGATTTGGTCATCGAAGCGACACCAAGCCAACCAAACCATTGGACCTGGTTTGGAGGTGGTGTGTGTTTCCTGTTTTTTCCCCACCCCCCGGGGGTCTTTGTGTGCCGTCTTCGATTCATTTCCTCTCGGTCAGTGGTATGGAATTGTCTGTCCGTACTCCATTAGCCGAATGACTGAGAGAAATAAAATAAGGCGAAAGTGGAGTAGCGGAAGATGGGCAGGAAAAAAAACCGCCTCTGTGTGCGCTTATTTTTCTTTGGTTTTAATTTTCCACCATTGCGGGACGGTGCAGCGGGCCGTAAATTTTGTCAGCAAACGAGCTTTGTCCGATTTTTTTTGAAAAAGAAATTTCGTCTTCTTGTGGTGCCATCGTGTGCTGAAAGCTTACCGCTGCTAGATGTGATCTAAGTACGTGAGAAGAATGCATATTACCGTTGTAGTTTCAGGAGAATCGAAGAAATTCTACTAGTGCGGAAACATCAGTTAAAGTTAAATTCAATCTATAAGGTAACATGATTTAAAGAATAAAATTCTGTTAAAAAAAATTTATAACAAAAAATAGTTCTTCAGAACGAACTTTAGTTCCCATAGTGCACACAATCCCTGCTCTGTCCTCTTTTTCGAACCAAATGTCCCCCAAAAAAGGCGACACAGTGCTACATTGTGCCAAAATCGCATTCGGTAGGATGCAAACTTATGGGAATCATAATTTTGTCCATTTGGAAAGCTGGGAGACAATTATAGGAGATAAATTTTCATTTCACCCCACGTATACGCCGCCAGTTATCCGCCAAGGATAAGGAAGAAGCAATAAAAATCGGTCAGTACCCTTCCCGCCAGTTTGGCGATGAGAAGAAATTATTGAAGACTATTTAGCTTTGTTCGTGGCTGTCGCGAAGGAAGGAGAGAGAGGGAGAGAGGGAAAGAACAAAAAAGAAAAAAGGACAGAAAAACACAATGTGCTTTTCGAAGCGGTTTTACTGTCCCTATTTTTTGGAAAACGGCTCAACGGTTTAAGGTAAGTTGTGTCGCTGCTTCTTTACAGCCGAATTAGAATTAATGATGCCTAGGGTACAAATGGTACGAGTATGGGCCGATCGGTCTCACTTGAGCTAGGATTCGTCGGCTACGGTTGATACTAGTTTATACTGGTGGATTTGCTGTGAAGTGAAGATTGATTGTGGCACAAGTGCGTTGTGGTAAAGTGGAAGCTTTAGCCGAAGTAAGATCCATTTGCCAAAGCTAAAGTTAATAATGCACAATTTAAGCCACCAGAAGCATTATATTTTGAAAGTATATTATACTAAATAATTTCGATTTTTTCGTTTTGAAAAACTTTAGAAACAATTCCTCCTTCA
>CM028125.1:14904115-14917090 GCA_016254315.1 Anopheles parensis | reverse complement strand
GGTGCTCCTGACAAATTAATTCGCTTCCGGCAAATGTACTGCAAAGGCACACGCAAGTGGGTCACATCCGGTGTGCGCGAAACACACAAAAGAACACCACTTATTTTCCTTATGCCCTCGGCCACCCCCCACCCGAGGGGCCCCCCTTGTTCCGTTGCACCGTGCTCATTAATGTGTGCCATGCATGTTTGTGTTGGGGTACCGTCCAATGCAACAATTCCGTACACCCGCCGGTGGAACAAAATCAAGTCACAATATCCCACCAATGTGGGGTATTGGATGGCATCCGCAGCGCAAATGCAACATTCCACATCTTGCCTGGTGGGTGCAAGTTCTTTGCACGTTTCGCTACACCCTTATGTACTGCGGTGGGAGGTTTCGACGACGATGATGATGGCCTCCACATTGTCGTCAAACGGTCCCCAGGCCCTCGCCGTTCCATCGAATTTTTTGTTGTTGTTGAAGTGCCTTTGTTTGCCCGTCGGCACCGTGCAACAGTTTTTGCCCTTCCGTCGGCTGCCGCGAAGAAAGACGAGAATGCTTCTGATTCATTATTAAAAGTGCATTATGCAGGCCGGCAAGTGTACTTCTTGCTTGTGCGCTTTGTGTGTGTATATATGTGGGTTCGGCGCGTGTACAAACTTCAGGACAAAGCTTGTCAACTCCCTTACCATGCTGTTGGCAGGCATGCCGCAATATCAACCCGTGTTCTATTGCGTTGCGAATGAAATCCCTTGCACGACGCACGGCCCAACACCAGCCAGGAAGGTCGTATGGGGGGGGATGGTGCATCCCGATGGGGTTCCTCCACTGTTCATCAGCGCGCCAACTGGCTGATGCTGGCGACAACTTGACGCACACTCGAGGCCACCCAAGATAGTCACACCGGGTAAAGGAGCCGACCTCTTCGCTGTCGGGCGGATTGTGCTCTTTTAGCATTCTTTCGCATAAGGGGAAACCGGAGTTGGCGCCCATGGTGAAACGTTACTAACACTCCAGCAGCAGCAGCAGCAGCTCACCTCATTCTTAGTAGCAGGCGTTTAAAGCTCACTTGAAGTGAGCTGCTTTATGCTGGTGAGGACGACATATGTGTAGAAGCGGGTTGTAAAACGAACCTGCACGAACTGAAGTAGCTGATGAGACTGAACCGTCTGAAACCATGTCGGTAGACGGTGAAACCCGTAAGGGGCCAATCAGATCTAACCCCCTTCGACGGTCCCCGTGACGGGGTTTGGGTTTTGCGGGGCTTTAGCCGCTTACGGTTGAAAGGTCACCGTACTTAAGTGATCAAAGACAAGACAAGGATGGGTTTAAACTCATTTGCCCCGTTGTGTCGGTAGCAGTTGGTGTAACTTGCCAAACGAACGCGGGACGCAATGGATTCAATTTGTCGCTTATGCTCTTTTGATGAGCTACATAGTTGACAAATTTTGAGCAACACGACACCCTGCAGCAAGGCGACGCACAGCAATTGCGCGCGATAAGGAATCGGTGGCGGGTTGTAAATCTTTCACTAGTTTTTGGATGTACCAAATTGCTGATGCATTCAAACAGAAAGTTTTATGAGTGTCTTTCGCAATATGGGTGAAGGTTTCTTGTTACTGGTGCGAGCTGTTCAAATATTACACAACGTTACGACACAAGACAGATGCTCTTTCCAAGGTTTCTAATTGTCCTAGGACACTCTTCATGCCTGTGTGAATTAAATTTGAAAGGAAATAAATACTTTTACTGCTTCAAAATGATTCAAAGAAGAGGTTGATAATTTTTTGTTTGAAAATTATAATTAAATGAATGATGTTGTAAACAACCTAATCCAGTTTTTAGAATTCAATTTTTCACTGCACGATATTGCAACGGAAACACGCTATTAATGTACTCAGTTTTAAAGTCACATAAAAATGCAAACGACCGAAACGGCCCTATAGGACACAGTCGAGATGACTCATTGTTCGCGGGCTTGAACTGCTGCGTGTTTTTTCTCTCCTTCTCCTTCTTTCATTTGGCTTCTTGCATTAGGGAGGATGTAACTTATTTCCAGTGACAGCAATAAATAACGAAACAGCGCGCAGGAACTGCCAAACTGCTGCAGCCCGTTCGCGCATTTGCATAGCACAACCGGAGCGAAGCGACTGTTGTATCATCACTGGACAAGAGTTGTGTTAAAACCAACCAAGAAAAAAAACGAAGGAAAATAATTGCACCCGATTGGATACTGAGCACCGAATCGAGGCCATTGGGCTGTCGAATTGCTGAAGAAACTGGGAACAAGGTAAACAAATGGCAGTCCCAGGGCAGTCGAATGCCTCAATTTCGAATTATGATGCGGATTTTAAGCACTCGTTACTGCATGTTAGAAAAAGAAATTTAATAAATGCAGCCTTTGCAGTGTTTCGTACGGACAGTTTGGGGGACTGAAAAAAATAAATCTCTCCTCATGAGACTGCGAGGCGCAAATAAGACACGTGTTCATGAAGCGCAAAGGAAGAGGATATGAGATATAAGTTGTTTTTCGAACTACAAAAAAAAGCTTTGCAGAGACAAACGCCGTAGTGAGAGTCCCCGGGGTGAATGCAGTCAGTTTTGAACATGCAAAAAAAAACCTCTGTGGGGGGTTGTCCTTACGATGAGTTGATTTCATTCTATTCATATACAACGTTTGTGTTTTAACTTTTTATTTTTCCCCCCGTATCGTCCTTCTATGGTTCTGTGTGCGCTCGCGAGATTTTTCCATCTCAGCGGTAGGTTTGTCCACTCGTGGTACAGCATTCTGACATTTGCTGTGGGTCGCCACCACCAAAGACATCACAGCGGGGCACTACAGTGTGCCTGCAACCGGAGACGACACTCGTGTGTGTGTGTTTGTTATGTTTTATGACTTCATTTTTGCATATCACTATCTGATGTCTATGATACGATTGCCACGTCCATTGTGTAGCACTTGTAACGGAAAACATGACTGCATCGTTTTGTGCTACAAAAAAAACAAAAACGATATCAGGATATTAAAATGGATATAAAGAATTTTAACTATCGTTGTCCAGCACAAACAATCCGATGATGTAATGGTTATGATTAACCTTCTTTGGCCTTTTTTTGTGCTACTAACAATGAACAAAGGACAACACTTACGAAAGGGACCGTAACTTCATAAAAAAACGTAACAACTCCACAAAATCTCGCTATCCAATGTTGATCTCAATTATTTGGTCCTGACCATGCAGGATTTATAAACGAAACGACACAACCAAACAACTTCTAATCTTGGCATTACTTTGGTAAACAGAAGAAAAAAAAACTTTCACCAATTCCTTTTTTTCCACTCCACTTCAGCTCATCCACGTAGCACAGAGGTGGACAGTACTGCCACTAATGTTCCAAGCCTAATTCCATTTGACATATTGAAGGGAAAGGTTTTACTTGCGAGAGGTATCAGACCACATCTAATATTCCGATCACATCCGAGATCGATCCGTTTTTTGGGGGCAAATAAACCAAACGCAAACTTCAAACTAGGCCTCCGCAAAGTAAAACGGACTTTGCACTTTTGTGGACATTTGTTCGGGTTGTGGCAATGGGTGGTTACGGGTTACATTGCGAAAACTTTTCCTCTCCCCTCACCCCGCCCCTTTTGGGGTGTCCTTTCCCTTTTGCCATCACCTTTGCTCACGTACGTAAGAAACATTGTTAGTGATTCTTGAGATCCTACGAGATCCTCGGGTACGTCCGCCGTCCTAAATTGCCCCATTGTGGCAGGTTGATTTTCCAGCTCAACTGACCAGCATACCGTGTGCACGGAATGAACTGATTTTCTCTCTCTTTCTCTCCTTCTCTGTGTGACCCCCTTCCCCGTATGTCAGCATTCTCGCCAAACAAAAATGAATCCGTTGTAATTGTCTCCTAGTTCGAGCGTTCGATGGGAATTCCTTCATCTACTACGTCGTAAGACTTGGGTTGCAGCTTCTTATACGCCCCGGCATAGCGGCATATTGCTACCCAGTACCGAAAACACCGAATTTGTATACCAAACACGTACGGGCGTGATGGTAGAATGAGTACAACAATGATCTCTTCGAACAAATTCTACCGGACAAAAGGCAACTTTATCAGTTCGGCTAAGGCATCTCCTTCTGCACAAGTGCTTTCGAGCATGTGATCTTGTGGGAGGAGGGTATGGGCGTAAGGGAAGCCGAAGGAAAAAGAATGGAATTAGTTTAGTCCTATTGTTTGCATTTCTTGTGTACAGTGAATTTGAATTCCACCACCCATTGAGTGTACCGGCTCAATAGAATTCTGATTTTATTAGTTTGCTTGTGAAATCATAATACATGTACACGCTGACGATCAATCAGTGCCTTTTATCTTTTTTTGTCTCCAAAAGAAGATGTGTGTGTGTAGGGAATAGATGCTTTTATGGCGCAAATGAGTGATTTTAAACGGAAAATATTTATTAGTATTTTAAAATTGCTTGATATGATGAGTTTGACATGTGAATTGCATAACTCTAGGCGTTTTTCGTAAACGGAAGAAAATGTTGAAGAAAAAACAACTTTTTAAAATAACTTGGTTTGCTATAAAAATTAGGGAATTTAAGAATCTTGGAATCTTGTTCTGGAAAAGAAATCTTTAACAACATGCTTCAGCTAATCAAACAATTCTGACTTCATTCGGCACCGGATTGTATCCCTTCGGCAACTGCTTTGCAATTGCATCCAGTGCTTCGTACGAGAGACATCACCGTAGCATCATCGCAAATGCCTCCCGGGTCATATCATCTTCAATCTCGAATCGAAATCGTGACAATCCACATGGGTACTGTTCGAGCGAAACACCTTTTCTATCTACGGTTGCCGCACTACCCGCGTCATGGCCCGGATACATGTGTAAAACGGCATCCACTTAATCAGTTGGCAATCGCGCTATTCACACTTGCTCCAAGGATCTTCAGCCATCTTCATTCGTTGGGCCAGATTTAATCAGACGATAACTAGTTTTACTGCTGTTCCCGGGCATGTCATTTCTCACTCATCACTACTATAGGTGGTGATCATGTGCAGAAACGTGTGCAGCACACGAGTGAACAACATCCGGTGCCAGAGCGGTTTTTTGGGCGAGGGGGATGGTAGCAATAAAAATTCCGTTTCCGCCTCGGTAAGAGCTGTAGAAAATGTAATAAAGCCATTATCGATTCCTGGTATCTATTTTTTTTTTGTGAATGTGTGTGTGCGCGGGTGCGCGTCTGTTTTCGCTGTTATGTTACCATCGAGCGCGCCATCTTGCCTAACGCGCGCGGGTACCGGCGTTCCGATCCCGAATGATACCAGATGATAATGGTTTTGGCAACACTTTCGAACATCCGGACGCAAACGTTCACTACGATCGTGCCGGGCCGTGCACTACATAATATGTTGAAGGGAACGGGTTTTTTTTCTTTTTCTTTCTTTTTGGCTCTTCATTTTCTCCTACTCAAACGCTGCGCCACTGTACCCGATAGGGGTGGCTAGTCGTGTCGTTTTCACCAGCAGCAAACGATACAGCACCACTCACGTAGTCACTTATCAGAAGAGAGACATTTATTTGATCTTTATAGGATTTCGATACTGGTGCACGATACGGTGAATGTCCCGAAGCCGTGTAGCTTTCTTACATTTAGTCGTGAATGGGACACACGCCATATCGCGCTTTGGGTTTTGGTGGAATGGAACAAATCTATCGAAACATGAAGAAGAATGTGTTAAAAATGGTACGTTACGGGTGGTTGGTACAAGATTTTATATCGATGAAATGATAAAGTTTACTGTACGGCAAAAAGAGTTGTGCCGCATTGTTCAGCATAATATGCTAATGAACGTAACGAAATGGTATTGCAATGAAAATGAGTACATGAAGCACAACATCATAACTGGAATAAAAAAAATAGTTTAAACTAGAAAAAAGCGCAACTTTTATTCCGTGTAAAATCAACAGATTAAAAATAGGAATTATAATAGAAGCATGCAAAAATAATTAAAACATTGACAGCTGCTGGAAGCACTTTGACAGTAGTTTTCCGAATACGTCTATGTGGAAAGATAAATTCTATGAAAATAGAAAAAAAGGTAATCGTCATATTTCAACAGAAAACTAATTTTCATATCACTTTATACTTTACTGCAACATTCAATCAACCTCGTAGACAGTTCTGGGAACATTTCCGTACTTCTGTAGGTTTTCATATTTCGCTCCTTTACGACTTGTTGTCAGAAAATACTTTGAATCGATTCCTAGTACAAGATGATTTACTAGCATTCAATTTTCGAAGAAATTTGTATAATGAACTTTTCACAGAAATACCATTTTTATACTCAAAACTCGTATATGATCTTTCACTAGCATCAACTGTATTATGAATGTTGATTATGTTGATTATGAATTTCAACTTTTATCTTCTTTCCCTTGCACTGTCTAAATGGTGTATTGAAATTTCATCACTTTTAAAACAGTTTTCATCACTTTCCTGACACTATGCTTTCCGATGTATATCTACTACCGTAATGCAAAAGATAAACGCATCTAATCTATTAAACGCAAAACTCAGTGGAACTCAAATAAAACATCCCATCAAACGTATCCTAAAGGACCGTAAAGCAGTAGTTTTATGCACTTCTTTATGGGGGTTCGTTGTACTTTTTTAGCTCCACGCGCTGCAACTGCACAAACGGGGAATGGGTGACGACATGCTTTTCGCCCTGTAGCGAAAGCATGGTTTGCCTTCCAACCAGCATCGTTTGCGCACGGTATCTTTAGTTGACCCATATTTATTGGCATTAGGTACATCCGGCGAGAATTGCAAACGATCAATTTGGGATTTTCGTTCCCTCTTTCCCTTCTCCCTCTCGCCAATTTTCCACCACCAGGAATATGTCACTTATTTTTCGTGCCTTGTAATATGTGAACTCTTTTGCTGAATCGCCCCAAAAGTTCGAGTAGATGGCGCTGTGGTGCATCTTTTCGCCATCTTCCCCATTCCATCTCCTTATTTTGCCATTATTATCCTTGGTGAAAACGATTCTTTTCCATTATTGTTCACACAAAAATGCTTCACACAAAATGTACCGAACGATTGCAAAACTAGTGAAACGGCAAGGAGGAAAACCTGCAGCCGAGCTTATCCATCCCGTGATGGTCGGTGAGATCTGCTTCGGTTCGGTTTGCGTTTTCGTACTGGAATGAAGATAAATCTTTAAAATTTATACCACACACGACAAATTGTTTTCCAACCCCTGCGTACCCGTACATCCGTCGTCCGCTTGTTGTGTTTTCTGTGTCTCTGTGTGTGGGTTGGATGGACCTTTCGTGAAGCCTTGTACTGGCCACCAAAGCTGGCTTCTGCAGTGGTCCAAATCTTTGCACTACTTTCCTTGCACCACACACAAACACCCACTCGCATCCCAACCATCACACACCCTCACCGTACATTAGTCGCGGGTAACCGGTCTACTGAACCGAAAAATCCGCCACAACAATGCCACAGGCAGCGAAGCGTAACGGTTCCTCGCTTATGTTTCACTGTTGCTTTTCCACTTATATTTTTTTCCCCCCAATCTTTAGCTGACTTTCGACATTTACTTTTTTTGTTGCAGTTGTTGTTTGATGCGTCCCTTCGTTTTGGCCTTTACTGGCTTCCCTTTTGCTGGTTCGTTTCACTCGCACCTCGCCGCACCTTCCTCGCTGTGGCATTCGAGGGCCCCACGTTACTCGGTGGCGTTCGCTTGATAGTGGGAGCACTGGTGGCCCACTTCATTCACTACTGGTTGCTGTCCATTTTGCTTCCCATCCCTTACCATTTTCGGCAAGGAAACATTTGCAGGATCATCAACATTAACGTGCCTCGTCGAGGACCCGTCGTACCCGTCTGAACTTTCCACGACCTCACGGTGGACCTCTGTTACGTGGAAAAAGCTACTTTTTACGGTAGCTTTTTCCAGAAATGGAATAAGGGGAAACACACACACATACCAACAGCAACAATAACAACAAAATGGGAATAAGAAAATGTCGCACGCTGAGTGAAGTGGAAAATGTTTTTCCTACCCTATTCCATTAAAGTTTCGCTATGGGTGGAATATGGCTGTTCCGGGCGAAAGGACATCATCCCTCGCGGTCGCGGTGGAAAGGTTGCTGCCATTTCGTTTCTGGATGGTTGATTTGATAGGAAAGAAGTATGACTCCCCTTAGTGGTATTCCCCCAACAAAAAAAGACCTTGAAAGACGTATTGGTGGTGACGATGTAGCTACTTGCACGCTGTTGCGCTGTTACCTGCCAAATGGAACTAGGGAAAACGGCACCGTTAAAGTGAAGCTTCGTAAATCCGCTGGTAAGATGTCCATTCGTATTCTTCAAGCTGTCAAGGCCCGCACACAACACAACGCGTGCCCATTACTTGCTTTCCCTCTGTTCCTTTCCCTTTCTCTCTGTCAGCTTTTCTAAGTCGAACCGGAATTGGGAGGGGAAAAAGAAACAAAACACCTCGTAAGATGTGGCGCTAGCTTGGTGTGACGGAAGTTATGAGATTTGGCAGAACACTCCCATTTTGAGGGAAGGAAAAGCCACCCAAAAATGCACTTGTAAATTGCACATTTCATAATGTGCTTTTTTTCCTCTTCTCTGGAGTTTGTTAGTTGCTTCCATTCCATCTTGTGCAACCGTCCGTATCCGACGGTACAGGGCGCAATTATTGTTGTTCCTTCACCAAATGGCACAAAACTAAATTCCACATCATATTGCCTTGCCGTAACAACAAAACGTATCCAGGACACTCGTGAGTAGAAGCAATTCCTACCAGGCGTCTTTGCGCAAAGGCACAGTGAAAGCCCTTTTTCCAGACCACGAGAAGAAAGCGATTGCCATTTGCTTCACTCGCCCCGGCGTTCATCGACGTAAGTATCGTAACATTAATTTCTGACACTGACAGTTAATATGTTGGCTGGCTGACGTGGGGGCAGTTTTCGTTCTGATTTCGATTAAATTTCCTCAATAATTTCCCTTCCAGTCAGGGCAAGCGTTGGACACCGTTGGACAAAGTTGTTGTTTTTTTTTTGTTTTGGTGGCATTGGTTGGCAACAGGCAAAATAACAACATAATCGTGGCTAGTCGTTTGATTGATGTGGTTCCAGGTTTTGGGAAATTACATTCACCCCATAACCAGATGGAGTGTGGAATGAGTTATTGAAAGCTTCAAGTGAGTTATGTAGTGAGTGACGTGGGTGCCTATTTTATGTTTTATCGCTTAATGTAGCAAATACAATTATTTATAAAACAATTTAAATGGTAAAAGAAAACCTAATAACTCATTCTAAATAGTTTTGAGGTTATTTAATATCATAAAAAAATTAATAGCTCTTCTTCTGTGAAGTATTCTCGAGTTGAATCGTGAGGGAAATCATGAGAATAATTTTGGGTTCACATGAATTCTCAATAATTAATCTCTAAGGAATTACACTAAGGAAGGATTAAACTCAGTTTTCATTTGTTTAGCTTCAGAAGAATTATTATTCTGATGCAGATAAAATAACCTCACTTTCATCTCGACTTTCCAGTTATATGTAAATAAGCTCAGACAAGGCCTAAAATACCAAAGATCTCTTGGTGTTTCTCAGTAGATGGAATCGTAATTCAAGTACTGCCACTTCAAACATTATTGTGAACTCTTCCAAAAATTCGTCCATTTTAGTTATTCCATATTGCGCCATATATCGATATAAGAAGCCACTTTTCGCATATCTGCCTCACAAGAAACAAAACCTCGATTTTCTTTTCATGAAACCAAATTTATATTTTTCCTTCCATCACACCAGTTAAGGCGGCACTGTAAAGCGGCCCACTGTTAAGACCAGACAAGTACACCATAGATAAATGGCGTCATTTCCTTTGCCGTCCAAAAACGTTTACCAATCATTCGTCTTCGGGTTTTGCACCCGTCCCGGTATGGTAGACGTCTTTAGAGAGGCGAATGCTTTTACTGACCATTTGAAGCGAAACTGCAAGTAAAACGAGGAAAACGAGAGCTTTTCAATTCATTTCTTCAAATTGTTCTACAAATTCCCATACTCCACCATGCTCGCAGCCCAAAAGTGAAAATAAGCAGCCAGAATATGGTTCCCTCTGCTCGAGTGTGTGTTTGTATGTGTTTGCGGAGTGGTTTTGACCGTTGTAAACAATTTCCTGGCCTTTTGTTCTGGTTCGTGTGTAGTGTAGCGCCCGATTACTCACCACTTTTCCAAAAACCACCCTCCGATACTCTATTGTGCACCATTAGCCATTTGTAAAGAGCTTGCAACAGAACGGACAACTCACCCCGGGATGGTTGATGCAAAGCATAGTTGAGTATTTTTTCTTTATTTCTCCTTCTCTCTCTCTCTCCTTTCACTTGTACAATCGCCGATTCCGATAAATACTATCCCCGTTACAAGGATAGGGTGTCCGCCATCATGGCGTCTCCGGGCGTCCGGGGTCCAGGAACGGTTCGGTAGAGCCGGACGAGGTAAGCATTTCAGCAAATGAATTCCAATACCATATTGAATGAAAATATTTAAATTAATCCGTTAGCAACATACATCCCAGAGAGCTACTCGCACTCGGATACTGCACTGCAGTTCTAATGGTGCTGGCATCCAGGCACAATAGCAAATGTGGATGGGATAAAGGTGGCGGTGAACAGTGGCACACCAGCAGCATGGATCACATGTTGCGATGTGATCCACTTTTGCACAACGGCACCGGATTGGCCGTCGTTTGTGAGAAATCCTGCAGGCCAACTACTACACTGGTTGGTGTGGCTACGAGAGNGCGGTGAACAGTGGCACACCAGCAGCATGGATCACATGTTGCGATGTGATCCACTTTTGCACAACGGCACCGGATTGGCCGTCGTTTGTGAGAAATCCTGCAGGCCAACTACTACACTGGTTGGTGTGGCTACGAGAGCGTGTGTGTGTGTGTGGCTGTAAATTGCAGCTCGTATCCATTGCACAAAAGGTCAAATCCCGTGGCCCAACCCCAATGAGCGACGGGAATGTTGGTTTGGCTGGTCGTGTTTTGCTTTTTGCACACGCAAGAGACTCCGTAATTGATATGAATTGTTTGCATAGATGCAACGGGTTACACGTTTGCTAATTTGAAGAATTTAAATTGATTACTTAACAGTGGCGAATCACATGGGATGGAACAAATGGGATGGAAATGTTTAAATAATAGACACAAGGGTTAAACAAATAGCAGAGAAAAATGCCACTTTATGCTTTGAGGAAGTAAGTTGCATGTAAAACTGAAGGCAAAAATAATCTTTATTAAGTCATTTTTAACGTTCGATTTGAATTATAAAAAAAACTTTATTATTTATCTCATCAATACACTGAATTTACCTTCCCTTTTTGTTGAGTTTCATTGCATAATTCAATCATGTAATTGTGCTTTAAAGTGCCTAAAAGCTCGTACTGTTTTTCCCACCCTATACCAACACGTAGCTTTAATGTGGCTAAATAACATCGCTGTCCCAAAAAACTCCGAACAAAATGAAGAAACAGCTCGTGGCAGTTGTAACCTGAAACTTATTCGATTTCAGCACAGCTCCGCCCCTTCCACGCCTAAGGTACGAAACTTCTCGATTACAATCCCTCACTGGAATCCACCGTCCTAGATCACCCGTTGGGCTTTCATTCGAAATGGAAACGAAGCTCGTAAATTCCGTGGCGCCTCGACGAAATCCTCGACCACGGGTTTGTATGCACCGAAGATTGGCAAGGTGGCACGAGACAGAAGAAAGAGTGTAAGAGGCAGAGGCGTAAAACATATCCGAAAATATCCAACATTGGTGGAAATTTTTGTCGAGACGCCGCTGTTAAGTACGCTTACGGGGGGAAGCTTACGGAACCAACCCCCAAAAACGGAAGTGTAATGCAAGAACAAATCGCGAAAGGCAGCATCCTGAAATCGTTACCATTGCCGGGGGCGAATGATAATGATACACCCTGTGCCGGACCGACGTAAGGAAGGTTTCGCACCATGGGGGTTTTTGCTGCTTCCGGTTCTAGGAGGATGAGGATCAAATTTCCGCGTAATCACGCCACAGACCATTCGACACACTGTCCACCACGAAGTAGTGCGTCGTGCTGGGCGGGTGAAGTGAATGATTTTTAATCCACCGACCGCGAACGCGATGCAAAGTAGCACAATTTGGACAGGTGAGCAGGGATTTTTTTTTTCTTGGGGTGTTGAAGAATTAGAAACCCCCTCCCTGTCCACGGGGTGGTAAGGAATAAATATGCTTCGTTGGGGTATTAAAAGTTTGAATTGAAACAAATTTTGAGACATTAGCATTAATTGTGACACTTTTCCCAATAAAGTGGCAAACATCCGTTATGGCTTCGTTCCAAGATTAAAATTATTTTTAAATAATTCTTTGAAAACTTATTTATTCTATAATTTAGTATAAGTAAATGTTTAAATAAATAATTTTATATTTCATTTATTTTTTGATGAATGACGTAAATATTCACCATATAATATATTTCTATGAGGTAAAATGAAGTTATATATTTTTTAATTTTTATTAACTCCATAAGGCCAAAAGTGGCTGCTGAACTAAACACAGAAATCACATAAACTTTCACGTTTGGTTTTTTGCATCTACTATACGAAAACTTACTGATAAAAAAGAAGAAAATTAGATGGAAAACAGATGCACTTTATCCACCATATCTTTACCCTCTTTGCCAAACGAGAGTAAAAACTAAAAGAAGAAAAAAAAGAAAATGGTTGCAACGTTCAACACATTCAGCACCTTAGCGATTTGGGAATGGATTGTTGAAGTAAAGATTGAAATTTAGATTCCACTGACTACCGTGAATGACGGTCGCTAGTTTTCAAAAAATTCCCTCGCTCTCCCCGGGTAAGATGGAATGTATAATTTATCATGGAAATCATTTGCGCGCCGG
>CM028125.1:14889326-14904107 GCA_016254315.1 Anopheles parensis | reverse complement strand
TGAAGAAAAGATTGAAATTTAGATTCCACTGACTACCGTGAATGACGGTCGCTAGTTTTCAAAAAATTCCCTCGCTCTCCCCGGGTAAGATGGAATGTATAATTTATCATGGAAATCATTTGCGCGCCGGGCGAATGGCTCTCCTTCAGGAATTCGGTTGGGCAGGAAATAAAACAGGGGAAGCGATGAACGAAACAGAAAAGAACGGCATTTTGTTGTGGTATGTAAAACTGCTTTAGTCGCGGGTACGGGAAATAAAGTATGGAAAACTTTCAGGTAACAGCAATGGAAGGTGTTAAGTTACAGAAATGTTCCCGTGAAGCTTCAACCTTTCCTCTCTCGGTGAGAAACAAAGTAAAAAAATGACGGGGGGAAATAGTTTTCGTGGACCGTTTTCGTTTATATAAAGGATAAAATATAAACACTCTTTTCTAAGAAAGGCTAATTCTTCGAACTGCGAGCTGGAGGTGATGTTTCGAGGTCTTCGGAAAACGTGTCAAATAGACAAAAGACTGATGGCGCTCAAAATAAGTTAAGTGTAGGCTAAGGGTGTTGATGAAAAAGTTGAGCACTCGTTGAAGCTTTAAAAGTTATTGAACAACACTTAGTTTTGGAAATTCATTCTGGTCGATCGTTAGAAATTGTTTCAGAATTATTGTTCATTTTACTTAAAAAAAATGTTGTGTTAAAAAAGAAAAAATCGTTTTAATAGAATAGAGACGTATACCTTGTAAAAACCATGTGAGCCAAAATATTAGCAAAAACACCAACATGACTGATTTATAACAATGTCCGCATCATCTTCATGCATCAAAAATAGTTATCCAACAAATATGGTGAAACCTAGCCCAATAGCCTCACAGCGTTATCGCAATTATACGCGTACGGTGATAAGCTTTTAGATAAAACACGCTACATACTACATGAATGTGAATCGTGCACGTGTTTGTCTATTTGCTGATCACTTATCCGTATGTCACCGTATCTTCGAATGCGCGACTAAGAGTTAGACTAACGAACAAAACGACCAGCGCCGAAGCTAAGAAAGATAACAAACAAATAAAAGAATGAAATCAGTCTTCGCGTGTAACGGAGCGGTTCATTTACCACGCAAATTGGGCCACCCCGGGTGGTGGAAACGAGGGGTGAAAAAAAGGGAAAACAACCCTCACCCATCGCATCGAATGGAATGAAATCACAAACAGTAAAGACGCTGATGCCCAATGAAATAAAAGATATGACAACGACAGACCATTCGAAGCAAATAATACCCTTGGTGCCACCGCCCGTACCGCGCCACCGCTGGGATTCACGAGACTGCAGGCTGAAACCGAACCGTGCCCTGTTACAAGCGACCAGGCGCCTCCATCGAAAAAAAAAACGTCGGACCGAACTGCAGGGTGAATAGTACAGCCGCACCCAGTGTGATGTGCTCCGTTGCATCCTTTCTGGGAATAGGTGGAGAGGGAAGAATAAAAAAATAGTCTCTCTCTCTCTCTCTCTCTCTCTCTCTCTCTCTCTCGTTCTGTCTTTCCCTCGTTTCCTCACCACCAGAAACACGCCCTTGACGATGGTTGCGATGGCAGTTTCAGAAACCATAGATACCACGGATATTCTGTACTTCTCGTATGAATGTGTAAGCGATACATAGAGAGAGAAAGAGAGAGAGAGAGATAAAGACAGGAATGGTTCGGTTGTAGGATTGTGAGGTAAACTATTTTTCCTATACCATTGTAGGGATTCTGTTTACTCAGGATAAAATTCGCCTGCTCACAGTCACTAGTCAGGCTGTCAGCAATTGGAGCCAACCCACCCGGCGGGCAAACGAACATAAACTCTACCACCGACCGATATGGGGTTTGGACAGCAGCAGGGATGTAAGGTGGAGGGAAGGAGGGTTGGGAAGGGAAAACCGAGGGAAAGGAACGTTGGCTCCATTCAACCGCAGGCGAATTGCCAATTAGTGGTTGCTTTCCGGTCCCGTATTTTTATTTATGTTCAAACGTTCGTTTACTCTTGTTTCAGATGTTTTTCGCTTTATTATTCATATTTTTGTGTTGTTGGCCTTTGTGATCGGGGATGGGTTTTTTTTCGTTTTGTTTTTCCTTTTCCCAACCCATCTCAAGGCGTTTCCGACAGTTGGGTCCAACCCCCCAAAAAAAAAAAAACTCGCTAGCCGCAACACGTTCCACGGGGTTTGGGAAAATTTGTTTTTCGCTCGAAAGGACCCACCAATTTCTTTCGCAAATCATTCGTGTGGTCATTTGCGACGAAAACCGGTAGGATTGGGATCATGCCGAAGCATCCGTCTCTATACGTCACTCTGGTGCCACATGCAGTACACCTCCAGCGCTGGTTGGCAGTGTGTAGGACGAAAACAATATTGAATTACTCACGTACTCCAGTCCATTTCACCGCTTCGTCTTCCCGCCCTCCTGGACATGAAACAACAGCGGAAACATTCCGGAAATAAGTGGAAGGATTCCTCTGTTTGTTCGTACACTTTGTCTTTGAAGCGCGCGTTTGTCACCGAGGCCGAGAATATGAGTCCAAATGTCCGAGCGCACAATGTGCGTCAAGAAATCCCGAGGGAATATGTTCACCCGGTGCAAACCGGGAATCACGGACGCTTCCCTCCGCCCCGCCCCCCAAAAACCGAAACGTCTTTGCCAACGGTGGCGCACTACATTAGTCACGGACAAACGGTGAATCGTATAAATAAACAATGTTATAAATGATGGTACTATAATGACAGGAAGCGTTTCCAGCGGGCACCATTTGCAGTCGTTGCCGGCCGAGCATGGTGGGCGCACTGTGCAAAATGGGGGATTGTTGGGGTTAGGATTTCGGAGTGCCGCTCCGAGGCATCGTCACTGTGGTTTGGCATCCGGAGACGGGTTTTGCACGAGAACTTGAGCTAAGCAAATATAGCATCATCTTGGTGTCAGTTACACCGATCCATCTACGGTCGCTCCTGTTCGGTGCACTGATCCTCCGTCGACGGGAGAGGAAGCTCGTTACACAAAAGAAGCTTCCGTTTCGGTTCCTTTTTATGGAAATTTTCCTTGACAGAATTCTGATCCGATAAATCTTGCCTGCAATGTTGCTATGGTAACGATTGGATGCTGTTTTGTGAGTGAAAAATAAGTTGTTTCGTGTATTAATGCATTGTATGACTTTAAACAATTATTTTTAAAGTTTAAATTCGAAATTTTAAGACTTCTTTGTTTTAAAAGTAATATCCTTCGCTGCCTTTATTCTTTTATTATTTAATATCAACCTAGATGAAAATTTAAGATTAAATAAGAAGACATTTTCAACCAGATTTTAACTTACATTTTGTGCTATAAAACCACTGAACCGTTAAATTTTGAGAACTTCAATTTCAGTTCAATACATCTATTGTA
Organism: Anopheles parensis; assembly: GCA_016254315.1. Classification (NCBI taxonomy): domain Eukaryota; kingdom Metazoa; phylum Arthropoda; class Insecta; order Diptera; family Culicidae; genus Anopheles; species Anopheles parensis. Next base: position 14,900,700 of record CM028125.1, on the reverse strand, counting down.
TTGTATCGGGGGGCTGGGCGGCATCGGCCCAGGGGCGGCCCGGTGGTGTATGTGATAAACGGCGCCGGTCCATATGGCACGACCGGGGATCAAATCACACCCGGACCGTCTCCCCGTAGGAAGTACCATCTGTTCTAAACCAAGCCAAAAATAAATAAATTCAAAAGTACTAGGCGTCTCCATCGGTAAGTATTTAGTATTTTAGTATAAGTAATTATTTACTTCACTTATTTTGCCTTTAAAAAAAGTCTAGTAAGCCAGAAAAAGCCGGCGTGACTTTAGAGGTCGTTGAAGCCAATAAGAGAGAAAGAGAGAGAGACATCTATGTAAAAATACACTAATATAAAAAGAACTTCTATTTAATCCCTTTAAAATCACCTTCAACTTCATTGTAAATTGAAGGGAAATTTAAAATAAATGTTTTGAAAGAAATCTTGCATCCTACTGTCATATTCTTTTAAAAAAAATTTTATTTAACAACTATAACGAAAACCCATTAAATGTTAATCGCACACAATTATAAAGAACACACAAATCAACATGCAAATCAAACCATCGGTCATATGCCTGTCAAACGACCAATCAAACGTAGGAACGTCTACAGGAATGGAACGCTTTAACCGTCAACCGGTTTTGATGGATCGCGTATCGGTGTTCCGGTTTGTGTTTTAGTTGGATTATCATGTCATATTTTTCAAAATGCCACCAACATCTCTTGCCAACCGGCACGCGAAATGGCCACTTCTAAGCTGGTCCAAACACCCGAATGAATATGGATAGCAATAAAAGCTTCACGGCTATTCAACGTTCAACGATTTGAGTTTTTGCTGTTCCTTACTTTTGATTCTATCGCCCGAAAAACTAAAGCCGACCTTCAAGTGTCACGGAAAATGGGGAAACTGTTTATTGTTGTTGTTGTTGTCGTCATCCTTCCAACAGAGCCACGCGCTCGTCAAATGCACGCATTTATGAATGATTCATCTGTTTGGTTATATTTTAGTATTCATATCCTGACGAGTTTTTGGGGTGTATATTTACTTTTTTTCTTTCCCTTCTCTTGTGCTGTCTCCTTCTCGAATACTGATGAACTCATCTTTACGAAGTTTTATGTTTTCCCTAGCCGCGAAAAACCACACGCACTAACTGAGATTCATTTGATCGATTCCGAGCCGTTCGTTGAGTGACCGGGCGCGAGCAGAATATATAACTACACATTACACCGCTCACTAGTTCCTGCCTTATGGGGCGAGGAACACAAACTTAAGCTTGGTTTACCATTTAGAGATGAAAACTTCACCCATATACACGCACGAAGCGTACGAGATTTTCCTTCTTCAAAATGATTCACTAATCGTACTGAGCACAGCGTGGGGTCCAGCTGTGAGTATGTGACTTTTCCCGCCAGACAGCTGTCAGAACCCCATTCGACAGGCCATTTTCAAACCGTCCCTTTTTTCCCATTCTCCGCTTCCCATTCTCTTCACGTGACGATTTCTGCTGCCCCATTAAGGTGTCAACAAACGCACAGAAAACACCTCCTAACGAGGGATTAGGAAGCAGTTTTCCTCCATACTAGCGTTCCCTGTCTCTAGCACCAAAACTTCACCCAGCATGCTGCTGCAAGGGGTGGGTCAAGCAAAAATGCGCAACTGCAAGGCCGTACAAGGTGAAATAAATGCTTCCCCCTAAGACACCCTTCACCGGATAGATGAGCAAACGAACGATAGAAAAAAACCGAAGCAAATAAAAACCATATGACGAATCTTATCCCCATTAACAGCAACCGATTTTCTTCGTTTACCGAACCCCATGGCTCGACCTTTTTTGGAGATGAAATTGTAAACACACACAAGCGCAGCTTCAGTTCGTAAAACCATTTCCTTTTAAGTCGACTTATGTCGTTTACATTAACGACAATCCGTTGGTCGACAGGGACACGGAGACACTGGCATCGACAGCCAGCGAATGTCCATGGTAACTGTGGACGGGGAGGTTTGAGTTTTGTAGCGTATTCTCCAATCCCACCCATAAGCATACATTATTTCCAGACCTTCGGCGGGTGGGTAATCATTCTTCCTGCCCTTTCTCCGCTGCTGTCTGGTGTTGGCAGTTGTAAGAAGAATTGTTTACCATTTTCGTTTCACCCACGATTCCATGTGTGTGTGTGGGTGCGGTAAGCGAATTCAGTCGAAACCTGCGTCTTAAGTGGATGAAGCCAAATAATTCTAACCCCCGTAAGCATTTTACTGCAAAACTCAACACCCCAAAAACCGAACAACTGACTGAACAGATACTTCTTTTTCTTATATGTAATGAGCACTTTTTTTTCTTCGTTTTATGTCTATTTCGGTGGCACTACCACACACTACGGACTGTTACGGGGCCGGAAACGAGAAATGCGTTCCGCCTCGTATGGTTTCTACCGAATTGTGGCCCCCCTCGACTTTTTTTTAAGGGCACTGATGTGAGCTAATGTCTGACACTGGCATCGGCAAGAGGATAATGAAGAGGCGTAATTATCTCATAATCCAATTAGCAGCCGTTAAGATTTCGGTTCCGTAACCGTACGTGCAGCCGATGGTCGATCCTTGGCCGAGATGTGGCTGAGATGATAAATCGTTACTCATATGGACGTTAAGTCGCTACACGATGGAATCTGTGTAGGTTTTCTGGGCCATCAGTTTGTGTGCTTGTTATATTTTTTGTTGTTGTTTCTTTTGTCTTTCTGAGCCTTGTTGTAGACATCCTCTCTACATCTTTGTTTAGTTTAGGTGAATGAATTATGACACACACAAAACATGAGTTACAAATTGAATCTTGAATCATGATGTTTTTTTTTCTCTTTCCATTTCCAGAAAGGACTAATGATGCAGTTTATGATGTGATTAAATGTCACATGTCTTTAAGGTAAGTTACTTTTTCTTTACATAAGGTTAAAAATCGCATTATCGCCCTTAGCACTTACTTACCCTAGCAGAGATCGTCGTTCATCACACGATGCAAAATCTGTAATTAAGAAGGAAAAAAAGAGAGGAAAAACGATTTGTTAGAAATTAATTTTAAACACATCTTTACGAACTCTTTTTTTGATAAATGCTACGTTCGCACCATACATGCAGATCCCGGGGAACGATCTTGCTATGTAGAAAGCCTCCATAATTCATTGCCAAAAATGTTCCATCTCTGTGCTCCCGCACAGGATAAATATGAAGAAAAAAAAAAAGATGGAAAATGATGCATCACAGCGATCGGAATCACCACGCCACGGTTGATTTGTGGGAAGAGTTTTAATGCTTCACAAGCGATTAGCTCGATAAAAGTTTCCTTGTCGATAAAGCGGGCCAAGTTTATGGGTAAACGCATCCACCATCCGGAACAGGAACTTTCACCTCCCCCAACGATCTCCATTGGCCGCTTCCTTCGTTGGGGTGTGTGTGTGTGTGTGTGTGTGTGTGCGGACACACCTCAGCGCATACCGCTTATCAATCTGCGACGATCGTTCATACCGACGTTACGTACGAACATTTGAGTAAGAAGAAGCGAGTAAAAAAAACTCAGCCCTTGCTGCGGGAAAGTTTAAGCGCTAAATTCCAGGCCGTTCCGTTTCGTACCAATGGCCGGTAGCATAAAATTCTCCCCCTCCGTCCCTTCACCGTTCCACATTCCACCCCAAAGGTTTTTGGATGAGTTTTTGGCAACTTTTCTCTTGTTGATCATGGTTGTGTTTTCGTCTCGGCCCCACATGAACCACCACATTCCTTGGTGGAAGCTTAAACAACACGACCATTTTACTCGATTTAAGGTCCAAAAATTTGGAATTCGTTTTGCACGACTGTCGTTTTTCCCTTTTTTCCATCCTCGCACTACATTTTACCTTCAACGAGCATTTGCGCTCAAGCTCAAGCTGTGGTGATGTACGCTGGACATCTCACAGTATCACGAAGAGTTTTCCTCGTTCTGTTTTTTTTTTCTTCTTTGGGTGACACAGGATCCAAAAGTGTGGCCACCTAAATGAACGAAAAGTGAGAGAAAAAAAACAACGCAAAAAGCAAACGACACCCCATTCGAGTGGCGTGGTTTGAGTTCTCGTCGCTCTCGGTGGATTAAATCCGATGGCCGGGTATACAAGCGGAAAACGTTCTGGCAAAAGGGGTGATTTAAGCGCAGTGGAAAATTTTCGCATTAATTTTCAAATTAAATTAATTAAATTTAATCTCTTATCTTGTCAGTAATGCATTTTGCACGAGTTGTGAGTTTTTTGGCTTTTTTTTTGTTGTTTGCTGGTGGTGGAGGAAAACTGCTTTTGCTTGTTACATGCTTCTTACCGTTCCTGTTCAGCCCTCGCAGGCCTTTCCCGGGTTTGCCCCTTAGTTTACCGTTCCATTTCCCACCGATTGACCACTAAAGTTTTCGCTCCTTTGCTGTAATGGTTCTGGCCCCCCGGGCGGAAAAACGGGAAGCTGAAGGTGGTGTGAAGTGTGAAACTTTTTGCCCAAAATCAAGTTAGGATCACATTCCTCCACTTGCTAAGTGTTGTCCATGGCGAGTTTCCTTGTGCGCCATAGCTTTTTAGAAATGGAATATAAACAACATAAATAGATAGGCACAAACTTTGGCTGGACTTGAAGCAGAAGCGAATAGTTTGTTTCCCGGGTGCACGTTCTCGCACTTTAAGGGATTCCACCCAGCACATGGACCGCTCTGCCTCCACAAAAAGGAACACTTTATTATTGACATGAAAGTACACACTATGCTTCATTGCTAATCGTTCAAAAAAGGATGGTTTTTCTTGTTTCCCACCCCCAAAAACGAAAAATGAAGCAAACGAAGGCACGCTCAACACTGACAGCTTAATCTTGTTGGTCATCGCTGTCGGTTGCTGTAAACATCTTCGAGCCATGGGGAGACAATTTTCGGCCACTCGGCCAAGTCCATTAAGCTTGCTCTTGTAGTGGCAAAAGTTCTGGAGTGCAGTTGGCGAAAAACGCAATGCACAAACAAAGCTCCAAACATCCTCCTCCCAAAAGAAGGGAAGCGGGTTTTTGGGAGGATCCCTTGAAGAAACAGGGAATAATCTTAAATTAATTTTTGCACAACACAACCAACCGAAAACTTCCATGTTGAACTTTGTCTCAAAACACTTCTTCCACTGCACTGTTGAAGGCCTTGGAAGTTGGAGAAGATGTTGTCCAGAATGTGGGCAAACTGGATGAAACACCGCAGAGTGTTAGGTTGTAAATTTGATGCGATATAAATTTAGAGGAAATGAGAACCCTCCAAATCTTGGGCGAAGAATTGCAACAAGAACCGAAAGTACGACACCGGAGAAACATGCTGCTTGTTATAGATAACATTCAGTCTGATGCTCCATATTCGTCAGCTGTGTGCCGAACGGTACAAAGTTGTTGGTGTGTAGAAAAGGAAGCAAAACACTGCTAGTGTGTATCACTTTGAGCTTCAACTTTTAATTCCAAACCCTAGTGAAAAGTCCATTAATTTTGTTTTCCACTCCCTCAAGCTGGAGGAGCTAGCACTCCACGGAGAAGGCGAGGGAGTTATGAAAGCAGAGACTCTTGGTGCTGTGACAGAAAGGTTCAAGTTTTCTTCAAGCGATATGTTTTTAAAAGAAGTGTCCACACACACACATGACTCCGGCAATGCACTCAAGTGTGCTCAAGTGGGTGCAGTTTTCTAACAGTGAAAAGTGCTAGTGTAGACATATGTACACGGAAGAATGGGACGTGTTCCGTTTCCTGTTTTGATACGTTATTAAAAGGGAACGTGTGGCAATTGTGAAAACGGTATTTAGTGTGAGGAAATATTATTTCTAGTTAAGATTTTCTGCTCTTTGAAATCCTTGGAGAATGGATTCTACTTCTAATTTTTTCAACAAATCTTTCCTTAATTTTTAGATAAACACAAACTTCACAATTTCTGCAATCAGTGACTTCGAAGTTCGAAATCACTTCACCCGGCACTTGGGTTCCATTTTTTGTGCCTCCTTTCGCGCCTGACCAATTAATGGTGAAATCAGTGATTTATATCACCCCAGACACCGATGAGCTGAGCTAGCGGGAAACTTTGTACCGCATTTAGATAATTGTTTGATTTATCTTGTAATGTTCACGATCCTCGATACACCAAACAAAGAAGAAGAAAAAAAACGGACAGTCTTCAAAACTTTTGCCATCGTTAGCAAAACTCAACGCACACCAGAAATTACCATTCACCAAAGATTCAAGGCCAGTTTCGACTTCTGCTTCAATCTACGCACACAATTTATAGTCATGTGCGTGTATGTGGCTTATGTGGGATCTTTAGTTAAAATAAAGCGTAACTCGCGCGTTACGAGCGACCATTACACATAAAAGCAACGTCTATTACCACATTGTGAAGATGTTCCATGTCCATTCCAACCACTCCCGGTAACCGGTCACACGGTGCGTTGTCTGCGCCGGGCTCTACACATTTCCGTTTTTTCCCATTACTCGAGGGTTCTTCATAAACTTGTCAGCGTGTGGCCCCAACCATGCTAAAGGGTGGGGTGGGGGGGCATACACGTACACGGAACAGTCTCTCTACTCTCCCATTCAATAACCCATCATTTTGTTTTCCCTGCGTATATATATATTTCCTTTCGCCCTTTACGACCCTTCCTTAATGCTCCCATTTGGGCTATTTGTGCCAAAAAACAACAATGTCAACCACCATCGGCCGGTTTTGCTTTAGCACTCTAGGTCGCTTGGGTAATGAGACAAGTTTTACGAAGCTGCACACCAATAATGGTTTCCCATTTGATGTGGGGCACCCACCCACAGTTTCGTTTGTTCCGTCACCAACATTGGTACACTGGTTTTACTGGTGCTTTGTGCGATTGTTCGAATATTCCATTCTTCCTTCCTTCCATGCTTGCAGCTGTAAAGCACACGGTTTTGACAGGAAACAAATCCCTTTGGGAAGTACTGAAGGACGGTAAAAATCTTGCAGCTTAGTCGCTGTATGATTCACCTTTTCACTGGCCCCTGGTAAGATTATGTAGATCGTATGTAAAATCTTTATTTTAACGGAAGAGATTGCACGATCCAAAGAATGAATCTTCACATCCCAACATTCGGAAGGTAAGACTTGAGACGGTTTTATCGGAAATTGAATTACGTTTTCTCGTAGGCTAAGCTCTACAAACTCGACTGGAGCTACAATTTGTTCCACTAAATCCAATATATTATGTGATCTTGTGGAAAACATTACTCCTATTGAAAAGCTCTTGAAAGGAAACGGATGTGTTTACTTACTGTAAATGTAAATAGGTACAATAATAAAATTTGTAAATAACCTAGAATAATTACATTACTGTTTTTGTGCTTCCATTACCATCACGATTTTAAACTGTTTACTGTCTTCGAACATACGCGTAATTTTAACATAACAATTTCTATTCCACACAAGAGCACGTGCATAATGCGATTGTTCCTTGCGCCCTCTTCGACCAACTTCTCGCACCAAATTCTACCCAAAAAAAACCAAAAAGAAAAACATACGTTCCCATAATGCGCAACCATAACATATGATAGGAGCCAACGGTGTATGGAGAAATTCGGAAAACGACCGTCGTCGTCGTTGTCGTCTTAGCGGTTGTGGAAATGTGCGTTTTTTTTCCAGCGCATGAAATCCCACCGAAAAATACAAACATTTATGATCGTAAAATTAGCTTACTTAACAGATAATATTCTCTTACTGCGGATTTACTCATGCGTTCCCGGGAGCATTTGGAGCATGGAAGTCCACAGGTCCGTAATCTTCATCGGGAGTAAAGTGGATGGGAGAGTTGGAGGGATGTTTTGTGGGCTAAGCCACTGTTCAGTGTACCAACACAATACCGTGACCATCTAAACAGCGAAAAAGATCCCATCGTGTGGTTGGTAGGTCCCGCGTAACGGAAATGGCCATTGAAGCGATTTCTTCCTACCAGGTACGCTGCACATACATACAATGCCTAGACGTTTGATAGTATTTGGTACATAAAAATTTCATACCTTTTTGCACCACCTCACCCCCACCCCACTCCATATGGCACAGACATTCAGCCGGAATAAGGGTGCGAATTTGGGAACTGTGTTACCTTGTTCTAATAAACCTCCTGTTGGGGATTTGGTAGTCGTTTCTTTACTGTTTTTGGGGATATTTTTTTTCCTTCTTCTTGGTCTTTGTGCTTCTCTCCTAACCATTCGCCATCGTTCGGAAAAAAGCAACACCATGCAATAGTGTCAATGATAGTGAACCAACCCATTTTCACCCAACACACCAACAAAAACCCATTCATTTCCATCTACACACGCACACACCCATCTACCCACGATTGTGTGCGAACGCCGGTTGCACAGAAAACAGAACAGGTGCTCGACATTGTCTTCAACATGAACATTTTGTGCCGTTTGCTGTTCATATTTTGCAACACCGCAAACGATAGGCATCGTAAATAAACAATAACATCAACGGTGAAACGGTCTCTGGTCTCGTTCCCTTTATGGGTTGCTTTTCCGGAGGAGAGGGTTGGGGGAGGGGGTAGGTGAGTTTTGGGGAAAAGCACACTCACACCCACACATACAGGGAGAGGTATATTACCGGTACCGGGGGTGGCATAGGCTCGTTCAACTAAACGATAAAGAGAGCAGTACTGCAGAACAATCCATGCGCTACAAAACAATAGGGGCAACATGTGAGCCTCTGTGTAAGCGGTGTACAGTGATATGGTGCATGATGGGTTTTTGTGAAATGAACAGTGAAACGGATCCTTTTCTAGCAGGCGTGAGTTTTATGAATTGTCTTTAGAATGATAATTTGTACATAATGTTCTAGCAAAACTTTCAAAGAGAGCAACTTGCTTATTTAAACCGATTTCATAGATACACGAACACAAATGGTTTTAATATTTTGCTGCTACCAACAATTTGTATGGTACTGTATTTTCAGGCACAACATCCAGTAAACCATCCACACACCTGAGGGCAAAACATTGCAATCAGGGCGACAAGAAGCGATGGAACACAAACCGTCCGCCCACCGTTCGGCGATGTTGAGATGATAATATAGTGGCACTACGTGTGCTCGTGAGGCTGTTGGCTGCTAAGCTTCATTTTTATTATTATCCTTTCCGATACACATATACCGAACGCAAAGACACTCATTCACGGCGAAAGATCTTACGATGTACGATAGCGTAAACCTGGTGCTTCTGTTGCTGTTTGCTGCTCCAAGAGGCATGAATGATACAGTACCATCCAGTGGTTCCCAGTGCGAAAATTTTCCCACCACCAACCCTCCTCCTCCCTTCAACGAACGCTTTTGCACCACGTTATATGGTTACGGAAAATGTCGCACGGAGACTAGTTTATGCTGTTGCGATAATGCCTGCATCAGCTTTTCGGTCAGTGAAAATGACCGAATCGTACGTGCGTTCGGTGCCACTTTTACGCATCCGGACTACTGCTGGATGGCCCGTTTAGACCCGAGGTACCCGATATCTGTGGGGGTTTTGGTACCATGTTTGGAGAGGTCCGTTTTTCCACACCCCGGGTCCGATAAGTACGGGTAGCGATACCAATTTTATCACCTTCGTATGAATGTGTTACGGTGATCTGTTTCATTACTGTGATACAAACAAAACCATTTGCCCGTTACCAGAAACCATCGTAAGCGATAGCCACCCCCCTTCCTTTATGCGGACACATGACGTACATGCTCGTTAATTTGATTAAATAATCGATAAGCTTCGATCAGTACTGCATGCCGTAGAGAACAAGGTCCTTATGGGAGCTGTAAAACGAATTTGCTCTGCCTTTTTTGTGGTAAATCGGAAAGATTTTCCGATTTTATTTTGTGATAATTTTACTGTCTCTTATGATATTGTACTTAGATGTGTACCTATATTTTACCTGTAAACAATATTTAAATAATATAAATCTCTAAGTAAGAAAGTGTCTATTCAACACAGCACAGTATAATTGATTACTGTTTAATAGTATCGAGATTTCTTCTTTGCAAACACACAAAGATCATGAATCATGCCATGAAGAACCCATTCGTACATCTTCCTTTCTGCGCTGGTACAGCAAATAATTAACCGCTTTAATTTACTTCACCTCAAAGCGTACATTAGGCTGTCCGGGGCTGGGCATCATTTGCAGTAATCCGAGCGCATTAACTAATTTCGCTAATCGAATCAATAGCTTCGTCCGATGGTAATTAAAAGCCACACATAGCCATTCCTTTGGAGGACACAGCCACACACAGCCACCTTCACCAGTGTGTTGAAACAGGAAGTCCACTAACATATATATGCACAACGACTTCGCCCCGGTGTGTTCTTGTATCTGGAGTCCAAGGCTAGTCCACCTTCCGTAAACATACACCCCACTGTCCTGTTCGTTTGTGTTCCGCTGCCTAACGTTTTCTATAATCTTATTAATTATGCGCTCTGCCTTCATCCCTTAGGCGCGCGGGTGGACACGTCGATCAGTGGTGTTCCGAAATTGGCAATGCAGCAAAACACACGGTCAAACTTACAGAGCTTCTTCGATCGGTTGCGGGTCGGTTTTGTACGGGGGGTTTGAGGGGTTTGCTTTAAGAACAAGCTCAACTTCCTTCCAACCGACTTCAAGCTGCTAAGCCATGGGTTCACAAACACACGGATCCCCAACGGCTAATCTGCAATTCTAATTACCACTTTCCCTAACCAGATGGCATGATGGGAAGTGTTTAGAATTTTAGCTTACTGTATACACGTTCGATAAACTCTAATGGCTATCGTATTACAATGCAAATGTAAACATGATCTTTCCTTTCGTATTGGAAAGGATACGGGGACTATCTGAATAGCTGTGAAGTTATAGCTCTTTTATTATAAATTATCATTTAATTAACTATCAAACCACAACTTACTATATGAGATGGAAATAAGTGAAAATTTCGAAAGCAGATTTTTTTTTACAAACCCAATTATGAAACTTTCAACAAGGTATTGCCGGTGCCATATCGGAAGGCATGATTATCGTCCCAATTGTTTTTTCTCTGAATTGACAAACTTACACGATTTAATAAACATTTTAATCCAGTATCCTTGAGCATGGACTCAGTAAGACTTTATTCTTACGGGTTTGCTAACAGTGAGCATAATTATCGATGCATTAATATCCAATTTAGTGTTAAACTTTATGCCGAGCAAATGGTTCTTCTAATTGCGCAGATTCTTGAAGTGTGTAGCTTCCATTATCAAAATTACTCAAGCTTAAATTGAATTAAAAATGAAGAAAGATAATTCCATCTTCGTTTAACCAAGCTTATAAAAGGATTACGAAGGAGAAAAAAACTCCTGCCT
>CM028125.1:14860952-14889295 GCA_016254315.1 Anopheles parensis | reverse complement strand
ATCAAAATTACTCAAGCTTAAATTGAATTAAAAATGAAGAAAGATAATTCCATCTTCGTTTAACCAAGCTTATAAAAGGATTACGAAGGAGAAAAAAACTCCTGCCTCGATACAGTTTTGAAACAGCTGATCACTTACTATATCGTTAATCCCTTTCCCGACCGTAACCGTCCGAGTTAAGCTTTCCTAATTGATTGTTAAAGTAGTTTATAAACCACTTTTTCTAGTCTAACCACTTCCACTCACATACGAACTCACACTCACATAAATGTTTGTGATTGAATGGTAGACTTGAAGCAGACCAAACCACAATCCCAAACAAAATAAATGCTTCTCATCATTCGCCAGCTCCAAACACTGCCGAATGTTACCCACTTTAAGCGAACTTCTCTTCAGTAAAAAACAAAAAGGTCTACCAAAATCCAAGTCAAACAAAAACATGGCAGCAAAATCACCACAGCATCATACTGTTTGGATGGAACAAAACATATCAACTCTTTGCTTCTCGGTATGAACGCTCTTTTGCCCGTCCTGACGCTTTGTACCAGAGCCGTAAGAACGCCTTGGCAAATGTACCGATGCTTTGGTGGAGGAGGAAAAAAATCGTCTTCCATTTGCTTGGGAATTTCTCACCATATATGAGTGTGTTTGTGGGCACACGACTGTGTGCACAAGGTGTGCAAATAAAACATACCACCAAAAAGAACACCGGAATGTTGATTTTGCACCGACCGAGATCCTTCATCCCACTGCAATCGTGGCCATTGGATTGACTCCCAGACGCTCCCGTAATAGTGGAAGTCCTGCGGCAAACAATGAAGAATCAACCACTAGACGTGCTACCTATAGTGTCTAACCAAGCAAGAACTTGACGCCTGGGGGGAGGCGGTAAGCTGGTAGATGATGCTACGAAAACAAAAAGAACACCGTTCCATCCCACCCAAACACACAGTCGAGAATGAACCAGCAATACACGCACTTTCCCAAACCGTATCCAGAAATACTCACTTGCTTGATGTGCTTTTTTCTTCTGTTTGGTTCATGTCTAGCAGCCGTGTTGTGTTCTATCAACCCTAGCTCCTTACCCGACCAATAGAAACAAGCCGTATAGCACGGGCGTCTCATTCACGAAGGACAATCTCCTGAAGACGATCGTACGCCCATCATACTCAAACAGGAATTTCCGTAAAGGTGAAGAAATGGCCACCGGGAAACGTGTACGTCCTTCAAGCGGTACTTGAGGAATGTTTTCTTCTCGACTCAAATGTTCTGCCTAGGCTAGTGATCAAAACACGACGGCTGAAGAATGACCGACGACAAATCGCTTTTGGTTGCAGCACGTACCACGTCATAGTTCAACCATTTCTTTTTTTTTTTCTTTGCGTCACATCATTGCGCTCGGTACTGTCACAATGAAGTGTGGAAAAGGTTTTGCTCTCCAACGCTACACAACATTGCAGTGTTCTTGTTCATGTTCGACAAGCGCAACGGAGGTATTGATAGAAACATCATAAAGCTCGTTGAACTCTGCTTGAAATGAAGTTCTTTTTTTTATTTTTTGTGTGATAATAACAACGTAAGATATTTTTATACATCATCAAAAAAGATAAAAATTTCAAATCCAAAAAAAATGAAGGAAAAACACTGAAGTTAGAAATGGATATTCGAATGACTATTTTAATTCCTGATGGATGACCTAAAAGGACTTTGAAGATGTCGTCGTTCGGTGTCATTTGAATGACATGACTAACTCATCATGGGGGCGGCTCGGTGGTGCATGTGATAAACGGCGCCAGTCCACACGGCCGGACCGGGTTCAAATCCCATCCGGACCGTCCCCCGTAGCAAGGACTGACTATCCGGCTACGTGGTAAAATAAGTCTAGTAAGCCAGAAATGGCCGGCGCGACCTGTAAGGTCGTTAAGCTAAGAAGAAGAAGACTAACTCATCGCTTGGCGAGTCTAATTTGCTGTATAGTGAGCTCATTATATAACCCATAGAGCTCGTCCTTATAGCAGCTCCAGGATTGTCCTTCCAGACAAAAGGAGTCAAAAATTCTTCAAAGAATATTTCTCACAAACGCAGCTGAGATAGTTTAGTCAGTTTTGGACAAAGTTCAAGCTTCAGAGCTGTATTTGAGCACTGAAACCATAAAAGTTCTATATAATCCTGAAAGAAATATTGGTTGGCAACCAACACCCTGAAGTGCATCATGTTGTTCTCGGAGCTGATCTTTAACCCGAGATACTTCAACCTGAGTTAAGCAACTCAGCATTTGTTCCGCTAATTTATAGAAAACAACTTTTGATAAAAAAATCTACAAAATTATATAAAGACCTTAGGTATCTTAAAAAAATCCCGTGTAAAATATAAAAAATCCTAAGGTTCAGCTGTTTATTTTCCATGTTTGGCCCTTTTCCCCCCAGTCCCACCCCTCGCGCGTACCTCTGCAAAACAAACAAAGCTTAACCTTTTCGGCACTAAAATGGATTTATTTCGTTTCGTCTTAATGGTGTCATGAACTGTGATTTGTCCCCGCGTCTGTAACCGTGAAAAAAATAAAAATACACCACCAGTTCGGTTCGCTTACTTAGGCTGTAGATTCAAAACCTAATTTTCTTAACAATCCGCTGCCAACATGATAGGTAACCCCATTAATGTTTGGGGTCTTCGTGGCCTGCCGTCCACCGTTCATCGCACCCCAAACTTCAGTAATTCATTTGAGGTCTTCCTCCCATCCCGTCGCTTTCCCTCTTTCCGTTTCCAACCCGTTTTTGTTCGTTTGTCATCCGACTGGAACGAGCGCATGGCAACAACGGATGGCACGTACCTTCTGCTCCTTAGTGGACAATTTTTATGTTTCGTTTGATGTCATTATTCAAACTGTGCTCTCTTTACAAGGAATGCTGCCGGGGGAATAGAGAGATAGAGAAGAAAAAAAACACAACCCAAAAAGTGGCACCGATCATACTGCCCAAATCATAGAACCACTCGAGGTGGAAAGATAAGAACATCCGATATGCAACCCGCCCAGCAGCATCAACCTTCATCCGCATCGGGGTCAGATAAATAAGGCTTGGTTCACTTTCTACCCGCGGAAAGCCGAACGAAGCCGGAGGAGAGAGAAAAAAAAGACGAAACAAAACAAACGGAAGTCCTTTTTCCGAAAGGGACCAATGTTGAAATAGGTTCATTTAAATACGACTCAACAACGAATCTGGGCGGAAGGTAAGAAAACAGAAGCAACAACAACAAACGACAAAAAAAAGAACTCACTGAACCTTACTGAACTAGCAAGATGATCAGGATTCGGTTGCCTTCTTTCTTAGCCACTTCTTCAAGTCTAGCTTATTTTATCGTTCTTCAGTTGATTACCTACTAATTTCCGTCCTCAGTAGATGCTTTCGTCAGGCATCCGACTAAAGAGCCCTCCCCTGACCATCTGGTACACGTTTCGCGCAAGGTCGTGAAGAGAAGCGTCGTCACATTTACTGTCAGCGCTTCCCACGCGCTCCCAGCGCTTCCCCAGTGCTCACCGCCGGCCGGTGACGAATTACCATTTGACATTGTCAGGCAATGCGGGGCCAAGATTTTCATTTTCATTGCACCCCGGGAACGGTAAACCCCGGCCACGAAAGGTTTTGTTGGCGTGTCCGCGAGTCTGTTTACCCAGCGACACAATAATGAGGATGTCCTTTCTTCGGGCGTTGATCTACCATTACGGAACCATTACCGGGTAGTGTGGAGCCAGTGGATAGCGGATTGAATTCAGCGAAAAACCCCGTTTCGTTTACCCAAAAATCAAAAAACAAAAGTCCGGGTCTCGAATAAACAAAAACCCAGATTGGTCACGCATACCCGACGGCGTACACACACCCTTGAGAGTAAAAAACCCCATACTCCAGCCAAAAAAAAAGGATGGACAGAATTTTCCTTTGTCCGGCGCCAAACAACAGTTAAGGTGAGGGTGTGGAATCGAAACACCCACTCTGGCACAACCCTTCGGCAAACGCTTTTTGGGGGGTGAAATATTGAAAAAAGGAGGGTACACTTCCTTTTGTTTGGATTGCCTTCTTGATCCTTTCTCATTATTTATTTAAATGCGAAGGAAACGAATCGGCCTGGTGGATTCATCGGCTCTCGATTCTCACGCTCGTGCCGGAAGTGTGAAGTGGGGTATGATGGGGGTGGAGGTTCAAACACCCCATACAACAGCCCACCAAGAGATGCCGCTAAGCCAAACAAATCCTCTCCGGAACAAAGAGCGAAGGATTGAGATGAGTTTTTTTTCCTCTTCAGCTACTACCAACTACCATCGATAGACTACCGTTTGGAAAGGGATTTTCAATCGGCGGAATTGTTTCTGAAACCATTTTTTTTTGTCCCTCTTCTAACCGTTAACCTGTACGGTTAACACACGATTTCGTGCTGCGGGATGATAAAACGATTATAAAATCCTTTTTTTCTCCCTTCTTTGGTTAACCGGCTCTGAACGTGTAAAAACCAAAATTAAACAAAAATAAAGCATCAACAACATTGCGTCGGTTATTGTGTAATATCAGTCGTATCATAGTGCTCGATTGGACACGTGAAAGCAAACAGCGAGTAACAAAAAAAAACTGCTTGTATTGTACAACATACCTTCCTTTCGCCTTTCCAGCCACCGGCCTGGGAGAAAAAACGATCATTGGAACCATATAATCAGCTAGCATCATTACACAATCACCTCTATTATCTGCATTCCGTAGGCGCGTGTGTCCTGCCCTGAATTACTACTGTACTCCAACAATAATTATACGATTTTTCCTCCCCTCACATCATCTCCTGTAGCCGGTACACCGAATCAAGCGGAAATAAAATTGAGCAACAACAAAAAAAACTCCCCCTCCCAGATATCAACGTGTCCTCGATAAGCATCGGGTGTATTGAAACAGCACCCACGTGCGAGATTGGGCAGGGTTGGAAGGGAAAGGGGGCCAAACCATTCTCCACGTTCTGACATGTGACACAGTTGCCTGGTATAACTGTTGCAGAACAGAAAATTACATCGAAACGGGTGCTATCGTGCGACTGATTGCCTTTTTATTCAATTTACATCGGCATGTGTCTCGATTGCTATTTTTTTCGTTTTTGCTACCAAGTTGACATTTTTTATTTACATTTTCCAATAAGGTAAGCAGAAAGAATTTAAAGTGGAAAAAACCATTTTAAGGGGCACACTCCGATAGATGTGAGCGGGTACTATTTACCACCTTATTTATGTGATAATGAAAGTATACTCGAAAGCGGTGGAAATTCTTTTGAATCGAAATAAATATTACTTTGAATAATGGTGAACTCTCCGTCTGGGAAAGGAAACGATTGCCACCGCTCGCCCGTCCATTTGAAGCGGACTGATTTTTGTTCCGCGGTTTACCCGTGGATCAGCGAAAAACGGGAAGCTTATGGCAACACTTTTACGCTTCCCCCAAAAATGCCCCAGCCGAGCTCAAGTTTATGGCCTACTGGCCAAAGTATCTACAGTAGCCGCCAGATACCGGTGGCGGAGAGCCATAAAGTTGAACAATAAATATGAATTATGCCACAACCTGGGTGGACGTGAAATTTAATTTGAATAAATGACTTCCACGGACACTGGACATGGTTCTTTTTTTTCTCATTTTTAGCTCGGTAAGGATGCATCGCCCAAGGCACATTTTCGGGGCGACAACAATCTGCCCAAACCTGCACACGCTTTCATGGCCCCAGCATGAAGTAGCGGAACCTCCGCAAAATGTGGAGAACAACTTTTGTGCGCTTGTAGTGCGAAGCAACCAATTCGAACGCGTTCGAGTACACGCGTGGATCACTTTAGCTACCCGTGGTGGTTGCAAAACTTTCTCTTCATCCCCGTGCACCCAGCTCGGAAAAGCACAGACGAATCCGTACGGCACATGTCAATCATGGATCGCGTTTTGCCACTCTGTACGTCGCCACTATGTCTGTCGGTCGGCTGGAAAAGCTGTCGAGAGCAACGCGCTTTATTGCAAGTAAATTATGCCCTTTTATTCCTTTATGGCCGCAAGGGACCGTAAAACATATTCTATTAAGTTTGCCCATAAAGCCACGCTGTTAAAGCGATTTCGTACGAGCCAAAAACCCGCCGCCTCCTCCCGAGAATGTGGTTCGTCCGTGGTACGGTTCTAGCGATGCGCGGATTTTGTTCACACAGAGTGGGGAGAGAAAAAAAAGATGCTTTTTCACCCTCCCGCGAATCGTGGCTCTAAACTCACACAGGATAAAATGAAACAAAGAAATACAAACGAGAAAAAAAAGAAACAACATTGCAAAGCTAAATAGATAATTGTAGCGGTGAACATTTATGCTTTCCGAAATGAATGATGAAATGTTTTCAATTATGTTAAAACAATTCCATGCGAGCGTGCTTAAAAGCTGGCTTACGATTTGGGCTTATGCAGCGATAAAAGCGAGCATTGCTACGCGTCAACTGTCAACCACCGTTAAGCCAGCGGCTCATCCGCCGGATGATCCGGATGATCAAACGAGCAGCGGCTTACCCAGAGGCGGGGAGAGGGCATAAAAGGGCACACAGATTTATTATAACAGCTCAGAACAGCTCGAAACTCAACACGCCAAAAGGGCCTTCAAAAGGTGACGAGCTTTTCTTCTTGCCAACCATTTGCCACCCATCATTGAGCATTGTTGTTCCCTTTAGGGGTGGGGATTTTCCCTAACCAGCTAACGATCACCTAGCCAACAGCTGGGTGTTTGCTTTGCTTTTGGGCAGGTATTTTGTCACCCCTTTTAAGACGCCCTGGTGGACGCCACCCCCCTAAAAACCATTGACAGCGGCTGTCGCCTTCGGTCATAATTATCGCTGCAAATTGATCTGACTTTCCATCGGCTTTTTCAATCAAAATGTATCAAATTCTGTGAAGGCGTCGTTAAGCTTTCTTACCTTGGACCACTCATAGCACATCACAGGAAAAGCGGACGAACAATCTTATACCGTTGTACCGTTCCGAACGAAGCCACTTTGAACTTTAGCTCTGTTGTTCTTTTTTTTGGTTTTTAATAAATTTAAACCAAAGTTCCGGTGTCCCATGCTGTCGTTGTTCATTTCAATCCATTCGCCTTACGAGCGGTGAAGGTTAGGGTTTTTTTCCAAAACGGACGAAACCCTTCGCCAAGAGCATCAATCTTTCGGTTTCAATAAACCGACGAGACGAAAGAGGAAAAGGCGTGGGAAGGCGCGTGTCACAAGCAGAAGCATTTTCCCTATTTGCGACGACGGTTCCGAACTATGTACGACCTGTCGTCCACGGAGTCCAAGGGGTTAAGAAAAGGTTACACGGAAAGAAGGAAGCAAACGCTGCTGATGGTCTCCGGTCTCGTAAAACATATGTATGAAAGGCTTTTAAGGGATTTGTCTTTACGAGAGCCCAGTCAACTTCATCAGTTCCCCTGGTGAGACGATGCCCAAAAGTTGATTGCCACCAAGAAGAGAGAGAGAGAAAAAAAACGCGATGGTTCTAGTGCGTTCAGACAACCTTTTTCTGGTTTGCCCTTTGGTACTTTCGATATTCTTTTCAGACTTTCCTTATTCAGGAGCATGCTCCCCGGTCCGGACGGCAAGTAGCTGTCAGATTGAAGGTAGTTTCAATTGAATCCGACGGTTTGGGCTTAAACAAACACACACCCACACACATGCGTACCCACGTGTTGGGGGGAAAAAATTGGAACTGACTTACCGGGAAACCCCACATCCATCCAGCTCACCAAATTTGAGCACATTTTGCAAGGCGAAAACGTTACGACACTAATAACATGATGCCTTATGATCCCGTCAGCCGTCCCTGTTGTCTGTCCTTTTTAAGCCACTCAACTCAACAGGATAAACGGGACCGACCGAGAGCGAAAATGTGAAGAAATAAAAACATTCTCATTTCCCGGAACTACGCCGGTATTTAAGGTGACAGCGCCTTTGTGCCGTACCCGTAACCCCGGGATTGAAGGTGTAATGTGATTAAAGCTTTTCAAATAGAACATGCCCCCCACCATCCTTCCTCCCTTCACCCACCATCACCAATGTTCCGGTGTCTTACAGGCTAAGAAAGGAACGTCCTCCATTCTCAAGGAGCTCTCCCAGAACAGCTTTGACTTAAATGTTGCCCTGTGGCACCTGAAGCGCACCGCTCGAGTGAAAATGATTGGCATTTTCCATCACGTCGTTCCTCCAGCTCCCTCTCTTTTACTCTCCCTCTCTCTCTCTCTATTCATCGCATCCTGTTCTGTTTGTTTCCATTTCTAGCTTCAGCGCGCCAAACGCGTTTTGAACAAATTTCCGGAACGTACAAAAAAATCCGGCCCAAGCGCGGCACGGAATTATGTTGTTTCGTTCGCATTTCGGTGTTTTGTTTGCCGTGTTCGGCTTTTTGGTGTGGAAATCATAAAGCATTCCTCGCAAGCACATTCTAATTCTTCCGCCGGAATGCTTCTCATAAAATGCTGCCGTGCATGGCATGGAAGCAATGGAAGCTAATATGGTACCGTAAACTGATCGCGTGATGGGTTTTGCTTGTGCTTTCTTGTTTGTTTTTTTTTTCTTTCGCTTTTGTTTCCATTTTGGGTGTAAGCTTTCGCGGCACAAATCTGCGCTGCTTGTTGTGGCAGGTTTCATTTACATGGAACACCTCGGGAGACGCTCATTAGACGCGTGGGGACTTGGGTTTGGCTTTAAGATTAGACAATATCTTCTGAAGCGTACAATTTTGAGAAGCTTATAGGGCAAACTGTTCTGTTGGAAATTGTTACTTACTGTATAATTTTATATATTTAATCTTTAATTCATCTTTAACTAGCCGATCAGAACAGGAATTTAAGACCAATGATTGAATATTAAAGTTCGGTAAATCGATCTCTTCCATACAAATATTTCAATAATCCACTTCTTGATCTAATGGTAAATCTTCCTATCCAAACTTAAAAAGCTAAGTCTTCCTATTAATTTGCTCGAATCCTATCTCAATACCAGATCATACAGAGTTCCTGTGTGATCTCGTCTTTCAAACTCCTTTGAAGGCCCCAGTGGGGTTCCCCAAAGGAGAGTCCTTAGTTCGGATTTATGTTTGTTATTTGTTAACGATCGTCATCTTTTTCATTCGAATTACCTCAAAACCTTTCTTTCAATGTCTATGTAGATTATGTATATAAAAAACCTCAAATCTTTGAGTCTGAGAGTCCAAACTCAGAAATCTCCTCTGTCTTAAGGATTTATATTTTTGAGGGGGGCGCTTTTTCTTGGACTATGTTGCCTTTCTCTAGATCATGCAATATTGCAAATTTTCATCCTTCTTAAAAAGCTCAATATTCTATTGAATACATATCGTTAAAGTAGTTCAAATTTCTTTAAACTTTAAATGATCAATATAACCCTTAGTGTACTCTCGACCTTCAAATTAAATTCTAATATATCGTAACATGCCATCGCAAATGGTATTTATAAGGCACTAAGAACAATTTCCCTCGAACAAACATTTATTGCCGTTTTTAAGCTAATGATCATCCTCTCCGCTTAAGCCTTTTATCTCATCAAAACACACCCACACAAACAGAGAGAACAAAAATTAATATACAATCTTTTAGTGTGTCTTGCGAAAAGCTTTCACCAAATGGTACGAACATTTTCGTTCACCCAATTTCCCCCGTGGTCCCGTATCGACCCTCGAACTTTTCGCAAAAAAAACCTTCGCAAGCACAAAACTGAACGATGTTTCTCAGATGTACAGTGGGATTTAGCGTTTTATCCGCCAATCTCCCAACACCAACGCGCGAGCTTTGCTTCCTTCACAGCCACACCTTCAACCTTTCATCTCTCATTGTTTATGCAGCGTGCTAGTTCGTTTACAAGAAAATACTTTCGAGCATGAAGCTGCCACCATCCACGCTGGCCATATTACTGCAACACAACCGGAGCTATTCCGGTGCACTATCTCTCAAATCGTTGGAAACTCTATCCCTACGGTTTGATCTCTTCTACACTTTCCACCAACCTTCGACCAACTGTCAACATGATCTGGTGCAATGGAAACGAGGTTGCATTGCACCTCTTCTCCCCACAGATATCCCCCAACTCCCACTGAAAACACTACCCCTTTTGTGCACCTGAAGTGAACGTTTTTTTGTGTCCTGTGAATTTTCCCCCCTCGTAGTTCGCAACCGAAAACAATCCGGGCTGCATCACGAACTCACCTGAAGTGTTGTGCTTTTGTACTTTTGCTATATTATCCCACCGGTCGGAAACTAAATCAGATCCGTTTGGCTTTGCCATTTTCTTTACACAGAGTCAGGCAAAGAAACTTTACCAAAACCCTTTTTTTTTGCTTTCCCCACCCCAGTACAGCGCATTTCCCATTTCGCCTGGCATTCCTCTTTTGTTGAGCGTCATTTAATATTCCTACCTTCGTGTGTTTGCTGGAGCGCTGGTGAAGTTGTAGCTTTGGCGCTTTCTACACACACACACGCGCGCTACGTATGTACGCGTGAACCAATTTCCAGATAAAGAAGGATCCGCATCCGTACGGTAAGAGTATAGAGCTGATACGATGATACTATTAACCGTGAGAAGGTCGAGACAAGGGACGTCTCTTTCATCGCTGCAGAAGGTGAAGGTGAGAGTATGTACATAAGAATATTCTTTCTTACGGTTTCCGTCTTAAGCCCAAGTGACTCCTTCGCATCCGGTGTAGCTTACACACGAAACGGCCAAAACAAAAGCAACCTGCAAGGCGTACCAACTCACCGGTTCCAAGTGAAACAGTTTTGCAAAAGGGGGAAAAAGAACCAGAAGAAACTTGCATTGTTTGACGGAAGTTCGCTTCTTCTAGTAAGCATTCCGCAGCAATCGCACACGACGCCGTCCTGGCCAGGTGCCGTGGAGTAAGATTTTCGGTACGGTTCTTCACATTCACGCGGGTGTCACGTACCGCCCACAATGGACGCGGAAATGCGGAAGCTTTCCGGCAAAAAGCGCAACTCGGGCGGAATAATTTTACAACCTGTGCAGTCGCTACTTCCTGTTGCAGACGCTGAAGTGCTCACACTCATTATGAGGTCATATCCACTGCTCAGTTGCGCAGGCAAACGAAGGGATTGAGGCTGACATGTTCGGTTGCTGTTGTTGCGCTACAACAATGCAATTCCAGAAGCTGTTCCTTCACACTATATTGCAGCTACCTTTTTTTTGCTTTTTGGTGCTGTAGAATCAAAAACAAAAAACACGGGTTCTCCAATTCCAACGAGAGAAAATGCTAATAAAGTTGCTTTGTTATACTAATACAATTCAACTGTCTCGACGCCGTGGATTGATGTAACTTTGGTGCATTAATTTTCCCACAGAGAGAGAGAGAGCGAAGAAGAGCGAGGAAGATTTCATCCTGTCCGTCAACTTATCACGACAGTAGAGTTTTCCGTCTGTAAATCGCATCGGACCTTCTTCTGCTAAGGGGAGAAAATTGCTTTTTCGCTTATCACCGAAAACCAACATGAAATGTATAT
Organism: Anopheles parensis; assembly: GCA_016254315.1. Lineage (NCBI taxonomy): Eukaryota > Metazoa > Arthropoda > Insecta > Diptera > Culicidae > Anopheles > Anopheles parensis. The sequence continues at coordinate 14,877,739 of CM028125.1, read as the reverse complement.
ACAACAAAAAAGAGAAGAGAAGAAAAACACACCAAACATTTGCCGAATGTTTCATTAGATAAAAGCATCAGCAGCAGCGCGTGAGTCGTTCCGTGATCCGTACTCCGCGGGGCAGAAACTTTTCCATTTTCTTCCCAAAAAGCTGTACCTGATCGCGGACGGACGTTGGACAGCACACTGACGAGTGCACTGTCGTCGTCCGCCTGGTTCTACGAACTCCACGCAAAACACTCCACTAAAACCTAATCGCTCATGAAACGCATCCATATCGTGGGTAGCTGTCGTCACATTACTTCTCCTACAATTAACGGCTCACCGAGAAGCTTAATCCTTCAACCCGGCCATCTATGGGTGGTTGAAGCAGACAACAGCTTAACAAACGGTCATCCATTCGGCGGACAAAACCATCTCCCAACAGCAACAGAAAAAAAACCCACCCACATCCACTCACCCCAACATTTGGTGCTCTCAGCTCCGTTGGTATTTCGTGAAACAATTTCCGAACGAGACCCCGATAGCCGATCGGGGTCATTATTTTCACAACCGAAACTAATACCTCTCATTTTCGCTAAATAAGTTCCCATAAACAAAAGGCGATGTAATCTCATAATGCCAATTAATGTCTTCTCTATTTATCTTCCAACGTCGGCGGAAGTTTGGCGCTGGTGACGGGAAGCAAGGAAAAACTTCCTACCCGATGGTTGTTGCACTGGTTTGGCTGCGGTCACCAGAGGCCTTCCCGTGACACACAGTCAATGGTTTTTTGGGAAAAGGGCAGAATACGGCACGATACATTTGCTGATGAACAGACCGCCGTTGTACCGCCAGAACACAGAATCCCCAGGTTTGCACGAGTTTGGAGCGAAAGCGAACCGAAACTAACCAACACGTCAATCCTTCGCGGACGTTTCAAGGAGACCCCCGAAACATTTGTTAAGGAGTGGTTTTCGGCTTTCACTTCTGCTTTCCCTCTTCCCACGCCAATTTCCCGACACAAAACTAATCTAGTGAATCGTCTTGCGGGCACGAAAAGCGAATTCTCTCACAAGAACTTCTTCTTACCGCAGGTCCCCTGTTGCTCTACCCTGCCTGCCCTGCCTGTGTCAGCCCTTTTTCCCAACCACCCATGCATGTTGTGTTGGGTAAGAAAAAGGGGTTTTTGGAGCAAAAGTTCGACAACGGTTTAATCCGACCGCCCACCTCATCATGTGCTTTCGTTCGTTTGCTTCGGCATACCATCAAACAGGAAAGTTTATCATGTTTCCCCCCATTTCTGTTCGTCTATGTCGAGGTCAATCGTCCATGCCCGATACCAATCGGATCGGTAGCAATTGTGTCGTCCTTTTTTTTTTCTTCATCTTTTCGATACTCTTTTTGGAGCCCACTGCTCGGGGGGGACCCAGGATTTAGGTAGCCACGAATTGAAGCAAACAAATCGCTGACAGAGAACACTTCATGGTACTGCTCCCAAAGAGGTTTTGATAGCAAACGCATTCACTATCCAAATGTTACTATTGCCAAAGCAAAACAACACAAAATAACCACTTTACCCGGTGTTTTTGGGCGGGGTGTAAGAATACCCGAAAACCGATTTCGGGTTTTCCACTAGAACAGGGATTTTTTACTTCTACAATATCTAAAATCATCAAATAATTTCTTTATAGCAACGTTTTCAATAAAATCTTATCTTTATGCGCTCATCTTAATACGGTTTAACTTCGGCAGACTGGATGAAGTTCGGTTAGCAAATACGCGTCAAGCGCGATATCCATCCGACCGGAAAACCGTCCATCCTGGGCATCCAGCGAACACCGGGAGATGCATTTTGCTTTTGGGGTTGCAATCCGGTCTTCTACGACCGTGTACACTGGTCTTGGGCTGGGTTATTGACAGACAGCGTGACTGTTTCTTCTATCGCAACGGGTGGCAAACGATGTAACGGACATCACCACACATAAAAATGCTTATCCTAGTGGGTAAAGTGTAATCTCGATTGCAAAAATGGATGGTGAATGAAAGAGCCCACCTCCATGGACCGGATGGGACTAACCACCATGCTGTAACGGAGGGAGCCAGAAGTGTGTGTGTGTGTGTACGGTTTTATCATGTTTGCTACGAATCGACGTGAACATGAAGGGTTGAACAAATTCGCTACAAATAAAGACAAGTCATAAAGAAGCAAAAAAACGACCAACACCATCCTAACCTATCCACTAAGAAGGACCTGGAAAGAAGCTCGAGAATGAAGGTGCCGGTCGGGAGAACCGTTTTGTATCTTCTGTCAAGGGTGCACAAAACGTATCCATTCACTGACCGTCGGATGGACCATTGCTACGACAAGCACTCTGTGTTTGGTGCTGCTACTTCTGCTCCTGATCGCTATTATCAATAGTGCCGCTGGGCAATCAGGAAGCCGTCTCCCTTTCTTTTGCGCGTCCGAATAAAGCGAGGAAAATAGAAAGGAGGAGCAAAAAAAACACAGCAGCAGCAAAACACTTGCATCAATCGGGAAAATGCCAACCACACTCTGGCCGGTTCTGGTTGGCAGGAAAAGGAAGGGGGGGGCGCACCGTGAGCGAGCGAGACTATCAAGGACAACTACAGCGATAGCGCGCCCTTTTTAAAAAGCTAAACCTTTGGCAGCGTTTTCTAACAACCGTTTTCAAACGTTTTCAAACCCGTCTCATCGTTTCATCAACCGTTGCCAAGGTGATTGACGGTAAAGGTAAGGATGGAAAACGGGGTGGACCCGCTTGCCCTCTTTCTATCCATTTCACCATACTCTGATGTTTCACTTCGTTCACGCCTGAGTTTCAGCCTGAGTTTCGCAACAACTGTTTTAGCTTGACTTGTTTTGTCTTCCTTTTTTTTTGTTTTTGGTTTGCCAGTTTTACAAAAACCCAGTTTCGCTAGCCTTTAACCACCATGCACCTTTTTTTTGTTGTTTTGTTTTAGTTTTTGTTTAGCAACTCTATCTGTGTTTTCATACTGTTTCCTTTCTGTTTTTTTTGTTGTTCTTTTTCTTCTATTCTCGTTTCGTCGACTAAACGCTCCCAATCGTCCACTCAGGACGATATTGCTGTCATTTTCAAAAATTCAACCATTAGCTACCCGATTTTCCGTTTTTCCCGACGCTAACCCCCTAGGGAGGTAACCCTTTGCTTCCTCCCTTTCCCATTTACCCTATGTTCCGGTGCTTGACATACGGCAAAAAGTTCGAAACGAGAAGGAAACACATCAGTTTCCGGGGAAGAATGTCGAACGTGTCTAGTAGTTGATTGGCCACACCGGGCCTTCCGTTTTTGGACCGGTGTGTGGTGGTGTGGTTGGGTGGAATTGAACACGCTGATGAAACAAAACCGACAGACAAACGGTTTAAAGTGCTAGTTAAGGTGTTATTGGTGCGAGCTTGGAGGCAAAGACTTTTTAAACAATATTGAGTTTTTTTTCCAAAATTCTTTCTTATTTTCAATTGAAGATGATGCTTAAAATCTTTAAAGTCTAATGCAAATTTCTTAAATTGCAAACAGATAGAATATAGAAAAAAATTAATCGAAGGTAACAGCGCCAATAAAGCACTTCTTTAGGAGGATAGGACATAATTCACCTTTCCCACGACATGGTACCGATCGTTTGCAAATTCATCGTTTGCAAATTATCCTCAATATCACCGATTGCATGTACATGGTGGTACCATCTGCTGCCAGCAAAACCTGTGGCAAAGTGGTCAAAAGCTTCCTCATAGAAACGTGACATTCTGTCGTATCGACTGTAGACACAACAACAAAACAAAAAAACCAACCCAGTTCCGGAGCCTGGCACAAAAGGTACAAGAGAGGTACAAGAAGTAGATACAAGATTATCGGAAAATCAGAGAGAATCGGAGTACCTTCGTGGGGTCAAAACCATTTGTACGGCCACGATTGGATTGACAGGGCCCAGGCAGACGAACAGAACGACAGACAGGCCGAGACAGACACACCGAACCAGCGCCAGTAGATGCAGCACTGACCGTGTTGGACAGAAGGATGGCATGTTTTTTGGGGAATGGAATGAAAATGATCTAATCGAACCGAACGTTCGAATGGTTCGTGGAGGTAGCATTTCATCGACGATACGTTGGCGAACTTAAGAATTTATGGACGGTAGATTTGAAACAATAAATGAGGAATAATTATTATTGCATTTCTAGAACAATGAGCAGGAATGTTCGTTTGGTTTACATTTCATCGATCGAAGGTAAACTTTCCACCAAATATGTTTTAATGGAAGTGCATATTTCTGGAGTTCTATTCCAATGAAAATGAATATTAGTTTATGTACTTGAGAAATCTTATAGCAATAGTTCAGTGATTAATTTGAGATTGAGGAGATTGAAGGTATTTAATTAAAATTGTAGTGCCCATTGTCTATAGGAAAAGGTTTAAACATGAATATCCAATTGTAAATAAATTAATTAAATTAAAATAGATTTTATTGGTTATAACGAACCATTGCCAACTTTATAGGCTCAAGCCTCCAGCAGAGTTTTCGAGTTGAATTATTTAGGAATGTATATAGGTAGATGTTAAATCCTTTCTACTTTCTGAAGCTTTTGCAAGGTTATTTTTCTGTCTCAATCTTTCCTGATATATACTTTCCTAGCGTTAGTGGAGAAAATATTTCCAACAAAATCGTTTCCAACATGCGTAACTTTCACAACTCGCAGGATTCTAGATCTACCTCGAAACATTATCGAATTATCATCATAAAAAGCTCTAGAGGGGTAATGTTGTGAAGAAAACGACTCAAAGATTTTGTTGGTCTCCTATACGGAAAGATGCCACGAATTAATCTTTATTTCCCAGTCGTATTTACATGTGAGAGGTCTGAAAGCGCACCTTTCGCCTTTATTCCGCCTACTGTCACAGTGTTCCGTCTTAGGCTCTTGTATGACGAGCGCTTATCCCTGACTTGCTATAAAGTTTGATTCTTCATCTATTATTACAGTTATTTACAACAGCTAGGAAGATTCTTCTTGATATTCAACTTCCAACGTAAAACGTTGTACTTGAATTTACTGTCGTAAAACATCCCGACAGAAACCATCAACATCTCGTTCTACATATTCCACTTCAACTTGAAATAAATCCAGAAATGGTTGTACAACATATTAATTGAATTTTCGTACCTTCTAATGGTGAATATTGTGCAGCTCGGTACAAAACTTTTTTCTACCCAGCTACTTTTAAGTGCTCCAGTGTACAGAAAAGCAACTTTTCGAAGGGAAGGAAACACCAATGTACAAATAAAATCATACACCCAAAGGCTTCAAAAACTTGACTAAAACCCCAAAAATACAAAAATCCCACATCTTGAAACTATCTCTAACCACCTTCAGAATTTTAACTAACCCGTAAACCAAACATTCACCTTTCGTTTGGCCAATTTTTGAACTCCGGAAACCACACTGATGCACAATTCGATGCACACTCTTTAATCAAACCGCAACAGTTCCGACCAGCAAAAAGCATTGCCCCCCCGCCCCGCCACCCTTCCTAACGTTTTAGAAATTCCAACATGGAAATTGCCCTTTTTCCTCTTCCCCAAACCACAATCACAAGCGTGGACTGTTTGAAGCCGCTCAACAGGAATGTAACTAGATTCATTATATCAATCCCATTTTAGTGCAAAAACCATAAGTCATGCTATTTTAATCATGAAAGTAATTAAGACATACCACACACTCTCTGCACACTGGGAGTAAACATTTCCCTTCCAGCCGTTCGGCAGAGCACATGGCATATCCGTCTGCATTAAAAAAAGAAGCATTTTCCTATCCGTTGCCGGTTGGAAACCAAACTGCCCAGGTATTGGCAGCGAATGGTGCTTGCCATAATCCTCAACCCCCAAACCCCTACCCAAGCGTGACGGGATACTACGGGGAAAACATAAAAGAACTTCGTTTCACTGCGCCTACCGTTTACTCTCGTGTACGGTGACACTTCAACGGCACTTTTCATCATGATCATCAGTGTGTGGCGCTTTGGCCACAAGAAAGACACAAATCCAGCAATGAAAGGAGAATATTTCTCGTCTGCCTTTTTCACTCTTTTGAAACCAACACATAAGTCAGTATTTATCCCCCTTTCCACCCACCCTTCGCATAGGATGCATTCGTATGCACTTGCTAGAATCAATTGCAACAGAAACGTTCGTAAGGCCGTGTGGTACGGGTTGCAGGCAAGTTTGTGTTGAATAATTCGTACGGAAAATGTACGCTAACGGGATCGGCGTATGAAAACACTTCCCGACTTCATTCCGGCATTGCCCCATTCCGATGTCACCTTCGTTAAGTTGCACCCGTACATTGTACGGCCACCCAACGACGGGTGAAGAATCAAGCAGAAACAGGAAACTCCGAATGGAACAGTTGACTTCCGTTCTACTACTAATTGCTTGCCGAGTATGGTGAGCCCTACCGGGCCGTGGTTGTGACGACCGTCTTCGGCAACCTGCTGGTACTGCTGTGATCCAATCCTGCCCTACACTACACCATTTATGCACCACAGTCAACACCGTATCTGCTGGTGAATGGAAAGCGTTTGAAAAAACAAAAACGAAAAACCCCGAGAAAAATGCGACCACCGTTTTTTGTTTGTTGCGTAAGCTTTAATACTTTTCCCATCTGCTTTTACCTCTTTTCCCATTCTCCACGCCATCCTTATTGAGCATACTTTCTATTCAAAAATTCTTCCTCCATTCGATTCATTTCGTTCGCAAATAAAGGAATGAATACATCCAGGTCTAGCGTCGTGCGAAAAAAAAATCCTCCCCTGTACATCATAATAAAATGGAACGAACGATCCAGCTTTGCCAGCTTAATTCACTCGGGCGACGTCAATTATGGAGATTATAATTGCTAGTCAACCATCAAAGTCCGGGAGAAGTGCCAATCCCTTTTTAATTGCTACCAATCACCAATCCAACCAACCATCGATGGCCGACCCACGACCTAGGACACAAAAAAGGGAAACCAACAATCGTTCAGGAATGCACCGGATCACACACACACAGGCACACCTTTCAATCCCTCTCGAACGGAAATGGGCAAAAGAAAACTGCCATAAAATGTGAGCACAAAAAGATTCACCTCCAAACATCAACAGGCCAGTACGTCTTGCCGTATGAATTCCCATCCCGAGTTTATCGTGCTGTGCCATTCGTTGCTGAACTATTTCATTGGTTCTCCCCTTTTTTATCTGTGTGTGTGTCTTTGTGTGTCATACCTCGTTCATCCACAAGAAGGTGACACAACGATGCCGTTAATGTTAGTCCCTCCAGTCGAATCCTCGCAACAACAACAAAAAACCCTTTTTTGCCGATAGAAATGGCGTGAAGGCGTCGATTCATCCGATTCATGACTTATCGGTAGGGCGATGTGTAATGCAGGATGCAGGAAGATTGGCAATAAAAAAAATCAATGAATAAATTTTCATAAATATTTTCCATTATCGAGGATAATAAAAGTTTGCGCGCGCGGTTTCGCACTCGCCGCCGGCTTTGCTGCGCGCTTCCGTACGGTTCCGATGCTCGTCTTTGGTGGTTCCGGATGAGGTGTTTTTTTTTGCTTCCTTGACTTCTTCCATTTGCGTTACACATTTTTGCTTATGCAGTAGAAGAAGAAAAAACCCCTTTTTTTTAGTTATTTTCCTATCCATTCCGCCATAGAGATGTTATGCTACGATCATTATGCATCGTGAAGTCTCGCTCCTTTGCATCGCCATGTACAATCCCAGCTGTATGGCATCGGTGGTTTTCCCGGTGCCGGTAACATTAGTCTTTTTTTTATCCTTCCGCATAGATCCATACGGGGGCCGATGGAATCCAATCACAATATCTACCTAGTACCGGACCGGGTACTGTCCAACAGTACAGCAAGTCCGGATAGCGTTTGGCTTTGATTTTGTTTTTGCTACGGTTCTCTACATTCCCTCCGGTAGATTTATATCCGAGGCCATTTAGATCGAAAATTGCTAACATGCCTTTCCGCCGTGCCAAGCGAATCAAACCACCGGCCTTAGACGCTGGGAATATGATGGGCCACGGGCCGAGCTTTACCCGTACCGGGGTACGATCACCTTCAATCTAAGGAATTGGCCTCCGGAGTGGCTCCGATTTGGCTCCGGTACTATGGCCGCCGCCCGCTGGTAAGAAAAACTTTCAGAATTTATGTAGATTTCGTTTCGGGAAAGAAACTTGCCGCTTATGCTTATGCTCATGAATTTTCTAAAGTGCCTTTTTAACGACTGCCCAAGGGCTTGGTTGGTTTCATACTATACCCTGTAAGAGATGGTCGTAAGATATAATATATCTGATTACTTAACCGGAAATATAACAACAACGAGATAGAAGAGAGCAACAGCAACAAAAAAACGCACTGAGAACATGGGACCGGACATTAGGCGGAACAAAATGCCGTTAAAAGCACTCCCCCATGGCGGAAATTGGAACGAATAAAGTTTTAATTTAAAGCTTAAGCAAAACTGTGACCTTGTCATACAGAATTTGTGGAAAAAGTTGCTGGTGGAAATGGAAATAACCGCGATGGCGGAGGTGGCACGACAACAAACAGCAATATGGAGCATGATCGTTTTGTTGCGGTGCTCCAATCCAGTTATTAATTGACCCTCCCCACAGTGCGATATGAGGTACCTCCTATTTGCAATCGGGTTTTAATCACTACTTCATCTCGCATTCAAACGAATTAGAATCGCCTTAAGCAATTCGCCTATAATGTGTACATCCATTAGACAGCAAGCGTTTCGAGCAAAAAGCCTCGACCGTGCACAAGGATGTAACACTTCAGCAGAAAGCGTTCAACACCGCAAATTTCTGCTGAAGCTACGCCACCGGCCGATCTGACGTTCGTCGATTCACACATTTTCACATCTCGTACGAGAAAACTCAATCTACTCAAGCATTTTCTCCCCCTAGTGCGGTGGCCATTTTCCTCTGCCCACAAGGAACGTATCCAATTGCGTCCAGAAGTCTCCCTTCCGTACGCCAGGCGTAACATTGGATACACTTGTCCGGAGTTTGCTTTTCATTCAGCGTCCGTATCCGTAGCTGCTGGAATGCTGATTCTTTCCTATGTCTCGCATATCCCCTTCTTCAAAACCCGACCTCTTTCCCCCCCCCCCACCCGGGGGGCTTATGTCAAATGCCCCAACCGGGAGGACATCTTCATCACCATCGTTCGGAAAGTATGCGGCCAACCAGTAAAGTGGTGCACCCAGTATCAAGTCAGCAACTCAGCCTCAGTATGTAAGTGTGTACAAATATTTAACTTAGATCAGCATTTCCAATAGTTTATGCGGGCCATTTATTTCGACAGTAATGGTTCTAGTTTTTGAAATATTCCGGTTCTCCGCTGCTACCATGAACTCCGTCCGGACAGATTGAACAAGGCTTTCATTCCCGTTATCGGTCGCTTCCAATCAGTGGCATCAGTCTAACGAGAAAATGGGCGCAAGCAGTTCGCCCTCTCCGTCCTCCCTACGGGGGGTGGGAGAGGACCAGTGCTGCTGACATCCATTTTGGCCAGGGTAACGGCGGCTCGATGCAGCCGTACTTGTCTGGCTTCGCTTAAGTACTCGCCTACGTCCGATGCTATTTTCTCTCGTCCCTCCACCCTTCAGAAAGATGCGATCGCCGTTAAACGCACGCATCCACACACCATCTGCCAAAAGCGTAATGCCGACGTGAGTCTCCGTTTGTACCATAAGCTGTGGCGTGGACAATAAACAGAACTTCTCGGCTACCCTACAAACCGTTCCGGTCCCCGTGTGAAGGCGTCCGAGATGCTCCACTTTCGCAAGTGCTCCAGTTTTCTCAAACATATTGATTGCTGACTGTTGGGAGATAAATTGCGCAAGATATTCATTGGCAATGCAAACATTCCGATTCCGTCGTCTACTGAACGGCACGAAGTAGAGCTTCCGATGCTTCTCTGATGTTGCGGCCACCGATTGGAATGAATGTGTGCGTGTGTGCGTACGTGCGGACCAACGATTATACGAACCATTTGCGTTGCCTTGCATCGATGGTTTCCATGCTTCATGGAACGAACGAACGATGGCCACTGGTTAATGTTAAGAGTAAGCTGGAAAGTTGGTAATTTAGCGATTAAAATATATTGGTACATCATGTACGTTTTTGGTGGAAGGGGTAAATATCGCGTTTATGCTAGTCTTGCGTAAAATTTGAACTTCGTTTCAAGGAAATAGGTTCAGTTGATAGTTTTGTTGGGAAATTGTGCATAACGTAAAAATTACATCAATGATTTATTGTCCTTTTTCGTGATCAGACTCTTAAACATGGTCTGGAATAAAATACAATTTAAAAAAACTGTATTATTTTTATTGTATTGATTAAAATACAATCAATTTTATGTGAAGTATTGAAATGTAAAGCAAAACTTTATTAAAAGATCTTTAATTTGGTTTCGAATAATTAACTTTTTCCAATATACCTCTAGAAGCATCAGAAGAGATTTAAAGGACATTTAAACGTTTGATCAATAAAATTCGTAACATTTCGAATATGAGCTTCCCGTCTCTAAATCTCAAACATATTAGCGCAAATCACTTCCGTATCGAACGTTGCGACTGTTTATGTCTCGACTGCGTTCGGTGGAAAATTTTTACTACAACCGAATGGTATGACCGAACATTGGTGCTACTCCAAAAAGGCCGACGGAAAGCACTTGAACCACAAGCCGGATATCGGACACGATAAACAATCGTTCGGTCCNNNAGATTTAAAGGACATTTAAACGTTTGATCAATAAAATTCGTAACATTTCGAATATGAGCTTCCCGTCTCTAAATCTCAAACATATTAGCGCAAATCACTTCCGTATCGAACGTTGCGTCTGTTTATGTCTCGACTGCGTTCGGTGGAAAATTTTTACTACAACCGAATGGTATGACCGAACATTGGTGCTACTCCAAAAAGGCCGACGGAAAGCACTTGAACCACAAGCCGGATATCGGACACGATAAACAATCGTTCGGTCCCCGACACAGCGGGACGACCAAACCCGGCACGACAGTTTGAATTTTTCATCCAATTTTATTAAAGTACTTTCCTGTATAATTTAGCGTCTGCAGACATGGCAGAAGATGCCATCACCACCACCACCACCACCACCATCAGCGTCGGTTTGTTGTCGTCTGGTTGTCTATTGGCAGTGGATCAAGACATTGCTTTTCGCCTTTTTCGAGTATCGAGAAAGAACTGCCGAAAGGCACTTGTGCCACTGTGCACCACAACACAAATTCCTCCCCAAATGTTTTGCTGCCAATGTGCAACACAACGACGCAACGATGCACTAACCAAAATTCCCAAACCAATGGTCACGAACGCCCAGTGAACGTTCGTATAATTTACAAAGTGTGTTATTTATGTATGACCAGAAATTGGGTGACGAAATTCAATCCCAGCGTACATCGCACTGGGAAGATTTAGCAAACGTGAGAATTGGTTTTTGGCAACACTGTCAGACATTTGTTTTTGTAGCGTTATGAATTAACCAAAGGGTGTCGTTAATATTGCACCAGAGAATGTAATATTTTCTCACTAAAGTGAGGAATCACGGGGAAATACAATTTTGCTAGCTGATGAACGTTTCAGTTTAATATTGGAAGCAAACCAAAATTAGTAATTCCTTATATACAATGAAAGTAAGACAGCCCATTACATACATTTGCAACAAACCAAACAAACCCTGGGAGCTAAAGTTCAATTGCAAACGACACACTTCAAATCTCAGAATAACCTCAACCTACTAGGTAATAAAATTAAAATCTCCACTATCTGCACTTTCCAAGACACAACGTCAAAAAGGAAACGAACGAACGTAAACGAATATAAAACTGACTTGCTTGCCTCACAGCAAACAGGCAACCTGATCTTTGAACTTTCACCGGAAGCAATCAACAAAACCTCGAAAGCCCGGTAAGCCTTACAGATGCTGTGTGTACGGTGTACGTTCCCCGACCATTATCGACTATCGGCTAAAATGGTAAAATGGGAACGATCGAACGAAATCGCACAATAACCGACGACGACCGGCGCCCGGGGAATGAATGCGAAACGCTCGCAAACGCAAACCAAGTCAGTCGAACCTTGCAAGACCCGGAAAAACGGAATAATGAAAAGGAAAAGCATTTGTTTTGTGTGTAATTAACAGCGCTTTTAATGCTTCATTTACTTTAATGATTTCATTCTCCTTCTGCCTTCAGCGAGCTCTCCCCCATTCGTTCGGGTTTTTCTGTACTGATTGTCGAGTCGATCACGAGCCAGCAGGTGACTGTATGGGAGGGTAAAAACGGAAAAATGGGGTATGAAAGACCAAGGATCTGGTATCTATCGACCGAACAGCAGGTTCGATGAGTGCACTTCCCTAATTCCCAGAAGTTTCAAGAACGCTTCCGATTTTATCGTTGTCGATTACTCTTCGGTACAAGGGGGGAAAATGGGAAAAAAGATTTTCTTTCACAAACTAAACCCTTTCGGTTGGGATCTTTCTTAAAACACGATGCTTAGGGCATACACTTCTAAACCCTCCAGATATGATGAGGCGAAATTTTAATTAATAATAATAAGTGTGCTTTATACTGCCCTGCACGTTGATACAAAACCGCCTGAAGGTATGCAATCAGAACGCATTCGAAGTGTAAAAACTTTTCAGTTGGCTTTGTAGCAACTTAAAATTAATTCTTATTACAAACCTCGCACGTTTATTCCACGTTAGTAACAATGTTGCTCGATTTCAATACACAGTTCTTGTACCATTCTTTACCAATCATCAATCACTATCAACTGAAAGCAAATCGATACCAACCGGCAAAGATGCAAAGCGCATCCACCGTTGACCTCAATCAGTAACGAGTCGTCTCGGCAATCGGGCCAGCCAAAGCGGTTTTGCTCTTTTCACCGTACATGACAGGTTGACAAATCGCTTATGATTGATACCACCGGAACGGTCGCCCACAAGAAGCCTTATCGCTGCTGATTGATCTAAATCATTCACCCAAATCCGGACATCGGCCCTGGATGACGGAACGCCGCCTGACAAAGCAGCAAATGGACAGTGTCGTGGTGGGGTGTAGCCCACGTAATCGTTGCAATTCGATGACAAAGAACCAAAGAATAGGATACCTTCACTGTCCGAGGGGGATTTGTGCAGTTGTGAGCGGAATGGATAAAAAGACACCTCCCAAATCCTCTTCGTGTCTTGGAATTTATACCAACGTTTTTTTTTGTCCACCCGTTTCCCTTTGGATGGGATTTGGTTCGCACATCTGTTCCCTTGGCTGGGTCGATTAGTTTCGGTGTGCGGTTGAGTGCCAAGTAAGACGGATCCAGTTCCGTTCGTTTATTTCCATCCCATGGGTCCAATTTCCAGTGTCTTGTATTTCCGGGGAACCAAAGCAGACAACTAAAAACCGCTTTCTTCGAGCTTTTATTTGTCAAGCTTCGGTTTGAAAGATGGAATTAGTCTATTGGTAGCGTTGCTGGTGAAGATATGCTAACTTCAAGCAACAACAACACCATTTTCGACTAGATTTTCATCAACGGCGGGAAAAAAGGGAAGAAGAAAAAAAACGCTTCTTGGTGAAAATGTTTTTTTACTCCCCGTTTTAAGGCGAGTCCGCGTGAATGAAGAAACCGACTACCCACCGTAAACTGTTCACGCACAAACGATCTGCTAACGATCCTATCTTTACAACTGACATCCCGGGTTTGACCCCCACGACACTACCTTACTACACCGGCAGCTGCGAAATGAATCCGGAATCGTTTTCCGTAAAATGCCGCATCCTGCATCCGTATCGTCATAAATATTTGTCAAAATTAAGCTGACTGTCAAATTGAATTGTTTCGTAAGCGACATCTCGACTGAAATCCCAAAATGTGACGGCAGTGCCGTGAGGTAGCAGCAATAGCAGCAGGCAACATCTCGCGCCCAATGATCATTGCTCGTTTCGATGTTCGGTGTACACGCGTTGCTAAGCGTACACACAAACACACCCAAAGAAGGACATTTCCCCCAACGAAACCCAACGAAAGACAACTGGCATTAGCGGTGAATGGTTGTTCCATAGCAAGATCACATTTTTGCCCCTCGCTCTCCTCTCCTTCGTCGGCAGCTTGACAACCGTTTCCTACCAACCACCGAAACCTCCACCAAATCAGACGGAAATGGACAGGCCGAAACCTACCGGCTACCAGACTGTTGGAAATGTGAACAGGGAACGAATATTTTTAGCGAATGAAATGACTAACAGCCCCCGACCCCATTCGGGAATGGGAAAATTTAATTTAACAAATTAATGAATCAGAATTGGAACTCTTAAAAAGTTCCTCCTGCCTTGCCGGAGCTACACAGGATGAAGGTGAAAAGCGTGAAAAGCTTGGAAAGTGGAAAGCTGGTGAGAGATAGATTTTCGTTCGTTTTTTTCTTTCTTATTTCCTTTTGCTTACTTCCCAAACGCGAACATTCAGCGCGAATGTTTTGAAAAGTATTTCATCGCTCCCAAGAGTTCCCAGCACAACATCAGCACAAAACCAGGCTGGCAGGGCGGCGTGGGGGATTCCCGTTTTAGGTTAGTTAGATGGAAAATGGAGAGTTTCATAATATTTTGAATGTTGATTAGTCACTTCAGTTCCCGGGAACGTCGTCTAAGTGGTGCCCAGATTGATTGATATTTAAACGAGTTTCGAGAAACGGCAAAATGAGTATCACGTTTCATGACCGGGTATCGAGTATTTCTGGCCAGTCTGGTGAGGGGGAGGGGGAATGAAAACGTGACAGTGTTTTGGGAAAGGAGCGAGAACAAGTAGAATTTATTGTGAAAATTATTTGTCCTGAGTTTCTTTCATTTTCAACATTACAGGATTTACGAAGGATTGGCGAATGTTTTTGAGTGAATTTTTGTTCAGTGCGCATGCAAGTTTAACACATCAAACACGTGTACGAAAATTGTATCCTTTTTATTCCTCAAATTTGTTCAAATTGATTGATACACCATGCCGGGAATTGCGAAAGGGTTATCGTAAGAGTCAACCGTTTAATCAAATGCTGGCTTTATTCATTTATTGGGATAATATATAGACAGAACAATATCTTCCTGCGATCGCTAGCGATCAGCTCAGTACGTGGCATTATATGACTTTTTTTTGTACATTTATTTTTACTCAGAATTTGTCTCGAGATATAGCAATTTTCATGGACTCTCCATTCTTCCTATTTATTAATATGAAGCGTTACAGCAGAAAACACTTAAATCAATAAAACATATCCCCGAAACATAACATTTTTTGTTGGTAAAAGCACATCCCAATTGAAGTTTATTTTTCCAACAACCCTAGCTCAAATTCTATTTATTTGAATACATTTTCTCGCGGGCATTGCATACAACGTGACATCACTTACGAATAACACATTTTTGTCTCCTATAATCTTTCGACTTTCCACCATCAGCGAATTACAGCGAACAGCCCATCAAAATGCTTTCTCGAAAATGTGTTCCATTTGAGTGGTTTCTGTTTTTGGACGTGTGTCGCAGGCTCATGAAATCACTCATACGTTCCAACCAACACCATCACACCACCTTTTGCCAGTAGATTCTTCTTCTTGGCTTTAACGACCTTACAGGTCACGCCGGCCAATTCTGGCTTACTAGACTTATTTTTACCACGTAGCCGGATAGTCAGTCCTTGCTACGGGAGGACGGTCCGGATGGGATATGAACCCGGTCCGGTCGTGTGGACTGGCGCCGTTTATCACATGCACCACCGGGCCGCCCCTCCAGTAGATTAATGTATCGATATCTAAACGTTCCTCAAAGCCCCGGTCACCATATTCCCATTACCCCCTCAGGCTCAGAACCATCGAATGCCGACTGCAGGTCCGCCACATTTCAGGCTTGAGGTTTGAACTTTTTCCCCAATCTGAACCTTTTGCGCTACTAGGAACGTCCCCGCGCCGGTACAGAAAAGTTGACGGCCGGGACCGCCGGTGCTGGTAGGAAAGTTTTTCGCCCAGCTTCAAGTGAGTCTGTTGATGCGTTTGCCCGGTACTGGGTGCTTTTTCTATGGGGCGCGAATCGCTGATTTGACGCTGCCCGCTCTTGCCGAGTCGATGTAGCATTGATGCGAAGGGTTGTTGAAGACCTAATTGGACAAAGTTTTTGCCCCCCGTACCCTAGTTGAATGTTGATGTCACCGGTTTGAAGAGATGGTTTTTTGTTGCCGTTGCTTCGTTTGCTACGAAACTGTTACATGCCATTGGCTATAGGATGCAGGCAAGTTTGAAGGATTATTCCGTATTCCGTATTCCGCCATTTAGTGTCAAAAGTTCAGGTAGGCGGTGATGAAGATGTTTGGTATCGATTAGTTTCAAATAAAACTGTAAGGCCTTCAGAGAATTTCATACATAATTTTTAATTACATAACTTTCATTACTTTAGCTAAGGACATTACAAGTTAGTCGACTTTTGGTTCCCACGTGTTTATGTTTTACAGTTGACATGTTGTTTATTTTTGGTATGATTATTAATATTTTCCTTGAACTAATTTACAGTTACATCAACTATCTGCTTTTAAAGGATTGTCTCTCTCTCTCTCTCTATCTCTCTTTTTCTCACTCTTTCTATCTCTCTCTCTCTCTCTCTTGTTGGCTTTAACGTCCTCTAATGACACGCCGGCCTTTTCTGGCTTACTAGACAGATTTTTTT
>CM028125.1:14790415-14855149 GCA_016254315.1 Anopheles parensis | reverse complement strand
AAAACGGGACAACAAAAGGTTACTTCCTTGATGCACGGTAAGCGCAATGTAACGGCAATTGTAGGGATGGTTGGGCAATGTGTTTGAGCGCCTCGATACAGTACATATCGTACCCTTCGCAGATCGTTTGCTACAAGGGTGACCCTTACACTGGAACCCCCTCTTTACACAGCCCGAGACTGGACGAAAAAGCGTTTTGTTAGTAATAGGAAATGATTTCTAGCATTCTCCCTAGTTCCCCATTTTACACCAGCCCCGTACTGTGGCTGCTAGCTCGTTTCGCTTCCGTCAATGTGCTGACGTTCGAAACGAAGTATCATCGGAAACTGACAATACTATTCGGTCGGTCTTTTCCCGCTACTGCATGTGAGGGGGAAAGCCTTGCAATGGCAAGCTTTAAAGTACAACTAAACGATCACTTTGCGCTGCTGGGGCATTTGGCCCCTTTGTCAATTTCCAGACGAGTACGTCCGTCCGGTAGCTACGAACACCGTGTACGGAACGGTACAAAATAAGAGAGCTGAAGTAACGGTTGAGGCACAAGACAGCACAACGACATGTCTACGACACCCATTGATGAGCCATATAAAAGTTCCTAACCCCTTTTTGGGCACACAAACGGCCAACGGTTGACGTTGTTGTGCGCGAATGTTGTTCAGCCTCTTGGGCGTGGGATTAGAGCTTAGTCGGTTCTAGCTCTAAATCGATCCATGTACTTGTACCCGCTCGTTTTGCTGCTGACGGAACGTGCTTTTACAACTTCGTCCCAAGCGCCAAACAGAACCCGGCGGCTACAAAAATAAGTTGCAGCACTGTGTAAGCGGAAGCGATTTCAAGTCGTACCAGAACATAACAGTTTATCCGGTGTCTTTGTCAAGCTGGTACTTTCCCGCTAGTGTGTCCCGTCGACGAAAAACCTTCCGAAGCGTGCAACAATGTCCATGTCCCTGCTTCAATGTACCGGGGGCTTGGATGGATATTGATTCCGGGTTTTTGGTACGCAACCATCCCTTAAAAGTGGTCATTTGGGTTTCTGTGTACATGGGCACCCTTTCGCGTACTCTACCGGATACGAGCACAAATACGAGATCCGTGCCATGCCCCCGGGCGGTTGAGTGTTTGATGTTTCGCACAATCTTTGCGTGGGCATTCGTTTGCCTTCAGTTTTGCAAATTTGAAGATTCGATGATGATTCTTGGGGAATTGTCAACAACGCATTTACAAGTTGTTGCACGCCTGTTACACAAACGAACCGTACCAAAGTCCGTACCGTCTTCTTGGTGTGTTTCACTTTGTCTAGTGGCAACTAGACTCCCTAAATCCGTTTCAAGTACTGCGTGCTCATTCAGAACAAATATGACATCCGGACTTTTTTGTTGTTTTTGGACAAAGTCTCAAAGTGACTCGTTTATGGACAATGTTAACCTTTCGGAAGCGATATCTGTTTAGTGTTTTTCTGAACTAATGAAATAATGCCGTTTATTTGAAGTACATCATTCCAGTGAGTGTTTTTCAAATAGACAAATCTTATCCAAATCTGCGTATTGACTGATGGTGTTCAATCAAAAAAGTACAAGACATAAAATGGTTTTTTCAATCCCCAATAGATACATTTCAACAACGCCTAGAACAGTAGAAAATCAAGACAGGGAAAAATATCACCAAACGCCCTAACAGTCGCGAGGCACAACAAATAGTATTATTTATACAACTCACTAACACTTCATTAGTCTTCCCTGTTTTTGGCGGTACTTTTATTTTCCATTTGCACCAAAAACCCCAGCAAAGACACCGAACGACACGGGAAGATTTACATCCTTCCCCGGTGTATAAGGACATTCATGGCACGAACCATGGCAGTGTCGGAGGGCAGTTCGAATCGGGCACTCCGTCTTTACCGTCTGCTTTGTACACCAGTGTTGCCCACAGCTCCTGTACGAATGGTGGGATCTTTATTTTTTTCAATTTTCTGCAAATTTATTTCCTCCCTAGCGGTACAAAGGCCACGGTGCTATACTTTACACCGGGGGCCCAGCATCACCATTTGCCAAACGATCGGCGAAAGGCTCTTTCCCACTTTTTGGGGGGGTGTTGCACGGAACCACGAAAAAGACACGCGACAAAGCGTGCGCGCGTTTGTTGGGCGGTGAATAAATTTTACCTCTCGACCGCTCCCGGAGTCCGGGAAAATCATACCCAGCACCCTCCCCGTCCCGAGGGTAGGACATCTGGGCTGGAATGGGCTCACAAATTGAAATCCTTCGAGAACAATTTTTACTCACTCACCTACCGCCGTAAGAAAAACGCCACAGAAACCCGCTGCCAACATTCCAACAACGGCTGAGCTCGATTCTGGCTGGCAACCGTGCGAATACATTGCTCTTCCAGCCGAACGCGTCGCCCAAAGGCGAATGAACCATTTCTTCCTCCTTTTTTTTTGTAAGCCCATGAGGTCATATTTCTCGTCTAGGCAGCACCAGCGGCAGCAGTTTTCTTCAATTTCTTACAAACCCAACTACTTCCTTCCTACCACCTGGCCGGTTTTGTAGCCACCCGTTCACAAGAATTGTTCTCGAACCTTAGAACGGGCGCTCGTGATGCAGAAGAAGCAACCATTTGCGAACCATAAAGGTGCAAATATTCGGCACGTGATCAAGCAGAAGGATTTCAAATAGCATTCCGATTCGAATTTGATTCCAACGTGCACAAACCTTGTTACCGACCGAGGGCTTCTCCAAGTGCCAGCTAGGATCAAGCTGGTGTCCTGTTACCAGAAAACGCCCAGTGCTTTCTCTTGGGTGGAAAATGGTGACTATTTTTGCAGCTGCTGTTCTTGGAGCAAAATAGTGATGAAAATTTCTCGTGGCGAAGCGTTTGGCTAATTCCGTTGACGAGTGTCCCATCTGTTCTGCTTACCTGGAAAGAGAGATACAAATAGGTTAAATTAGGGAATGTTGAGTAAATGTATGGTATTACAGATTATTGAGCAAATTACACTTCATTGAAATTATAAAATAACTTTTAAATTGACCTTTAAACATGAAACTCACTTGTTTGTAATAAAACACCAGGCGCCTCCATCGCTCGATGCGATGGAAACGCCTAGTCCGTTTTAAATTTGTTGCTCAATGTCATTATTTTCTACTTCATTAAGTTTAAATGGATCATCATAACACTGCAAAATGCAAAATTAAAGTTTTATTTTATTTTATTAGTCAATAAAAACAGTTGAAAAACAAACACTACACCCATTCAAGATTGACCGCTTCGCGTCATAGATCATGACAGTTTGAGGGAATAACATTATCCTTCTTTTCAACATAACCATATCCCGTCTCATAGCGATATCGAACCTTCAAACGGTAAAAGGCATCCACTTTGAAAGTGCAAGTACCACTAACTCACTCCACTCTCCAAAGTCCGTCTGGTTTATATAGCTCCGTTCCGCTTCAGCTATGGTGTAACGGATTGTAAGTCAAGTGCAGAAGAAAGTCAAACTGAGTGGAAAGTGGTAAAACCACTCGGAAGAAATTGTAATTTCATTTCGAGATTTATTCATTCCTGCCCGTAGAAAGCTACGGGTTGACCCTGGCCGGTATGCTTGAAAAATGCGTAGCACTAGCCAATGGGGACGTTACCGACGAACCGCCTCCTTGGGCACTGTAAAAGTGCACCAAGACGACGATGATAATAGATTAATGGCAAAGTGCAAGATACTGCAGTAATTCATGGTTTTCCACTTTTCTCGCACCATTTGCAAAGACGGCACTGATTCGTGCTCGTAAGAAAATGCCCAATGCAATTTTTCCACCCCACAGCGTAACAAGACTTTTACGGTGCATTTCCATTCCAACCTTTGGTACCCCAACCACAGCTGCAGCACACATGTGCTTCGGAATACAAAATGTCTACGTTGCTGAAGGGGCGTAAAGTAGCAAACTGGCACTGCCAACATTCCACTCGCTTTGAACCGACCACTCTTTCTTCTTCAAAACTACGAAATAACGATGGCGATCTACAACAGCTTCTGTCAGAGCCGAAAGCAATGGCTCCGGTCCTCCAGAACGTGTGAAATAATGGGATCAAACCCAACAGACTACACCCTTAGCCTGATATTAGTGTATATGTGTGTAGGTGAGCAAGAGAGAGAGAAAGAGAGAGAGGGAATCCTCTTTTTTTTCTTGCCCGTCCTATTTCATGATTACAACCAAGCAGACAGCAGACATTCAACATACATGCTTGATGACTTTTTCGGTTCCTTGAAGTATTCGCACTTCACCATAACCCCTTTTCATCCGGTTTTATCACCACATCCACAGCTTTAAAACACACACACACACAACCGTGCGAAAAACGGGGTGAGAGATGGAACAAGATTTTCAAACCGTTTCGCTTCGTTTGGTGTGAAATGCGGACTGACATAATCCCCGACAAATTGGAAGACGCTACAGATGCTTTTGCTCCGCACTCCGCACTCTCGCTATCTTCAGTCGCCGTTCCACGTTGGTAAACCACGTTGGTCCGCTACAACTCCAACAAACCCCCATTTTCCCCCATCGTTTTCCACACTTGCTCGACACCGCTTCTTACACGGCCAGCGAAAAGCTGACGGCACATACCCGTCACTCGGTTTCCAACGCAATCCTAACCGACGGTCTGAAAGTTTGATAACTTCTTCCCACTTTGATGCGCACAGCTGAGCGAGTAAAGCTTATCGGCTACGGGGCACGTCACAGGAAATGGATGATGTTTTAGAGGAGTTTTTTTTTTGTTTGTTTCGTAACCAGCAGCTGTTTGAAACTGTGAAGATTTACATCAAAATACATTTAAAGTACCGACACGAATGCATAGATTAAGCAACAAATAAGGGTATTTAGTTGCTTTGTACATTACTTGTTCTGTTTGTGTGAATGGACTAATGATTATACCTATTTGATATGTTTCTTCCTCATTGTTAAAACGAAATACTTTAAATCTTCCCTGTTTAATTATCATTTATAAATTTATTTTTTTTTCATTTTTTTACTATAATTGAACAACGTTTTTATTGATGGAATTGTTTATTTGTTCAAAATATAAGTCCTTTGTCTCACTCGAGTTTATTCTTATATTCTGGACGTTTTTTCAATCAAACATTGCTTAAAACAATTTAACTGGGTTCCACACCAGTCCCTCTTAATAGTTTGACCACTCGGAAGCAGCTCATAGTATATGACATCCTACAGTTCCCACCATATACAAACTTTCTGATAGTTAACTTTGTCGGAAAGCAAATGACAATTCTTAACCACACTTTTCTTCAGATTGAAAATAGAAGAATAGAACGCATCCCTTTTTTGACTAAAACTGTTTCACAAATTTGCTAGAAAATTCCCAAATATTTTAACGTCTATGGATACATCTTCACAAATTCACTTCTAAACCCACTACTAGACGAGTAATTCCAGAAACATAAAAATACTTCACGCGCCCAAATCTTAGGTAAAAAAAAAAGGAAAGGCAAACATCCGCTAGACATGTGTACAAGGAAAAGCATTTTTCTCTATGCTTTAAATAAACGCCTTGCTTCTTTCATCCATCCACAAAACCGTGTTACAAACGCAAATAGTTATGTTTCGAGCTGGTAGTTCCATCATGCATTTTTCACTCCAAAAAAAAACCCCCGAAAATGGTTAGAGTAACATCAGCAACAAAAATGTCCATCAAACCCGTTGGCTACACCAAGTGTCCTCATGTGTGTGTGTGTTTTTGTATGATGGGGTGGGAGGGATGAAAATACCAACGTTCACCGTTGTACCGTAGTTCGCTGGTACGATACCGCAAGCGCCCACCGTAGAAAAGACAAATTCACCGCACACACAGCGCTACAAAATGAGGAAGATATTTTTGGCGGGGGATACACAAATATTTCGAAAATGACAAAAGCATGAATTTGTCATCACGAGCAAAATAACGAGCGTGTGCGAAAGGAGAAAAGTCGAATGTGATGCTAGCTGTTCAGGTACTATATACCGAGATACTGCAATAACGGAAACCACCGGCATCATGCGACTTGGCGAAAATGGGGGGTTTCCTCACTTTCCTCCTTTTCCGGCACCAACTCCGGTTGTCACCGGTTGGCGCTTCTTATCACTCTTATCCACCTGTCCAATCGGGAACGTTTCCTACTCGCATCCCCCTTTCGTTGGAGGGAAATATGTGCTTTCTACCGTGTGGCGGTCCCAACAGGCAGCGGTCCCATTGTTGTTGACCTTTTTTTCTTCTTCTTTCGCATACACACACACACGCGGCTTCTCGTACGCCCTCAAGCCCAGTTACCCATGTGCATTCCTTAGTGGGATGGGCCACCTGAACGCCCGCGGTGCCTTACGATCCTTACCATGCTGCTACGACCACATTGCTTCAAAAAGCTCGATCTACGATGCACGTCAGCATACCATCGAACATCTCTATCGCTGTTCGCATTCTCCGTGTGCGCGAACCTTACGTGGCAGAAAAATGACACACCTTTTGCTCGGTTGCTTTTGGCATACATCTCGCAGCGAACGGTTAGATCCTTCACAGATCGATCCACCACTATGACGAAGGGTGGATAGGCGGAACGGAGGCCACCAGTACCTGGCCGGCAAACTCAGCACGAAAGCATATGTTGACAACTCGCGCCCATGTGTCCGTGCACCTCATGGGTACATTTTTATCGACAGAATATGAATATGCTGCTCAAGTGATATTTCCTTTCCAAGAGCGCTAGAAAAAGGCGATCACATAACCCGGTCTCCAATATGGCAGCACGTACTATGCGTGGAAATACCTCCGCATCGCACAAGCGTTACAGCGAAGCGATATTCTACTCTAGCCCTTTGGGGTAATTCGTTCCAGTTACAGCAAATGTCTTAAACTCGTTATCACACGTGATCACGAATCATTCCACATCACAAGGTGTCTTTAAAATGATATACCCCTCACATCTCTTTCGTCTCTGATCAATTGACAGTTTTGTAATAAATTCCGTTCCAACAAAAAATTCCACTTCAAAATTCCTTCCTGCGAAACAAAAATCCCAAATCAGCCACCTTAGTTACACATCGGGAACGGGAGTCACAAAGTCATAGCAACATCATTATTATTATCACTATATTCCTGCATGTCATACAGCTTCCACAACAGAGGGAAAAGCAATTTTGTATGGCATACACACATTTAAAATCTCATTTTTCACCTACTCATCGATCGCTTATTTGTGTCACTCACTTGCAAGAAAGACACCCACACCCCGAGAGTTCTTGTCAAGCTGTGAAAAATGATTAAACTCTGCTAAACAGTGTACTGCATGGTGTGGCGAGATGGTCATCTTCAGTACAGGTTAAATATTTAAACAGGTTAAAAAGAGAGGTTGAGTTTTTCCTTCCTTTATCATCAGTTTTTTTTAATGTTAATATTTAAAAAAATTATAAAAATTTTCAATATATTTTTAAATAAAAAGCACGAATTTGCTTGTTTTTTGCACTTCTAAATATTGTAGAACAACTTAAAAACAAAATCACTGAAATTTTTAAAAGCTTTAAAATTGTAATCAAACCATTCGATACAAACCACCAACGTGCAAGGCTTCAGATTGATCAATATTCACTACAACCACTTTCGCTCAGTATTGTTTGCAGAAAGGACACCGAACACCATCGCCAATAAGTGTTATCCTTTCCTCTTTTTTTCCTCTCCTAAGGGAGTAAAAATATTGCATACTTCACGGCGTACCACTCCGCCACCAATAACCACTATTTGAACGAAGAGGGTATTTTTTAAAAAAGCATTTTCAACCCATAAAAAAATGTAAAAAAACACCCAAAACGAACGATTTCGGCGGGCTATAGCCGAAGCGAAATTCAATTAATCATCGCCATGACTTTTATGAAACAAAACCAAACAAAAAAAAAACACCCTCATCCCCCGATACATCCTCGACACAAATGGTGTATAATTATGCGGGATGTTTGCCTTCCCGAATTGAGTGCTTTTCACGGGCCGAGCGTTCGATAATGCTCGATCGGATCGGAATGGAAATCGTTTGGCTTTTGCCCGTTGGACACATGTTTGAAGTGGCGCACAACCGCTCACACACACACACACCGAATGATTTCCTCGATGCCCAATTTATCGTGAAATGAAGATGTACTTTACCGAAAGGGGGATTCTGTTTTTACTTATTTATTTGCACATTTACTTAAAAGTATCCGTGGAAAGTTACAGTGATTTATGTTCGGTCAATACTGTCCACTCGCGCTGTGGGACAATACATCATGGAACTGGAATGCGTACAGTAAAAAAAAACCCCGCACGGAACGAATATGAACGATTTTATTACCCTTAACTTCAAACAAATGTTAAATCAAAGTGAACCATTCTGTGGGATTTAATAAAAAAAAATTTCTCTACAATCTTAATTACATATTTTTGTAATTTATATTTCATGATTTTGTCAGTTCGTTTCACTATAAATAGAGAGAAAAAAAGCAAACGTTGTCATTTCTATCAGTTCCGGGCTACATTGACGCAGTGACTATCTCAGCGGAAAATCACTCACACAACACATACTTAACGAAAACTGACCACTTGACAGAAAAATACACCTAACCGTTTTGACCTCCGGTTTGGCGTGGGAAAAGCGGCAAACTGAACGCCGGAAAAGTGACACCACCCGGAGTGCGAGAAAGCATAATGGATTAGATAAAATTGAAAACGAGTGGTCATTAGGGTGTACCGCTAGCAGTGGCATAAAAAAACCTTCTCCACCATCCCCCCACCAGGCATCTTCCACCACAGAATGATGGAGCAGTTAGTTCCCTTTACTTTATCCCCCGGCCCTCTTCCTGTTGGATATGGAAGCTTTTTGTATTTTTCACCCCTAGACCACCCCTAGTGCCTTTTATTGAGAATGTCCACCGAAAAGTATCTCTCCCACTCTACCGCTCGCATAAAAAAAAACGAAAAAATGGCCCACAAATGACGGTTGCCTCGAATGATAGGACAACGGGAAAAATTGAGGAAATGGGGATGGTTTAATAAAAAATAATATTACAAAAAAAACACACACACACAGAAAATCTCTTGTGAAGAGCGCTGATGCGTATAGTGCCACCACCTCGGATAGCAAGCGGTGCGAAAAACCGGAGGTCATTTCGCTGATGAAATGAAAGTGTGAAAAATCTCCATCACCGGTCACTGGCACAGGCCGTACAGTCGCCGGGTGGGAAAGCTCGTCCGACGTTTTGAGGCGGTCCAAAAGTGCTACCATCATGTGACCGATGGGTAAGACGGAGAGAGTGTAGGCCACTCGTCTACCATCACTTTGGTATGGCATTTGAAGAGAAAAAAATATATCCGAACATACGGCTCTACCGGTGGTACGGAACGGACAGAGCCCTCGGTGACGTAGGACGTTTTTGGACCGTGGGAAAAAGCAAACGCTACGATGAAACGACAAACGCCAACGTCGGGACAGGCCGCTTTTCGTGGTTATGCAAGCCTTACAATGTTCCTTGGAATGGATGTGCAAACACATGGCGCGCAACACCCGAGACTTCTGACGAGATGAGAAACCGAATGTGCACGAAAAAAAACAAAAAACAAAAAGCCACCCCCAAATGTGTTCCCGCACGCCGCGCTGATGAAAGTTGACATAATGACTTTCATTCCCTGTTCAGCGGAATAGAAAACAAAAAAAAACCCGCCCCACCGAGGGATGACGAGAAAGTCGACTTAAAGGACTCAAATGAATACACCCTGGTGACCTGGTGATTCTGTATAGATGGATGGCCGAACAGAAGGAAGCAGAAACATGGCAACGTAGATTATTCGTACGTTTGTTGTTTGTTGAGGGGTTGTTTTTTTTTTTAAGGGAGACAAGGCATGCCGTTCAAATAATTTGACCAGGTCATTCTCTATGCCTATGTGTGAGTGATTTTTTTCTCTCTCTACTTCTTGTGCCTTCTGTTAAGTACCTTCAGCTTTGAAGGATTTTACTCGGAAGGCCAAAAGGAGGCGTTGAAATTTTTTAACGTTTTGTAAATCGCCAAACCGAAAGCCCCAACGACGCCTGGTTTGTCCCGTTCTCGAGTGTCGGATTTTTAGCAACGTCACCGTTCTTCACTATCTTTTGCAATGGGGAGGGGGAGGTGGTGTGATGGCACACGCAACCACACCCTGCGTGCGCGCGTTAGCTTCAGCACGCAACAATACCACCAAGCAGGGGAGAGGAGGTGGGCCGGTTGATGACTTCGGTGCCTTTCGAGAGTTGGCGAGCAAAGTGGCCCCCTGGCGTCTGGAAATGAAGGGTAATTAAGAGCTCAACGACACAGTGCTGTTGTCCGTACGTGTGCCTTGCCGTGGAGTAGATTCATCAAACTCGATGTGGCCTGAACGTTGGGTGGCTTGTGTTGCGTTTTTTTTATGTTTGATCCTGCCGCTGTACCCAGTGAATGGCTCGGTGAAAGTTGCTGCTTATGACAGGAAGGGGTTTTTGGTTTTTTGGTTGCCCGTTTCGTGCGAATTTGGGGACAAGTTTGTTCAAACTTTTATTAGGCCGGGCTTTAGAACACGAGTGCAAACAACAAAGGTTGGCAACTTTTTCTTGTCACATCAACTGTTGTCGGTGGGTGATGTTTTGGAAGAATTAACGAAAACTGATCGTTATCAAGCTGCTAGGTCTTATCTGGGTGCAAACAAATAGAACGAAAAATTGGATAAGGTTTTTAAGATAGAATAATATTAGAGGATAAGATTTGTGAATAATACGTTATTGTCTTGTACAGAAGATGGCGTTGAAATGATCAACAAAACTATTGAGCGTCGATCGAATTGTGTTCCTGGCAACACAACAACTTGCAACCGTTACTCAAGAGTTATTGTTCAACTTATTGGGGTTGACATGTACACAACTCAATAACGTGATAGGTACCAGTGATATGCATTCGGAATCGGAACTATCTGATTCCGGTTCCATGTTCGGAATCGTTTCTGGTTCGGTACCAGAACCAATTCCAGATCAGATTCCGGAACCGATTCCGGATTCGATTTCGGAACCAATTCCAGAACTGATTGGAATTACTGACAAAACTCTAAGTCGAAGAACTCGGAACTACATGATTCCGATTCCGTGTTCGGAATCGATTCTGATCTCGATTCTGTTTTCGGAATCGTTTCTGGTTCCGGAATCGATTCCGAATCCGATTCCGAATCCGATTCCGAATCCGATTCCGAATCCGATTCCGAATCCGATTCCAAATCCGATTCCGAATCCGATTCCAAATCCGATTCCGAATCCGATTCCGAATCCGATTCCGAATCCGATTCCGAATCCGATTCCGAATCCGATTCCGAATCCGATTCCGAATCCGATTCCGAATCCGATTCCGAATCCGATTCCAAATCCGATTCCGAATCCGATTCCAAATCCGATTTCGAATCCGATTCCGATTCCGAATCTGATTCCGCATCTGATTCCGAATCCGATTCCGAATACGATTCCAAATCCGATTTCGAATCCGATTCCGAATCCAATTTCGATTCCGAATCTGATTCCGATCGTGGTTCCAGATCCGATTCCGGGGTCCAATTCCGAACCTACTATCCGGAATCGATTCCGACCAAAACAGCATTTTGCCCATCACTAATAGGGACACACGCCCTTTAGTTGTCGGTCCACATACTTATAGCGCGCGAAAGCCAAGGAAGCTGGAATTTTGTGCCGTATTGTGAAACACCTGAACAAAGGAAGAAGAAGAAGAATAACTTGATAAAAAAGTCAAGTTTATGCGTGAACATAACAATATCTCGATGAAGATGTCCATTGTGCCGTCAAATCCTGGTTTTAGGAAATTTTAAAACTCCTCAGCCATCTAATCAAGCCACATCTGGCTTCCTACCCTTCGTAGTAAAAAATTGAGTTAACAATTGTACGGCCATAACTGTTTTGCTTAATTTGTTTTATTGTATTTGAGCTGCTAATGAAACCACTCCCTTGTTATGCAAAACACATCAACTACAAGTGCACTAAAAGCACCATGTGTGCCTTACAAGGGATCAACGATTGCTAAAGCCACACGTCACGCCAAAAACCCCTTACTCACTGACACGCCGTTGGATCACCGTACCTAATCAATTATGCCCACAGGATTTCGGTGACGTGAAATCTGACAGCTAAAACCGACCCTCCGCCAAAGTGGAACGAATGAATCCCGTCCATTCCACCCTTTTCTGCCATTTAAAAATGTTTAACGTAAAAGCTCGCGCGCCAGGGGTGAAAAAAAGGGTCGCTTCGGAAAACGGAAGCAATTCATCAGCACCATCCCGGGGACCGGGATCATCAAAATGTGACGCATATATTTATCCTACCCTTCATCACGTGGCCCGACATCCCGACAACACGTTTGCTGTGGCTGATAACCTTCCCCCAACCCAACACAAGCCCTGTTATTCTTCCCTACGTTGGGAAGATGTCGTACGGGGCAACATGTTTATCCATCACGCCGTACCCAAAAGCGTCAAATTGAGTGTACACTGAAGCCGGCCACGGTAAAGGCTTACACCCAGGAGAGCGCGCGATGTAAACCCGATGCCGTTTGCACAGGTACACGGTGCCACACACACACACCCTTGAGAAGGATGGTGGTCCTTCGCGTTGACGGTTAGTGAGCACTAAAGCTAGCTTTTAGCGGACGGATTCACTGCTCACTTGAACTGAATGGGCTCAGTTGAGTAAATGCTACAGGGAGCTGGCACAAAAAAAAATCAAGCAGAACGTTTAGTGTGCTTGCTTTGGACAGATTGGTGTCGAATAACCGGTGGGAACATACATCCGCGTGTGGCGCACAAATCAACATATACGTCTGTTTCCATTCGACCATGTACAAATGGCAGCGGTCGCCTGAAGCGCCTGGCTTCCCGCTTACGATGCAAATGTTGGCAGCGGCAACGATGAATATCATCATTACTGCTATATCGCTCAAAACTTTCGCCCGGAAGCGTCAGCTGGCCGATTCGGATGACATAAGTCCCCGGATTTGGCCAGCTCGTGCGGTTCAGCAAAAGGGGTGAAAAGTTAGGGACTTTCTGGCGGATTATGTATGCGTGCTAAGGCTAAGAACTGGGAAAGTTGGAATGGAAATTATTTCACCCGAGAAGATGTAATGTGCAATGACAAAGCGTTGAGTAAGTAACCTCACGGAATTCTGGACAGGAATTGTTATTTTGACGGTGTATAATTGAAGATATGGAAGCTAAAGAAATTGAGTAAACTTGAAGCTATCATGAGAGAGATTTTAACATTTATATCTACTGTATTGTAGTAAGTTTGTTACAAAGCAATAGGTCCTAGCTATTTTTTCCCACAACTATTTATTGTTGGAAAAATCAAAACTTCACCCCGAATAATATACTTCTTAAAGGAACAAAACATTTTCAAACAAAACAGAAGCTGACAGATTTATTTTTATTTCCGAACAATCTATCTGTCACTTTCTACAAAAGAAAACCCCGTTCTTTCTTTTCGTGCTTCGAAGACCCTTGTTTATCGTACTTGGTCGTTCCATAACGAGAAGGATTATCCCTGCAAAGCGATCACTAAGTACCTGGGTACGTATTCTCAGTACGACTAAGCTGAAACCAATGCACCCAACAAAGAGCTGTTGCCATGTTGTGCAATCCGCGTACTAAAAATTGAGAAAAAAATGGGACAAATATTTCTCCATTCCACGATGGTACTTGCGCTCTAATCATTAGCAAAATATGATTCAACCTCCTGGGCGCGCCCGCCGTCAAGAACAGAGCCGACAACCGAAACAAGACTACAAAGACATTAGGACGCGCTAGGTGCAGAATCGTACAAGAATACCACCGAAACGTACTGTTAGAAGCAGCAAAAAAAGAGCGGGCGTAGATCATTGTATCGAGCATATCACCAGAATCGCTATGACAAACCGCCAGGGTAAAAAAAAAACCATCCAACTACGGGTTGGACCGCTTCCGTTTTCCGTTTCGCCCTTATCCTTCTTCCTGCCTCTATGTGGACTTCCCTCCCCTAAAAAAAAGCACACTGCAATAATAATCCATTGAAAGAAATCAGTCAGCTGTAATGATCCACAGGAATGAATGTGAAGTTTCTTTATCTGAACAATGCATCGTATCTCTTTGCCATTCCTCACTCTTCACTATGGTCGGTTTTACTTTCATTTTTTTTTCTTCGTTTTTTATTTTGTGGCATCCTTTTCCGTGCTCGACAAAAAAAAGATCGGTTTCATACCTCCATCCTTTAATCTTTTATGTTTCTTTCGGGTTTTGTTTCGACCCCCACTGCTCGTGTTCTCACTTCCAGCCGCATCCTTTTAAAAAGCTACCAGTACCACATGCTAGAATACAATTTTTCTGTTTAATCTTTTCCCACCCATTTTTCGTCCCATCACTTGTCTGCCGTTGTTCTAACCGGCTCCGGAATCGATTTGCTTTCAGCGCATATATTTCTAAGTAAGCGTATTATTAAGAATATTCGCTTTCCGTGAGGAATGTCAGCAGCAACGCAATTTCTTAATCTTCTCCGTCTTTATGCTGATCCTTTATATCCTTCCTTTGTAGAGACGAGCTGATCTTATCGAAACGGGGTGGGTGCGCCCTTGCTTTCTGCGTTTTGCACAGTGATGTACCGCGTATGATAACGCTCACAATAAACCATTTTGTTGGCTTTGTGCGAGAATTTTGTTAACTACTTGTTCAAATCCCATCCGGACGGTTTCGCCGTAGCAAGAGATCCTTATACGCATTAAAAATAAGTCTTAATATGTTCTAACCAAGCAGAAACAAAACATTTTTCAAAAGTACTAGGCGTCTCCATCGGTAATTATTTAGTATTTTAGTATAAGCTCTATTTACTCTGCCTTTAAAAAAAATAAAAGTCTAGTAAGCCAGAAATGATCAGCGTGGCCTTAGAGGTCGTTGAAGCCAACTAGAGAGAGAGAAATAGAGAGAGAGAGAGAGAGAGAGGGCGAGAGAGAGAGAGATATTGTAGAGGGAAACAAGTTTCACAAAGCTTGCTAATAAGATTAACTAAACTTCATAAAAAGAACATTATTCTCATTCCAGTTTAACCGCAATTGGTTAAATAACATTCAAAACACGAATGTTTCATAAAATCAACCCCTCACATGCGTTCATACCGTTGCAGCTTCATCCCCTGCTGTGACCTGTTGTGTGCTTTATCAATCCTTTTAAATACCATTCGCTAACAAAATCTGCCCCATTACTCCGAGTAGGGCCGGATTTATTACTCGCGCTAAGATCGCTCACAAAACGCACACAAAGGTGCGCATTATGAAGCATAAAACTTGGAAACGAATTTAACAAATCACACAAAACCGACAAGATCACGTACCGGCTCGATTGCCTTTTTCACTGTAACTTACCCACCCCCAACCCCCTAGTCGCGCTTGTCGCAATTTATAGTCGCTTTAAAACACATACACGCACACACGAAAATATAAAACATACACCGTACATGACCATCAAAATTAGTAGCCCAATGGGGAATTCAAATGGTGCCGCTATTAACTTACCGTTTGGTGCAGACGGAACGATAAACCCGGGCTGCGTTTCTTTCCGCTTTCTGGCCACCGAAGATAGATTCCTACAGCACCGCACAGCATTTCAACAGTACGCGCGTGAGCCGGCATGAACATGTGGTGCGGAATTCGAAAACCTCTAAATTTATCACTTCCTTCGAGGGGCGACAATTGAGCGTAATAAATCTACCAATTCTACATTCGCCGGCAGTACGCGGGAAAAGCTCGTCCCGCGAGAAAAGCTTCTCCCGTTCTACCTTTCTCCTGCCGCCATCAACGGTCTACGGCAAAAAGGTGGCTTAGGGGATTGTCAATAAATCAACGCTATCGATTCTTTTTCCACCCCTGGGGTACACCCGGGACACGGTTCTCGTCCAATAAGTTTGGTGAATTTCCGACTGTTCGATAGCTTTCTCACCGGTACCATACGACAACTTTCCACACCAGATTAACCGACACACTAGAAAAAAAGGGAAAGCACTTCCCCGATCCTCATTTGTCACCACACTCGTGGCCTTTACTTCCTTCCAAAGTATAAGAAGGAAGAAACCCATAACCACTTCGTACTACCGTCTTAACCACACTATCGGAAAAGAACCGTCTTTGCTAAAGGGCTAGAACTTGCAACTCCTTCACTGCGTACAGCGACACGCTCGGGAAACCATGACGGTGGCAAATCTTCAAATATGATTAAGCTCACTTATGTGCGACATTTAACGCTTCATTAATTTTACATAATTCCTTCATTCGTTTCTGTTTGTCATCGCACTGCTCGCATGTGTGGTGTTTGGGATCGAACCACTCTAGAGATTGAGCATTATTTTTTGTGCGCTTTAAAGCTCGACAGGCAAAACGGGAATAGCGCATGAGAAGGTTAAATCACTAGAAAGTCGAAAGTGCGACAAAAGAAAGCATTTATCCCTAGACTACATTGAGGAATTATGAGGTGACTTTTAAACTCTTCAACAAAATTTTAAGAAAATTTTAACGTCCGAACATCTTACCAACACTGATTGCTTTTAATGAGAATTGGCAGCTAATTGATTTATGACTTGAAGAAGTGCTGTTTTCTTGTTTTATGATGCAATTAAAATTACCATTACTAATTAAATTTTCACCACGTTTCATTAAGTGTTGGAAACGCTTCTTAAAAACTTGTAAATTAAAATAGAAAAATATTCACATACTCTGCTTTCGAAGAAAGATTTTCCAATTTATTATTTAAAAAAAAACACCAAAAACACACATTCATTAACAAATTGCATTATTTTTCTTCCTCAATTTTAAAACGTTATTATTATTACTCCCTTCAAACCGGCAACGCTAAAACGTAGCAAATGTGACCTGTCTTAAGCATTTGATGCTTTCCAACCGATGCATTTTCCAACACTCGATTTTAATGCCTCGACTTCATTAGCTACACACACACATGCACAATCGCCGGTTCCGTACCCGCATGGCACGTACTACCATCACATACCCAGCGGCAAAATGGCAGATAAAGGCACAGTGCAATCATAAGCCACCTTCCCTTCCTCCTACCCCCGAAAAAAAAACGACCCGCTTAGCAGTGAAACACACCATCGAAGTCACGATCTCAAACACGAGTACAAATAAACCACGTTGTGGCCCCATTCCACCAAACAGAATCTGGTAAAATTTGATTATCTTATAGACCGAAACGTAGCTACCTAAAATTTTGTGCTAGCATCGAGCCTGGCATGGAACCCGGGCCAACATGGGGCGGGGAGGGCGTCGTATGCCGAGTGTGCTCTGAATTAAATCGGATTTATAGATAAATTTACAAACATAGCAGAAAGGATAACTTTATTCGTAGCCAAGCGATTTATACACGAAATGGGCAAATTGTGCCCCTTTTTCGTTGGTGGATGCACATTGTCTATTGTGTTGTCGATATTGAAATTTAATCTAGGTTCCGATTCATTCTTTTACATAACAATTATCGATCAATTTATGGATTGGTTTGTAAAAATGATTGTTAGCTTAATTATACTGCTGTAAAAGTATTGTCCATAGACGTTAAAACGTTTGGCGAAACAATTGATAAAGGAAAATTCCAAAATTAATTGTCAAGTAAGTACACAAATTCATCAGTCTTTTTAGAGTGTTTTTGATACTTTTCGATATCATATAATTATAATTCATACTGTAGTAGAACAATACAATGCTTGCATATATTGCCAACCATTCAAAATACGCTTCCAAGTTGTAGCACAAACAGATTAAATTAATTATTTATCAATAAATCCACATCCGCACGCATTCGAGCTTTCGATTGTTATCTACAAATTCCAATAAGTCCACCAACGGACCGCATCACAGCGAACCTGGACGGAAGATTGCATCGTCACTGGCCCAAACGGAACGAAGTGCACTTCGCGAAGGCGTAAATTTATGGACCGATTTGCTATACTTCCCGGATCCAACGGATCGGAACCGAACGTGCCGAAGTACTCACCTACACTCACATACGATGCCCAATGAATGGCACCGGTCCCCAGCAAAAACGAGGGGCCATTTCACGTAAACTCACTAAATTATCTTCCACCACAATACGACGAACGCAACGAGTGGTGACCAACATCGTTCGAATTGCTCGCTTGATTTATGTAAACCGTTGATCACTGCAAGCATTATTACTGTTGCTAATGTTGTGTTGACCGGGCGATGTCCTTCTGGGAACATCCTGGAATGAAGCGGATAAGGGGGATGTTCCAGTGTCCGTAGGAAAACCCGTAGGTAATCACTTCACCATGACACCGGGGTCACCGTTTGGGGGCTGATGCGATCGATCCCGGAATGCCGGCACCTGATGGACACAGTTCCGTAACAAAGCACGATAAATGATGGCTGGCCCGGGGATTCATTTCACTACATGACGCAATGGAATTTCACGGAAAAAGATGCTACCGGGCACGCACTGAATTGATGATTGGAGCCGTTATCAAAATGTTCTGATTAATATGAAAATTGTAAAATGAATTATTGCTCTCGGTTACCGCGCAGGAGACTGTGTTTGGACGAAGTGCAAGCTAAACCTCACCTCGGTAATATCTCGCAATCGATGTAAATGTTTCGGAACAGCAGCCGCTACAAATTAAGCAATACGCGCAAACATATTTAATTAAATCTTGGTTATATGCCACAGTTGCAGCATCGGGTACATTTGGTGATTTAAATTCAAATTTGTGATAAAATGAAAATGATTGATTTGGAAAAATGGAACCATGTTTTCAATTTAGTTTTTAAAAAATATAAGCAAGTTAACTCTCGCATATTACTGTAAAAGTAAAAAGCATATTACTGTTCAAATGGGTACATTTAAAGAAAAATTAAAAATTGCTTTTATTCCATGATTAAAAAACAAAAATTAAAAAAAAACATAAATTGAATAATAGAAGAATATGAGCAAATGAATAAAATACATAATAAAGGCTAAAAAAACTAAAATTTAATAAAAAATTTAAGAATAGTAACAGTTAATTAAAATAGATAAATTAATTACAAATCCAAAAAATAACAAATTAAAAAAGGTGTACTTCTTCTTCTTCTTGGCATTAACGACCTTACAGGTCACGCCGGCCATTTCTGGCTTACTAGACTTATTTTACCACGTAGCCGGATAGTCAGTCCTTGCTACGGGGGAACGGTCCGGATGGGATTTGAACCCGGTCCGGCCGTGTGGACTGGCGCCGTTTATCACATGCACCACCGGACCGCTCATTCAGAAAAAAGGTGTACAAAAAGTATTAAAAATGTTAAACTAAAATCAATAATCGAAGTTATTCCAAAATCCGAACTATAAATCATATTAGTAAATTCTCATAACATAAAAGCTGTGGAAACTATTGATAGTTGACCATTTAGCTAGCTTCAAACATCACTTCACCTCAACATAAAGTGCATTATATTATCCACAATCCACCTCCCACTTATATCATCTTATCCCAGCGCGCTATTTACCCATTCTTCCTGCAACAAAGTCATGCCACAACTCTTCCCAGTGTCGGAATATTGCCTTAGCTCGTTAAAAACCGTGCAGTCGACACAATAGATAATAAAATTAATTGACGTTCCATTAAAAATTCATTAAACTGTTTCAGTGCACAGTCGATAGAGCTTTTATCGTGGCTCTGCTTAGCGATCGTTCTCAGCGCATTGTCGTTTGCCCGGGTATGCAGTATACGCTTCTTTACCGATCCGTTTAGCAAAAACCTGAACGCCGAACGAATGCCGGAGACTTACGAGCGGGAAATGAATTGTGATTTTTACCCTATAACCAGTGTCCACGAAGGTTCGGTTTTTTTTTTACTCTGTCCCCACACCACAACGTACCGATGGAGCAGTGATTTTTGCTTTTTTTACCCCGGCGCGAAGAAACTTTCTTTTTTTCTCTCTCGCCAACCCGTTGAGTCTGGCCCGAACGTAGTAAAAGTTTAATGGCGATAAAGTCTCAGCTCATTAAGGAATGCTGAAGAAAGCAATCAGCTTATGTTAAAGCACTAAGCCGATATACTTCAAGCGTTGTAGTGTTTTTTTTTGTTGTTTCTGCAGCTTGCAGGCGACAACAAGGCTAATGCTTATTGCGATGGAAATGTGAAGATGTTTTTGTATTATGTTCTCAATCATCACACTTTTTTATTAAATCAGAGTTGTGTATTTTATTATATTTGATATATTCCAAAAAACACTCATTTTTAAGATCAACTTAAAATTCATTAATATTAGATGATTTTTTATATTGAAACTCATCTGAGAACAATGAGAACAAAACCAATTGCAGATACAAGGAAAAAGGTCTCATTATTCTATTAGCCACCCGACAAAGCACAACTTCATCCCTACCGCGCAACCCAAATTCGAAAGCAGCTAATCGAATGAATGGCCGCTTGCCCTTGTTGACCAATTTTATCATAGTAGTCCGGTTCAAGTACCAATTATCTCACTCCTGCTAGCCATTTGCCAAATTGTTTTTGGTAACAAATTCTCTATGCCAACAGCGACGCACACCCAGTGGTTTTGCAGACACTTGTATTGTGGCTCTTTATCGATTGACTTCATTTAAACGCAACTATCTCTACTACTTTTGGTACTAATAACGCAATTATTACTAGCGTTATGATTTAAAAAAAACAACAAAAAAGGACCTTTTTGCTGTGCTGTACCCTCCTGCTTCCACGATCACTTAAAGTAATTAATTTATGAGTTCGCGGGAATTTGTTCATTTTTGAGCGTTGTTGATAGAAAGTTGCCAAGTAGCATATAAACGTCATCTATGTACAATATCGAGTGTATCCAGTTCGCTACACACTCCACAAGCTAATAAGTACCGCAAAATGACAGTGCTTCTAGTGGCGCTTGAAAATGAAAGTATCGAGCACGATCGATGATGTTAGCCGAATGAACTCATTTCAACTTTTGTTTCTGCTAACTATGGAGTTTGAATCATTTCGATCAAGTACGAATAAAAACGTACCAATAAGTATTATTAATGACAGCAGTAGTAAATCAAAAAAGCTTCAAAACCCAAAACAGCTGATCGTTCTGTCGCAGTGTAATATTCAATTACTTTTTGAATGAACAAACATCCTTCAACAATGACACCGAGGAGCAGAAAGAAAAAAAACAAAACGTCCTTCATTATCTTCACCATTACAGCAGGAGGCAAAAGTTGTCAAAGTAAATCAAAAGCTCTTCAGAAAATGTTCAATAACAGCAAAACAACAACATCCTACACTTTTTTGCGTGCAATCACCAAAACAACGTGATTTTCTTGCTTCTCTACGTTTCGTGTTTTTTTCCCCTTGGCCCATGAATAGGACATTTAATTTCGGTGCCATTCTTCTTTCGTTCCCAACTAAACTAACTTTATCTTCGTGACTAATGAAACCATCACCAAGAGCTATTGATTAGAACGGGAAAATAATAATAACAAAAAAAAACATGAAACCAAACACAGCGAGCGAGCTTCCATCACGTACAAACTGACCCATACCCATCAGCCGAAAACACCGGTGATGGCCGAAACCATACGACATCGGTCAAAAATGTCCACCGTTCGCACAAGAACGGGAGTAAAGGACGATATCCAGAACAACTCCACCATTGATTGGTGAGTTCGAGGATTTCCTTTTCTTTTTGCAGAAAAGCCAACCAAAATCGCAAACTCGGAAAAGCATTCGGGTGATTTCCCGCTTTTCCCGTTTGACAGCATAAACTTTATAACTCACTTAATTAGGACACTTTTCTGATACTTTTGCCATAAGTCGAACTTGCGTTTTGTCCACTTTTGGACGACAGTAAAATAACCTCACCTCCGGCAACCACTCAATGGCCGAGTGATGTTTCACTTTCCCGGTGCGTCTGGGACGGGATGGGACGCGCGAGTGCTTTATTAACCTCAGCAAAAGGACCTCATTTCCTCGTGGTGCTTCAAGTTGTGCACCCGGATGGCCGATGTATCGATGGCAAATCAAAACCAGAATATTCGCTACACACCAGCACAAAAGTATTTATTGAGTTTCGAGCGTCAAAGCTGATGAACATTGTTCACCAACAAACCAAAAAAAAAAACGTCCCCCTCGACGAACTCGGTCAATCGAACCCCGGGAAAAAAAGTTCGCATCGACGGATGGCGCATCCTTCGTACCGCAAAACTCTCCACAAATCCATTGGCGTTAGGGTAATGCCGTAGCAACAAACTTTCCCACGGAACTGAAACTACCCTACGGAGGCCCGTTTCAAATCACGCGTCCGTCCGTCGGACCAGTACTGGGGTTGCGTTGTGGTCCATTCCCCTCACGTGCCGCCAGTGATTTAATTTGGGAATTGTGTTGTAGCCCAAGTTGACGGAACGAACCTCTCTCTCTCTCTCTCTCTCTCTGTCTCTCTCTCTCTCGTCCTCTGCCCTTCATCTCTCTTTGTAGAAGGCAGGAATCAAACACCACCAACTGCAAGTGTCCCCGTTGATTGTTACCCTGCCGTGCGAGAGGGGAAGCGGACGGATCGGTTCCAAAATGAATTGGAACAGATTGATTGTGCGGTTGTGGCCGGCTGCTATCGTTCTATTCACCGGATATTCCTCAGTTTGGACCGGTTTCGTAAGTTTGCTGCGAAGTCGCGTACCAAAAACCAAACACGGAGGTACAAGATGGCGGTGTAGAAAATGGCGCTAGCCGGGCGGAAGGGAGTTTAATATTCCGTGNCTCTCTCTCTCTCTCATGTCCTCTGCCCTTCATCTCTCTTTGTAGAAGGCAGGAATCAAACACCACCAACTGCAAGTGTCCCCGTTGATTGTTACCCTGCCGTGCGAGAGGGGAAGCGGACGGATCGGTTCCAAAATGAATTGGAACAGATTGATTGTGCGGTTGTGGCCGGCTGCTATCGTTCTATTCACCGGATATTTCTCAGTTTGGACCGGTTTCGTAAGTTTGCTGCGAAGTCGCGTACCAAAAACCAAACACGGAGTTACAAGATGGCGGTGTAGAAAATGGCGCTAGCCGGGCGGAAGGGAGTTTAATATTCCGTGTGTTCTTCAACGCTTCCAGTGGTGAACATAAACCCTACCCACGGAAAGGGGTGTAAGGGGTTACGGGTATGAAGATATGAATAAAACCACTGATTGTGTGTTCGAAGCACTCGCTTCGTATCCTCTCGCTCGTGTCCTCTAAACTAAACTGCTCAAGTTTTCACAGTCTTCTGCTGTTCATCCCGGCTTGGGTATCATCTCCACAAAATTTCCAAGTACGATATCCGTCGAATTTGGCATCCTTTAGATCTAACCTCCCACGAGATCAGTTCCGACCAGGCAAACAGGACGTGAACCAACAGCAACAACAACAACAACAAAAAATGTTTGTAATACACCCAACAAACGCCGCGCGCTTTCCATCGGGTGAACCCAGAAACCGCGTACACTTTCGGCGCAAGATGTCTTTCTCCAGAACGCGGGATCGAAACAGCGGTTCCGTTCTGTTGATAGCAGATGTTGGTTTCACCCTACCACAGCGAGGCTCATGCTTCTTCCATAACGATCCTCTTTAATTTAAATCATCCACCAATCACTCCATCAACAGCCTCATTCTAACAATTCTGCCCTTCCCGGCTTGTGTTGTACCACGACTTCCTGCCGAGCGGACGTCCTGCCGGGGATCGGTAGTACCAGACGCGGTGGCTTTTCCCGTGATCAAATTAATTTTCCAAAGTTTACACAACTCTTCAACCGAAAGCCGAACACAAAATCATCACCCAATATACATGCACGGCATGTGAAGTATTCCGCCTAGCCGTGCCATCGCCATCGATCGGGGGCTGTACCACGCACACACATGGACAGGAGCAACGAATCCCTATCGGGGACTATTTGCCACTCACTGCGAATGATCTTGAAGTTCGTGTGGCGGCTGTTAATCA
This sequence comes from Anopheles parensis, assembly GCA_016254315.1. Taxonomy (NCBI): domain Eukaryota; kingdom Metazoa; phylum Arthropoda; class Insecta; order Diptera; family Culicidae; genus Anopheles; species Anopheles parensis. The sequence continues at coordinate 14,831,111 of CM028125.1, read as the reverse complement.
CGGTCCCATGTTCACAATCATCACATTCCCGTCCCGAATTTCGAACGGTTAACGCTGCACGGTTCGGGTTCTTGCTGTGTTGCTCCTGCTTAATTTATCACCCATTCCAACTTACATACGCACATCACGCCGGTTTCCCACCCAATGCTAATGAGATGTGATTTCGTTTCATTTGTAATTTTCGGAAACCACTTAATTTTTGCCAGATTTTTGTCAAACGTCTTCTGGGTGCTGCTATTGTTTATTTACATTTGCACAGTCCCGGGGGTCGGATGGCAGGAACAGGAATGTGAAGGTTTGATTGTACGGATGAGAAATTAACTGCGAGCAAAAGTATCATGAGGCGACACACAAACATGTGGATGGAAAATTATGCAAAACAAGCTGAAGCATATCACGCACACGTGCGATGAGNCATCACGCCGGTTTCCCACCCAATGCTAATGAGATGTGATTTCGTTTCATTTGTAATTTTCGGAAACCACTTAATTTTTGCCAGATTTTTGTCAAACGTCTTCTGGGTGCTGCTATTGTTTATTTACATTTGCACAGTCCCGGGGGTCGGGTGGCAGGAACAGGAATGTGAAGGTTTGATTGTACGGATGAGAAATTAACTGCGAGCAAAAGTATCATGAGGCGACACACAAACATGTGGATGGAAAATTATGCAAAACAAGCTGAAGCATATCACGCACACGTGCGATGAGTCTTTACATCACCACATGGTGACTTCCCGGGGCCGATTGAGCTGTGACGATAATTAAATCGGTTTCTTCACTAGGGACGTGAAAGAAGTAGTTAAGAAAATATTTCCAAATTCGAGGAAAAAACTGTTCAAATCAATTGACAGTTAATTAATGTAATTGTAAGCGGAAGCCTGATTATTTGCTTCGTTCCAATTATTGCCAAAGGTACGAAGAAAAGCTTCAAGAAGGCACATTTTTCGCTGACGGTTGTTTCGCTTAACAGGTTTCAACCCATTAGCATTTAACCACACTAACGATGGTTCGTGATGGTTGCCACTTCACTGTCTAAAGCGATCATTTAACATTACTTCTCGTGCGATTGAAATTACATCCAGCAAAAAAAAATCCCTCCCCCCCGGGGTACGGAATGCTTATACTACCTACTCATGAAAATTTCCCTTATCTGGCTTCCCAGCTGAGGGCGTCTTCTTCACGCAGTTCCAATAATTCGACACAATTTTCGTATCCTCGTAGCGATTGAACCACTTTGTGGCGCGCAAAAGGAAAATTGAGCGTACACGAAACTAGCCAAACCCTTCTCGGTACCCGTTCTTACCGATCCGTGTGCTGAAAGGTGTTCGGCAATGATTTCAAAAGCTTCTCGAAATTTAATGAACCTTACCGTCAACCCGGGGGGGGAAAGGGGATGAACGAAAAAAAAGAGAGGAGTTTGCTCGCTGCTTTCCGATCGTACTGACGAGCTTCACTAAACCGGAATCGCATACAGGGATGTGCAACCAGATCCTGTGGCGATTGGTTGTCTCCGGCTTGTGGTGTTATTTTTACTTCATTTCGAACGTATTTTTGTAACCTTCTTTCTTCAAACCTGGCCGATCCCAGCTTACGACTCGAGTTTAGCAGCATCCACTTAGATCGGTATTATCAAACACCTCCTCCGACCCAACCGAACCTTGCACAGGCTGGGTACGGATGGGTTTTTAGGACGGCAAAAGCAATGCAAACCCCACTGGCAAAACCGCAGCGGGTTGCTGTACATGTTTGATTTTCCCGAAACACAGATAACACGTACCCACTTCAATTTTCCATTTCGTGCAGGGGTTTTCTCTGAAACCACCGTCATTTCCCGCCCCACCCAGGTCGTTCCCGGGGTTTTCCATCCTTCCTGCCGGAAGAGTTGTCACTCAAAGGCACCTAACCCTGGAGTTTTCGTGGGTGGTTTCGCCCTTTGGTTGAAGTCTCGGGTCCCGAAACACCCTTTTTGCCGAACCGTTTCTTCTGTTTCATTTCGTTAAAATCAACCACACTCCGGGCACGTACCCGGATACCTTCGCCCGCTTTTGCTTCCGCGTTGTTGGCATGGGTCCGGACTATTGCTGTTGCTTTTCGGTCGCGTCCTAGCCCCCGGGATGCCGGATGTTTGCTGATTTGACTGAATTGCACCACCGAACGAAGGGTGGGTAAGGACGTAAGGAGAACCTCAAAAGGCGCCACCTCAGCTCGTACCATACTCACCACGAACAATCTCGCTTTTTTTTCTTCTTATTCTGACTTCATAAGCATCACATTTCCACAAGCCAACTTGCTTGCGCCCTTATGAAACCAATGAAAATCACACCAAACCCCCCGAAAAAACGTATGAGTCGAAAGCTCATGTAATAAGGGAGCCTATGGTGGGAAGGAAACGAATCACCATTTGTCTCGCTTGCGCCACACAGTTTCAAGGTAATGCAACCATAAAAGCGATGCCCAAGCATCGGGGAAACGTCCGGATCGTGTAGCTTAAAACATATTAAATNATGAGTCGAAAGCTCATGTAATAAGGGAGCCTATGGTGGGAAGGAAACGAATCACCATTTGTCTCGCTTGCGCCACACAGTTTCAAGGTAATGCAACCATAAAAGCGATGCCCAAGCATCGGGGAAACGTCCGGATCGTGTAGCTTAAAACATATTAAATTCAATTTCCCGTTTTTTCCAAAGGGGGAAAAACCAAAAAAACCAACCACTCCGATCCTCACTGTCAGAATCTCGGAAACCAGCTAAACACAGCCCATTTTCTGGCTTTTCATTTTCCGGTGGAAGTTTTTTTTTCGCACGGCAAAGCATCAGGTACGGGCCAGGATTTGCGTGATGTTTTGGTCGTCTCTCTCTCTCTCTTTATCTCGTAGTTTACTTCATTTTGGTTGGAACTACCGGGGAGGCATCGATCGACGTCGGCCAATGCAGTTATGGTGATAAGAGAAATGATTCGATCTGCCAAATGGGTCCTTATTGAGTTTGGTATACAGATTTCGTATGAAATGGTTGATTCCATACAATGTTCCGTTCGCTTTTTTTTACAATCTGATTGAATTTGTATTTGCTTTCCTGGAAAATTATAATACCTCCATGTGGTGAAGTTCTACTTTCTGTTTCATTTTGAGTTCAGCAAAATTCAGTGAATTTGAAGTAGGAAAAGATCGTTTTAAAACTCTAACCGGTTCCACCACACAGTAAATATAAGCATTGGAAATTCACTCACTAGAATATTCTAATTAGGAAACAAAAAAAAAACTCAAAGTAAAATAACGGTGCAAGTACCTTCCACTTAAATTGATCAATATTTTCTCATTTTTATTTTTAAAGTCGTTCTTTCATTAACATCAATTAAGCTTAAAAATACTCGGCACGTAGCTTCACCCCTAGTAGCTAAGATAAAAAATAATAGAAAAAACCCGTCACGACATCCTTTCATCGACGTCAATTTCTCGCGAGAAAAAAAAATGTTAATCAAAGATGCAAAAATTTCACTCCGCGACATGCAACCACCTAGCACTTGAACGCGTCTTGCGCTGAAATAGAGCTTGCTCTCCCAAACACTCGCGTGGCATGTTGACACGATGACACGAGACAGCAACGAGAACATAAAACCACCATTTAAATACGAAGCTCATCGAACGGAAAACGACATCTGGAAGGATGGAGCCTGAGTGCCTTCAAGAAATCTGCACACGAACAAAAGAAACTGTGTTTCGAAGGAGTTTTCGGAAGCAAAAAAGAGAGAAGCAAAAAAAAACCTTCATAAATAAAAAGCACCATAAAGGAGAAGAAACTGAATCAAAACTGGAAAGCTTCTGCTACACACCGCTGACACCTTTTTCGCAATCGCTGCTAATGATGATGGTAAATGAGAACCGCAGCACCGGTACGACAAATAACGAACAGACAATTCCCCGCCGGGTGGGCCACAGTAAAGCTTGTACCTTTTTCGGGTGGAATGCCAAAATTGAACAAATTACCGAAACGAATTGAATTTTATCTTCCAATGATTGCAAATCCCGCCAACGTACTCTGCTCGTTCGAGTCACACCAGATTGAGTGCAAGATATCACACCTTAGACCCCTCTCCGCGTGCCCTTCTCCTTCACTTGCCCTTAGTCTACACACTAAGTTCACGCGAGCGTTGGGCTACAATTTTGGCGAAAATCGGCTTCACTCTAATCGTGCTCTTTCAGTGCGCGTTACGCTGAATCCATTATGCTTCATCTTGGGGAGATGCGTCACTACCGTCGTCAAAGTATCGATTGAAGGATTTTACGCCAATTTACGCCATCCACGCATTGATCGGGCCCGATGAATCAACATACAGCACCGGTAGGAATGCGTTTCGTGTCGATTAACCAATGCCAGTGCCGTCTATATCAGCAATACTGTTTGATGTGGTTTGGAAGTGTACGGCAATTCGGTACGATACGAGAGCACGTGGACACCACAACGCACCATATCAAAATCAATCATTAAGTTTCTTCAAAGGGCAACCAAACAGCCCCGGGAATGCAATTACAAATGTGGCAGTTTGGAGGTGGTTTAACATTTAGCACACTCGTTCCACTGTGGTAATATTAGTTAGGATATGTTTGTACAAGCAAATGAAACCAGATCTTAGGTTGCTCATAATAGGAGTTGGCAAAAGCATCGATAGTTCAATGTTCTTTTATATTATGAGAGTTCTCGCCTGAAGGTATGCAAATTAATAAACAAAAGAAAACATCAAACTGACTAATAGGCTCGTAATGCCTCATAATAATTATTAAAGCTATTGCATACTTTAAGGCGTTTTAAAGTCTTCTATTCCAAACAATAGTAAATGGTTTCACACCGAAATGGCTAACCATCTTCCCTTTAAACACCAATCATCCGTAACAGCACGCTCTATTAAGCTGTTGTTCCTTGATGTCCAAACAAAACACCCCGGCAGCCCTTTTAACATCCTTGCCCCGAAAAATTTCCCAAAGGTATCGTTTCGAGGTTCAACGTTAAACTGTTAACATACTGAATAAAAGTTTTACTAACCTTTGCTGCTTTCGTTATTTTTTCCTGGTATTTTTGCCTTTTTACAAGATCCAACACGAACGTCGTTGCAACGCTCCAAATATTTAATTTGAAGTTCACGCTTTCTCTTTACCGTACAACACCAACCATGCCGACGTGCAAAAAAAAACACGAAGGATGCATTCGCGCGCTGTAAAGTATGGTGCGCGGTACTTGGGAAATGGATGAAATCTCGCTGGGGAGTAGGTTTATGCAATAAGTTTCTTCCAACGCCGGGCAACAGTACGGCCATTTTTCCCACCCATGATAAGGATGTACGAAAAAGGAGAGAGAAAAGCCAACCAAAAAAAAAAGAAAAACAACAACCACACCGGCGTGAACCATTCTCTATTGGCCGGATAATTGAAAAGGAGTGAATGGGGAGGCAGAAAAAAAGCAGTGAAAAAGCGCGCCCAACTCTATCGTTTTATATTAATTTCCCAACTGCTCCCTAATCGACTGTCGGGTGCATGGGGTGTTTTTTTTTGTGGGAGGAGGGGAGTGAAATTAAGCTCTACCAAGCCATCGTAACGTGGGATGGTAGAAAAATGGTAGCAGACGAACAGTGAAAAACTGCGCACTTTCCGACAGGTCCCGGACAGGTGAGGCATATAATCCAAGCGCTAGCACAAGACGTAACACTATTAGGATTTTTTTTAGAACTGAGAAAAAGCTCATACCTTAACATCTCCCTAAAGGCAAAACCCACACCCCCATACTCCATCAAGGCCAAGAAGCTGGCAAGTCAAGAAAATATTGGTGACGGAAAATAAATTCGATAAGAAAGATAATTTATCACTCTCAAAAGAAAACCACCCAGGCGGAGAGAGACAGAGAGGGAGGGAGAAAAAAAGAAGCCTCCCAAACCCCGGGAAGTCCGGATTGGGTCACGGTAGCGCACGGCTGTATATCGGCGGTGCCTATATACACCCTTTCATTATCACCGTATCGCTATATCCGTCATCCTACCCGGCTGTGTGTTTCACCCAAACACAAGGGTTATTCAAAATGATGCTTTCACCTTTCAAGCATTGCCCCTCGAAAACACCTTGGCATTCACCGTCCGTTACCACATAATGATCGTCGGCAACGGAAAGAAGTCGATGGGCATAACAACGAACAACGAAAAAAAAAACGCTTCCACACCTACCAAAAACCATCCATGGCCATGGTTGCCAACTCAAGAAGATGAAATCCTTCGCTCGTCGACCCACCACAGGAAGTGAATGGAGTCTCTTCACCCTGCCTTGGGTGGTGACTTTTTTGTTCATCAACTGCTGGCGCGCATAGGATCTGTGCAAGCGATCCTTTGTCGACACAACTGACAGCATCGGTGGCAGGATGTATGCATGTGTTTTTCTCTTCGCATTACGGTAATACGCTCCGGCACGTCCGCTAGATGAGCAGAACCAGACCGTACCAAACAGCCGTGTTGTGCTAACCTTCCTCGAACTTCCCACTCGAGTGAACGAGGGACCCCCACCCCCGGAAAACCACCTTGCAACCGAGTACGCTAGCTATCTAATGAGATGATAAATTGTTTTATGTTATTTTTTTTCTTCAACCCTCGCGAGGTTTGCTTCATTCATCTCATCAGCAAACGGCAGTTTGCTTGTGATGAGTTGGCTTTTGGAGGCAACAACAAAAAATGGCGTCACTTTCAACACCTCCATCATGACCCAAAACCATTCCGCGCCATTCCGTCCGTACTCGGTGAAGGTGTAAAATAGGTTAATTGACTATCTGTTCAAGTGATTTGTTGGGTGTGGTCTTAAGGACCATTCGTCTTTCATCTCGATTCTGCTTACCGATCACCGGCCGGTTAGCTAATGGTAAGCTGATAAGTTGTTAAAAACGGGGACAGGAAGTGCTTGAAAATGAAGCTCCCTTTTGATTTTAGGTACAGGCCCCGGGGGGGGGGGGTTGGATAAAAAGGGCACGGCAAATAAACAGTCGGACACAGCAACAAACATAACGAAGTACGCAGACGATGAAAGGTACTTCAAGCAACAGACGAAGGAAGGTAAAGAGAATGAGGGGAAAAAATGAACTCGATAATAAAGGAATCATCGCCAGTTGATCTTCAACCTGCGTGTTTTTTCTTTCTTTTACCATCACCAACCTGCCAACCGCAATACTCAATAAGAAGCAGAAACTTTCATCCAACCCGACAGAACGAGGTCTTTCACCACGCCAAACACAGGATGCGGACACGTGTATGTGTTTGGGGGGAAAAGAAGAGAAAAATGAAGGCTGATTTGGGGATGGAGAGAAGATGCTACCGGAAAGAAGTGAAGCGGTTCCTTCATTGGGTCAGTATCCGGTCGTTACGGTCGGTTGTGTGATGAAAGAAGCAAACGATTCGCAAAAATATTCCAGACACAATCTTTCGTTCCACCTCACACAGTCTTCATCTACCTTTTCTACAATGGTTAAAGTTCCGATTCTCTTCGCAAATGGAATCGAGAGCGTGAAGAAGAAGACAAAAAAAAATTATGGTTATAATATTGAACACACGCGCACGTGGATAAGCGGCTGGGTTGGGTATACACGGGAAGTAAGGAAAAATCAATGAATATGAATAAAATTGTTCACTCACACCGGGTCCACAGTATGCGACCGTACCGCGCGGCCAGTTTCGAAAAACGAGTCGGGTGGAAAATGTCGACTCGCTCCCTCCCTCACACTAGAAAATGAGGGAGCGATGAACGGATCGAAGAGTCATCCCAAGCACGATGCAAACGCCGGAAATGAGCTCGAACGAACGGCCAAAGATGGGCCTCTACGGAGAGAAACAATTTTCTTGGACGTGCTCGTTTGAGCGTGAAATAGTGGAGGCTGTACGTGTTCGTGTGTGTGTGTGTGCCTAATGGGGAAAAGGGAGTTGAAAAATTGTTCGAACATTCGAGTAGGCTGACACGGACAAACACGGAGCGACAACCACTATCGCCCAAACCGGAAACCCTTGGAACTGGAACAGAGGGGTCCTTGCACACAGGACAAACGACCCGATGCACAAGTGGGGGGTGGGGGTGGGAGGTCTAGGTCTGGTCAGCGGAAAAGCCATTTGCATTTGTGTTTTCCCTTCCGGTAAAGAACAGGTAGAGTGTAAGCAAACCACCCCGTTTTGCTATTCTTTGTCCCATCGTTTATACCAATGCCAATGTTATCTAGCCTGATCCGCTCCCAAGCGGTGAGTACATGCAGATATTGGGAAGATGTTTGTTCGAGCCACACAAGGACATCGGCATTGACCGGACCGGTCTGGAAAAGATTTTCAACTTTATTGGTTAATAAACCAAGATTGAATACATCAACTAGAAGAAACCCTCCTCTTCAGTTACCTCAACTTCCTGGACCCCGGGTACATATGGGGGGAGTAAAGAAAAGGACGACAGGAAGAAAAACCAATCACTAAGCAGAAAATCCAAACCTCCTCCAGCCGGTAACCGCAATCTCGCCCCCCAAACTCACTATCCGGTGGGGCAATTTGTGAGCGGTTATTTTTGAGTTTTTCCCACCCACTCCACACCACACAGTGCCGAACGGTGTAGTTTATGGATTTTGTCCGCTTCCCGGTTCCAAACAACCGATTGAAAGCTCCGTACGGAGGACGTGCCACGTGGAAAATTGTGCGGACCATCGGTAAACGTTTATTACCCTTGGCATTTCTTGCGTTTTTGCAGACGTTCTTTTTCCTTTTGCTTCAGTATTTTTTCTTCTAAAGGTAGCAACAAACGCCCACTCATGCTGCGTTTGGGGAGTTTTTTTTGTTGGAGTAAATTACTTCTCCTCACTATAGATTTACGACCGCAGACAGACGAAACCGGGTGTCCCTTCCGGGTGGTTATGGACCCTTTTTTCCTCCCCAAAAACTCTCATGCGGCCTTAATTTGGATCCCTTGCCATAGGGTTGGAAATGGGGACGATATCTTTTATGGATTAACCATGCTGTCCATAACTCATCCCGTATCAGCCATACACGAAAGGTATGGTTATTAAAACCAAAAATTGATCAATCTGAAGATGGCTGTGCGGCATTTCAATACAGACACGACACTAAAGGATCGTCTCTTTTTTTGTTCTGTATTACATTCAAAATACACTTTGCTAACATAATTCAAGCAAAACTCGAAAAGGAGAAACAGAAAACCTCCCCTCGGACAAAGGTAGGACATAACTCTTCTTCACACTCCCGGTAGATTATTGTACGCCACTAAAGGAAGCAGCTAACAAAAAAACGAAGTACATTGCACAGGGATAATCCACTTCAAATGTGGATCGATCGGTGATTGGTGACAAGCGTCCTGCAGCACACTAAATAAGGTGCTCGTGATGGCAAGGACAAGCTTAAAACCCTCAACTCCAATACAATGGGAATTGCTGTTTTTTTTTTCGTTAACAGGACTAAAAAACATGAGCAAAAAACCTCCACTCCCTCTCGCAATAACGCCGCAAGGAGCACAAAGGGAAGGAAAGCTTGCTGCTGCTGATGCTGGGACCATATTTTTGCTTTTAACCGATTTTAAACTCTTAATCCAAATTTATGGCTGACCTAAATCTGGGCTACGAGCCACTGCATAACTTTGGTGCTTCCCATTTTCGGCATTTTTGCTTTCCCGCTTCCCAGACCCCCTGCGTCGAACGCTAGCAAAAATGGATGGTCAACGGTGTGTACACTTCACTGTATTATCCATTGAATCCACTCATGGTAACAAAAAAAAGCGAATTGAGTAGCGCCATTGAGTGACGGGGGACTTTAAGGCGCTGCAGTCTGCTGTCGTTCGACATATATATTGTTCGATTGTGTTTTATTTCGCTGCCTTACGCCGATACTTATTGTCTAAAGGGAGAACAGAAAAAGCTAAATAGTTTCCTCACAATCATTTTACACCCAAACCCTCTATGTGTTATTCGTACCTTTTAATGTCAATCGAAAAGAAACATTTATGTCGATTGTGCTGTTTTACAATGCAATATCTCAGGATATAGTCAAACCTTCTTTGGACGAATTGTATTTATCATAATTTGTGTCCTCCAAGGATGTTGGGTAAACGTTTATGTCAGGCTCTTTGGAGAATATACATATTGAGGTGTAATATGTAAATTCAATGTTATTTTTAGGATTTCTTTTCGATGATTCTTACTCTGCGTTGTGGATGAGGACATGTCTTTCATATTTAGTTGTTCGCGTCTTATTGGTCATTTTAGAATAATTGTTTAAAAGATCCTGAGTAGGAAATTGATGGTTTTGCAAAACAAAATAGAACATTAAAATAATTTAATTTATTACCGGGCGGTCCGGTGGTGCATGTGATAAACGGCGCCAGTCCACACGGCCGGACCGGGTTCAAATCCCATCCGGACCGTTCCCCCGTAGCAAGGACTGACTATCCGGCTACGTGGTAAAATAAGTCTAGTAAGCCAGAAATGGCCGGCGTGACCTGTTGTAAGGTCGTTAATGCCAAGAAGAAGAATTTATTATATTTCTAAACGCCCTTTATTGTTATGAAAGTCCTCTAGCAAGCAAACATAATTTTCAGCACCATTCACATTTATGATCGATCGACATTTCTGACTACACTGTAATTGAATCCATTATTTGCTACCTTTCATAAAACCCAATTTCCAATTTACGCTTCATATATGTAACACTATTATCAATAGTGCCTCTGCAAAAGGTTTTAATTCTATACAAAGCAAAACCTCACGACTGCTACATCAGCAAAACTTTGCTTATTAATTGTTGCATCATACTGCTAACACAATGATTTACCTACCGTGTTTTGATAAATGATTTTCCACCTCAATAAACTCATATCTAAATCACTTTATTGAACGTCCATCAATCGCCGTCAGCATTAGAATGAACTGACGAGTGCCATAAAATAAACTCGCACCGACAACAAACAGCAAACTTGCATCCGATACAGTTTTAATAACTCCCCCGGTATAGTCATATACACACCCACCCCATATACAATGTTGCAAACACACATATGGAGGGATCTGCATGGAAACTAGACAAAAAGTGGCTACATTTCACTTATTCAATCAGTGCTACCTAACAACCATTCCACAAGGTACACACAGTTTGATAACACATCGGATGCAACCACGGCAACCGATCTGTTCATTAACGAACCATCCCAACCAGACTGCTCTGTCCCGGACAGTGGTCTGTTGTTTTATTGCTGACGCTGGCGTACAGCATCAATCAACCGCGAAACAATCATATAAACGATCATCAAACATACCGGTTGCTCGTGTAACGAGGGGGCAATCGAATGGAAAACATTAGCCATACTAAACAGTTTACACTTCTGTACACATACAGGGGAATTATTGATCCGATGTTCTGGGAAAGGTGTATTAAGAGAAGCAATATAGACTTTCGTCAGGCACGCCGAATATTCTTGCCCAGCAGGATTCTACACCGGATAAGCGGGTAACACGGATAATAGGGAAAAAGTGTCTTTTTAATTAACACTAGTATACATTGTATAATAGATGGATATTATTGTCCTTGATGGATATTACTGTAGCTTGAGTATATTGTATTTTACAATATTAAGGCCTTTCGATTTCATAGTTACGGACACTTGGAATAGTTAGTTATTCCACGATTTTTATAACACCAATTTTTAAGATCCTCAAAGTAAAAGTATAAAATTTATTGAAACAATTCGAACAACACAACGAGACGAAGAACTCCAATTTCCGCTTCCAATTGCATCAACTTAAGAATCCTCTCCATTTGCTATATGTCATGAAAGGGGGAAAAACAACCAACTCTCTATGCATCAGCTTCAAACAACGAAATTAAATCAAATTATACCCCCCATTTCCTGGCCTGGCTTGCAAATGTCCATTACGCACCACGGCGAAACCTTTACGTCTGAAATCTGGCTCGTTCTCTAAAGCTTTCCGAAATTCGACCCATATGTGTATGCCTTCCCATTTGTACGGGCTGGCCGGGGAACATTGCTTCAAACCTCTGTCTATCTATCCTTGCCCGTATGTGCCATAAATCGGTATTGCTTGCAATCATGATTTGAAATGAGAGTATCTGAATGTTGAACAGCCGCAGAACTGGATGGAAGAATTGGAAAACGGAAAATCTCGATCCCAGACCGGGGGGAGCATATGTACCGGGGATGGGTTTTGTTCATTGCTGTCGCTGCATTCATTGCATGCCAGCTGCATCGAGGTCAAAGTATGGCTGATTGCGATCGAAAAAGGGATCCACTATTAGAGTGTGGAAGGAACGAATAATAACGAACAAAAAAACCCCTCACACACACACAGTGAAAGGGGTGGTAGATATTAAAAAAAGCGTAACACAAAAAAAAAACCATCACGTTCAACATCAAATCCAGCCGGTACGGGTTCAATCTAAACCAGCCAGGTGTGCCCACCCGGTGGTACTGAGCGATTCGCAAATGAAAACTCGTCAACAACAAAAGGCACCTTGGTGGTAGGTGCGGGGGATGGTGAACAAACACACACACCCACAAAAAAACTATCTCTTTTTTCACTCTGCCTCCCACTGTGTAACACAGTTCCGCCGAAAGAGACATCCCGAATATGCCGCGCCACATTCGTGGAGGTACTGCTCCAATTCCAAACATGGGAAAAAGCAATCGAAAAGGAAGATACACCCAAGCGCACTCATTCGTTGTTTGCTGCGGTTTCATGTGCCGTACGTATGCAACGCTTGTGCACAACCAAAAGTGCACTCAGGCCAGCCGATTCGATGCACCAGCCGAGCCCAAAAAGAAGCAAAATTGAAAGTGCAGGCAGCTCAAGGTAAAATCGACCATTTTCGAGAATACGCAAACTTCCGAGAAAGGGTGGCTAAATTGCAAAATAAAAATGTATTTCTTCATCACCGGGAGTGTTCCTTCCCCGTCGCCAATTTTCGGGTCATTCGATTGGTTTGGTTAATTTGCACCATAAAGAATCGAATGCAGCCGTGGTTCAGTCGTTCACTGTGAAGGAAAACACACAATCGAAAGGTGAACTGAGTTTCGTTTATTAAACAAACACACATACACACCTTCACCAATGAACGAATGAACGTGCCCAAAGGCAATATATGGCGAGGAAAAATAACAAAAATCAATTGTTCAAGAGGAAAGTAAGGAAGGCAAAAATGCATTAGCCACGAACACTGCAGAGGAAGATTATAAACTGCAAGCTGTTGCAAGCATTTATTTTGGTTTCTTTTTGTTAAATATAATTAACAATTATGATTATTCTGTTTTTTTTTTGTTTGACATTTTTATATTAATGTGTTTATTTATTGTATTTTTTAACATCTACTTTTTTACCTCTTAAATTACTATTTTATATAAATAACCTTTATGCCCTTCAATTTTCATCAGTTTTAAAATAAATTTAAGGGAAACATATCATGATACTTTTTTGTTCATAGAAAAAACAACTTTTATCTCTTGTTTTATTTATTTATTTTTCATAGATCGCAATTATACGATTTGAAAACTAAACCTCTATGTGTTCTTCTAGTTTTCTTCCTCTCATAAATAACACAACGATGTGTTTGAGCTTTTTATCTGTTGTTGCGTTCTTCCGTTTTTTTATACCTCACATACCGTACGCGGCTTATTATGATCCGTCGCGCAAAGCTGGCGTGACACAAACGTGCGTTTATCATTTAATTCCAAACAAACAACATGGTGCTTAGATCAAATAGCGCCAGATAGGCAAGTTTTACGAACCTATGAAAATCCAACCATTCACATTGCGCTCAAGCACACCAGCACAAACTCACACACCCACACACACACACACCGAAACCAGCCGTCATGCATAATCAGAACTTTTTACAACTTTTCTCCACGTCGCACTCGAAGCTTCAACGCAAGCCCGCGCACAAACACGGGAAAGCCATCAGAAACGTAAAGGAAGAGCGAAATAATGCCTTTGCATGCCGCCGGGCCGTGGCGAGGTGACGCTCGCTGTCTATTTCTTATGTTGATTTGCATGTGCTGCGCTTATCATCGTCGTTCCGAACCCGTATAAACAACATCGAACATGTGAGAGAGAGAAAAACGAAAAAAAACCCCGTTTCGAGCATTCGTCTTACTTCCTTTCTATGTGTCGCTTTTTTTTGTTATTTGCTGCACATGTTAGCCCGAGTGTGCTGTACCGATTCGTTCAAATGAACCTCTATGGTATGGTAGAAGGGAAGAAAAGTTTCACTTCAACAAGATAAAACGACTTTCCAGATTGTCTTACGTCGAATCGTAAGACAGCGCAGCGCGAAAAGCAACAACAAACAAACAATAAAAGAAAAAAAAACGCAAGAAAATATACCAAAATCATATCAGAATGTATGCATGCATGCAAACATAAATTAGAATTTGAATGCTTCCGGTTGAACTTTTGCATCTTTCGCATCAAACACAATAACGTACAAAAATATTTAAAAAAAACATACACACACATCCAAGGTATAGAAAATAAAATGGCAGCAAAAGAGAAACGCAAAGTACAAGCAAGTTGCCAGCTGTCGAACTGGCAATACTGTGCCGATCGGCAGAATGGCAGCAAAAAAACTTTTTCCCCAAAAGAAAAAGCGATACGTAAAATTAGGAAAATTGCGAAACATCATTCATCTACAATGAGTGCTTGTTATTTTTTTCACCCTTTGCAAGAACGTTTCTTTCCCTTTTGTTGGTTGTTTATGTATAAATTTGTTTTGCATCGATATGAAATTGCTCGATTGCTAGAGTGAGCGATTACATGCTTGTAGAGAGATCAATATAATGATCCAACTTTCTTTTTTTAGTTATATAATTTATTTATAAGCAAACCCAAGCATACTTGCCGCTTTTCCTGGTTTGCGGCACTAAACGCTAAGGAAGTCTTCTAACGTTATTTTGAATTTCCTAGACTTTCTCGTAGTTAATTTAATTTCAATTTGAAACAACACGTATGACTTCTTCTTCTTCTTGGCGTTACGCCCTCTGAGGTCATACCGGTCATTTCTGGCTGACTAGACTTTTTTTAAAAAACAATCGAAGTAAATATAGCAGACAATTACTTATACATACTAAAATACTAAATAATTACCGATGGAGACGCCTAGTACTTTTGAAAAATGGGTTTTAATTGCTTGGTTAGGCCAGGCCGTATTAAGACTTATTTTACCACGTAGCTGGATAGTCAGTCCTTGCTCCGGGGAGACGGTCCAGATGAGATTTTATCCCCTGTCCTGTCGTGTGGAAATTGAAAATTAATAAATAAATAAATAAATAAATACTACAAATCAAATCATTAAATAAAAAAATGAAACAAAATAATTTCAAAAACATAAGACTGAAAGCAAATTATCAAAAAAATCAATCAAATCAACCAAATAAATAAAAATATGAAGTAAACAAACTAAACGGAAAACAATCTAACAAATTTATATGAAATCAATTCAATACGCATAAACATTCGTTCGATCAGCTGTATTAAACGGTATCATAGTTCAAACGCACGAATACATCTCAAATAGTCTTCTGCGGAATTTTACATTCCACCAACCAAAAAAAAAACCCTTGAAAAATCACCCATGAACATTGAAATCAAAACCCAAAAACTCAATCAAAAGTAAACGCACCGATGAATGGACAAAATATCGATCATCCGATTCCTTTCACCCATCTTGAGTAAAACTCAACACCAAGGCGTAACAACGCCAGGAGCATTTGCACCTTAAAAAACCGAAGCAACTACACGCTCCACCTGGATGGAGCAACTTCGTCGACCGGATTTCTGGCTTTTTGTTTCACTAAATATCAATCACAAGTGCAGTGAAGCACAAAATTCTATCCAACCCTCCTCTCCTCCTCCTTCTCTTCCTCCTCTTCCCCCTACACCTTAGTTGCACACACACACAAAATCTGTACCGTGATTGGCAGGAAAAACTCTTCACGCGAAATCTCTTCGTTCAGCGTACGGGCGTAAGAAATGAAATCATTCTCAACTGGCTCAACAGCACAGTACAGCTGTACCTTTACCTGTCTTCCACCTGTCTTCCAACTCCCTTTTCCCTCCGCTCTCCGGTGAACATAACACAATTCCGTGTGCAGCACGAAATAGGAAAACTTTCTTCGGGAAGAATTTTAATGCGAAACTAATTTAAATTAAAAACTTTTACCTTTTGCTTTTTAACCGAACAGGGCAGCAAACGTGACCTGCCACAATCACACCCCTAAAATTCCCGTACACTACGGGGCACAAACACACCCACACACAAAAAACATTCACACCGCCCAGGAACATTCAGGACCAGTCGAAGAAGCCGTTTTGGAAAATTGGACAAAATCACAACACTCCAATAAGGGACAAAAGGGAAAAATGCACTTTCATGGTGCCATTGAAATTTTCGGTACGGATGTGTTTAGTGGCGTACTGACGAATTTTGTGTCAAACAAAAAAAAAACAAAAAGTTTCAACAAGAAAAAACTGTACACAGAGGAAGGTAAAATTGACCGTATGCCACGGCAAACGGACGGTGCTGGAAAGAAAACGCTTTTGTTCCCGGCTAAGGAACGTAATGAATGAATGGCAGATTTCGCTTTTTGTTCACGTTCAAGCACCATTCCGCCAGTGTGGCAGTAAATGAAATGAGAAAACTCAACATTCCCCACCACGGCCCCGTCGTGCCGCTTTGTGACAGTTTTCCCCTTTGGGGGGAAACATCCGTGCTAAAGCCCGATGGGTATCAGGAGAAAATATGATAACATTTAAAATCGTATTTAAATCAATGTTTCGAAATTTTCCCAAAAATTGATTTTCATCGCACTTTCAGTACTTTTTGGGGGGTTTGGATTGACCATCGATAGGAAAGACCCGTACGCAGGATTGTACTTCGGATGGGAGAGGGAGCAAAAAAAAAAGAACATTCTCTCCCAGAACAGACCGTACTCATGAAAAGCTCATGAAAAATTCATCAAAGTGTTGTGCCTTCGGGAGCTCGGTGGGTGTTTTTATATTATTATTTATCCTTCATTCATCTCTCTCTCTCTCTCTCTTTCCCCACATACATAGGTATGTAGCCAATTTCACCCCATCCCAAAACTCCATTTTTGTCAACATGCGTTTCGATAATCATACAGTTCGTCCCTTTTGGGTTCCTTTTGCAATGCGTATCTTCATGTGCGACGCTTTTCCATTTTTAATTCCATCAATGAGCGAACCGCGCACTGTCTGGTCAGTGGACAAGGGACTATTCCACAGCATTCTTGCCTCCTCCATCCCCTTTCGTATGACCACAACACTTTTGGGTGTCTTTTTCCGCATTATTTCTTGCTGTTTTCCACAGCAAACCATCAATCGGTGTGTTCTTTTTTTGCGTTGTGGAAAGGTTTTCATTTTCAATATAAATATATTGTACGAGCGTTACCAATAATTTTCCAAACCACGGTTGCCATAAATTACGACTTTGGGTTTGACGCGATCGACCAGCGTTCAAGCGAACAGTCGATTTTTTTTTCGGTTCGGTTGATTTTTTTTTTGTGCAGCTCCCAAATTCGTCTGCAGGCTTCAGCGCAAAATGAGCGTAAACATCCTTTGCCTTCATTTTTCATAATGTTATTATTTTACGGTCACCTGGACAAATTAGTTTCGAATTCAAAAAGAGGCGGTGACACGGAATCATTTTTGCCGGGATTTCGTTTTTGTGTGTGTGTATTTTTTTCTTCTTCATTTTTTTAATTCCTCACCCTCCTTCACAAATACACCCTCCTATTGGGCACCAATCAGTTGGAAAATGGTTCGGCCTGTGAACTCAAAGGTAAAAATGAAACTGTGCCGTAAATTAAAAACACAGAAGCTGCTGAACACAAAAAAAACACACACACAGGTACTCACAGAGAAAAACGTTGCTCGTAGTCGGTGGCAAAATTAAAGCTTTTTTTTGCACAGTTATTATTAATTTATATCGGTATGATTGATTAATCGCACACCTCGATTACGTGCGATGCTATTAAACGGAATTTCGATTCAGCGAATTTTATCTGTCTCACTCGAACGTATGCCATGAGCAGTGCTATAAGGTTATTATGCTTATGGAAGATTTATACGACTTTCAACAAATGTTTAACTGAAGTTTGATAATTAAGCTTAGTAAGGATAAGATAGTAAATAATAGGCAAATCATATTTGTCTATTTGTAGCAGATAATATCTAATCGGCTATACAGCTAGTATTAAAGTAACAGCTATTACAGAAATCAGACTTTGGGATCGGTATTTAAGAAATAGACAACACAAGTATGCAACCCAAATCTATAATGACCCACATAAAGTAAATGAGTCCAATGCAAGTAGGCTACATACATGTGCTGCGTAAGCATTGGCCACAACCATTGGAAACGTCAACAGGTAGAACCCGGATGATTATTTAATAACACCAAATCAAAAATCAAAACTGACCCGCGCAGCGAAGCCCAAAATTGTTTACGAGGCAAAACATGTCCACGCTATGACAAAAGCGTTTAAGCGCAAGAAAGTAGGTCAACCCGCGAGGCTCCGCCCAAGAACGACAAAGGCGTCAAACTTAAGCATACTTTTAGAATGATATATAATAAAGTACCGAGCCAAAGTAAGACAGACTTAATCTGGACTTGGCATAGCACGTAACCAATCTGTGTCCGTTTATTTCCAGACCATTGAGTAACGTCTCAATGTGTCCAACGTTCGTAAAGTCAGTAAGATATATCCGCGCTTCACTAACTTCCACCAAGTGATGGAACGGGAAGAAAGTCCGATGATAAGATAGGTGACAAACAGGTAAGGTCAAAGCCTGTTACATGGCGACCGTGACCATAAGCTGCAATCTTCGGATACGTGAACAGAGAATGTTAGAAAAAGTGAAAAAGTGCAGTTATAGCAACGATAAAAATACAATCGACATGACCAGTTAAAAAGTGCAATGACCAGAGAACTAAACAATATGCATCGAAGCATGGTTTCATTATTGAGAACTGATCCCGAGTGGAAAATTCTCGTGACTGATGGATNTCCCTCCGCTCTCCGGTGAACATAACACAATTCCGTGTGCAGCACGAAATAGGAAAACTTTCTTCGGGAAGAATTTTAATGCGAAACTAATTTAAATTAAAAACTTTTACCTTTTGCTTTTTAACCGAACAGGGCAGCAAACGTGACCTGCCACAATCACACCCCTAAAATTCCCGTACACTACGGGGCACAAACACACCCACACACAAAAAACATTCACACCGCATTGGAGGACCAGTCGAAGAAGCCGTTTTGGAAAATTGGACAAAATCACAACACTCCAATAAGGGACAAAAGGGAAAAATGCACTTTCATGGTGCCATTGAAATTTTTGGTACGGATGTGTTTAGTGGCGTACTGACGAATTTTGTGTTAAACAAAAAAAAACAAAAAGTTTCAACAAGAAAAAACTGTACACAGATGAAGGTAAAATTGACCGTATGCCACGGCAAACGGACGGTGCTGGAAGGAAAACGCTTTTGTTCCCGGCTAAGGAACGTAATGAATGAATGGCAGATTTCGCTTTTTGTTCACTTTCAAGCACCATTCCGCCAGTGTGGCAGTAAATGAAATGAGAAAACTCAACATTCCCACCACGGCCCCGTCGTGCCGCTTTGTGACAGTTTTCCCCTTTGGGGGGAAACATCCGTGCTAAAGCACGATGGGTGTCAGGAGAAAATATGATAACATTTAAAATCGTATTTAAATCAATGTTTCGAAATTTTCCCAAAAATTGATTTTCACCACACTTTCAGTACTTTTTGGGGGGTTTGGATTGACCATCGATAGGGAAGGACCCGTACGCAGGATTGTACTTCGGATGGGAGAGGCAGCAAAAAAAAAAAGAACATTCTCTCCCAGAACAGACCGTACTCACGAAAAGCTCATGAAAAATTCATCAAAGTGTTGTGCCTTCGGGAGCTCGGTGGGTGTTTTTATATTATTATTTATCCTTCATTCATCTCTCTATCTCTCTCTCTCTCCCCACATACATGGGTATGTAGCCAATTTCACCCCATCCCAAAACTCCATTTTTGTCAACATGCGTTTCGATAATCATACAGTTCGTCCCTTTTGGGCTCCTTTTGCAATGCGTGTCTTTATGTGCGACGCTTTTTCATTTTTAATTCCATCAATGAGCGAACCGCGCACTGTCTGGTCAGTGGACAAGGGACTATTCCACTGCATTCTTGCCTCCCCCATCCCCTTTCGTATGACCACAACACTTTTGGGTGTCTTTTTCCGCATTATTTCTTGCTGTTTTCCACAGCAAACCACCAATCGGTGTGTTCTTTTTTATTGCGTTGTGAAAAGGTTTTCATTTTCAATATAAATATATTGTACGAGCGTTACCAATAATTTTCCAAACCACGGTTGCCATAAATTACGACTTTGGGTTTGACGCGATCGACCAGCGTTCAAGCGAACAGTCAATTTTTTTTTCGGTTCGGTTGATTTTTTTTTCGTGCAGCTTCCAAATTCGTCTGCAGGCTCCAGCGCAAAATGAGCGTAAACATCCTTTGCCTTCATTTTTCATAATGTTATTATTTTACGGTCACCTGGACAAATTAGTTTCGAATTCGAAAAGAGGCGGTGACACGGAATCATTTTTGCCGGGATTTCGTTTTTGTGTGTGTGTGTGTATTTTTTTTCTTCTTCATTTTTTTAATTCCTCACCCTCCTTCACAAATACACCCTCCTATTGGGCACCAATCAGTTGGAAAATGGTTCGGCCTGTGAGCTCAAAGGTAAAAATGAAACTGTGCCGTAAATTAAAAACACAGAAGCTGCTGAACACAAAAAAAAACACACACACAGGTACTCACAGAGAAAAACGTTGCTCGTAGTCGGTGGCAAAATTAAAGCGTTTTTTTTTTGCACAGTTATTATTAATTTATATCGGTATGATTGATTAATCGCACACCTCGATTACGTGCGATGCTATTAAACGGAATTTCGATTCAGCGAATTTTATCTGTCTCACTCGAACGTACGCCATAAGCAGTGCTATAAGGTTATTATGCTTATGGAAGATTTATACGACTTTTAACAAATGTTTAACTGAAGTTTGATAATTAAGCTTAGTAAGGATAAGATAGTAAATAATAGGCAAATCATATTTGTCTATTCAAAGAGTCAATTCCTTCTTTATATACCGCTATCTAAGAAACCGCATGTATCTCTTGGACTTTCTATCATTTTAACAATAGAACTACCGGACCAGACATTTGGATTGGAACGCTTCATTTTCATTACATTATTTTTCGGGGTTGAACAATCCTAAGGTAGTTGCTACATGAGTTTTACATATATATTCTGTAGTACGATCTCAAATAAATAATATAATATACTCCAACTTTTCTAAATTATTTAAAAATTAACCACGAACTAACAACGTTTGAAACGCTTGGTAGTTCTAATGTTAATCAACCATGTAATAAATTTTTAGCTAACTATATTGTTTACATTTCTTAACTGCTTTTATCATATTGAATCATAGTGGAATTTATTTCTAAAAGCAACGCCCTACCTCGCATATCAGTATTCTCCTCCTCATTTCCATCATTTCCAGAGCGAACACATGAAATAAAACCAGTAAAACAGTAGAAGAACTCCAAAAAAAAACTTCATCCTGTTTCGTATTTTGTAAACTCCTCAGCGTGCGTTGGAAGTTTTCTCCCACGGGACGAAAGTCCCCTTTTTGATGACTCGATTCCTGTGCACACTCATGTTGATTTGTTTAGAGACGAGTGTTTAAATAGATTTACGACACATCGTCTTCCTGGATGGTGTCCGACGTCTTTTACAACAGCACAAAGCATGTTACAGTGTCCCACGATCAGTTATCCAAAGCATCCATTGTATGAGTAACAGACGTATCGTATACACACATTCATCTCCCGAAAATGTCCTTTATTGTCGAATCCACCTCTATTTTTTTTTGCTAGTACGATCCCACTTTACATGCCATTATTTCATGCAGCCAAAAACCCTTTCCGACATGTAATGGGATGACTATGATTATTTGCACAATGGAAATTGGCCAGCCACGTTGTAAACGGGAACGGCCAAGAATGATTTGGTGCTTCTGTTCGGGGTTCGTTTTTCGGTTCGGAAATTCGGGAAAAGATTTGGCAAAAAGAAATTACTTCCACCAGTTCACCAAACCCGAAGCGCTCTGCTAGTGTATATTGCCGTTGGACTCCAAGTCTCCGTCCCTTTCCCGTGCCTTTGCCGTGGACGGGAACGTCGAAATTGAATGAAAAACTTTGAAGATAAATACACTAGATCAAGTGTGAGCGTCTGTCCCTTAATGTTTCAGCGATTTTACGCTCGGTTGCGTATTTGGGTTTTCGGCCAGCGGTAACACAATCGGTCAGTGCAAAAACGGACATTCGGAGGATTGGCGATAGGGTGCTCGAATTCGTGACACGCTTGACCGCAATCAGTATTATCCTTCTATTATGTGAGTTGAGTTGATGAGTTTTAATATTACTATAGTTATTTTTTTCTCTTTCTCTTTTTACTCTATTTTTTTCTCTCTCTCTCTCTCTCTTTCCCTTTTTTAATGGATACCGGTGAATCATGGAGCAGTTTACAAAACGGGGCAAGTATCGCTTTCGACCCTTAACCAACCGTTCACGCATCATTAAAAGGCTTTCTCTGTGTGAAGGGCCTATTCGTGAAGCCGTAAGCCTTTGGTAAGTACTACCGTTGCATGAAAACGCTTACTGACAAGAGGGAGACGGAATTATAATTATTGCTATAATGTTAGCTTTAATTGCTTTAATTGGTATCGTGCTGCTTTAGGATGCAATCAACGTATTTTAATTAAATAAGCAATTAAAATTACATTCCACGTTGTTTTGAAAAAGGATGCTATAAAGTTCCGTGTAAAAATATCCTCCCATTGAAATAATACAAGTTCATCAGTAAAACCTTCTCACAATACCTACATTTAACTGCCACATTAGAAAATGAACCCTCCGTCACTGACGGTACTCATCTCAATCCACTTGTCACCAAAAACAAAAAATAGAAAACCTTCTCGACCTTACGCTGTAAACCAATGCTATCAATGGTACCGCTCTTTGTAAAAACGAAAAAGAAAAGTTAATTTCACTAAGAACAAACCTCCATCCATTGCCCTTTGCTGTTATTTCAATTTACGCTTAAAAAAATAAAACAAGGTGCAATTTAGACGACCTACGCTAGCTAAAACATTCTAACCTGCAGCCACCGTCTACAAGTTTTTCCTTGCTTTACAAACAATGATTCGCTGTAGATAGTTGAAAGCAGAAGAAACGTACATGCTGGGAAGCTTTTTTGCCATACTCCCGCCATATTCCCTAGAGAAGCTTATAATAAACAATTCACTTCATGTCCGAATATTTGCTTTTTTCAAAAGGTACTAAGCTGCCTGGTAGCTACCTAACGCCTAGGCCGAAAATAGAAAACCACATTTAGCGTTTTACTTTATCAACTTATTTTTAGCGTGCTGGTAAATATTTTACTAGCCTTAACATCATCATGTAGCCGTTTATTTCTTGGCCCATTTTATTAACAGATTGTTTTGACCTTTGCTGACTGAACGATTTTATTTTATAAAAGCATTTCATGAAAATTGTTATGCAGAAAAACAATTTTTTCGTTATTATATTTCCCAAAAACTTTTGCGTTCCATCGAAACACCTTACGTTAGCTACAAGAAGACATTAAAAGGTTAAATGCACGACCAAACATATGCCACCGACACTGATACTTTAAACAAT
The DNA here is from genome assembly GCA_016254315.1 of Anopheles parensis. Taxonomy (NCBI): domain Eukaryota; kingdom Metazoa; phylum Arthropoda; class Insecta; order Diptera; family Culicidae; genus Anopheles; species Anopheles parensis. The sequence continues at coordinate 14,807,244 of CM028125.1, read as the reverse complement.
CAACATTCCATTCTGACTGTCCCCCCGGTTGTCCCCGTCGGAATATGCAAAACAAATGCGCCTTCACACTGCCGAGTTTTGTTTATTGACTTACGGGGGAAAAATAGTCCGTATTGCCGTGTTTTTGGTTTTGCGAAAGCGCACCATAGAAAAAGGCTTTGTTTCGAAGTGTATCACCCACACTCGGTGAGAAACTTGCTTTCCCTTGCTCTGTCTCGCGGTGCTTCGGCGGAAGAGGCGGAATGGAAATTCAGTAGAACGCACCGCTACACCGACACAGACGGTAAACAAACCGTTGGACCGTGTTTTGCTGGCAAAGGCAAACAGAGAAGACAAAACCCATTTCCCAAGACCACAACCACCATCGAAACAATCGTAACCGACCGTTTTTCCCACCTAACCAACAACAACAAAAAAATACATAACCGGTCGGCCACGGCAATGATTCCGATGGATTTAATGGGAGCAAAAAAGCATACTCCTGCTCACAAACATCCGGGAAAAGGAAAATGTTTCCCTACAGCATCATCATCGGTGGCCACCAACGGCAATGTTTGCAAACCGTGCGAGGAACTAAGGGAAGGGAGCATTGGGATGTGATAGGGTGAAGGGAACTACCAACAGAAAAACCTTACGCCACACGACCACGCGACATGACCGTTCCAGAACCGTTTGGTTCGTCTCATTTTTGTATTTCAATTAAATTCACTTTTAATCTGCATAACAAAAACACTCCATTCCTTGTTTCCGCAGTGTGGTGGAAACAGGAAGAAATGGAAAAGCAACACACAAGCAAAAAAAAATGCTACCACAGCTACGACACAATCCCCATTTTCCCAAGAAACGGCACGACTCTGTGTGTGTGAGTGTGTTTTTTCGCCATTTTTCCCCCCATTCAGTTGCCAGTTACCCCATCGTCTTTGGTTCGGAAAACGTGGCGAAAGGAAAGCACCAATTTACGCCCCACTTTCACCAGCTCGCCCCACCCTCCCCCATCACTTGGTTGGTGGAAAAGTGGGAGGATTAATTTTGGAAAATATTCTGGGGTTGTTGTAGAACAACCATTGCAGATAAATAAGGTAACGATGACGGTGATGGTGATGGTTTGCGATGATGGTAATGATCAGGCAAACCGTGGACGGCAATGAACGGGACGAGATTATGAAGCGTTTTTCAAACAACTTTAAAAAAAAAACCCCTCCCAAAACCAGTGGTGCAGATCTTGACATTAGTGATAAGGGCTGTGTGGCTGTGTGTGCGAGTGTTGTGTGAAAGGAATTCTACTTCACAGTGACCTTTTTTTTCTTCTTAAGTGTCAGATACTGATACACTTTTAAAGCATTTAAGAAGGTCAAAGAAATGAAACGAACCTGTTTAATGTTGTCATAAAAAGTACATTTTTTGCATGCTCTTCAGACTGAAATGACGTTTCCGTAAAGACATCGTACCTGAAATGAGTAAAAAGAAAAAAGATCATTAATCTCAGTTACATTATGTACTTTTAGAAAACTTAAAAAATAGTTTGAATAATTCTAAATATAGACAAATGAATAAGTATAATATTCCATAAATACTTCATTTATTAAGCTTCCCAGAGAAAATGTATTAATGAACTGTAGCGAACATTTACATCATCGGTCTTTAAAAAAGCCTGAGGAAGCATCAATACTTTTTGGCGTAGAAATTATAACGACTTCCCAAAAAAGTTATGTCGATCGCTTCTGATCGCCATTCGAGAGAGTTGGTGATCTTCAGTAATATGTTATTCTATAATCTGCCTTCTTTTGGCGTCACTTCGGGTCACTTCGGGAATCCAATAACTTCCCAGTTGTGATCTATCTCGACTAACACTTCCATCTCTAAATGCCCAGGTATTTCTTCATTGTTTCATGATGTTTCGACCTTCAAATCTGGAGGTAGATGGAGATGATGAGATCTCTCTATCCTCGATCATCGCCGTTAAATTATAGAGCAATCTCTGGTAACGTCTACAAGAGAATATCCGAAAATAACCGATGATTATTAACTGATTTTTCGTCTGACAATACATCTTCACGAAAAGTTTTGATCTGCCATTTCTGGCTTGAACTCATTAAAATAAGTTCTCTTTAAAAAAATACTTTATACAATATCAGTTTATTACCCCGTAGCATGGACTGACTATCCTGCTACGTGGTAAAATAAGTCTTGATATGGCCAGGCCGTTCTAACCGAGCAAAAAAAAAAAAATATCAGTTTATTACAATTGATTTATTTCAGAAAGTTTCATAGGTTAAAGCATTCTCTCTTTAAGGTCACCTCGTCCATTACTGGATTACTCGACTTTTTTTAAAGGCAAAGTAAATATAGCTATCAATTACTTATACTAAAACACTAAATAATTACAGATGGAGACGCCTAGTACTTTTGAAAAATGTTTTGTTTCTGCTTGGTCAGAACTACCAGGCCATACTAAGACTTGTTTTCACCACGTAGCCGGATAGTCAGTCCTTGCTACGGAGGACGGTCCGGATGGGATTTGATCCCTGTTTGTCACATACACCTCCGTGCCGCCGCGGTTACTTAAAGCATTCCTTAGTGTTGAATTCTATCTATCTACTAGATAGATGCTTTTTAGAGTCTACTATCCTTTTTAAATCTGGTAGCAAACAAACAAACAAAGGACATTAAAAGCTGTATTGTACCAACTTTTACAAATTATATGTACATTAAGCTTACCGTACACCAATCACATTACCAAAACCCAAAACAAAGATAACAGAAACAAACACATATGGAGGATACAACTTCGAAACGCCGAATGGAAAACTTTTGCTAATGTAAACTGCCTTTGTAGAGCATTATCATTCTGAACTTGCTGTAACGCAACTAGTGTATACGATTGGTTCTCGCCCTGTGCTGATTCAACCCCGGTAAGCAGTCATATCTGGCAATGATAAAGGAAATGTGCACCATACATTACCGTTTTGCTAGCGTAAAAGGTAAAAGCTATCCTTACACGGAAGATAAGACATTTCACACAACCGGCAACCATCATCATCACCACACACCTTCACCACCATCACCACCACCATTCACCCTTCGTCATCCGGTGAGATAATCCTTTCCCTACAGCCCACCACCGACTAAGTGTTTTTCGTTTCCTTCCGAACAATTCTACCGGGCGACAAGTTGTGGCAGTTGAACCACTCGTTTTCACCGTCTTCCAATTTTCCCTTTTTATTTCTACCTCTCCCCACCATCACCCAACAAGCTTTCCATTAACCGACAGCTTTCAACAAATTCGATCCCGCTCAATTGCTCGCCGATGCCTTCCGGCCGTAAACTGGTTGATCGAAAAAGGGATGAAAAGTGAAAGTAGATGCCGTCCCGCGTCATCACCTTCACCACCACCACCACCGTTTTGGGATCGTGCGACACACATCGGAAGCCGAAGCCGGTGGAAGTTTTCGGCAAACTTTTGCGGTAATCCATATTAATAGCTAAGGGGATTACTATATTATTAAGTTTATCCGTTCGATATTTTGCATCAGCATGTTTTGTTTGACTTGCACGGTATGGGGTTTTTCGGGTTTGCACAAACTTTTGGCCCCTTCTTTTTCGGTGTGTTACCACACAGTTTTGTCATACCTTCGTAATTGGTTGCAGAAACCGTCCTTAACCGTTCCTACACCCCGGAGGTTATTATGCCTTCACCACAAAAAGTGTGCGGGGAGCAAGGCAGAGAAACATAATTTTGTAAGACTTTTCAAAACATGCTGTTGAACATTGGCGCACCCCACATCATTTTATCAAGTCAATGTGGATCGAAAAATTCTTATCGAATCATCCCGAACGTTCCCTTCAATGGAGAAGAAAGCGATGCAAATTGCTTTCGCGTATACGATATGACAAAAAAAAATCCTCCCTCGAAACGAGGACTTTCGGTGCCCCTAATGCACTGAGCAAAGATTTCCGTAAGAATGAAGAAGAAAGGGGGGATTTCTTTCACGACACATCAGTGACACCCCAAAAACCCACTGACAGCAGTAGGAAGAAAAATCGAAACGAAACATCCTGTACCATACGGTAGATAATGTTTGCCTCTGATCCATTCCACCATCAGCATCAATCGTCCCCGTGTTCTAGCAGAATTTGGTGGGGTAGGGAAAACTTTTCGCTCCAAATCAATCCCACACATCTCGCTTTACCCAAGGGTGCTTAAAAATCTGCTGTGAATCTGCTTTTCCTCTTTTGTTTTTCTTCTTCCGTCCTGTGTGTGTGTGTTGATAACAATGCTTCTGGAAGGAAACAAGCCCTAATCTACACGCATCCCCGCATTCTTCGTATTATCATTTATCACCTGCCTGCTTCCCGACAAGAAGAAACACAGAGGAAAGCTCCATTTGCACCATTCGAAGTTCCAAAAAACACGGTGCAAAAGTTTTCGATTTTGTCTTCTCAAGTTGCTTACCACATACACCGGTCTATCGGTAAAATCTCCGTACCATCGAGACACATCACCGTGCACGGTACACATTTTTCTACCGCTTAAAGATGTATTTTAATAAAAGGAATCTTCTTCCTTCTCTCGGGGGGGTTTAAAAGCCCCCTCTTTCGAGGATGAGGGAATTTCGTTCCGATTGAAGGTATCCCGATGAGCACAACAATACCAAGAGCCATTCGAAAACTCTCTCCATATTCTCTCGCTCTTCACATAAATACACCATAGGCATGCAAAACACCCACACACACACACATTCGGTGCCAAACCACAGCTGGGTTTAACCGGGAGGGTTACACACACACGGGACAACCGACTCCAAAGACTTCCAAACTCCCTGGGAGGCGGTGTTTATTGAAATTTATTGAAAATTGAGTTTCCTTTACCCGGCAACCGTAGTTGCACACGGACACACAACACAAACGGAACGCAAAAACCAATGTTTTCTCCAAGACAAAAAAAAAGGTTGCCTGAAGCCTTAAGCTACCCCGTCTGCAAACGAGAAGCGTAGGCTCGATACGAATCCGTACGCGTATGCGTGAAATACTCCCGCCAAAGCAAAATGAAAAAAAAACGGCGTCGTGAAAAAATATTTCCAAACAAAAGGAAGAGCACCAAATACGCATCAACCTGCCCAAAAACCGTGGGCGTTGGGAAGCAAATTTGGCAACACATACAACAGCACCAAAAAAAAAAGAAAAAACCCCAACGGGATATGGAAAATGGAGATTTTCTTTTTTTCCGTTACTATTACTGCTAGTACATGCAGAAATACGCCGTAACGAATACCTTCCCTTTCTGGTAGGATACTTCACAAACTAGGCTCACAAATTCCTTCGAGCTCCTTTGGGTGCTAGTGTCTTGTCTTCATCAAAACCACGATCCACTTTAAGGGTTCTGTAGAAACAAAACCGATTTTCCTAGAGGTTTATTCCGGTACGGCAGGGCAATGGTAAAACACACGGCACATCGGCATGTACACGCTAAACCCTTTTGCTGTTGATTTTGGTTGTAATATCCTGTTTTGGCAAAGCGATAAGTTTAACGCCGCTGTGCAAGAATGTGCCCCTTCGGAGTGGAGCTGAAATAAACGGTAGCGAAGTAAGTTCCAATGCTCCAGAGACATTCCCGGAAAAATGGGGTTAGGGGGAAAGTCTACTACATCTAGTAACAAAAGACGTGACCTTTGTGATGATCATTCCCCTGTACAGAATACTAAAAACGCTTATGTTTACAAAACGACGGTACCGATGGTAAAAATGACCACAACTTAAAAGTTACCACGGAGTTAACGAAATAGACCGTGAGAACACTTATTTGTCTCATGCTATTTTCATCCCACATCCCAACCCCTTGCTCTATCGACCGCGTGCCGATTGGTTCGGTAATTTTCAATTAGCCAAATTGTACCGAAATCAGCTTGCAGAGAAGAAAAATAATTTACCAAATTGATGGTTCATGCTTTCATGCTAGCTCTAGCATGCTGGATACTGTTGCTGAACCACCCGTTACATCCAATTTACAAGATTTTCAATTCAACCTCCAGACCCCCGGCAGACCCGTCTTAAAACGTCAACGTGTTGCGTCCCTGTTTTGTGCACATTTTTCGCCGGCCAGCTTAATCCGTTCGCTTGAACGCAGCGGATTATATCTATTAGAAGTTGATTGAAACGAAAATTTGCTCCACCCGACATGAACGAAAGCAAGCGGTTCGCTTGTTGTTTCTTCACGGTTAAAGAAAGCTTTTAAAGTAAGTAGCCCTTCCCTCCCTTCTTTGCACCGTTACCGATTACGCCATGCCATGCCGGCTTCCATCCATTACTCTTTGTTTGCAAATCGCGGATGCTCACACAAACTTTACTTATTAAACTTCTCGGATTGGTTATCAAAATTATTACTCCCCGAAACTTTGTCTTGCACGTCTCGGAGCGTCTCGAAGTTGGGGATGCCTTTTCCCAGTGACCCTTCGATGTGTGGTGGAGAAGGTTGGGTGTACCGGACCCGCTCGTGCTAAAACCTCCGACAGCTAAGCTGGATAACTGGCCACCCGTTGCATGGTGTAGGTTGTGCAACTGCTCACACTCGGAATGGGTATGCTTTAGAGCGGGTGTCTGACAGTATGGATATGAATCTAGACGCAAACCGGTCCGAACAACCTCCCCGCATGACTGTGCTGGGGCAGTCCAGAAATGAAGTTTATATAGACTCCTTGGTGGCCGTGCGGAACACCCGAAAGTTGCAACATTTTACTCCAAATTAAATTATTTACGTATTGCCGACCATATTAAACCAACTAAATTGTGAAACCATAAATAGCTAGCGAAACGAAAGATGACAGCAATGTTTGTTCGGCCTGGGACATAATGGGTATTGAAAGTTTTGAGCAATTGTCATATTTACGGGGATTTTGTTAGATGAAGTTTAATTCTCGTTCATCTGTTGCTTCACATTATTGGCGCTAAATTATTGCCTTGGGGATGGGTAGCCGGGTGGTTCATGTTGTAAAGGAGCCTAGTCTTATCATATACGATAGGAACCTGGACCTTCTCCTGTACGCGCATAGCCGACTATCCTTGCTACGGGTAAATAAAGTCAAGGAAAGCCAGTAATGGCAGGCCAAGATCTCTCGAGATTGTAGTGCCACAAAACGGAAGAAGAAGTAATTTTTTTATCTGGCCAATTATGTACAAGAGTAGATATATTCGTTCTTCGCAAGCCATTGTCGGTGTAAAAGGTGAGACTCATCTCCATTATCATCAACATCCGATAAATGCGCTAACCTCGAGCCAAGGTTTCTAAAAATAAGGTATTTGGTTTGGGATATAATGCAGCATTAAATAAAATTTTGGATTAATCAGTTTCATCCCGATTCATGATGGTTCGTTTCATTCCTTTCATGGCTCGACGCAAAGTCGGGTGAAATCGGCATCAGAATCGACTCCTACTCGTGGGTGCAACGGGTTCAGACCAACCCGAAAATATAAGTAGGGTCTGTAGTTCAGTAGCTTTTGGTATTTTGCATCCTCCGGAATCGTTGCACCTATTGGACCTACTGAACCTACTTGTATCTACGGGTCAACGCGAATCAGTTAAGGTCGATTATGGATGGCTCCATGACCCGGTAGGTTTCGGGTCTACGCGCCCATCACTAGCCCCGATCCTTGAATTTGTCTTCCAAAGCTGAATCAAGAGGTAATCTCATTAAAGCACTTTCAGGACGTCAGCAATTGGCAAAGCATCAAAATCCTCATTAAGTATCAAAACAAGAGAGTTCTGAACTTTAAAAAGTAGCAACTTCCTATTAAGTACTCATTGGTGACAAGTGTTATACTACTTAACGCCACACCAGTGGAACCCCGTAAGCTCTTGTTCGAGCAAAAAGTTCCATGGAAGTAAGCACTAAGAACAGAGCACACAAAAGACCACTCGTCAGAAAAGTACCTCGTCAATGATGATCAACAAATAGAAATTAAAAATTTCCACTTCAACCACCAATTCACCAAGTCACTGGCAGATGTTTGTTTTGCCCAATCCGTTTTCGTACAACCGACAAACGTATGCATCTTCACATCCCAACAGGCAGACAACAGTCAGAGCCTCTGAGGATTGGGTATGATGTTACGAATCTTCTCACGCCTTTAGCTTTTACCTTTTTTAAATAGCACCGTCCTATAACAGACCGTTATCGGAATACGATTCACTTCCGAAGCCAAAGCGATAAGCTAACGATATCCTGCGCGTTACAACAAATGCACCACCCCGGTGTGTATCCGGCGTATAAGCCCAGAAAATGAAACGCCACATCATAAAGGTGGCCGTAACTTGTTAGACAAAACGCTTACGGGTACAGGCAAAGCGGAACGCCATAATTCATACAAATCGAACCATAAACCATTTGCTTGTTGTCGAAGGATTTATCATATCGCTTGCTCGGAGTTCCCCCGGTTTGACTTCGACCCCAACGGGGAAACGATCTCACACAAGAAACGTGAATGCAAGCGTGGATGAAATTATAATTTATCGATTTTTAAACATCATAACGGTCATAATGGCCATATGGAATTGATGGTACGTAAACAAGGGCAACACAAACCGGTTCATTTTTTTCTGCTTTAGAAAATTCACCTTCTCGTCCCATTCGTCACTGGGGGGCTTTTCGTTGTAAAGAGGGTTGTGGAAAACCACTCGAAATAAACGAGCTTCATCTATTCCATTCAATTTGTTTTTTCCCCATCCACACTCCGGTTAAGCTTCCCGGGACTCGGGAAAAAGGGAATAATAATGGTGCAGATTGTTTTCCCAACTTAACCATAACGTGCACACGTTGCCCGGGGTAGACAAGCCGAATGTAAATTATTGGTAAAGTCAAGAGTTTGTTAGTGTGCAGGGTGCAAGACTAGGGCAGGACAAAACAGTGCGAAGCGGCAAATTATGGACGGCAATTACTGCTGAACATGTTGCTGTTGTTATTGCCAAGACCAAGGAAGGAGTTTTTGTGTTTGGAGAAATTCATTTTCTTCCAGCTAGTTCTCTCTCTAACTGACACCCGAACCCGCCGGCCGTCTGGCGGATGTGAGGCTATACACTAACACAGGACACCGTCGTTCCTATGGCACGGAATATTCACACCGACACCCCGTTCGCTTGGTCGGTCATGTCGTTGATGGTACCGTTGGGACTATAGCTAGACCACGTGCCCCGAACTATTTCAACCATCCCCGAAACGGATGCCACGGGCATGAGCTGCGGCATCGTTAACGAAAGTCCGTAAAGGCACACTCCCTATCACTCATCACTCACACCGATCCGCTCATCATCACCTCAACCCACAAACACCGGACGACGATCCTGACGACGCCTCAAATGCTCATCCCGTTGCACATTGTGGTGATGCAATTATCATTCTCGTTATGTTACATAATGAATACCAGACGCATACACACACATACAGCTCGTTCCGTGTGGATGCTTAAGATGAAAGATTGGACTCTTAAGACCGTTCCCCGGGTCTAGTCTAGCTAACACTGGTGAACTTGTGCTACGAAACCAACCTGTGCTCGTTGCTTGGTTTCTGGATGCTTCTTGTGCATCCCTTATTCCGTTACCAATTCCTCCACTAGCCCTTGTTCCTAACTTTCCTAACCCGAAGACGGAACTTCCATCAGATAGTCCGTGTGTGTGTGTGGGTGTGGGTGTGTATTTAGCAAAGCATGTGAAAATTGTTTCAACGTACCTTCATATCTATATGCTTCTATCGCTACCAACTGCCGAGCCTTATCCCCTAACGGACTTTTGCGAGGTAAAAACGAAAAGGGGATTAAAGCAGCTTTCAGCCAACAAAATGGACAACACGATACGTGTATGCATAATGCAACAATACAGCATGGTTTAAAGATTTAAGGATGCGTACCAGGTGTGAGAAATTGAACAATTTACCATTTTAAAGAACCATCATTTTATATGTGTGTTGTATATGTGTTGCATGTACTTCCTTTTTCTTTGTTATCATATCCATTCCCCCGCACGAATGCTAATTTGTGTCCTAAAGGAATGCATGCTCTTATGTGTTGTTGACCAAATGCCTATTAATTCAAAAATAAAAAAAAACACAATCCTAAGCACACGCAGTAATGCATTCCATCGACTGGTTTTTGTTCGTCCCTCTCTTACTACGCGCTCATTATCCGAAATGTTACACAATTATGCACAACCACGAAATGCGAATCCATTTATTGATTTGCGCGAAAACCGATTATCATTCCCCGGGTGACATTTCTGATGGCGAAGGGAGCCTAATTTGGAATTCCCTTTACACCCGTATGATGGGGCCAACACCGAACCACCCTATTCAGTGTCGCCCACTTTAATGCGTGCGATTTCAATCATTACGAAATATTTCGGTTAGAATATACGGTAACAATCTGCTAAGAATCAAACGGTTCTAATGATCACGACGCCAATCGGATAATCCCACGATCTATATACGTCAGCAACCAGGCGCCTCCATCAATGTGTAGTGAAGCAAGCGACCAGGCGCCTCCATCAAGGTGGAATGAAGCAAACGACCAGGCGTCTCCATCGAGGGCTCCAAATACGGCAATCGAAGTCGTCCAATATCCGAGAAAAACCCCCTGTCGGTGCTCACCCTACCAACGATCCATTCTTGAAGACGGCTGTCACCGTGTGCGCCACGCTGGGAAAAAGAATATATCGATCGAACCGTCACGCCAAGACGCCCGCAGTGAAAGGTGCATCGAAGGCGATTGCCTAATGAATGTTTCCACTTGACGATGATGAAGGCGTGTTTCTCGTGGCAACAGGAGAGATGTTGTTAATGACACAGACGATGGTGCCGCTGATGGCGCTGATGATTGTGCCACTAGCGAAACGTCAAGGTCCTAGCTTAAAGCACTGTCGAATAATAATGAATAATTTATGCTCATGCTGACTGCAGCCGTGTCCCCATCGTACTCCCCTCCGATACCGCAGCTTGATGCGGCATTAGAAAGCACCGTGCGCCTCAATGACAATCCCAGTTCAGCCAGGTCTGAACCTCTGAGCAAAAACGAACTCGCTCGGACGAACGTCGAACAGGGAGCTAACCGACCCACATTCGCTGAATGCACACTTTGCCAGTTTTCCATCGAACGGAGTGATGATTGAACGCTTCCGAACCCGCTCGTGCCGTGCTAGTATAGAAGAAGCACAAACATACTTGAGACTCACTTAACCTACGACCGCTACGACCCTTTCGGTTCTTCTTACAGCCACGTGATCGGTGCATCGAGCTGCAGCTGTCTATACTGCACACGGGGCACGGTACGGTACAGTTCGCACCGGCAAAAGTTGTACGTGTGCCATCCGGGATCCGGGCTGCCGTAAACCCGCCCGGGAGTAAATAGGGACGATAAATCGAACTTCTAATGTCTGCACGAGCGGGTTGCCCTTTTCCTTTCCACCCCCAGGGCGCACCAATTGACGGCACCTCCTCACCAACGTGGATAAAAGATTCATCGTTAGATGTGTTTCCACGCCGTGCCACGCCGTTCTTATCAAGACGAAGGCAACCGGTCTTTATACGCCATCGTCTTTTCAAACGAACCGCACCACCCGGCATTGAGGGAAAACATTAAATCTACATTTCTTAGCGTAGCCTTTATCTACCCGACGTCTTAGTTGGTACCGCAGGCTAAGCAGGAAGCGTTCGCCTTATAACGCAGCACCAGTGCGCAATATGTATAGGCTGGGTAAAAGGTAAGACATTCATACGTGTATGCATACAAACGCGGTTAGCCCTCCGGGGGGTTCTTTCCTGCCCGGTACGACAGGATTTGTGCCAGGATCGATTTGTAATCAACGGCAAATGAACCGGAAGTCATTGGTGGTGGTGACGGTTGCACAACGAGTGGCAGGTAAGTTCTGGAAACGAACGTATGTCATTTCATCGCGTAGCATATTCAGGTAGAAGCTGAAAGAAAATTCCTCCCTTCCTAACACCACTCAGCCCTGTTGTCCCATCACCGAAACCATTATGAAATATCATTATGCACATTTTTCAAACTCATTCGCGGTATTCCAGCAAAGCTTCCTTGAAGACTGATCGTTTCTATCACCTCGTATGCTTTTGTGTTTTGTTACAGTTTCAAAACTTTCAACAAAGTAGTGTAACTTAAGCGTGGTAGAGACATGCAATGGAGATCCCCCCACTTTGATGCATTGTTAATTAGGTCAAATACCGCATAGGCCCTTTGTGCACCCTTTTGGTGCATGAATAAACAAAATGGCAGGCGGTTAGAGTTTGTAAAAAACAAAACAAAAACAGCAGGAAGAGAGATTGTTCAATGCAAATCGATTCACTGATTGCTTTTCAATTGCATACAGTGCAACAATTTGTGCAGGGTCGTTGGAATACACTGCGGCTCGTGACACCATTTTCACGTATCGGAACACTTTGAACTGTGGGCGCCGTCAGTGTACAGGATCGATTGAAAGCTCATCGTCAAGGTTAGTGAAAAAGAACCCCGACAACGGGTGCTCGGAACGCGTGGTCCTGAACTGAACCATTTTTCAAATAACTACCCCTTTTCCCTCCTACATCGCACCCACCGACCCCATCACCCAGAACCATCACTTCGGAAGATACGAAGCATCAATTGAAAGCATTAATAATTCATCATAACTTCCGAGTGTTATGGCACCACAGCTCCATTATAATCTCAGGCACGTGTCAATGCGGTTGTTGCTCAATCCCGTTTTGGTGTGGGAACGCGCCGTAGAAGTGTGTTCCATGTGTGTGTGTGTGTGNCTACATCGCACCCACCGACCCCATCACCCAGAACCATCACTTCGGAAGATACGAAGCATCAATTGAAAGCATTAATAATTCATCATAACTTCCGAGTGTTATGGCACCACAGCTCCATTATAATCTCAGGCACGTGTCAATGCGGTTGTTGCTCAATCCCGTTTTGGTGTGGGAACGCGCCGTAGAAGTGTGTTCCATGTGTGTGTGTGTGTGGTAATGGCACGGCAGTATCACTTTTCTGAACAGTTCCAATAACTCACACACTACCAAAACTACCTTCGGCGTTTTTTTTTGGGCTCTTTGCTTCAGTTTCAGTCCATCAGAGTGGCATGAAAAATACATACCCACCGATTGATTGACAGCTCAAACCGCTACCGATGACAGATCGGTGTCATGTAGTGGCAACAGCCACCCACTACGGATACACTCACAAACCCGTACCGTTTGACAGCGACTAGGGATATGTGTTGCTTACCGGAAATAGAGACCACAACACACACACTCAAAAAAAAACTTCCATAAAATCATCTTCCACATGGCGGACCGGTTGTAGAGAAGTTGAAAAAAAAATTGCACCAAAAAAAACATTAATTTAGTTTGCAGTTTATCGACTCACGATCACGCGACATGGTTGCATTATTCATCGAAGAGAGCAACAACAACAAAAAAAACCCTTTCCTCTCGGGAAAAAACTTTCAATCATCCACACACAAAGTAAGTTTCGATGCCGTTGCTGCAGTGGCAAAATGGTAAGAAAATTCGAACTGCCACAGTGGTGTGTGACAAAGTTTCTTCCCACTCCACCCCCACCAGCCGTAACCCAGCGTAGGGGCAACAAAGTTGTCCAGCTCGATAAGAACGGAAAGGTGGTGAAGTTTTTTTTTCTTTCGTGAATGTCCCCGCTAAACTGCAGCTAAGTAAGCATCAAAATTTGATTACGCTCGTATGAGCGTTTCGGTGTGGCATGGTAAGGTGTACCTTGGTGCACAACGAATTCCTTCATGCTTCTGTACCGACAGTTGCAGTTGTCTCGTACAGCTTCTCGGTTTTCCTATTTGCCTACGTGACGCTGTGACTCTCTCGCAAAACTACGCGAATTTCACAGCCGAACAAGGCTACCGCTCTGCACGCTGATCGATGAGAGCACAAACTTTGACGGTGTGATAAGCTGGCAGAAAAGTTTTCTGACCAACTGGCAAAAGTTGGTTCGACAATGTTAAGGATTAGATTCAGCTGCCGGCTAGCTTATGTGGAAGAAAATTCGTGCTCGATTGACACACAACATTTGCGTACTCGATTGAGCAAGTACAGAACAGAAGTGGTAAGAAAATTATCTTTTCAAAGCAAGACTTCCTTTACGCTCTCAGTTAAATTCTATTAAATTTACCACATTTCCACAGTACGGTCATCTCGTCCCGTATCGTTCCGTTCCATCGTCAAACTATTATTTGAGAATACTTGCCACGCTACCGAACGGCAAGGCGCGAAACAACAGTTTCCCGAATTAAATTATCATTTTGCTTGCCATACCGACCAAAAACCGGGGAACGTGCTCAGCAACTCTTATCGCCAAAATCCTTCATCGTTTCGTCGTAACATGTCACCGGACGCAACTGGCCAGCTACAGTCCGGTCCGACACGGATTGGTCCCAAACTTTCCGCCAGTATATGATCACGTGAGCTTTCGCCCAGTTTTGCCAATTTGATGCTAAATAATATCATTCACTCCGTACTTATTTATTCATTAGCTTCTGTAGATTTTTCCCTCAGTTTATTATTCATAGGATCTCATGTGGTAAATGCGTTTGCCGTTCGCTTTTTTTTTTGGCCGGATTTTGATTCCTCCAGCCCGTACGCCGGTCGCAGCCGGATTGAGCCGTGCGACACGCTATCGAGCCCGGCATTTGGAACGAGCTTACGCTTCTCTAATTCATTTGTTGGAGAAGGATTTGAGACTCATTTTGCCATTGTTTTGTCGTTTTCTTCAATTTTTTTTTCCCGTAGTGCGTGTGCGTCGGGCGTGTGCTTCGAAACGTAGTCAGCCTTCATTATGGTGAATGTTTGAAATCCCGTCGTGATTGAGTGAAGCGCCATCCTCCTGTCAGCCCATATCCATCAGCCAAACGAGGCTGGGCAAGGTTTTTGTTTCTGTTCTGTTCGCAGGCCAGTCAAAGGGGGCGGTAGAAAATAAAAACCACCCTACTTTAAGCTGTCTGACAATCCGAAGGCGGACACGGCTTTACTAAGCCATCCGAAGCCGAAACGGGCCCGACCGGTAAGACAGGTTAGCTTCAAGCGAATGAAGTTGTTGCTGATGAAAGTCCTTCCGCTCTCCGGAGCGAGCGTTCGTGCGGACGACGCTGGACTCGAATTGGTTTGCTGCGTAAGCTTCGTCCCGTAGAAATTATAGTGTTTGCCAGTGTTTGCCTCGTACCTCGTACCGCGGGGAAGAAAACCTCCGTGCTAAAAAGCTCCCTTAATCTCTTGGGAATGTGGGCCTACGGTACGAGCAGCCACAGTCCAACGAGCTAAAGGCTTTTTCCTGTTGGTTGTTCCGTTTTTGCTATATTTTTATGTTTCAACCTTTCCGAACATAGCAGCTGTTTTTTTTTTGTTTTCTTGCGGAACGAGATGAGAAAAGTTCGCTTAACGCTTTAAGCAACAACTAGACCAATCCTTGATGAGTTTATTTTTGTTCCATCCTCTCTCTCTCTCTTTTTCTCTTTTCTTTGTTTATTCTCTTTCGTTTCGTAATTTTCAGCTCAAAAATAAGATTAAATTAGTCTTAACCGATTATGGGCTGAACATAACAGGGCCCATATAATGATTAAGCTTTAAGCTTGTAGTGAGAGCTAGCATTAGCTGTCTTTTCCCTTTAAATTGCCCTCTACAATCCACAATGATTGGAATTTACAATCAAAATTGTCTTAAAAAATATTCTTTAAATGATGTCACGTTTCTTGGGCATAATTTTTAATTTGAAAATCGTTTATTGGGAATGTTAATTGGGGTTTTGATAAGTGTGACAAAGCATTACTTACTTAATGATAGCCTTTTTTGAGCACTGATATCATACAGTTTTCAGCACTGTTTTCATAAAAACATTTTCAAAAAAAAAAACAATTAAAAAATTGAAAATCTACAATATGTAGAAGAGACAACGCAACCTCGTACCATTTATCTTTATCATACTGCTATCCTATCGCAATAGCACCGATTATCTTCCGTTGTCCCTTTATCAACATAACTCAATGAGGGATGTTTCCAAATCAAACAAATACCATTTTAATTAAGCACACCGGTCGAAACCACCAAACGTACGCGCCCGTTCACCATCCAACCAAACAACAGCGAAATCAGATCACCGGATCAGGTTCCTGTTCCAATTTCCCGACTACCATCGCTTCCCCTCCCTCCCCGTACCGCTAACTACTATCCAAATTTCATCCACGCTGGTTGCAAACAATCCTGACCCCATGATATTAACCCACTCGAGTTTGCCTCGTGGCGCAAGTGGCGGCAAGCACCCACAGCGAACCGTATTTCAAATGTAATTATCAAGATGAAGGCTTTAATTGCACCCGGTGTGCATACGAGATGCACTCGTAGCGCCGGTCCACCAGTTCCATCCGAACAATCCGTGCCCCAAAAACACGCGCAGCACAAAACAGGTAAGGTCAGCATTACAACGGTTCCGATTGGTTAAATCTCACCATCGGGGAACAGCACAATCGAACAAGCATGTAGTGCTGAGTGAAAATCGCAATTTCCTCCTCCCGCCCTTCGTCCAATGGCTCCAATCTTCTCAGCAACCAGTGCACAATTTTCACGCAAACCCGGGCCGCTTTTCGGTGCGGGAATTCTAACATCCGAAAAATCGAACCAATCGACCGAACAACCGGCTAACCAACCGTACAAACACGCTCTGCCGCTCTCGCTTGGGAACCGGGCGCTGCACTCAAGCACGATTCCGTATTCCGGCGGTCAAGTTGTTGCATTCGGGCTGCATACTAATGGCAAAGCGAGCGCATCAAATCCGCC
>CM028125.1:14750454-14790407 GCA_016254315.1 Anopheles parensis | reverse complement strand
CGTACAAACACGCTCTGCCGCTCTCGCTTGGGAACCGGGCGCTGCACTCAAGCACGATTCCGTATTCCGGCGGTCAAGTTGTTGCATTCGGGCTGCATACTAATGGCAAAGCGAGCGCATCAAATCCGCCACTCTCCACCTTCTCCCATGCACTTGCTTGGCCTGGAATGGAGCGGAGCTGGGTTAGCATATTTCGGTACAATTTGGAAGCAAATAAAGCTCACATAGACAAACCCAAAAGAAAGAAAAATGAAGGGAAGCTAACCTCTCACATACTGCTATCGCATTTTAAACACACTACAAGTGCACAGTTGGTGGATTTTGAATCGATTTTATAATTTTGTATGTACGCGATTTGAACTAACAGTTGATTAGGGGTTAGTTCAGCGGGCCAGGAATTCTGGGGCATTACAGATTTACGCACACTTGATCACTTTGTGCACAAACCGGATGGTAGCGCCCGGTTTATGCACTTGCACTTGATAATGAAAACGATCAATGCAATGTATTGATTTAGAAACAATATTATCTTATTGCTTTTACGTGCGCAACAGTGCAAATGAAATTCAATTGCATTTGCAGTCATGTACGAAGCCTCGTTGATTTAGGTTTTATGATCATGCGGATACGGAGTATTCTTTTAAATTCTTTTTGGGGCAGGAAAACATTTCATTTGGAAAACTATTTTGATACTATAGCAGTCAATAATAGTTTGATGTAAGGTAATCCTAAGAATTTGTTTTTCTATTTACTTTAGGACGGATAGGTCGTACCATCAATATGGTTTCAGGAATAAACGTTCGAAGATATCCATCCTTTATATTGAAATACCTTGTTATTGGTAGACAAGTTCAATTTCGATTTCGAAGCTTCGATTTGAAGAACAGCTGTCTCTGTCCAGTAAATTTATTGGATTGCCTAAACTACTACAAGGAAGTGGTCTCAGCGCCTTTCTCATACCTACCAATGTTATGAGAAATAATGGATACTTGCTTTAAGCAGACGATATCCAACTGTTTCTTCCCATATTTTCGATAATTGATAATTGTACACCTCAAGCTTATCCTGACTCTTTCTATTCGTGGTTTGTGTCTCAATAGCTTTTGAGCGCCCAAATGTATGCAAACCTGTAACAAACTATTCTAAATACAACTCTCGTATTGAAAGAATGTTTCTAGTAAAGAACCTTGGTGTATTGGAGAAGACATTCTGAAATTATATAGAAGTTCTGGATATTTTTTTGTCGCATGTCTGCTGATACTCTCCTCTGTCTAAAGGTCCGTTGTTGCTCTTGGATTAGGTCAACTCTCAAGTATATCGGTGAGAATTGAGTTCAGCTGAGGTCATCGCCATTCAAATAATAGTGAGCATCACAGAAAAAATTGTCACAAAGCAATAATTTTCGATTTCATCATCACTTCTGTACCTTGTAAAATCAAAGATAATATTATACAATTAACATTAATTTTTGCCACAAGAACTTTCCTTCCCGTTGCAACCGTAGCCTTCAACACTCATCATCAGACGCCTTCGCTTCCTTAAAAACACATTTCTACACCGTATCAATTATTCACGCCAATGAATTATACAATCAAACACTTTCCATTTCCATTCTGCAGATACTCAGCAATACCATTTCAGCAAAACCCAGGAAGTGCTCCATTAACAGTGCTTATTCCACTCAATTACACACCTTGAGCAAATGGAACGAAACGGAAATCAAGCCCGTACCAGCCTGTATCTATCGATTATCCTTTTCGATACAAGTAGCGCAACATTGGCAAAGCTTACGCTCGTTGCTTTTGCCGTCGATAAATCTTACCCCCAGCCCACGTTCAATTTCCCACCCCGTGAACTTCGGGTTAAATCGAAACAGAAGCCACATTTTCAATTAAAAACGCAAACTTCCACTGCATAATTACACCTCTAATAGCACAACACAGCGTGGAATGTTGTTAAGATGTTATTACATCCTTTTCTCTCGTTCCCTACCTCATTTGCGTGCTTCTACACTCTCTTTTGTGCCTGAAACGAGTGTAAATTAATGTATCAATTTCTCCCTCGGGGCGGGGTAAGAATTGGGTGCAGACTTCTCACCCGGCATACTAGCATACCACCACAATGAGTGCTACCGAGTGACCGGATGCACTTCAAGTGGAAAATGTAATGTAACAATAGCTTCCCAATTATCTATTCGGCAAACTCTGCATGGAGTTCTTGTTTTTCCTGTACCTTTGTTTTTTTTTTGTTTTTTCATCAGCGTTCCCGGTACAGTTGCCGGTTTTAGCTTCAGTCTTCGGGTCTGAGCAACCCACCAAAAACACGATTCCCTTACTTCAATGGCTGACCACGCACACGAAAAGTGTTGCTTTCCGGAAGTACCCACACCACATAGGAACTATAAATGTTTGTGTATGCGAGCGAGAGAGAGAGAGAGAGAGTTAGAGTTGCACTCGGTTGAACTTTGAAGTGTGCTTGAACGTTTTGCGGTTACTCGGTAACCAGAAGCGAGTTTCGACACTCCCGAACGGTATTAGGAAATTCTACCCTGAATGGCATCGTATGGTGATCGAGAAGTTCAGGAACACACACTGCTGTTATAATGCTATGCCTGCTGGGCCGGGCAAAAGGGGGAACTTGTACGGAGAAATTGAGAAAGTATGGCACTGCATTTTTTGGCCACTCTCCTCCTTCCTCCCCTAACCCCCCTCCGCTTTTCCCCTAGCCATTCAACCATCTTGTCCAGTGAGACGATTACACAGCCGCTTTCAGGGTCGTAGAAAAACGCATGGAACAGTGGAGCTAAAGTTTCGACCGGTGGTAAGGATGCAACATAAAATTATGCCACACATGGTGGCCCAGAGTACGGGCGTCCATTTTCCCGTCCACGTATGTGTGTGTGTGTGAGTGCACGCGTGTCTCAGCTTTTGGAATGTAGTGCAAACATACAGGAGAAAGTTATTTTAGTTGCAAATATATTCAACACATAGTCCACATTCGTTCGGGCGCGTTTAGCTGAAGCCCAAATTGCATAAAAAGGAAACCCCTTTTGCACGTACTGGCAACCGTACGGTGCCTAGTGCCACGAAGCACGGGTGACGGTAGGATTTCCGCTTGGGAAAATTCGAATTTGCGTTTCAGCAAAATTTTGCAACACTGTTTGTGAGTGTGTTGCCGAACTTGTGTCGAGCACTAAATTATGAGCTCAAAATCATTCCTTCCACTGGGCGATGGAATGGGTTTGGAAAGTAAGGGGAGAGTGTTGGTGGTGTGAAAAAATAAACGCAACATGGGTAGGAAAAAAAGGCACTACCATCGCGGTATGAGTATGGGGTCGGGTTTTTTTTTGTTAACCACCGGTGTGAAAGTGGGACACGATTTTATGAAAAACGAGCTCGTTACCTCTGTATTATCAGCGACTGGAAAGCGGTTGACCTGATGGCGAGAGTTTGTGGCGCTTGTGGGTAGTTCCAAGCTCAAACGGCTCAAATGGATAAACGACCAGCACGGTACAGCTGCAGTACGTACGTGGCACCTTCGACAGTATGTTTTTCGTAGCTGCCAGTTTTGTAGAAAACTTAATTGCGATACTCCAAGGAAAGCATAAGTGTAGCTGAAACAAATTAGAACCGCTTCATAACCGCTTTGTAGACAGATTTCTGCTCAACGGCAGCATAAAGTTCCTGGTACTGCCAGCTGGTTCACATCCAGCACACTTGCCAATGGGAAATAAAAACAGACACCTCGGGGCCGATCGTACGATCACATCAGGTGAAACCATTAAGGTGTGTACAAATATCAAACGATTTAGCATAGTAACAGCAGAGCGCACATACCTGCTCACCAGGCATGCCAAATCCATCAATCAATCCATCAATCAGTCAACCGATCAATCAATGCTTTCGCACAAATGTTACCGCGATATTAATGCAAGACCGCGCACACCTACTACCTACCTCGGCAGCGTGTGGAGTATGATTTCGATTGCGTATTTTCTTACACCAACACCTGTCAACTGGGTCTCCCCTCCATAACCCTCCATCCATACCCCTCTCAATCAGGGACGTCGGTGCTTAATCACAAGTAACACTTTAGCCGTAATGAGTTGCGAACGTGTGAAGAGCGTATTGCGCGATTAACTGCAAAAATTTGCTGCAAAATTACAACCAGTTTTCTGTTTTTAAATTTAATCGTTTGTGTCATTGATATAATTTACTGCTATTTTTTATCGAAAGAAAAGTACACCAGAAATTAAATATTATTTCCAATTTGAATATACCAAAAAAAAGTTTCACAATCTAATTTCAATGTGAGTTAAAGTGTATATTTCCATGCTTAAAGCAATAGAACGAGAGTAAAACTTAAAAGGTACTGGGCGCCTCCATCGTTGTAACGAAGGAAAATATAAATGAATATTTCATGTATTCCCTAATGAAAGGCAAACGACCGAAGAATGAAAAAAAAATAAACGCATTTTTTATAGTCATTTCGTTTGCCGTAAAAAAAAACGTCTCTTTAAGATTGTGTAAAATACGTAATATTTCCATGCTCTATAGAAATCTTGATTTCACTGTCAAACAACTCTGAACGTTTGTGACCAATGTACCAGAAGAAGAAAAAACATGATTATCTTTAGCGTACATTATCTTTCCCCTCTAACATACAACTCTTTCGTGCTTAATGATTTGTCGTTTGCTCATTGTCAACGAGCCTATCGTTCGAAATTCCACGAACATCACTGCCGAAATTGAACATACCAGACGAAACCGGTAGCAAAACATTGACGATTGTCCATTATAAAATATTCCTTTCCAGTTTACGTACTTCCAATCTCCGTTACGTTTAACCTAGCGCAAGCAAATACTGCTTCCCATCATTGCATTTTACCACAAAAGCTCACTGATATTTACGCCAACCAGCAATGCCGCAAATGCTTTCTTCCCTACCGTAAGACGCGAATCGGTACGAAATCACTTATTCAAATATTTTCTCCCATTACTCCACTCCCTTTTTCCCATTCCTTCCTCCACCGCATTCGATTTGCTACGCAACAGCGCGGTAGCACAGACAAAAAAAAGCAAAATAATTTGAATAACAATCTCACCCGCACCGGTGTGCACCAAAGTGCCGGATCCGTTTCAAACCATTTTTCGCAACACCAAACCCCTCATTTGTTGCCCATTATACGTCCGAATGGCGACAAGTAGGTCGAGTATCGGCTGCGGCCTTATTCAAACCGGCATCATTATCATCATCTTATGATTGGAATCATCAGCATCGTCAGTCGACGACGTCAACGTAGGAGCAAACGTAAAACGGAAGCGTAAGAAGAGAGAATGGCACGGGAAGAGGGGGAGGGGGAACAGCAATGAATCGAAATCCTGCAAAATCAACTCCGATTTCCGGTGGCTGCCTGTGTCCCTTGCAGCAGTTAACACAATTTCGATCGATTTGGGGTGGGGTGGATGGATGGCAAAATTCGATAAATCCGGTCAATCAACGGTTCAGGAGTTTGGTTGGGGTAAATTGCACGGGGAACGAAACTGAGAGGAAGGATGTTTTTACTACCGAAGCCTTCAGTTCAGTTAACAAATTTTGAGTCGTATTGGTTTTCATTCAATTCTTCAGAATTGTGGCATCATTGGAGAGTATTATTAAATTTATTCTTTTTCTTGGGTTTTTTTTTCTTTTACGTGTGAAATTTTTCATGAACTCTAGATAAAACAATAATTACAAATATAAACAGGAAAACCATTTAAAAATACCTTACTATTATTAAATATCCCTTATCATTCCACCTTCACGGGTTATCAACCGCCATTAATTACAGGATCAATAATTTACCACTGGAAAAATGTTCCCATTTTGTTCTACCAAGCAAAAACACAAGTTTCGAATTAACAGCAGATAACACCTCCCAGAGAATTATAACCTATATTTAAGGTGACACTCACAGATCGTTATCAATAGACCCGACCGGAACGGCCCTTCCAAGGGTCAATTAAATTTAATTACACCTGTTCCGTGAAAATTTTCGTTCCATCCCCACATTCCTGTATTTTCCTTGGTGGCGTCATATTTCTGAACGCAAGATAAATGTATTCGCACAAACCACTGGACCTCTAGAAATTACACCCGAAACACCTGCCAAAACAAACCGTGTCCGTTCCTCTTTCCTTGACCACTGATTGATTGAGTTTGCCTTTGATGAGCTGCAAATTAGTTAGGAGAAATTACACCGGCAAACATCGGTTATCGATTTCCGGCAACAATTTCTGGACAGTAAACCCGGAACTCGGTTCTTGTTTGTGTAAGATTGCATCGTACGGGTTTTTGGTTGAATGTTTACGGATTTTGTTTCACCCCGAAACATGAAACCGAACGGTAGAAACTTCAAAACGATTGATGATCGGTTGATATTGAGAGTGCCTTTATACACGATATAACCTCAAATTTGTGTGTTTTTCAATGAATCGCTTTGAGGCGAATGAAAAGAGAAATGTCTTATGGATACAGTTAGATATAATGTTGATGAGAAAATTATCCCAACATCTGAGTCTCAATAAAGCTTACCA
The DNA here is from genome assembly GCA_016254315.1 of Anopheles parensis. Taxonomy (NCBI): domain Eukaryota; kingdom Metazoa; phylum Arthropoda; class Insecta; order Diptera; family Culicidae; genus Anopheles; species Anopheles parensis. Next base: position 14,783,832 of record CM028125.1, on the reverse strand, counting down.
CCAATGAGCGTACAGTTTGCGAACAGATTTGACCAACTTCAACAGACAGGTGCTACACTCTGATAAAACATTTCACCGAAAACCACCTTACCAGTCAGTTAGACTGCGACTAGTGAACCGTAAATGAGACGAAATGAAATAAGATGATACGTTAACCGAAGCTGCACGTTCTACAAACTCAGAACTCCTGCTCCCTGCTGTGTTTGTGTACGCAAAGCCAATCGAGCCAAACCCCTGGTAAGAATCCCGAAACCCGACACACGTTCGGTGACTTCATTTCATTGCTAACAGCTCCATTCGCTTTCAACTACCGTGCTCGGCTCGGTCTCGAACCATGTGGTGAAGGAACGACGAAACAACTCATAAAAAAATAAAGTTATGCTCTTCTGCTGCTCCTGAATATTGATCATGCCCCTTTTTGCACGAGTGTCTTGTACTTGGAGCATCTCGCCCGTGTGTTGCCAGTCACACCTTGGTGGTTTAGCACTTAGTCATCAAAAACGATGAATGGCGGCTACTGCTCGACGTCCAAACCGAAAAAAACAGAGAAGAACCTCCACGTGCAAAACCAAAGTGGAAGCTAATGCGCTTTACTTCACTCGTTTGCCAAGCTCGTCACGAAAGCTCATCAATTGATGAGGAATCAAAATCCCACACCACAGGCGAAGGATGTGCAGACATAAAACCCCCAGCACGGCGCCATACTACAGTGTGGGGTTTTGAATCTTTTTTTCTGTTTTTTTTGGTAACCAAACTGTTAAAGGAACATTTACACCAAGCTAAAGTGAAAAGTTACGTGCACATTTGGCGCAGTCAAGTGGTGCAACTACCACAGCAACACGCCACACGTTCGGAGTTGGGTTTTATTGAAGTCTTTGGACATTGGTTCTTGAAGATTGGTCCTTGGGAAACCCCGAAACAAAACACTATTTCGGTAAGTTCAATGATGTGTGCGTGTGTGTTGAGTAAAGCGCATTCTTGCGGAAACCTCGAAAAATAAAATTCCTGCTCGGAGTCACTATGGCACCACTCTGCTCGGACGATCGATTTCACGTGCTATCGGGTTTTTCCAATCAACCGAAGCTATCCGGCGTGAATAGCAATTGAGATGAGCGCGTTTTGGCGAGCGTTTATTAGCTTCCATTTATTGACTGGGGTTGCCCACAGTGTGGCGGTGTCTGCTTAACGGGGTCTGTTTTGGAACATTGTTTTCATTTTGAATAAGGTTTATGGATATTGTAAAACTCTTGATGAAATCGTGTAACAATCTCACAGACCAATGACTGCCCTATTCATCGGTGTGGTAAAAACAAGATGCTTAAAGCTGAGGAATAATCAAACTGATAGAATAGGTTTACGACGACCATAGAAGATTGTTTTAACTCCTCATTCTTCCTTAATGTGCTCTAACTACCACTGTCGATCTAGATAACTTGGGTGTGTTCAGCCTATCAGCCGCCATATTTCTATTTCTAGCCGAATGATGGACTAGCGTCTTAATGTATCTACTATTTCCTCAGTCCAACTCTCTCTCTCTCTCTCTCTCTCTTGTTGGCTTTTATGACCTCTAAGATCACATCGCCCATTTCTGGCTAACTACACTTTTCTTTAAAATTACAAAGTAAATAGAGCATAAGTAATTATACTAAAATACTAAATAATTTTCGATGGAGACGCCTGGTACTTTTGAAAAATGTTTTTTTTTTGCTTGGTTAGAACGGCCAGTCCATATTAAGACTTATTTTTAGCATGTAGCTGGATAGTCAGTTCTAGCTACGGGGGAACGGTCCGGATGGGATTAGATCCCCGGTCCTACCGTGTAAACCAGCGTGGTTTTCAGCAAATAAGTTCCAATGGATAAAAAAAAAATAGGGTTTCTAAGCAATCTGAACCATTTTAGCAGAAAAACAATATTAATAAGCTAACTCTATCTTTTTTAAGAGACAGCTTGCTGAAACATCATTTTCAACACTCTTCCCCGTTTTCAAACCATAAAATAGATTTACATTCATACGTCTTTCGCAAAGTACCTTTTCCATTTTGCTCAAAAAACAAATCGCCACTTTCTTACAATCCTTCCCCCAACAAACAAAAAAAACCAGACACACAATTCATTCACTTACTTACACGTCGACCCATAATGCATCCGCGACATCCATCGGGAGTTCTTTCTTGAGAGCATAACATACATTTTTTAACTCGAAACCATACCCCAAAGCACCGCTTCCGTCCGTGGGATGATAAAAGAAAACCTCCAAAACAAAACCAGCAGACAACATCGTTTGGAACCCGTTTCGTACCCATCATCAACACACACGTCCGATACACAAGCATGGTACCGCTTACGCCACAAGCCGATTGTGTCACCCGTACACCCAACGGGGGTCTACCGCTGGGGGTACACCAATCCCTTAATGTCGTGGCAAAACCGAAACGGTCTGATTCGCACACAGATTTTACGCGCCGCTCTTGGGTACAAAAGTAGTACACAAACGTACAGAAGAGTAATATAAACTGACAAACGACAATGGAGCAAGAGAGAAAAGTGAGAAAGGGCAAGAACAACATAAACATACACCACTCAAAACAACCAGCAGACAAGCGGCAGTGTGGATGTCTCTTGAGGATCAGATCGACTTGCAGGGTGGGGAGTTGCATGAAAAATTCACGCTGTGTCTTTTCTTTTTCTTGATGTCCACCACCAGCACATGGGTCGAGCCTAAATATCGAATGGGCACCGTAAGAGACAATTGTTTTCCACACTTTGCCCATTATGATTTTCGTTTTTTCCCCTTTCTATCTCTCTTTCGTGTTCCATTCACTGAATTGCTGGAACAGAAGAAAAACTTTCGCACCATTTTGCAAGCTGCGTTCACATCGGGTCCATTTCGCATCGTGTGTCCACCGTACGTGGCATGTACCAATGGGTAGCTTGCTTTAGCTTCAACAGCATCCAAACAAAGTCCACAAAACACATATAAGGTAAGTTTTTAAAGTTTTTTTTGACTACCATTTCTTTAGTCAATTCAAGCACAGTAGCAGTTCTGCAGCAAAAAAAAATCCCATCTGCGTATCTTTCCAATTTCAACAAAAGCCACTATGAAGCAGCTATACAATTTGGCAAAACAAAATGTTGTACCATTTTGAATGTGAAATTTGGAAAATTTTAAAACAACACTACCCACATGTCGTCTCGATAAAAGAAGTGCAAAGTAGCAAAACTATATGACCTGTGACGATCGAGAACAACTGCCAAACAGGCGCATACCAGATGTGCAAAACTCACGCCCCGTGCAAAAGCTTATTTTGTTTCCCCCCCCAAACCTTTCGGTTCGGCATTTTGCCATCGCCCAGTTGTGTCTCTGTGTGGGGATGTTTCTTGCAGCAGACTATAGACGGGTATCCATCGGGAAAACCTGATTCCGACAACTCCAATCGTACAACCGATCAGAGGGGTGGGCGAAAAAGCGACAAAACCTTCCTTCCAATGGGAAGATATTTACCGTCCCTGATCAACCGTGGAAACACAGATCGGTTTGGGGGAGGGAGGGAAAAAAAAGGTCACCAGCGAGAACTTGTCGCAGCCAGAAACAATCATAGCGACAAAATGGCCACCACCGGTCCAGTCCGTTCTGCAACTTAAAGGCTCGTTTTGAATCGAATCCGGAACCACTCACGTACGGATAAACATTTATCCATAAGCAATCGTTTGGCTACACTTTCTCTCTCTCTCTCTCTCTCTCTCTTTCTCTCCGTCGATAGTTGATCCGTATCCGTTTGTACCCGTTTGTACGGTGTCAAGAAGCGCTGTTATCAGAAATCCTTTATAAGCGCTTCCGGAACACTTCCGCACGGTTTGCGTTTAGACCGTTGCTTGCGTCTCTTTTCCATTCCAATGATACACGATAAAGAATCTAATTGAAATAAATAAACACGGCATCGTCTAGATGATGCTTGGCCTGCACACTTTCATTATTTATGTGGTACCACCGTTTGCCATAAAAGTGTCATCTCTCCGATTATTGCGATTCCACACCCCCGACACGGTAGTGTAGATTTGTTTTTTTCTTTATTAATGTTATTGTTTTTTTTTTTTACTCTTCGGCTGGTAAACCCCGACTCGACCGGTCGTCCGAAAAAAAACCCACCAGCAGTCCATACCCGTGGCGACAGTAGATCTGAAATTCAATTTAAAACAAACATATCAATTTCCAACTCCAACTTCACAAGGCGCACCACCGACCGGATATTGTTGGGGTCGGATTCGGTGTAGAAGTTTTATGCGGTTCCTTCATTTTGAGCTTTTTTTTTATTCACTCTCAAACGCTTTTTGAATCGCGAGTTCGTCCTCTAAACCCGGTACGTTCCCCACACGACTGGTGACGACGGGTTTATGTTTTTTTTCTTTCACTCTGCAAACCGTAAACAGCCTCCATTTCCTTTTCTGGGCGATCGAAATGTGAAACGAAGCAAAAGGATACCATCGCGATGGTATCCCCCGAAACACAAGAAGGTAAGGTAAATGGCGTTCATTTTTTTTTATTTTTGTCTCTTTTTTCCCCGTCCATTTTATTCTCTTTACTTCTGTGTTTTGCTGTCTTTCTTTTTTTCTTCTTCAATATACAACAACACTCTTCCAGTAAGGTCGGAATCGGAGCGTGTCCTTTACAGTTTCCCGCACCACGTCTCATATGTCTACTCGACGGCGTTACGGCGCGGTGCTTTGCTTTTCCACACCGTAAAGTGTACGGTTAACATTCGCTTCTTGAGGATAATCCGACCAACAACATTTCGAACCCGTCCCGTTATTTTTTGAATTGCTTCGGGTTGCTGGAAGGTATGGAGGGGTGGAGAGAGGCGGGGGAAATGACCCTCCAGAGTAGTCTGGGTAGGCAATAAATCAAGCTTTTCACGCTTTAAGCTCTCTCGCACTCTCTACTACCCTGTTTCACTTTCCCATTTGCTTTGTCATTGCGTTCGGGGTCTGTGTGTCTGGCCGGTGTGTGTCTCTGTGTGCGTGTATGAAGTTTTGCAGTGAAAGCGAATTAAATTTACTTGTGTAATTAATGATGAGTTAATAAAATTTTACTTTAAAGCTACTATTGCACGCGATAAAAAATTATCGTTTTCACTCCATGCTTCCGACTCTTATGCTAAACGGTTATGTTGAAACACATTATTGCTTTTAAACCACTCGTCGCGCATTTTCGCTTCCCTCTTTCTAGTTGCATAAATTCTACACACTTTAAACTTAAACCATTCAAAGTTAAAGTGCCGGGAAAATAAAATGCCTCAAGGTCTAACCTAAACATCGATTAATGGTTACACACAGCCACACACAACTCCTTGACCCGAATCATCTAAGCCGCGGACGATTTCCGACCCACGCACCAAAAGTTTCGCTTCAAACGCATGTTTAAAGCTTATTTTCAAAAGCTCCTAATAGGTCGAAACTGTTGGTTTGTGAATTGTACGAAACACGCACGACGGGTTTTTAGGGAAGCGGGGGAGAATTGACTAAAAGCGGATAGAACTTTTTCAAGAGCCATGGATAACTTTACCGAGTTCTACTTTTTTTTGGTTTTGGTTTTGTTTTGTTTTTTTCCTCGTACCGCACAAATCTCGCCGTTACAAACATTCCGGTACATAAATCCGGCACCCGGTCTCGAAAAGGTGATGCTCAGTTTGTTTAGGGCACAGAAGAGATGTGTGTGTGTGAGTATGGACCAGTTTCTGTGTGTTTGTGATTATGTTTATGTGCCTGTGTATATATATTTTTTATTATTATTTTCATCAAAAACTCCCCATTCTGAAGTCTGGTAAGATGTGGGTCAACCATAGCAAAACAGCGGCAAGCGAAAGGTGTCAGTGAAGAAAAGTGGATTATTTTTCCTATGTTTTGTTCGGTTGGTACGAAATTTGTAAACGCTCCCGTAGAATAAATTAGGTTTGCAAAAGCATGCCGGGAGCGATTTCGCACAATACGCACAACGGAGGAAGAAGAAAAAAAGTACAGCCAAAAACAATTATTCATCCACTTTCAGGCTGGATTTCAGGTGAAGGTTATTATTTAAATTTTAAACATTTCCATGATACCAGAATGGTAAAGAACTTGTCTAATCCCCCTCTCCTTGGCTCACCGACCGAAACCCCATCAAAAGCTTGGGCCCAGAGATTGGGCGAGCAGGTGGCTCATTAGTTTTAATGCATTCCATTTACACAAACGATTGCGAAAGATTTTGTATTATGTGCTAAGAAGTCGACTTTGTGAACCTTTACCGTAAGATACCTTTACGGTATTGGTTTATTCATTGTTTGGGTAACAATTTTTCTTTATCAAAATCATTGTTATTCATTTCTACGATAAAATAAATTGATACGATACAAACGTTTTCGAACGATGTTTAAAAATTATTTAAATTATTGTAAAATATATTAAAAATAGTAATACAATTTCGAAAAGATCTATGAAGATAACAGTGACTACCTTCACAGGTTTACGTAGGGAAAATCCTCTAACACATCATCAGAACTATCCATCAACCATCATCATAATACCTAGTTTAAATTCTCAGAAGTAACCATGCTACCAAAACCAAACTTTTGAAAACAACATCAAACTGACCAGACTCTTAGGAAAATTCTCCGAATTATAACTTCATCATTTTTAGCGTCACTTTTGCTGTGGCATTGTTTTGTTTGTGCAAACTTTGCTAAAGTTCCACCGAAAGCGCTTTCATTACGCACGACCGCTGAAGGAAAAAGGTGAAACCACAAACACAGGCAAATTGCTGTTTAATCCACCATCATCAGGCGCGCTAATGGAACGGATCAGCCACGGTCTTACAATACCAGCCAGCGAACCGCAAAGTCATTTGCTACTTATCAATCGACAGCCACCGTCCATCGATGACATCCGCCGCTCACTGGCACGGGTTTTGGATGCCGGTGAAAACGCCCATCTCTAATTACACTCCATCATCTAATCCCTCCGTCCATTGTTTGGCGCTTGGAAGAAACCACCTTCTGCCCTCGCAAACGCTTTTCCGATAGGATGTAACCGGTCGTTCGCTGTTGCTCTTGACGGTCGGGTCAGCATTTAATTAGGTAAGCAAAACTGGCAAAACCGACACATTTAAAACCTCCTGGGGGTGCCACGGGAGGGTAGTCACTTGAGCGCAGTCTTCCGCTAACGGGCGAACAGGTGGAACGAACGGGAAGATTCGCTTTGGTCTAAGGGTGGTTCCACCGTACCACCCAAGAAAGCCACACAACACTACCAAAACGGACACCACCGTTCCAGGAAGCGTTCATGCTGAGCTAGCTCCGGTAAAACAAAGGAGTGATTATGACTTTACCAGCTACTAGCGTACACTTGCGTCTGCTGGTGCGCTCGAAACAAAAGGGACGCACACAGCTTCCGAAGGGATCACCGAGACACTTCCCCGGGACAGGGAGGTTGCTTAATGAGCAGTGAAATGGTATACAGTGTCCGCTGTGTCCTGTAGCTGCCTGCGAACAACCGTTCACACAGCAACAGCTGCCCCGGTGCCCTGGTGAAGCGTGCCTCTGTTTGGACTTTCTCACAGGACTTCAGCATCACAAAGAGCGAAAGGTCATACAATCCTAAAAGTTCCGTACCCATCTTATGCGCCCACTTGGCTGAGTCTAAGCTCTCTACACTGCAAGGGGCAAAAATGGTCCACAGTGGATTTCAAACAACGTTCCCGAACTCCGACAGTCACCGCTTAAGTTGGATGATGCAAATCTTGGGAACGGGCTTTTTGAATAGCAAAACTAGTATAAGAACCTGCATCAGAACTGGGTCGGAAATCGCTTTCCAAGCCATGCTCGAGATTTCTTCCCCCGTGGGCATTAATCCTGCCGGAGATGTCACAACCGGTTTTTAATCGCTAACATGCTCACCCACTTGATGATAGTAGTACAAACCCTTACCCCCGCATACATTATGGTTTATTGGAGAGATGGAGAGAAACTCCCGAAAAATATGTATACATATATACCTTGCGCCGGTTTTACAAGAATGTTGATAAAAATAGCTGACCTAGTTTGCAGGCTGATGCGAAAAGCGAAACTCCTTTACTGAGGGTATTTCTGCACTTTAATGTAGTCGCGATGTCCTGAAGCGGGACTCTGCAGAAAAAGCCTTTTGCCTGCCCGGGATTTGTGTTTTTCTTTACACATTCACTTCACCTTTCCTTTCTATGGGAGGATATTGCTGCTTGAAAAATGCACTCACACACACACATACACATACACATTTACCACATTACACACACACACAATGCGGCTTTTATGGTATAGAATTCTTAAGAACAGCTCTTCACAAGAATGCGCTATCCTTACGAGCCGGTCATCACTAGATTGACGTTACTCTGATTTAAAGCAACACAACACACACGCGTATCTGTCAACGTTTGTACCACGGTGATGACACCTCACTTTACTCTGCTGCTGGTTTTGATAAACAGACGCACACTAATCCAACCCCGTGAAACATTCCGCGAACCGTCACAAAACTGTCAACACTCACTAGTTTCTAGTTGCGATTTTTTCCAACTCGGGAAAAACGTCCACAGCGCTAGAGCGTTTATCTTTCAGTACTCACACCCAACAAGCGATAACCTGAAATTAGGTAAATGATTTCAAAACAACGAAACAAAACACTTACAGCATAAAGCTAAACCAATGTTTTATTTTTACATTCGCCAAAAACAGTTCATTTCCCCCCGTATTTGGAAACCTTCGATCGCGATCTTCGATCTTAAGTGATTCTTCTATTTTATCTAGAGCATTCCATACCATCCAAACATCCTTGCAAAGAGGGGGCACATGAACATTCTTTTGAACTGCCATACTACAAAAAAGAATCGCACTTTACATAAAAGAAAAGTCATTCCCATTCAAACCAACCATTCCCTTTCCCTGTCTTTGCGTTCCTTTTCCCTTTGCCTGATCAGTTCGCATCGCAGCGAAAGCACACAACAATTTCGTTATGCTTTTTCGAGATTCTTTCCAGCTGCCTGTGCGTTAACGAGCGTACCATCCTACCCCTACTGCTTACACCCATCCCCAATCGGGCCCTTATGCCACGGAACCATCCGAATGCTGCCTGCAGGTTGGTGTGATTATTTTTATTTTATCTTCTCTGCAGGCTTCAGGCTTTCCATTCGCGTTCGATTACTACGTACCAGTGCCGGTCGGAAGACGGTTGTACCATTACGGTTTCCGGGCGTTTATGGTTTATTATTTTTAGCGGAGAAAGTTCTCACCACCCGCTTACGATAACGGTGGGGCGGAAGGGCGAAATGCGTAACCGTAATGCAAACGAACGGTGGTAATGATAACAACGGAACGCCCCGATTGTGGGGTATCGATTTCAAATTTTAACAGCTCACCGGCCAAGCTGATTGAATTATCCGGAGCAGGTTTTAGTGTGGCCGTGGCAGTACCAGTGGTTGTGTTTGTATTACGCAACGACAGTCGCCACGGAGTTCCACCGTAGCCAGACACTGTTTCGGCTGTGGTTGATTATGCTTTTTTTTTGGATTGCTTTTTCACTACGCACTCCTTCTTGTGGAGTTGATTTATTCATTACGAGGTTCCGAACTTCACACCCAATCACTCAAGCTTACTTCTACTGTCACCAAAAACCGGATGCGATCAATCGGGATTTTTAAGGTATCTTCCGCATATATTGTACATTCACTTTATGCTATAAAAACACATCCCATTACTAGATATGATAGATTCAGCGCTATTCCCATTTAGGGAAAGTGGTAGTTTTTTTTGCCATTTCCAAAACTAACCTCCACAATCGTTGCTTTCTATTCCATTTCACTGGCCCAACACTGTAGCAGATGGTAAAGTTGCGATTGTGCGAACCATCGCGGGGTGGAACAATATAACGTACCCGAACGATAGGCCACGGGTCACGTCAACCGATAACGACCGATAACGACACTCCTACCAGTGGGGCTGTTACACCGACGCGGGATGTTGCCAAACTGGCGAACGTTTCAGCATCCGTGCCGAATACGCGTTCATCCGAGGGTTTTTTTTTGTTGTGTGTCACACTTCTGCTCCCTTGTTAGGGATAGGGAATATTTCCCGAAAATTTTCCACTCGGATCGTAATGTTGCCGACTTCGGAACCGAGTAGGTATCCATTTGTGGGAGAGCATTACGTGAACAAACGATGAGATGCTGTGAGAGATTTTGCAAGATGTGCTCTCGGGGAAATGGGATGGTTAGCATAAACTACAACGGTGAGAAGCTGGTGCTATTGATGGATGCAGGAAATTTGCGTTAGTTTGTAATGACAATCACTACGAAATACTTTCGGATTTTTTCGGCTTTGTTGTGGTCTACGCTTTTTTAAAACAGTTTCAATTTATCCTCAATGGTAGCATAAGCACCCAAAAGTATGCAATTAGTATTAAAATTGTTCTTGTAAAGCACTATTCAATTTTTTGTTCAAATCTTTGCGTACCTCAAAAAACCCTAAGAAAGAGGGATTTGGGGACTTTAAGGAAAAACTAAAACTTTAAAAATATATTTCATTGACCCTACAGGTCCACAAACTCATGTTCGATCACAGAAATGAAATGTTATCACATAAACATGACTAATTATTTGACTATTTTTTTTAAATTTCTATACCCATTTAATCAGCATCAAAGCCTCATTATTCTATACTTCTAATGATGGAAAAATGATTAAATTTTCATTATACGTCTAATGATCCCTTCCTTACACTACACGTAATGGAAGTCTCAAATTAATTGCCCTCTAATCGCTCGGCCACCATACCCATCTAACGTACAAATAAAGACATAAACAAAGCAAAAAAATTACTTTCCAAATGTTGTTATTTTTCAATCCTGCCTATACAAAAAAGGAAGTGAAAGAGGCGTGTGTACAGGTTACTATTTCTAGTCAGTGAGATGAGAAAATACAGCCAAACAGTAAGAATCACTTCGTGTCCATTCGTCACAACTCAAACTTTTCTGTGACAAGTTTAGCTCTTTTTTTTGCCTTCAACATCCCTAAACCCATAAAGAGGAACCGAACCGCGTGTTCATCTATCCAGCCCGGAATAGGAAAGAAGAGAGAGAAGAAAAAAACACAATTGCACAGCCACCTTCCCGAGTGAATCGAAGAAAGGAAGATAAACAAATGCCGACCCACCGTCCGTTGACCATGCGCACAGCCATCGGTCCGGGGAAAACAACAATCTCGAACGACAACATTTGCCGAATCGAACGATGGACAAGTTCGGTTGTTTTGTCTATTGGTGTGTATTTTGTTATACTATGCGTTCGTTTTAAACCCGATCATCGCGAGAACAATGCGGCAGGAATTGAACATATGTGAAAGTTTGTAAGTAAGTTAACACTCACACAAAAGAAACCCTAAAACAATCCAATTGTAGAAATGCATCTGTTTATTGTTTCTTCTTTACTTAATTTAGTCGCAAAAAGCATGTTACTGCTCGCTGTATATTATCGTAACCTTTTGACACAAGGGCTGTTACTACCTATACAGCATCGGATGAACTTAACTTACCAGAGAGCGTCGCCGAACCACCAGTGAGCCATGAATTATCTTCTCACCGAAAGGTACTGAGCGTAGTTGAATCTTACAGAGCACGACTGAGAGTGCTGTCGGGATGAAAGCTGCCACAACATAACAACTCAATAGAGGCAGGTCATGAAACGAGAACAAGTAATTGTTGTTGCCGAGATCAGTAACACAAGATACCTGAACCTACTGCACATGGGAAGGATTCATAGGTACGATTCCAAGACGGTAAATTCAGCAAAGCAATTGCCGTTTTTACTATCTTTGGTGTGTACAAAATATGGCTATCAATTAGCATACTAACAATTTTCTTGGAAAATACTTACATGCTCATTTTTACGGTTTTGAGGAACTATTGAAATTTCGGTTCTATTTTGCTTCCATTTTTTACATGAAGTTTCCATACTGACCCAGCATCATTTACTATCAACTTGTAAATGATCATTTACTTTTAAGGTCAGAACAAACGATGAAATTATGATTCGTAATTTTAACCTGACATTAACGCTAATCGTCACCGCTATCCTATATGTCGCTTCTATTTATTTAGTGACCTGTATCTCCCCCTTAATAATAGCAGAAGAAGAAGAAACAAAAAACGCCGAAAACAACAAACTCAAGTGTATAAAAACTAAGTCCTCTCGCCATCCCTATTTTTCCGCCGCTTTCCGGCTAACCGCATTTGACCCATTCGATCGTCCGATAGGAAGTAACCAATTATGACATGAAGAAAAAGTCCGTTAGTCAGCTACCAAAGGACAAAAGAGCGTTCCACGCGAAAACACCGATCGTGGTGGAGTGGAGCGCTCCGGAGTGTCTGAAACTTTCCAAAAGAAGCAACACAAAACACAGTGGAAGAGGAAAAAAAATACGTTCGACAAAAAAAAACGGACACATAAAAAGAGTTTGCGTTAAGTGGTGAGTTAATGGGTTTTCCGCAGAGTGGTTTTTCAAACGAACGTAAAACGAATTGCGTGACGGCGGGTTTCCGGTGGGCTTAGAAAAAGAGGGAACAAAGCGGGAGGAGGCAAAAAGAGACACCGAGGGCCGTGGTGTGTATGTGTGGGACAACCGTGCCGGAATTGAATGAGTCAACGAGTCCGAAAGCGGAGCTGTCCAAAGGGTTTCCGATTCTGGGAAAGTGGGAAAAGCGGCTAGCGAATGGGCCTGAAGGCTTAGCGAAGGCTCGTGTTTTCCACCCCATCACGCTACGTGGGAAATATTGAAGGATGTGCCAATTGCTGTGAGGTAGTACTTGTTTTATCCTTTCTTTTATTTTTCATTTTACATGCACCCGCAACAAAACCGAGGTGAGCGAAGGAAAACTTTTTTTTGTTGCATTATTTTGCCTTCTTCCGCGAAAGTGGTGGACGATGGAAAAAAATTAAAAATGATGAAATTATGTCGGACTAACGCCACTGTCTTGACAGCGTTGTCAATGGCACAGGTTGCCATTGCATTGAAAATTGTGGGGGGGATGAATTATTGAATCATCGGTAAGGGACGTGACAAAAAATTGCTCCCGAGCTGAAGGGACTTATTAGGCACTCATTGTGACTCGTTTAATAGGGGTAAAACGACTTTACGGTAAGTTTTGTTCGTTGCGTAGTCGAAACGAAAGTGATACATTTGATGTGAAAAATGAGACGTGTATCTGTGGTTTTTTTTAGTCAGACAGAACGGCCTAGTCGTATTGATTACCTGTGGCGTTAATATTATTTGAATAATATAACTTACATTTTAAGAAGGATTTATGTACAATGCGAAATAGAGAAATTGAGAGTCTCTTGCTCTTATAGGCTTCAACGACCTCTAAAGTCACGCTTGCCATTTCTGCCTTGCTAGATTTTTTTAAAGGCAAAATAAATAGACCAAATAATTACTTATACTAAAATACTAAATAATTACCGATGGAGACGCCTAGTACTTTTGAAAAATGTTGTTTTATTGCTTGGTTAGAACGGCCAGGCCGTATTAAGACTTATTTTTACCACGTAACTAGATAGTCAGTCCTTGATACGGCGAGACGGTCCGGATGGGGTTTGATTCCCAGTCCTGCCGTATGGACTGGTGCCGTTTATCACATACCCCACCGCGTCTAATCCTGAGAGTATCCTACTTATTATTACTCCAGGATTTCTCGAACATATGGATCACTAATTTCCTGATTCTCCCGATCATCGATTTCCGGAGCACAAAACAAACGATCACACGGTTGAAGAACTTAACTCACACGAAATTTTTGCAACTGCATCGAGACCAGCTGCACAAGATGTAGCAAACAAAAGACGCAAATGGAGTTATTATGCGTCCAATACATTAGAGAAATAATGGTTTCATTTAATAGATTTCCTCCAGCTATTTGAACCAAGTAAAGTGAAATTTTAAAGGACTAAATATATGAACTCGTTTAAGTTTTATATTTTTATCTAAGTTCATCTATCTGTGCATTTTAAAATACAATATTCCGCCCAAAAACATATGAATTATTACACATTATTCTATGTCCTTCAAACGAGTCCTCCTCGGGTGTAGATTCTTCTAAATTTGTTTTGTATCCTTCAGTGTTTATTATTAAGTTCATTCCACTTGAAAGGACATCGAAACACGCATCAGAAGCGAATTCTTATGATTTGCTTCCTATTCCCATTATCCCACATTACGCTGAAAAGAAAGTTAAATTAATTAAAACACAGGATTTTTTCTCAGTAAAAACTACCATCTAAAGCACAACTAAAAACAATTATTTGCACAAACAAATTAAACGACTAGAAGACTGAAAATTTTATCCACTTCTATCTACCTAAGCCTAAATGCATTCTCAAAATTGCATAAGTTAATTGAAAATACAAAATGCATCTTGCCTGCAAAATATGCAACCAACCATGCTATTCCTGTCCTACCTGAACCTCACATGTTCCTGATGGGTGTTCATATGCAAATTGAAAAAAGTATCCAAAATAATTTCATTTCCCACGAGTGGTTTCCACCCTTTGTCCAAACACAAGATGCATATGCTGCTGGTACTATTTTTCTTTCTTGTTTCCACCATTCAAACCGATACAAGTCTAACAGGGGGCGGCGGGAGCCTTAGGCGTAGTTCTTCTGTCAGGGTTTTTAGCAATCCCTTCACAAATAACAGAAAACCTAGGCAACCTGCAACACAATACCCCTTGGCTCAACCGTACACGTATCATTATATCCTAAGCTTACTGCTTAAACCAAACGGCCGTATAATTCATCCACGTCCTGCACTCGAGCTCGTGTGTAGAACAGCCACACGAGGGACAAAAAACCACAGACAGAATACGGTGGCCCCCAGTGCGGTGCGGAACCGTTCCAGGGCAGGTAGGATCGAGTAGACAACAACAGCAAAAAAAAATCACTTTAAATCCTAAATTCCCTCACTGTGAGGACTGCTAATGCTAATCCCACTTATCCGCTTTGCTTTTGGAAAAGTCAGAAATTTGAGCCCCTCCCGCTTGTACGTAGGACCAGTAGCTCGTCTCGAACGCCAAACGGAGACTACTACTACTGTGTCCAGTTTGGATCGTTCGGACAGAATTCCAAAACCCGAGTTCACGTCTAGTGTGCAGGAATTAAAACAACAAATTTCTAAGCAATTGAAAGGCTTCACCGGTGAAACGCTATGGTGTAGCAAACGGCTAAATGACCGGTGCGTATAGTAAAACTCTTACCAATTGGACTACTTCAACTTCGGACTTTCGGACTTCCGGGCTACGTACGCATCGACCAAAAAAGCCGAGGGCACCCCGTGTCGAACGAATGCAAAACCCGTCCGATATTTTCTGCTCCGTATTGCATTTCTCGATTGCAAAAGATGAATTTTAGGCCTTTTGCGGTAAGTGTCCAGGAGTTCTAGCAGGCAGGCGATTATGCTCTCAAAGGAAGACAAATTAAGGATCTGTATGTCTGTAGAGTGTTAATATTTTCCATTTCCGCAACTGTTCACCTATTTTTTTTTTTAGAATGCTTATCCACTCGAGAGGCCCGCATACGGTTACGGAAAGCGGGTGGGGAACGAAAAAAAAGCAACATAATATCTAGTACTGGTACCATGTTCCTTGCCTGAAGCATTAAAACCGCCCCCTTGGTGTCTGCTTGGTGGCTTGCAAGGAGTCGTACGGTCAATCGCCCTTGAGAAATGTGGCATGCGGTGTGACGGTGTGGTGTGACAGCATCCAACATGCATCCCTCAGTTGTCGGTGCTTGGCATCGGGGCACACACACGCAAACTCGTAAGCAAGCAAAGCCAGCAAAGTGAAACTAATTTCTATACCCTCTTCTCATACCTTACCACGGTGGTTACCGGCACTCCATCATACCGTACCCAGTTGCGGTAGCCAGTTGGGCATTCCTTACCATCAACCCGTTCCCATAACGCAACTGGTTCTACGGCAACCCGATGGAGCACAAAACCCCGGCTACCGAGCAAAGCTTATCCCTATGAAGGACTTCTTTAA
The DNA here is from genome assembly GCA_016254315.1 of Anopheles parensis. NCBI lineage: Eukaryota > Metazoa > Arthropoda > Insecta > Diptera > Culicidae > Anopheles > Anopheles parensis. Next base: position 14,767,745 of record CM028125.1, on the reverse strand, counting down.
TTATTGAAGTCATTAGAATACGTAAAAGTGCATATGTTTTTAGGTTGGATTACAACTTCGAAAAGCAGACACGGAACGGAAAAGGCGTACCATTTTGACCTTACCGTGCGTTTCTACTGCCCGGATGTCGTTGTGGTGCTTTGAAAACTGAACCTACCCAAAAGCTCTCCATCTCACTGTGCCATCAGTGTGGCCAGTATCACACACCAGGGGGTACCTCAGCTGAACTCCGATCTCGAGCTTGCCATTCCCTTCTAACCAACCGTAAGTGACATTTAGCACCGGAACGACTGTAAACCGAACCGAGTGCGCTAGTATGGGGATGCTTTGCTAACTTTGATTTAAATACCGCAGCACACACTCTCCGGCATCAGCTCCGAAGCAGCAACGATCCACACACCAGCCAAGATTGGTCAGAATCGGGGGTCACCAGCATTTAGGCATGATTAAATGTGTGTGGTTGAGGTATTTCCGGATGTTTTTTTTTGTAGCTGTTGTTGTTGATCGTATACTAGTTTTGGGTGAGGTAAATCAGGAGGAAAATGGAAATTTTGCTAAGCACCCCGACCGGTGTAACGTTTGACTTGTTCGAAAGATTTGCTTTATCAAGAAGGATAACACTTAAAGCAGATCAAACCAATCTCTAAGTATAGAATTTTTCGCATCACATCATGCAACACACACGCAATCTTTACAATTGATATGGATGTATTCTTAAGATCTTAAGAATCTTCATTTTAATATCATTCAGGGTTCTTTCAATTATAAGGTAATGCAAAAATTGAGATGTAACGCATCTCTCCTCTATTAATTACCTTCTAATATGGACAACTTCTCACTGCTTCATCTTATAATGGTTTTTCTGTTTCAAATAAAAGTTAAGATGAATATCAGATAAAAGTGATAATCTGAGGTTTAGAATCATTTTAACAGACACAAAACGGATTAAATGGATACATCTGTCATCTTACTCTTTCTTCAACCAGATCAGATAGCAAACAGCTTCCGGTATAACAGTTCTTCCGGCCCAACTTTCAAAAACCACCCCCACCCCAACATCCACAACCGGAAGCGACAATTGAAAGTAATTGTTGATTTCAAAGCAATTAATTTCCAACAACAGCACCAGTTGTTAATTATTCATTAGGAAAAGTCATTTTTCAAATTTAATGTTACCCTTTGCTCCACGCTACACCAACCGTGCTGGCTATCCTTTTTCCTTTTATTTTTTTTTTTGCTCCTCCAATCCACCTGATGCAGCTGTTCACGGGTATTTGGTGAAATTTGAGAAATAGAAATGGGTGTTCCCGGTGTTGTGTGGTACTGGTTTGCCCCCCATTGCGCACGCTGCTGTCACCGTTCACGCAACAATCTGGTACGAAATTTCCATTCCGTAAGCAACAGCACAGCAACGTATCGAACGCAGTGGTAGGAAATCACCAGCCATGGTCCCTCTCTCTCTCTCACTCATTTACCCTCCCTTGGTCGGAATGGTGTGCACGTGCACTTACTTATTGTCTCGTTAATTTCCTGTTTGGCAAAGTGGTAGACGAAGGAGCGTCCGCCAAAAAAGTTGCTCCCCGAAGCGAAGCGTCCGAAGCCGCCCCCGGGTGCCGGGTTATGATTAATGCTGGCTCATAATGGAAATCGAGCTAACTTTTTCAAACGTTGTCTAGCGTATCAGAAGCATTATTTCGGTGGACCTGATGTCACCCGCTAACCCATAACAACCGAACAGTACGGCGATGGTTCGGGCGGACCGCTCGGTCTTTTGATTAATCAACTCAATATCAGACCAATCGCTGGCAAAACTGGCCGCTGATACGGGCGAACAGATACGGTGGCGCAAGTTATGCGCGCTGCCGTCAATTAAGCTCACCTAATCATTACCGTTTAGTGACAATTAAATGCAGCATTTCTTGTTCAAATTATTTGCAAAAACTTTCCACCGATTGGCGATAATGGTGTTTCATTTTTATTCCTTCTATCAATTTCACCCCTCTCTAGGTCTATTTCTCTCTTTCCCTCTCTCTATCTTTTGTTCAAAGCCCTCGTTTTATTGCAAACCAATTTAATATCTTTTACTATCTTTTTTATTATATTTTATCCGAGAGCAAATTAATTAAAGTGGGGCGGTCCGGTGGTGCATGTGATAAACGGCACCTGTCCACACGGCAGGACCGGGTTCAAATCCCATCCGGACCGTCCCCCCGTAGCATAGACTGACAATCCTGCTACGTGGTAAAATAAGTCTTGATACGGCCAGGCCGTTCTAACCGAGCAAAAAAAAATTAATTAAAGTATCTACAAAATGCAATAATTGAACAATATGCTGCACTCTGTACGATCAACATATACGCAAAACTTTTTTCCTTCCAGCCAGCTGGATTTTCTGCGAATTTTTAATAACGATCTCATTCGATATAAACCATGCACTAGCTGTAGTATATTGAATTTTTATTCATGATGAACAGAAGCAACTTATGGGATGCCAATGTTTTCCGTGAAATGGTAATAGGAGAGAAAAAAGGAAACACATTTACACGTTCATGAAATACATCACTCGATGAAATCATCGTGCATTTTGGAGGCAGGTGAGGTCGAGTGGGAATGGGGAAGGGGTAGAAGTTTAATTGGCTAAAAGAGGTAGAAGTTTAATTGGCTAGTGAAGCAAATAATTAAACACATTCATTATTAAACATAATCTGGAAAAGATTCTTTATTTACTTAAAAAAAATTACCAACACCATTTGGGTCATGGGCGGCCCGGTGGTGCATGTGATAAACGGCGCCAGTCCACACGGCCGGACCGGATTCAAATCCCATGCGGACCGTCCCCCCGTAGCAAGGACTGACTATCCGGCTACGTGGTAAAATAAGTCTAGTAAGCCAGAAATGGCCGGCGTGACCTGTGTAAGGTCCTTAAGTCAAGAAGAAGAAGATTTGGGTCATTATTTGAAATGTTTTAATCATAAAATTTCAATCAAAAATAATTATTTTGTTATAAAAAAAATCCGAAATAAAAATGAAAATTATTACACAATTTCCTAAACATCTTTATTTTAATCTTAATGTAGGGATTTCAGTATTCGCTTTAATGAAACCAAAACCGACTTTGCGCTCGATAAATGCATACCCGAACGTGCGCAACTTTCCACCTGAGTGTTTATGCTATTGAAATTTCCACAATAACGATATTCCCCTAATTCGTCCAAAGACTGATCAAACGTTTGTGGTGTATCGCTTTGTGTACTTCAACCAGCGCCACAGTCTATCGACATACTATCGGCAATACGCGTGGCAGTATTCCATACACACACACACACCAACCGCCGCTTCTGAGTGGTTTCGAGCGATGTTCATCTCCGCACCCGCAGCGGCATCACAATTAGGTCAGTTTGCAACCGAAGCGCCCCTGAACCGATGATCAAACTGTGCCACCGATAAGAGCCGCTGCTCAACTGTCAAAAGAGAAGAAAAGGGCCAAATAGCGGGTGGGATGGAAAACACCGTACCAAGCGTGGCGGAAATTTCGATTAATCGAGAACAGACCGGGGTGGAGGGCCTTTTGCGAGTGAACGAGCGTGAAAGCACAAATGTGCAACGGACGACGTACGGTGTGTCACTGCAAGCTGCGATTGATTTGTCTTCTCAATTCCAGCGAGTAGCACGCAACATGGCCCGGGCCACCACCGGTACTGCCGTAGCGCGAACGTTCACGTGCAGCCCAATTGCGATGAAAGGCTACGTGGATATTAAATAGACGCGATATAAACTGACAGGCAACTGTCACCAAATAAATATACCGGGCTCTTGTCCGCCTTCGTGTCTGTGCGGGTGTTACGAGTTACGGTGTGCTCCTAGCTCCTTACCCAAAAGGTGACAGTCATACCGGAAAGCTTGGTAGCAAAACGATTTCCACGAAGCGAAACGTATTTTCACACCAACGTACGGAACACACTGACGCACTGACTGGTGGCAGGCGTGTATATCACGCAGAAGACAACCATCCATCGCCCGGCAAGATCAATCGATTACATCCGGACCAGTAACTGCCAGGTGCTCGGTCTGTTTTCTCCCCTGCTTTCAGGCGTCTCCAGGCCCACCCTGGAGTGTCGGAGGAATGGACGATTTACTTACCGCGCGTCCGCGAATCTGATTATCTGTTGCGATATGTTTCGTACGGAATGTCTCCCGTGCGTCTCAATTATGCAAGACATACCGAAAAGGGAGATGATGTATTATGCGTTTGATTGGACGAGCATCGTCGGTTTCTTCGGTTAGTGGATAGGGACACTGCAAAGCCGTACATAACAAATTACCATTCGCGAATGATGATAAAGGGGACTTTAATGGAATGTGTAATACTGTATCAGAATATTACAGCCAAACGCTTTCGACAAGACAACAAACCAACGCATTGACGAAATAGTGCTGTAATTATTTCCATATGATGTCATGTATATTGTAATGGTCATGAAATACATTTCAAGGATTTTCACTAAATAATGTGTTGCTGAGTGGAACTGAATGGAGGCGCCCAGTGATTTGTACATACAGGAACCTGTCTTCATACAACAAAATCAAAAGTAACAGTTTGACAAGACAATAATCCAATGCATCGATGAAAGTGTACTGTAATTATTTCCATATGATGTCATGTATATTTTAATGATCATGAAATATACTTCAAGGATTTCCACTGTGTGGATACTTAGTGGAACTGAATGGAGGCGCCCAGTAGTTTATTAAAAACCGTAGCCTGTCTTCACACAACAAAATCAGAAGTAATAGTTTGACAAGACAGCAATCCAACGCATCGAAGAAAGTGTACTGTAATTATTTCCATATGATGTCATGTATATTTTAATTATCATGAAATATACTTCAAGGTTTTCCACTGTGTGGATACTTAGTGGAACTTAATGGAGGCGCCCAGTGATTTGTACATACAGGAGCCTGTCTTCATACAACAAAATCAGAAGTAACAGTTCGACAAGACAACAACGCATTGATGAATATGTGCTATAATTACAGGGAGTAATTCAAGGTTTTCCACTAAATAATGTGTTACTGAGTGGAACAGAATGGAGGCGCCCAGTTATTTGTTCATACAGGAACCTGTCTTCACACAACAGAATCAGAAATACTTTTATAAATAACCCGCAAAATTATAAACAACATCAAACCAGGCCATGGCCACTCAAAAGCTCATTTATTTATGAAAAAAATAAACAAATGTGTTGTGCTGTAAACACATTTATGAACTAATGCTACTAATACAAAGAAAACAAATTATCATCTATTTTATTGTTATTTTTAGCTTATTTTTAGCTTGCAGAAACTTGCTTTACTTCTTCTTGGCTTAACGACCTTACAGGTCACGCCGGCCATTTCTGGCTTACTAGACTTATTTTTACCACGTAGCCGGATAGTCAGTCCTTGCTACGGGGAGAACGGTCCGGATGGGATTTGAACCCGGTCCGGCCGTGTGGACTGGCGCCGTTTATCACATGCACCACCGGACCGCCCCACTTGCTTTCTGCGAAACTTGCTTTACTATTACTGCTAATACACAATGTGAAGGAAATTTTGCTAGAAAAAAAATATATATTGTTCAACGAATCATGTCTATTTTCTCAATGCATGCATACTCGATCTACTCCAATCCAAATATACAATCAAAATTTTAATTACATGTACATCTCAAAACTGATCACCATACGCGCCCTATCGGAAATAGGAATTATAATGCAAGCGTCTAATAGCATATTTTCCTCCCTTTGTGCAACATTTTTGCACCAAACCACCCGCAACAGCAAAATGAGCACGTGTTCGCAAAATGGGGTTTTGCGTCTGTCGTAGCGAAACGACCAGTTGCAATGTCAACCAACGAATGCGCTGTGACGTAGAACCTACCCATATAATGATGGGACGGTGGGTTGATGGAAAATCAGTCCACTTCCACCAACGAGCGGCCCAGTACGGGCGCCTTATTTTACGCTTCATAACGAATAGCGCAAACCGTACTAATACGAACGATACTCCATGAGTGGCGCAAGACACGCACGATACCCGTGGAACGTATCAAACATTATCAACACGTGCGTGCGCCAATTCGAGCAAACGACAAACGGCAGGAGGCTGTTTCGCTTTCGAAAAGATCCAGCTGCCGGTGCTTTTAGTCGACGACGCGTCCCACTTCGCCGGTGGGTTTTGCAACGTGCCGGACATGGAACCGAATAGCGTTGACACGAATTATTGTGTGAAGTCGATCGAAGCAGCTGGCAGCACTGTGTGCATCACAACCGGACGGACAATGTTATTGGCTTTTTGAGACTTTTCGATGAAAAATCGGATGCCCCCTCCCCCGGCCCAAGAGGGCTCCACCTCTTCGCTCGCCGGTTCTTCAGCAGAAATGAGCAAAATATATGCCCTTCATCTGTGTGCGTCGAAGGTTTGATTTGCAAATTTATTCATTTGTACGTTGTAGCCGCTTCACGCGAATGCATCTTCCCATAGCGACATTGCGATCGATTTATGAGCGCACGGTGCGTCGTACAAAATGATGCACCGATGAGCCGTTGAGTTGATTGCCGCGTGTGCCCCAACCGTTAGAAGCGACACGATGACGACTGACAGTGCGCGAAACGGTGAGGACGGACAGTGGCACGAATGCAACGGAGGGAGATAAAAATACATATTAAAAGGACAACATTGTACACATCACAATCTCGGTTTGCTGGCGATGGTGCACCGGTGGCTGCACCTTGCAGCAACGAACCGATCATCCGGCGCTGCATAAATTGTTATCCGGATCAGAAGTGTCACAGGAAAAATTATGGTTTCGAAAATTCTGCCCCACCTGGTGCAATGCTTGCGTCCTCACATTTTAGAATGATTGAACAGACGAACCGAGTGTACGTACACTCCTGCAATACGTACGACTCTATCGATGGGATCGATTTGCTGAAGAAGCATCCAAGTGTACCACTTGCGTATGTATTGCAGGAGTTTCTTCAAGTTGATACAGGGACTATCGGCATCCCGGCCATGCGCACGTTTTGCGTGCACTCGCTCGACGTCATTCCCTTGCTGTATGCTTGCACAGGAATGCTATATAATTTTCATCCGGTACTTCACTCGTTGCGCCAAACCCATGCATTCGCCGGCAGCATCACAACCGATTATTGTTACACACCACCGAGTGGTTCTGCCGGGTGCACCCGTACACCGGAGTGCTCTGATTCAATTACAATCACTTATCGATGTTTCCAAGTAATCGACTTTTTAAGAATGCTTATATTTTTAAGTGTTCTTAGCCATGGTGCAGTACGGCTGCTGACTCAGCTTTGCTCTGCTCGTGCTTCTTAATCCAGCCCGGAAGACACACTAGATTTGCCGAGCAAACAGTGCTACCTTTCGTTTAAGAAATGATGAAACTAATCAAACTGGGGGGGGATGGACTCCGTATTCCGAAGGTATGCTATACTTTTTGCTTGCTCAAGTGCAATCGGATTTGGTTGCGTTGCAGTTGCAGTGTGTATAACCTACCTGGCCCCGGTCGTTTCGAGCATGTTCGTAAATGTGACCTGATAAATCTAATGGAAGAATTTTGCGGGGGGGGCCCTTAACGATTGTCACTTGGTGGGTGTGGTAGTGCTGCTTGAACTTGTGACAAATGGCGGTAAATCAGAAAGGTGTCTTGGAATAAATTGTTTAATTGCTAGCAATTACTCACTAAGACCTATTTTAAAGGAGTGCAAAATAATGGCTTATGAATGTTGTTTGATGGAAATTAGCACTATTATGGCAAAAGAAAGCTTCAAGAATATAGTAGTTTATTTGTTTTTATTTTTATATATAAAAAAATAAATTAATAAAATTATGTTACTGCTAGAACTAATGAGTGATTCCAACTAATGCATGATTTATTAGACAGTTTTAGATATAGCAATAGGATGAGAAAACTAACACAGCGTTTTACAATGCCGAAAACGAATGCTTCCATTTTCTTAACAACTTATTCAATTAAATTCTAAATTGCTTCAGGCTGCATTCTATCAAAGATCTGGTGTTGCTCTTTGATTCATCTCGAAGTTTTCATGACCAAAAATTTGTTAAAATGGATCTAATCATCACCATACATAATCATCAAAACAATCTAATCGGTTTCTATCGACTCGTCACCTTACTGGATCTGGGCTATTTTCCCCCGTTGGTTTATATCATTCATTGTGTAAATCGACTAATGAAGATATACATTTCAAGGTTTTCCACTAAATAATCTGTTGCTGAGTGGAACTCAATGGAGGCGCCAAGTGGTTTATTGATCCCTGTCTTCACACAACAGAATCAGATATTTGAATTCTTCAGAATAATTCAGAATAATTCAGAAATTTCTGAATATACAGCAAAATTATAAACAACATCAGACCAGAAATTATTAAATCTACTAAACAAGATCTATATGGCCTTGTGATGCGTACCGTTCCTCAATGAAGTTCTAATACACTTGCGACTAATCTAATGCGACTGGAAATTCTGTAAGCCTGCTCGCCTGGTTGTCAGGATTTGTATGCGGCCATCAAATCCACCTAAAAAAAATACTTTTTATCACATGGCTATTCGTCAGACATCTGGTGGCACTTTATGGCAACTGAGTAGGAGTGGTAGAACAAATATCGCCTGGACGTACTAATCATACTTTCCATATGCAAGGCACATTGAGCTCATGAGCTGACCTGAAGGGAACTGTTCCCATGACTATCTGTGTAGAGAAGTGTATAATCAGACCCACAGCAACTTTCCCATCTTTTCTATGCTCTCAAGATGAATAGTGTTCTTTTTCTTAGCAATTTACCATTAATTTATTAAATGCTAATTAAAAGGCAATGAAAATGTAACATAAACCTATGAAATATTAATAAAACTAGATGAAGTAAAATCGATATCTAGCTTAATAAAACATTTATAAAAACCTTTCTGTTAATAATTGAAATAAATTGAATCAAATAACATCAACAAATCAGAAGCCTCCCTATCCTACAGTACAAAACTGAACGACCATTTCCATTAGTTTGTTTCAATCGACCACCAATATCGCAGTACAAAACTGCACCCAATAGCGACCATTCCATTGGGACCATTTTTGCCACTACATTTTGCCAGGGCAATTTTTTTCTCGCCCTATCCTCAAACATAACGCCTATCGGTGCATGCATGAGTTCACACATGCCGGGTACTCGTACATGCTTATTTGTTTTCCATTCGATTTGCCCAACCGACATGCCGGCGGAACACCTACATTCCCGCTGAAGGCAACAAAAAACACCAAATCACTAACGACAAACGTGACCGTAAACTGGTGAAGCAAAACACCGCACGATACCGCGAGTGCATCAAAACTTAACGAAGGAAATAGATAAGAATAAAGTGAGAGAGGGAGAAAAAAATGGCAACAACAACAACGCGAACCACCAATGTTCCTACAACTCACGCAAGAAAGCACGAACGTAACAAACAATCGAGAACGAACGGATAAACTGAAACACAAATGGAACCGTTGCGAACCATTGAAAATCATCAATGCGGAAGAAGTGAAAATAACGACACAAAATTGCAATACGGCTTCCGCTGTACTGCCGCCCGATTTTATGCTCTCCACCAACGCGGATGAAGGAATACGAAAAAAATAGCATTTCTTTTACTTCTTGTATGTTTTTTGTTTGTTTGTATAGATCTCACATTAAGTAGCCAAAGAAACGAATAACAAATAACTCCAATTACATCGGAATCATTAAAACTTAACGAAACAGGAGGAAATTCTGGGAAAATTATTCAATTACGATCTTATCGTGGTCTTTCATTGGTCTTGCTTTGTTTACATGATTGCACTACCGTGCGCTATTCAATAGGATTTTCGAACACAACTGAATCCGTACAACAAAATATTAAACACCTTGCCATAGCAAAACAAAAAATCTAAACCATTTGTATTTATTCAATTTTCACACCAGATTGGTAGATGTTTTGTTGAATATTACGTACTTTTGAGGATTTTCTGTTCTATAGTATTAATGTTTTCTTTTTTTCCGTGTTGTGTTAGCAGTTAACGATTGTCGAAATTCCAAACACAAGTTGTAAAGTCAGGGGTCTTAAATATCTTGCAAAGGATTTTTCAATACAGTTTTTTCATTTATAATGTGTTTTTACATTTATAATGTGTAATTAAATTAAATTAAAATGTTTTATTAAATTTAAATTTGCAACTTCTTTAAAAAAAGTAATAATTTATAAGGTTAAAAATACCTACAATGTAAAAAGGACATTGAAATGACATGACTAAACTCTAAAACTAACTAAAATAACCTTTACATGATATTACAAAATTATTCTTATTTTATTTTTAACGTTTGCTAACCACTGCTTTATGCAATAAAGTATACAACCGTCCCATAAGAAATGCAATAAATACTAACCCAACCAAACGGTTAATGTACAACCATGCATACCACCTGAGGTGAATGGAAAGAAACATACCACGAACTTCAACTCACACTCGAACACCGTTTTGTAAAAAAAAAAAAACGCGCGCCAAACTCGCAAAATTCCGTACCGAATGGGTTACCGAGGTGCGAAGGATTATTAAGGCAAGGTACAATCACCGCACACCCAACGTGCATTGGTGCATTGCTTTTATGCACTTTCGCCATCGCTGCCGTACGATTTTGCTCCACTCACAAAAGGCCATACAGTGGAACGTAAAAAAAAAGTGTCATCACCATACATGCCACCTTTGCTAGTGGGAACTATGGAAAAGGGGGAGTAAAGGGTCGGGGGGCTTACGCCCCAAAAACCTTACACCAATAAATTTTCACTCATTCCAATTTTGTTTTCCTTTTTGGCGGGGGGAACCAAAATAATTCCATTCTCCGTAGGGAGAAGCTACAGACGTCTCATTGCTGTTTCCGGACGACTATTGCTTCCTTTGAGGCGCTACAAATAAACCCATAACGACACATCCGCCAGCCGAGCGGTGGAGCAAGTATCGGAGCGAACCATTCTTAATTTTAAATCCAGACGCCTCCGATTTCCGCTCTCCCTTAGGCTACCGCAGTCCAGAGAGATAGAGTTGAATTCGTACACAGGAACAGTGCACCACCAACAACAGTTCTTTCTCTTCACAGCTTTGACAATAAGCCATCCAAAACGTTACCAACCATAAACAAATACTGTGGGTCGCACATCGCCATCTCTCTCGCCACATCCCCTACATTCGATCTCCACCTAGCGGACGGACTCCACGCGTCAGCACGATGAATCTGACTAAAGTGGAGAATAAACGTGTCATTTTATGTATGCATATCGGAGCATAAACATGATGCATGGCGTCAGCCCGTTCTTTCTCTCTCTCTCTCTCTTGCTTTCTTCACCCATCCTGGTCCTATTTTACTGCTTTCCCCTGGTTGACTGGAAGGAACAGGAAAATACAACCATAATGGTTCTACGGTTTTCCTTTCTGCAAAAGCAATGCTACCAAAAATCGTATTCCTATTTGCAAAACACACTTTTTTGTGTTTTCTTTTTTTAGGGGGAGCAAGGAATGGGGCAACCATTCTCTACAAGTACAAGTTTGCAAACGTACACTCGGGACTCTATTCGCACGTATTCGCCAGGGTGCAGGGGACCCTGACGCTGCCTAAATACTAACAACGAACAGTAACAGGACCTTTGCAACACAACAAACACACAACAGTACGCAAACCACTTTCCACCTTCCTAATGCCTACAACTAGGAAGAAAAATGGAAGAGAAGAGAAGAGAAAAAAAATCTCTTGCACCAACACTAGTAGCTACATCGGTATATGAAAATACAACACAACCGTACAGCATTTCGGGAAATGCTGGCTGTATCGTTTCATTTCGTTCATAATGAAAAAAGAACTCCCCCCCCCCCGCCCCCCCTCTTTTGGTACGAACAAATGTGCCCAACCGGTGGCAACGGTCATGGCAAACGAGCAGCAGAGATGCATCCGAAACAACGCACCCGCGCTAGTACGAGGCACGATGCACAAACCCCCGAAAAATGTACACCCAACCCAACTGGTGCGAATTGACGACGAAGTCCCGGGAAAAAAAAAGTCAGGAAAGAAAGCGTACTCCGAACTCGATACGCGGATAGAGGCCGTACAGGGTAACTACCACCCGTGGATTGGAGGATTTTTATATTTATTTTCCATGCATAAAATAAATATATTTCTAAAACTTAGTTTTCATCATTTTCCCCTTTTGCACCTTTTGTGGAGCGTGTTTATGGTGGGAAGGGTGGCGGGGTGGGGGTGTGAGTTGTTTTCCACCCTCTCATTCTCCACCTCCTACATCATTCCTTAGAGTTATTTCGTGATTTTTGCATGTTCCTTATTTATACACACCACTGCGAACGCAACGATGCAGTCGAACGATGAGCTTCGAATACTGGACTGGAGGACGGCAAAGCTGTGCACGTGCACGGTGAGAATAAACATGCAACGTACTCGGGGACAACACTCGATCCGTTTGAGGCACAAAAAAACCGGGGGCCGACTCCATACACCCATGTCGAATGTAAGTCGGCCACTTGTTTATGGTTTTCTCGTCCCTACCCAGCCCCCTTTAAAACGGTAGATCATTTCTGCACTAGTGAAATTCTTTCTTCTGTCCAGCTGTGTGCACTGGGGAGAAGGGATCGAGACTCGAAAGCATCAATGTGCCAACGACGTCTCAATTGCCACCAATTGAGTCACGGATGGTTAGTGCTGCTAACCATGGATAGTTTGGACTGGGCTAGCGCTAGGGAAGTGAATAGGAAATTGATTGCCAAACCCCTTGCCCGGATGGGAAATGGGCGAGTTTTTCGTTTTTCTCCCTTTTCTCAGGATGTTTTCTTATTTTTTTGTTTTGAACCGTAAAGAAACGGTACGGAAACAGCAAGTGAAAAATGTCTGGCAAAGCGTTCATACAAACAGTATCCGTACCGGGTTCCGTTGGTGGTGCAAAGGATCGCCAACTAACGCCAACCCCAAACCGGACATAAGAAATACCGTACCCGCCCAGGTGTCAGTAGCAGTAGCAGCATTTGTATCCGCCTTCGATTTCTGTCCGCAAAATGCATAACCACAACGTCGTGCTTTATTGAATTTTCAATCGCGCAATGTATCGCCTTAGCTTGTGTGTGGTAGGAAAATAAAAATCAAACATATAAAATGCGATCGATTGTTGTTGGGTGAATAAGCTTAACGATTTATGGTAAGCAATTCGCAAAATAAACATTAAAAATATTGCGTTGCAAGTAATAGTGCTTCTTGATGTGTGCAGAATCAATCTCTTCACAAGAGCTGTTAATATGAATCTTTAGTTAATTTTGTTTCATTCGACTGGTAAAAAACTTTCTACATATTGCTAAAGATGCTCCAAAGTTTATAATGTGTATACATTTGAGGTTATTAACTTCTACTCAATGGAGCGACCCGGTGGTTTTCTGATAAACGACGCCGGTCCACACGGCAGGACCGACGATCAAACCCCACCGGACCGTTCCCCCATAGCAAGAACTGACTATCCGGCTACGTGGTAAAAATAAGTCTTAATATGACCTAACTGTTCTAACCAAGCAAAAAAATTTTTTTTTCAAAAGTACTAGGCGTCTCCATCGGTAATTATTTAGTATTTCAGTATAAATAATTATTTGCTCTTTGTACTTTAAGTTTTACAAAAAAAAGTCAAGTAAGCCAGAAATGATCGGCGTGTCCTTACAGGTCGTTAAAATAAGCAAGAGAGAGAGAGAGAGAGAGAACTTTTACTTAAAGACATTGAATAGCTGTACGATTTGGAAGTTCATCAAAGAATAATTCTTAAACAAAAATAAATACATGTGTGTTTTCAAATAAAATATTCCCAGTACTGCTAGCAATTCAGTTATATACAAAAATTCAACTGAAATTTTCTTCTTCAATGAATCTTGAGAGATTTATAGAGCTTTAGAGATCGCCAAAAATCCTTGGAGATGTATGATTCAGGGTTCTTCAGGACTTTTTAATTTTTTGGTGACTTTTCATGAAGCTCTGAATAATAGATATTCGAAGTATTTCATGAATTCTACTTATCGTGCCACACACACCAAGAACAACCACAAACCAATTAAATTATAATATTATTATGCACTGGCTTGAAATAATTTTGCTAGACCACAAAATATGCTTGCTGATGAATAAAGGTATTTATGTATATACAAACAATAAGCAAACCTTTCTCATTTCTAAGAAAAACACGAAACAATTTAAAACTCCGTACACTTCGTAGTAATATGCATGGTATCGAAACAAATTATACCACCAGAACTGTTCTCGATAAACATTGTGTTTTTTTTTTTTTTTGTTGTTGTAAACTTTCAACTATTTTTCCCTCTGTTCTACTCCAGTTCACCTTGCTGTAATTGTTTAAATTTCACTATGTTATGCTGCAACGTTGCTGCATCATTCCATGCTACGGTAAATTCCCAGTTTATGATTGCAGGCCAACCGGACAACAGCAACAACAACTGCACATCCGGTCCGTTTTTCTTTCTGAACAGCTAGAAGCAGACAAAAAAACAAAACGATCACATACACACACCAGCTAATGCAAAATAAATGTGAATTCATTTGACATCAACTCGCATCAAAGCGCGAAACTTTCTCGACAATCCTTTTCCTGCTGGAAATGAGACATTGGACATTCAACCGATGGTGGTATGGTTCGGTTTGCAACGAACGACAAAAAAAAAGCTTAAAGGGCCCGGGGATTTCTTTGCGCCCCTCCCATTTCCATTTTGCTACACCTGTATTCCGTGTGTGTGTGTGATGCAACGCTTTTTCACACATTTAATAGTAAACCAAACTCGACCCAACGAACATGTCCGCATCAATTATCCTTCCGCATCAACTTTACTTTGCTTCGGGTGTGGGCAGCAAATGGGAAAGGACGATCAGCAAATGTTACGACACTGCTCCCGAGCGAATTTCGTCGAATTTTGCACAACTGTTTGCAAGCTCGGCCAAAAACTAGAGCTTCAAAAGCTCTCAGGCCTCTCGGACAGGAGCTTGTCCGGACGAGGAGGGGGAGGGGAGAACAAGGATATGTTTGCTGAGATCAACGGACAACTTCTTCCGTTGCGCTTGTGGAAAAACGTTGCGCTTACAGCAAGGTACGTACGAAATGCAAATAAACAGGGGGTTTACAAAAAAAACCCCCGAAAACCCTCTACACCCCAATCAAGAGAGCGGGTTAATAGTGATGGTATTTGTTACGAAAATTTTGTGCTTCATATTCACCTTTTTAGAACGCGCGCTCCACAATTTTCCTGAACCCCATATCCACCCCAAAGACGGGACCCAAACTGTTGCAGGAAGGAAAAACGAAGCGAGCGGTAACGACAGGGGATAAACCTCCCATGTGACATGCTGACCATATCATACCTTCCTCCTGTTCCCCTTAGACATTGTTAATTAAATACAAATAGTTCTCTGCCAGTTCTATTTAATTCACCGTCCTTCGAGACATGGTGCGCGCACTTCTCATCCGCACTTCCTGTCCAACCGGTGAGTGACAGGAGAGTTTTGCACTTTTTGCAGCGCTCACCTGTACGCTGATGTGGCCGATTTGAGTTTTTGGAAGGTGTGTTTGCACTTGCATACATGCACGTGCACACAACCGTGGAATCAAACTGCTGCAAACTTCCGGCCAGAAAACATGATTCCGGAGCGTATCAGCTGCTTGAAGGGATGACGGTTCATACCTTCCAGCGAACGCAGTTGGTCACTTCTAATGTGACCTGCTGTTCAAGTGGTATGCACATGTGTTGAGTACCAACAACTTGATGTGAACATCCATCAGCATGCTTTTAGCGAATGGCAAGATAACTGGCTCGAATTCCCGCGCATTCCTTTCCTGGTTAAGTGTAAATATGTGCCACTATCCGTTCTTTCGGGTTTTAGATAACTGGAGTGCCACTGGGACTAAGATGGTGAAACAAAAGTTACTAGCAATGGTTTGTTTATTAGTGTGGATTTCACTCGAAATTTCCCTGTCCCTTGAACGATCAAACAGCTTAAAGGGAAGGGTATTAATTTGTTCGAAACTGTACCGAGGAGGAATTAAAACCGGTGATACAACTATGTTGCGATATGTTTTAGAAGTCGGAAATCAGATGCACTGGCTCATAGGAAATCCCCAAACAGAATTATGTTAATTTTGCAAAATAAGCTAAAACAACGGAAATTTTATAAAAATAGACCAAGCAATGACAGGTGGAAGGAGGTGACCAGAAGAAAAAAAATTCTCGCGCTAGTTTTTAGAATCTTTTACTGAAACTGCGAATAGACATCCATGTCGTGTAGTTATTTGATGTTGCGTTACATGCGTTACATGCGTTACATAATTACATTTTAGATGGATATTAGACTTATCCATAAGTCTAATCCATGTACATAAGACTTATCTCTTTAAAATCCCCTACCTGCGTCTAATTATGGGAGGAACGTACAAAAGCTTCCATTTGTTGCTGCATTACAAATTTAAAGCTGTCTTTTACATATCCAACATTGCTGACTGCACCATTAACTTACCGTAACACTGCTTTCGTCACAATCGACTAACCGCGTTAAAGCTTTATCATCGTCCGTCAGGATGCAACTATTAGCGACGGTCAATTACTTCCGTCGTCATTTATTATTCTGATCTAATCACAGTGAAAAGCACCCCGCTCACATGCAGCGAGGGAAAGTTACAGCACTACCCAAGCAAATGGCAACGTGCTCGTTACGGTAGACAAATCAAATCCACCAAACCATGTAAATCAGCCAAATGGTTTGCCCCTTTAAACTGATCAAAGTGCATCGAAAACCTCAAAATGACGATAGTACTACCATGCCAAACATAAGAGTACATTTAACACGTGCTCCCATCATCGAAGCGTTCCTCCCGCTATCCCTCCCATAACGTTTCTCCTACGAACACGTACAGCCTGCAGCGTTGAAAAATTTCAAATTCATGAATGCACCAACAGATTGTGCACCGCCAAACAAATCGATACGGCGCATTCGATGGCTCGGAACAACATTTATTGAATACATTCATTGCCGCCAGCGAATGGAAATACTCAATTTGCATGAAATCGGGTACCACCCGGGATCGGTGCATATCGGGCTACGCACGAAATAAAAAAAACTACATCCACATCTAATCCGGTCAACCCTTTTCCACCAGTACACCAG
>CM028125.1:14695960-14734855 GCA_016254315.1 Anopheles parensis | reverse complement strand
CCTGATAAATCTAATGGAAGAATTTTGCGGGGGGGGGCCCTTAACGATTGTCACTTGGTGGGTGTGGTAGTGCTGCTTGAACTTGTGACAAATGGCGGTAAATCAGAAAGGTGTCTTGGAATAAATTGTTTAATTGCTAGCAATTACTCACTAAGACCTATTTTAAAGGAGTGCAAAATAATAGCTTATGAATGTTGTTTGATGGAAATGAGCACTATTCAGGCAAAAGAAAGCTTCAAAAATATAGTAGTTTATTTGTTTTTTTTTAATATATAAAAAAATAAATTAATGAGTGATTCCGACTAATGCATGATTTATTAGACAGTTGCAGATGTAGCAATAGGACGAGAAAACTAACACAGGGTTTTACAATGCCGAAAACGAATGCTTCCATTTTCTTAACAACTTATTCAATTAAATTCTAAATTGCTTCAGGCTGCATCTTAAAAATGTCCTCTATATGTTCACTGGATAGATGAGTTTATTCCAAATAAATATAAAAATAATACTTTTCTATCAAAGATCTGGTGTTGCTCTTTGATTCATCTCGAAGTTTTCAAGACCAAAAATTTGTTAAAATTGATCTAATCATCACCATACATAATCATCAAAACAATCTAATCGGTTTCTATCAACTCGTCACCTTACTGGATCTGGGCTATTTTCCCCCGCTGGTTTATATCATTCATTGCGTAAATCGACTAATGAAGATATACATTTCGAGGTTTTCCACTAAATAATGTGTTGCTGAGTGGAACTCAATGGAGGCGCCAAGTGGTTTATTGATCCCTGTCTTCACACAACAGAATCTGATTTTTGAATTCTTCAGAATAATTCAGAATAATTCAGAAATTTCTGAATATACAGCAAAATTATAAACAACATCAGACCAGAAATTATTAAATCTACTAAACAAGATCTATATGGCCTCTTTTCTTTTTCTTAGCAATTTTCCATTAACTTATTAAATGCTAATTAAAAGGCAATGAAAATGTAACATAAACCTATGAAATATTAATAAAACTAGATGAAGAAAAATCGATATCTAGCTTAATAAAACATTTATAAAAACCTTTCTGTTAATAATTGAAATAAATTGAATCAAATAACATCAACAAATCAGAAGCCTCCCTATCCTACAGTACAAAACTGAACGACCATTTCCATTAGTTTGTTTCAATCGACCGCCAGTATCGCAGTACAAAACTGCACCCACTAGCGACCATTCCATTGGGACCATTTTTGCCACTACATTTTGCCAGGGCAATTTTTTTCTCACCCTATCCTCAAACATAACGCCTATCGGTGCATGCATGAGTTCACACATGCCGGGTACTCGTACATGCTTATTTGTTTTCCATTCGATTTGCCCAACCGACATGCCGGCGGAACACCTACATTCCCGCTGAAGGCAACAAAAAAACACCAAATCACTAACGACAAACGTGACCGTAAACTGGTGAAGCAAAACACCGCACGATACCGCGAGTGCATCAAAACTTAACGAAGGAAATAGATAAGAATAAAGTGAGAGAGGGAGAAAAAAATGGCAACAACAACAACGCGAAACACCAATGTTCCTACAACTCACGCAAGAAAGCACGAACGTAACAAACAATCGGGAACGAACGGATAAACTGAAACACAAATGGAACCGTTGCGAACCATTGAAAATCATCAATGCGGAAGAAGTGAAAATAACGACACAAAATTGCAATACGGCTTCCGCTGTACTGCCGCCCGATTTTATGCTCTCCACCAACGCGGATGAAGGAATACGAAAAAAATAGCATTTCTTTTACTTCTTGTATGTTTTTTGTTTGTTTGTATAGATCTCACATTAAGTAACCAAAGAAACGAATAACAAATAACAACTCCAATTACATCGGAATCATTAAAACTTAACGAAACAGGAGGAAATTCTGGGAAAATTATTCAATTACGATCTTATCGTGGTCTTTCATTGGTCTTGCTTTGTTTACATGATTGCACTACCGTGCGCTATTCAATAGGATTTTCGAACACAACTGAATCCGTACAACAAAATATTAAACACCTTGCCATAGCAAAACAAAAAATCTAAACCATTTGTATTTATTCAATTTTCACACCAGATTGGTAGATGTTTTGTTGAATATTACGTACTTTTGAGGATTTTCTGTTCTATAGTATTAATGTTTTCTTTTTTTCCGTGTTGTGTTAGCAGTTAACGATTGTCGAAATTCCAAACACAAGTTGTAAAGTCAGGGGTCTTAAATATCTTGCAAAGGATTTTTCAATACAGTTTTTTCATTTATAATGTGTTTTTACATTTATAATGTGTAATTAAATTAAATTAAAATGTTTTATTAAATTTAAATTTGCAACTTCTTTAAAAAAAGTAATAATTTATAAGGTTAAAAATACCTACAATGTAAAAAGGACATTGAAATGACATGACTAAACTCTAAAACTAACTAAAATAACCTTTACATGATATTACAAAATTATTCTTATTTTATTTTTAACGTTTGCTAACCACTGCTTTATGCAATAAAGTATACAACCGTCCCATAAGAAATGCAATAAATACTAACCCAACCAAACGGTTAATGTACAACCATGCATACCACCTGAGGTGAATGGAAAGAAACATACCACGAACTTCAACTCACACTCGAACACCGTTTTGTAAAAAAAAAAAAACGCGCGCCAAACTCGCAAAATTCCGTACCGAATGGGTTACCGAGGTGCGAAGGATTATTAAGGCAAGGTACAATCACCGCACACCCAACGTGCATTGGTGCATTGCTTTTATGCACTTTCGCCATCGCTGCCGTACGATTTTGCTCCACTCACAAAAGGCCATACAGTGGAACGTAAAAAAAAAGTGTCATCACCATACATGCCACCTTTGCTAGTGGGAACTATGGAAAAGGGGGAGTAAAGGGTCGGGGGGCTTACGCCCCAAAAACCTTACACCAATAAATTTTCACTCATTCCAATTTTGTTTTCCTTTTTGGCGGGGGGAACCAAAATAATTCCATTCTCCGTAGGGAGAAGCTACAGACGTCTCATTGCTGTTTCCGGACGACTATTGCTTCCTTTGAGGCGCTACAAATAAACCCATAACGACACATCCGCCAGCCGAGCGGTGGAGCAAGTATCGGAGCGAACCATTCTTAATTTTAAATCCAGACGCCTCCGATTTCCGCTCTCCCTTAGGCTACCGCAGTCCAGAGAGATAGAGTTGAATTCGTACACAGGAACAGTGCACCACCAACAACAGTTCTTTCTCTTCACAGCTTTGACAATAAGCCATCCAAAACGTTACCAACCATAAACAAATACTGTGGGTCGCACATCGCCATCTCTCTCGCCACATCCCCTACATTCGATCTCCACCTAGCGG
This sequence comes from Anopheles parensis, assembly GCA_016254315.1. NCBI lineage: Eukaryota > Metazoa > Arthropoda > Insecta > Diptera > Culicidae > Anopheles > Anopheles parensis. The sequence continues at coordinate 14,731,464 of CM028125.1, read as the reverse complement.
ACGGACTCCACGCGTCAGCACGATGAATCTGACTAAAGTGGAGAATAAACGTGTCATTTTATGTATGCATATCGGAGCATAAACATGATGCATGGCGTCAGCCCGTTCTTTCTCTCTCTCTCTCTCTTGCTTTCTTCACCCATCCTGGTCCTATTTTACTGCTTTCCCCTGGTTGACTGGAAGGAACAGGAAAATACAACCATAATGGTTCTACGGTTTTCCTTTCTGCAAAAGCAATGCTACCAAAAATCGTATTCCTATTTGCAAAACACACTTTTTTGTGTTTTCTTTTTTTAGGGGGAGCAAGGAATGGGGCAACCATTCTCTACAAGTACAAGTTTGCAAACGTACACTCGGGACTCTATTCGCACGTATTCGCCAGGGTGCAGGGGACCCTGACGCTGCCTAAATACTAACAACGAACAGTAACAGGACCTTTGCAACACAACAAACACACAACAGTACGCAAACCACTTTCCACCTTCCTAATGCCTACAACTAGGAAGAAAAATGGAAGAGAAGAGAAGAGAAAAAAAATCTCTTGCACCAACACTAGTAGCTACATCGGTATATGAAAATACAACACAACCGTACAGCATTTCGGGAAATGCTGGCTGTATCGTTTCATTTCGTTCATAATGAAAAAAGAACTCCCCCCCCCCCGCCCCCCCTCTTTTGGTACGAACAAATGTGCCCAACCGGTGGCAACGGTCATGGCAAACGAGCAGCAGAGATGCATCCGAAACAACGCACCCGCGCTAGTACGAGGCACGATGCACAAACCCCCGAAAAATGTACACCCAACCCAACTGGTGCGAATTGACGACGAAGTCCCGGGAAAAAAAAAGTCAGGAAAGAAAGCGTACTCCGAACTCGATACGCGGATAGAGGCCGTACAGGGTAACTACCACCCGTGGATTGGAGGATTTTTATATTTATTTTCCATGCATAAAATAAATATATTTCTAAAACTTAGTTTTCATCATTTTCCCCTTTTGCACCTTTTGTGGAGCGTGTTTATGGTGGGAAGGGTGGCGGGGTGGGGGTGTGAGTTGTTTTCCACCCTCTCATTCTCCACCTCCTACATCATTCCTTAGAGTTATTTCGTGATTTTTGCATGTTCCTTATTTATACACACCACTGCGAACGCAACGATGCAGTCGAACGATGAGCTTCGAATACTGGACTGGAGGACGGCAAAGCTGTGCACGTGCACGGTGAGAATAAACATGCAACGTACTCGGGGACAACACTCGATCCGTTTGAGGCACAAAAAAACCGGGGGCCGACTCCATACACCCATGTCGAATGTAAGTCGGCCACTTGTTTATGGTTTTCTCGTCCCTACCCAGCCCCCTTTAAAACGGTAGATCATTTCTGCACTAGTGAAATTCTTTCTTCTGTCCAGCTGTGTGCACTGGGGAGAAGGGATCGAGACTCGAAAGCATCAATGTGCCAACGACGTCTCAATTGCCACCAATTGAGTCACGGATGGTTAGTGCTGCTAACCATGGATAGTTTGGACTGGGCTAGCGCTAGGGAAGTGAATAGGAAATTGATTGCCAAACCCCTTGCCCGGATGGGAAATGGGCGAGTTTTTCGTTTTTCTCCCTTTTCTCAGGATGTTTTCTTATTTTTTTGTTTTGAACCGTAAAGAAACGGTACGGAAACAGCAAGTGAAAAATGTCTGGCAAAGCGTTCATACAAACAGTATCCGTACCGGGTTCCGTTGGTGGTGCAAAGGATCGCCAACTAACGCCAACCCCAAACCGGACATAAGAAATACCGTACCCGCCCAGGTGTCAGTAGCAGTAGCAGCATTTGTATCCGCCTTCGATTTCTGTCCGCAAAATGCATAACCACAACGTCGTGCTTTATTGAATTTTCAATCGCGCAATGTATCGCCTTAGCTTGTGTGTGGTAGGAAAATAAAAATCAAACATATAAAATGCGATCGATTGTTGTTGGGTGAATAAGCTTAACGATTTATGGTAAGCAATTCGCAAAATAAACATTAAAAATATTGCGTTGCAAGTAATAGTGCTTCTTGATGTGTGCAGAATCAATCTCTTCACAAGAGCTGTTAATATGAATCTTTAGTTAATTTTGTTTCATTCGACTGGTAAAAAACTTTCTACATATTGCTAAAGATGCTCCAAAGTTTATAATGTGTATACATTTGAGGTTATTAACTTCTACTCAATGGAGCGACCCGGTGGTTTTCTGATAAACGACGCCGGTCCACACGGCAGGACCGACGATCAAACCCCACCGGACCGTTCCCCCATAGCAAGAACTGACTATCCGGCTACGTGGTAAAAATAAGTCTTAATATGACCTAACTGTTCTAACCAAGCAAAAAAATTTTTTTTTCAAAAGTACTAGGCGTCTCCATCGGTAATTATTTAGTATTTCAGTATAAATAATTATTTGCTCTTTGTACTTTAAGTTTTACAAAAAAAAGTCAAGTAAGCCAGAAATGATCGGCGTGTCCTTACAGGTCGTTAAAATAAGCAAGAGAGAGAGAGAGAGAGAGAACTTTTACTTAAAGACATTGAATAGCTGTACGATTTGGAAGTTCATCAAAGAATAATTCTTAAACAAAAATAAATACATGTGTGTTTTCAAATAAAATATTCCCAGTACTGCTAGCAATTCAGTTATATACAAAAATTCAACTGAAATTTTCTTCTTCAATGAATCTTGAGAGATTTATAGAGCTTTAGAGATCGCCAAAAATCCTTGGAGATGTATGATTCAGGGTTCTTCAGGACTTTTTAATTTTTTGGTGACTTTTCATGAAGCTCTGAATAATAGATATTCGAAGTATTTCATGAATTCTACTTATCGTGCCACACACACCAAGAACAACCACAAACCAATTAAATTATAATATTATTATGCACTGGCTTGAAATAATTTTGCTAGACCACAAAATATGCTTGCTGATGAATAAAGGTATTTATGTATATACAAACAATAAGCAAACCTTTCTCATTTCTAAGAAAAACACGAAACAATTTAAAACTCCGTACACTTCGTAGTAATATGCATGGTATCGAAACAAATTATACCACCAGAACTGTTCTCGATAAACATTGTGTTTTTTTTTTTTTTTGTTGTTGTAAACTTTCAACTATTTTTCCCTCTGTTCTACTCCAGTTCACCTTGCTGTAATTGTTTAAATTTCACTATGTTATGCTGCAACGTTGCTGCATCATTCCATGCTACGGTAAATTCCCAGTTTATGATTGCAGGCCAACCGGACAACAGCAACAACAACTGCACATCCGGTCCGTTTTTCTTTCTGAACAGCTAGAAGCAGACAAAAAAACAAAACGATCACATACACACACCAGCTAATGCAAAATAAATGTGAATTCATTTGACATCAACTCGCATCAAAGCGCGAAACTTTCTCGACAATCCTTTTCCTGCTGGAAATGAGACATTGGACATTCAACCGATGGTGGTATGGTTCGGTTTGCAACGAACGACAAAAAAAAAGCTTAAAGGGCCCGGGGATTTCTTTGCGCCCCTCCCATTTCCATTTTGCTACACCTGTATTCCGTGTGTGTGTGTGATGCAACGCTTTTTCACACATTTAATAGTAAACCAAACTCGACCCAACGAACATGTCCGCATCAATTATCCTTCCGCATCAACTTTACTTTGCTTCGGGTGTGGGCAGCAAATGGGAAAGGACGATCAGCAAATGTTACGACACTGCTCCCGAGCGAATTTCGTCGAATTTTGCACAACTGTTTGCAAGCTCGGCCAAAAACTAGAGCTTCAAAAGCTCTCAGGCCTCTCGGACAGGAGCTTGTCCGGACGAGGAGGGGGAGGGGAGAACAAGGATATGTTTGCTGAGATCAACGGACAACTTCTTCCGTTGCGCTTGTGGAAAAACGTTGCGCTTACAGCAAGGTACGTACGAAATGCAAATAAACAGGGGGTTTACAAAAAAAACCCCCGAAAACCCTCTACACCCCAATCAAGAGAGCGGGTTAATAGTGATGGTATTTGTTACGAAAATTTTGTGCTTCATATTCACCTTTTTAGAACGCGCGCTCCACAATTTTCCTGAACCCCATATCCACCCCAAAGACGGGACCCAAACTGTTGCAGGAAGGAAAAACGAAGCGAGCGGTAACGACAGGGGATAAACCTCCCATGTGACATGCTGACCATATCATACCTTCCTCCTGTTCCCCTTAGACATTGTTAATTAAATACAAATAGTTCTCTGCCAGTTCTATTTAATTCACCGTCCTTCGAGACATGGTGCGCGCACTTCTCATCCGCACTTCCTGTCCAACCGGTGAGTGACAGGAGAGTTTTGCACTTTTTGCAGCGCTCACCTGTACGCTGATGTGGCCGATTTGAGTTTTTGGAAGGTGTGTTTGCACTTGCATACATGCACGTGCACACAACCGTGGAATCAAACTGCTGCAAACTTCCGGCCAGAAAACATGATTCCGGAGCGTATCAGCTGCTTGAAGGGATGACGGTTCATACCTTCCAGCGAACGCAGTTGGTCACTTCTAATGTGACCTGCTGTTCAAGTGGTATGCACATGTGTTGAGTACCAACAACTTGATGTGAACATCCATCAGCATGCTTTTAGCGAATGGCAAGATAACTGGCTCGAATTCCCGCGCATTCCTTTCCTGGTTAAGTGTAAATATGTGCCACTATCCGTTCTTTCGGGTTTTAGATAACTGGAGTGCCACTGGGACTAAGATGGTGAAACAAAAGTTACTAGCAATGGTTTGTTTATTAGTGTGGATTTCACTCGAAATTTCCCTGTCCCTTGAACGATCAAACAGCTTAAAGGGAAGGGTATTAATTTGTTCGAAACTGTACCGAGGAGGAATTAAAACCGGTGATACAACTATGTTGCGATATGTTTTAGAAGTCGGAAATCAGATGCACTGGCTCATAGGAAATCCCCAAACAGAATTATGTTAATTTTGCAAAATAAGCTAAAACAACGGAAATTTTATAAAAATAGACCAAGCAATGACAGGTGGAAGGAGGTGACCAGAAGAAAAAAAATTCTCGCGCTAGTTTTTAGAATCTTTTACTGAAACTGCGAATAGACATCCATGTCGTGTAGTTATTTGATGTTGCGTTACATGCGTTACATGCGTTACATAATTACATTTTAGATGGATATTAGACTTATCCATAAGTCTAATCCATGTACATAAGACTTATCTCTTTAAAATCCCCTACCTGCGTCTAATTATGGGAGGAACGTACAAAAGCTTCCATTTGTTGCTGCATTACAAATTTAAAGCTGTCTTTTACATATCCAACATTGCTGACTGCACCATTAACTTACCGTAACACTGCTTTCGTCACAATCGACTAACCGCGTTAAAGCTTTATCATCGTCCGTCAGGATGCAACTATTAGCGACGGTCAATTACTTCCGTCGTCATTTATTATTCTGATCTAATCACAGTGAAAAGCACCCCGCTCACATGCAGCGAGGGAAAGTTACAGCACTACCCAAGCAAATGGCAACGTGCTCGTTACGGTAGACAAATCAAATCCACCAAACCATGTAAATCAGCCAAATGGTTTGCCCCTTTAAACTGATCAAAGTGCATCGAAAACCTCAAAATGACGATAGTACTACCATGCCAAACATAAGAGTACATTTAACACGTGCTCCCATCATCGAAGCGTTCCTCCCGCTATCCCTCCCATAACGTTTCTCCTACGAACACGTACAGCCTGCAGCGTTGAAAAATTTCAAATTCATGAATGCACCAACAGATTGTGCACCGCCAAACAAATCGATACGGCGCATTCGATGGCTCGGAACAACATTTATTGAATACATTCATTGCCGCCAGCGAATGGAAATACTCAATTTGCATGAAATCGGGTACCACCCGGGATCGGTGCATATCGGGCTACGCACGAAATAAAAAAAACTACATCCACATCTAATCCGGTCAACCCTTTTCCACCAGTACACCAGCACCAAACTCACGACTATGGTTTTTGGTTAGACATACGTACGGCCAGTAGGCATCGGTGGGCTTATGTTTTAAAATAAATGTTGAAACCGTTTTTCCATTCCACTAAACGCACCCATGCCAATGTCGACCAAACGATCAAGAGAAATTCGACACAAAGAAAGGTAGACAACAAGAAAAAAAAAAGTGCTTTCGTATAGCAATTTCCATTTTACAGCAGATTGTTTTTCCCCCTCCTAATTTCTATCTCCGGTTAAATGTGTTTTCCAACAGATTTTCTACCTTCAACCATATACGGTTATTTCACAGTCGAATCAATTCGGATTGGGAAAGGAAAAATAATTACTGCAGCAGCCGGAGCTAGCTTTGGAGGCTAGCAAATAAAAATTGTAGAAGAGACTTTTCTTCTTTTTTCTACAGTAAGTGTGATAATTTTATTGGAATTATTTACTTCAACAATACAGCACAAAAATCGATACACATATTATACAATCGCGAATAATATTCTACTTAGTTTTAGATATTATAAGCGTAAAGGTATGCAATACAAAACACATTTTAGAACTATTTACGATTCGACAGGTCAACAAGAGATTGTCTACTTTCAGGCGCTTTCAGGCTGCAGTATAAAGTGAGCCAGAACAGTTTGAAAGATCTGCACAAAATAATGTCAACTACTATTGTCTCATTCTGCTAGACAAAATGATGCATTTAATGCATCGTTTTTACCCTTTGCCTCGCCATTTCATCTACCTCTCGCTCACACGCATCCCTGACCTTATGTGTGGTTACCATTGTCTTGCTCCGAAAACCGAGAAAAACCATATCCAGATAATTGAATCTCCGATTGACCGAAACGCACCGCAATCCAAAACCCCCAATCGGTATGCCGTATGTTTTGCATGAGCTGGCCCACATCCGTTGGCGTTTAGTGGGCATAACGTTCACATTCCATTTGACAGGACATTTTTGGTAATGGTTTGTTTGGTTTTTTTGTTTGTTTTCATCCAGTGAGAATGAGATGATACCAAAGCTTGGGAAGGGAGGTATAGAAAGGGAGGTCATAAATGGCTAACCTTCATCGCCAAAAATAGCTTCCCATTGTGGCCGAGTGGCATGGTGTCAGGGTGTCATTTGTCCAGTTTTCAAAATCGATTTTCATTTCTCCCCATACGGGGACGTGAGCGTGCCCATTACGTTTGCCGTATCGTTGCGAGTTCCAGGTTACTGCCGTGTACCATGTTGGATTATCAATTCCAACACCAGAGGAAGTGGTTGATCCAAAGCCGTATAGGAGAAAGAGTAGAAGAAGGGTTTTGGAGGTGGGGTTGAGTTTTGAAAACATAAATTTTATTTCTCTAATGGTATGATTGCGGTTAACGTGTTGTGGCACTTTTGTCCATTGGAAATGGTCCCCGGCTGACGGGTGCGATTTTTCATCGGTTTTGTTGTTTTAGTGTGTTTTTTGTTGTTGTTGGTGGTTTTGTTTTTATCACTGCATAAAAAAACCCTCCCCCATCATCATGATCGTGTTTTTCACCGCCTGTTGAACAAATATGTGTATTCGCACAGCTACACGGTACGATAAACGGGGGAATAACGGAAACGGAGGAACCTTCAACATAGAAGAGTGAGCACGTGGTCGCTTGACGGTTTACCGCCAAATGAGTTTATACGTTAGCACCCAGTTCTACCGTTGCTTTTGTTTACTTTTACCGTTGGAAAGCCCGTTTTCATTTTTTTTTTTTTGCATTTCGTGTTTATTTTTTGTATTTTTGTTTTACTGCGTAATTTTTAGTTTATTATTTCGTTCGAAACCATTGTTTGCTCTTCTGTGCCGTGCGTTTTTCGGTTTGGCTGATGTTTGCTTTACACCCCAAACCTCTGGTCAGAGTTTAGGGCTATCGTGTTGCCCTGCCACAGTTTTAGCTGGAACTTGTTCTCGTCTCTCTTTTTTTTGTCAATCCAATCACTGCTCTCCAGTTACTGCTTTAACACCGCCGCATCGTGCCGCCGTTTACGATCCACAGCCCATATTCATTGTTTTATCAACGGTCCGGTGATGGATCACTTGTTTGAAGGATTACCCACACAGCGAACGTTGGCCTGCATTCTGGCAACCAATCTTCCCTCTCACCTCTCCTCTCGTCCCTTTTCCAGAAAAGAGTGGAAAAGGGTTTATGTTTCGTGTTGCCAATATTATGCTACTGTTGCTGCTGGATGAGCCTTCCGGCCACCACCACCACTAGATTGTACATCCAGATTTGTTTGTTTTTTTTCTTTTCGTCACCCACGTTCCCAACACTCCCACACGTGTGTAGCAATCGAGCGAGCATCGGGTCATAAACAGGATGGCGCAACAGGACAACAAATAACACCTCGCACGCAAACCCTGCTGGGTGACGTTCGGTGAAGCTTATTTGTAGCCGATGTAATGTTGATTGCTGATAAAGCTTGCGGTGTGACATGTGGTTTCCCACGTGGGAGGGAAAAAAAAATCATTCCCGCGGAATGGTGAAAGTAAGCAGCGACAAAAGAACAGCAAACCCAGCGGAAGGTGTCACCGTACGAAACAACAACCCCCCCCCCCCAAACGGTTGTTGCACCGGGGGAGGCACAATGGGCGTTGGGATGCCCCTAATCGATGGGTTTGGTGGCGTGAGCTGGTGAGACAGTTTGTGGTTTAATTAGAATTTTCCGGTTCCGGTTCAGCGGGGGTTCGGATTTTGTGCACCGGATCACAATGTTGGCCCCGTTAGTGGTGCAAATCTAGCTGGATGGCATAATTTTTGATTGGTTTATCTTAAGCACCATCCCATCCGTATTGAGCCACAGGAGTAAATGAGTGGCTAAGATAGAGCGTTACGCATTGTGCCGCATAAATGAGCTTTGTGTCGTTTTGTGTGTACAAACTTACGAGTGATTGATATTGATTCTATACAACATTATTTTGTAAATTACAGCTTGTTGTTGTCTAGAGCTAGAGCTGGATTAATTTTCTTTTAAACAGTGATTTATTAAATTTACGCCAAAAAAATCTTTATCGGAAGACCTAATTAATATAATATTTTTATAACAATTACATTCAATTTTATTATTGAAGAAAAAAAACAATATCTGATGTTATTTTTGAAATTACAAAAGTATCTTCTCGCATTTTAAGTCATTTATGGCACAAAGAACACACAACTTTCGCACATTAATGGTTGATCTATTACTTCCTTTATTTTGTCATCTGCTGCACGATTAATCGATCGGAAACGTGTGCCATAATTAGATGGTTTTTACACATACCCATCCATCCACACCTACACAAACTCACCCACATCTACACACACGGGTGCCTTTCTATCGCAAAAACCGCTTCAAGCACCAGCTGGACGATTAACTTCCCTATCTCAACCGTTAACGGTCCCATCTTGCGTGACATTTTGCTTTTTCAGTACATTTAACGTTCGACGTACCTTTCACTCATCGCTGCGGAACCGCACCGTACCGGCGATGCTGGTGTGCTATACTTTCGAGCAGCATTTATCCCACTTCACCACCAGAAGCATCCTCGTGAAGCTAATTACTCATCCACTCACCTTCGCGCGTGCACACACACACACGCGGAAGCCAGCAGCACTCGGAACGGTACATGACGGTATTGCTTTAATTTATGATTGCTCCTTAATATTACACACCTATCTTATTTTACAAAATTTATTGCAAAACATGGCGCTAAGAAGCGCCATTTTCCACCCTCGTCGCTCAGCCTCGGCGGGGCTGACTGTGTAGCAGAATCCATTCTGCACGCCGTACCATGTCTTCCCACCGGTACGGACGGGATGTTTATCCCATGGCAATTCAATCTTGCTCCATCCCGTTTGTCGACGGTTGCCGTGCCGCACACTGTACGATTATGTTACGCTAACCTGGCAAGTGTAAATTGAGCCATAGAAACGGCATCTTGCGAAGGTGTGCGCCCACCAATCCTTCGCCCGACCGGGAGATATATATATTAAATACATCCTAAACACTTTTATTTTCACTTACATCTTCCGGCCCAACAGTTTATTGTTACTCGGCCCCGATAAGAGCCACTAGGAAGATGTGATATCACCTTTCTTGGGGAGGGGAAAACCCTTTGCGCTCATGCCGTACTCGGTCGATGTGGCTTCCTCACTGATTTATGTATTTTTGCTGGCGCTGTTGCTGATGGAAGGTGTATATTTATGGTTTGTATTAATTTAAAAACTTAATAACCGGGGAAGAACAGAACAGCGTCTAAATGCAATCGGTTAAGACGTCATCGACGTGTTTGGCCATGTTGGCCAATTACACCAAACAATCTACACAAAGTATTCCATTGGTGTGAGAGAATTTTAATTATCTACTTATCAGACAACTTCTTCTCGTATCGGACATGAAGCTCACAAAATGTAAATCCCAAGACTTCATCAAGTTTCTGGATATCGTTTAAACAACTGGATCAATTTACGGCTGTTAGGTTGCATAGGTGGGAGAGCGATAGGTGAAGAATGTTAGGCTTTGCTTAGAGCAAGGGTAGTAACTGTAGTAACTGCGCCGTTCTCTAGACGACAGTTCCAAGAATCAAATCCCATCCGGACCGTACGCTGACCGTGCGACTGACTATCCTGCTACGGGTAAAACAGGTCAAGGAAAGCCTGTAAACACACACTCAATACGAAAATTAACGACATCCTGCGATGCTTGAACAATACGGAAATAAGGAAATAGGGAGAACTCATTAAAACGAGCATAACTACAATCAAACACTAACAATATGTGCAATGTGCTGCCGAAGCTACTGGAAAATTAAGGCTTAGTAATGGCATTCCGGATAAAAAGACAACCATTGAAGGGACGGATATCGCAATAACGAGAAATCGTCATTAAAATTATCACTCATTGAATGATCAATTCTCGCAAACGTGGATAAAAGGGTAATATTTGTAGGCATTTCTAGCAAATTTTCTGCATTTCAAGCTCGTATGAAAGCAAAAGCCTGCTCTAGGTACCAGGAAGGTAAAGGACTAAAGAGACAGCATCACATTGACGGATTTCTGAGTACCTTGCAAAAGGTTCTAAAAAGCCTTGAATGATACCACACCTGTAGTGGTCCGATAGACTTTTAGACGACCTTTGTAGAATACACATTTATTTCGCACAAACTCCTGTTTTGCGAATTTGTCAACTAGCAAACCAACGGCACTGCAAAACCCCATGTCTTGATAGATTACAATATTAATGATTAAAACCCAAGAACCCCCACACACATCTACACATCTTCATTTCAAACCAATTTGTTACTGATGATAGTGATTAAAAGCGATAAAGAAGTGTGTCTTTTATATATCGCTCAGCAAAAAAAAACAACAGAAAACGCCCCCCTCATAAAATTCGATAAGAAAATCCAAAAAAGGGTACGAGAAATCGTTCCACGCTTTTCAATGAACTTCGATCCGAGAAGAATGAAAAGAAAAGGGATACAACAGCATATTTATACCATTGCAATCTGTCACGCCAACCCGGGCCTGCCCGGAGCGTCGTCTTTACCGTCTTTCGGTTTCGATCTAATAAAACGATAAGAAGACTAGCCCGGTAAGTAATGATATTCATTCTTTAGCTTCACAATCCAAAATGGATATAGAAGAAAGTCGTCGTGGCTTTTCCATCGCATCTGGAGCACGATAAGAAGTGGAATGTGTACTTCACACAGGGAGGGCGAGTTGGGGAGATCACTTGAAATTGACCAAAGCGACTACATTCCTGGTTTTCTTTCCATTTGGTAAGCTAGAAAGTTTCCAGCTACAGACAAATGATACATAAATAAGGAAGACAGAAATGGAAAATATTGGACACTTGGACAAAATACGATAGTTGTGTTGTTTTGTGCAAAAATTAAGTCAAACTGTCCCAAACTGCTTCCAAAGCAGGAGCAGAACCAATTCGAGTTGATCCCTTTTTTTTTCCTCTCTCTCTTTCTCTCCCTCTCTCTAATCCGTTCTGTGGTGTGAGTACACGGAAGTACTGTTTATTTGCTTCCGGCTTCCATTTCCGAGTACACCAGAACATTCAACGCGCCTGTTTATATTCGTTTGCTTTTGCAACATAATATCCATCCATATCTGTTAATGCGATTCCAACGGCAAATTCAACCCCCTTTGGCCCGTCGCGTTTTCCGGAAGGCGTAGCTTTCAATGCGCATCAATGTAATTTCGAACATTGTAGCCAGGCTACAACCGATGTAGCATTAGCCACTGTTGTCTGCTACCAATAAAATATTCAACCAATCAGCTAATCAACCAACATCAGTGCCTTGTTCCTATGCACACATCCCTTCTCCATCCGTGAAAATTCCAGGCACAAAATTGGCCAAATGTTTTCGAAGCAATTTTTCCACCATCTAATTATTCCCATTCGAACGGGTCTGGGGAATGTAATTTAAAGCACTTAAATTTTAACGTTAATTTGCTTTTAACAGGTTTCCATGTAACCATGGTACGATGATTTTTTTTTTCCTCCAAAAAACTACACGTGATTGGTGCAGAAATGTTTACACAGCACACGGGCACACGGGCGCAATGTGCATATTTGGCAATCCTGCATGTACAGGAAAGTTTTTCGGAACTCACGTAATTTTGCAACGATTGGAAATGAGAAAATAGCTCAAAAGGAAGTGAAGAGAGAGAAACAGCGAAAAAAGAGTATCCAACCAACAGCATGATTTCGTATCGAATCACTTGTAACGATCGTGGTACGACCTTTGAGAGCTGGCACGGGACGGGGGTAGAAACTACTTAAAATGGATTTTTGTTTTTGTGTTTTCTTTAGGTGCTGGTGATGCTGGTCCGGGATAATTCGAAGAACCCGCGATCAAGCCGAACGACGACGACGACGATGATGTAAATTGCAAGAAGTTAGAACCATTTTCGTAAGATTAAAAAGTAACGAAACACCACATAGTTTTCCAATGCAAGTGCCTCTTCCGGCTCTGTGTACTTTCCGACGAAACTTTCGACGAAACGAACCCGCATGAATTGCGCCAAACCTTACGATGCAGCACAACCAGCACAGCCCAATGCAGCAGGGCCAAAGCCGCGTTTTCACGGAACGTGGCTTCCGTACCTTTTTGGGATGAGGCAAAATTTCCATCAAATACCATCAGCTAGTGTTTAGGGCTGGGGTTGTTTTGCGATCGATAAGGTATTTATAGTTTCCTGTGTCTTTATTGACCTTTTTTTGTACTCTCATGCGATTACTACTCGAAAGCTCACAGTCAACATTGGGTTTTGCTTGTGAGCAAAGTTATCGTGTTATTAATAACCCGTTCTGTGAATGAATTATGCATGGGAAGCTTTCTTAAGAAATGTTATTCAAATTAAAAATAACGAATCAATTGATTCCACACTCATGGCAGACAACGGCGTTTGATATAGAACAGCTAGCCATATCATAGTGGATTATCGATTCGTCCTAGATTCCAAGCTAATAATATATTAAAAAATAACTTTTCCTATTATCACGCTTGGCAAATGGCAACGGATCAAGGCACCAAACGCAAGTCAAACGTAACACACACAAAAAAAACAAGAAGCAAATCAACCAACACGATCGGGACGGGATGATTACTTTGCGGAATGTACGGTTCAAGAATGCACATCCCATCTTAATCATGGTCAGTGGAAAAAAAAGTCTGTCAGCGATGTCTAGCGATCAACTCGTTACTATACAGCTACTGCAGCTGCTGTGTAGGGAAATTGTGTAAGAAACAGCCCGGGGTAGCGGTGAGCATGAAAGGGGTCAGTGGTAAAGCAATAAAGAGGGAGGACAAAAAAAAGGAGCGAGGTAAGTTCGAAGCGATATCGATAAAATATTTTACTAGTGCCTTGCGGCTTTCTTTTAATTGAAGAAATATTGCATCGAAACGCAAAACCAAACTTGCCCTGCTATGGTTGGTGAGAGTGAACTGGCGATAAAAGCATGATAAAACTCTAATCGATGGATCAGATCCTCACCCAAGAAGGGGGCACGACGGGATTGAACTGATTAATTAAGAGAACTTTATATACTATTTAAACTATCGCGAAATTCATCATAACTCTGTTTCATGAGAAAAACAGCTTGTCTATTTTAGCTATTTTCCTGTACAAATTAATCTTACAAATTACTATTCCTGGGACCAGATTAACACAATGTTTAAAGAGAATATTCTAGGAAAAGTTATTCTAGGAATGGCTTAATTTACAATATTTTTAGTACTATGATGCTTAGCTATTGCATACTTCCAGGCTGATTAAGATCAATGATATGAGCTACAAGCGTCGATGAGTGTTATTGATTTATGTTTTAATGTTCGTAGTGTGTGTTTGAAATTATAAAAAAACACTTATTTTCTTGTCAACCAAAATTAATTTTAAAATTGAACGGTTGTCATCACTACCTGCACTCTAGACAAGGTCCAAAAGGATACACTTAAAATAGATAATAATTTCTATTCCCCCACTCAAGTGAATTTGACCGTACTATTAAAATTATCTTTGCCGCGAATTATTAAAACCTTCGAGACGTAGAAGAAAGCCCCCACTTCTATCCCTATGATTCCGTCCATTTTCCCTACAGAAGAAGAGACTCACGCTGAACTACAATAAATATAGAACCGTTAACCTTTCGCTTTTGTTTTCCACTCTCTATTACCACTCCACAAGGTTCTTTCTACTTTACTTAAATGCGCTGGGAAGGGACACTACTATCTTCGGTATAGAAGAAGGCACAGTTCATGACTCATTTAAAAAGAACCACACACACACTCCACACCCATCTGGTTCGGTTGGCGCACATTGCGTTTCACCAATTGTATACCAGCTGACAGTTTTCGGATTCGGACCACGGGGTTTTTGGTCCACGGTACCATTTTCCCCAAAAACCCTTTCGGTACGCCCGAGAAAGGATTATACCGGACGACTTATCGTTCAGGACAATAAACTCGTCGCTTTATGAATGCGAAATGGTGGACTTGCTTCTTCTTCTGGCCCAAAACCCCCTTCCAGCAAACAGTATTAATTTGGTCGATAGAATGGAGCAGGCGGGCCAGTGTCATTTCCTTTCCCTTTTTTATCGCTTCCTCCACACACCCGTTGGCACACCGTTCGGCAGTTTATGTAACTGTCATCGGTATCTGTTCGCAGTTTAAGTTATAAACAAATATAACAGCAAAAGAGAATAAAATCGAAAGACAACAAAAGAAAACAATACACCACCACGTTTCAAACCAAACGATAGAGCAACTAATTTCGATAGCACAAAATCTCAAACAGTTGATCTAAAGCTAGCAAAGAAAAACGTACAAATGATACCAAAAAAACACAAGGTAAAACAGTAAAACCATTCTTTATCAATCGCAATTCTTTCCTTTCCAGGGTGTCGAGCAGCACCCCGTACTAATATGCTCTTTTGTTTTTACCCCGTTTTTCTTGTGGTGCTTAAATTTTATCATTTTACTTGAAACAATTCAACACAAAACCATCATTTGCAACGGAACAGATCGTTCGTTTTGGGTGTGCGATGGTATAAAAAAGAAATCTAAATGCTTCATAAAACAACACCATCCTTTTAGAACAAAAGGGTGGATGGAAAATTTGGAGAGAGAGAGAGAGAAAAAAGGAAAAACAACTTCGAACCACTAGTGTTATTAAACAGAAGTGAGTTGTAAAAACACTTTAACTAAACAAAATGTAACGCTTTGTCTGTATCAAAGACATACAGAACCGAAACGAAACTAAAAGAGAAAGAAGAGAGAGAAAAAAAACAACAATATTCGCAACCCTTTTCCACTATCGATAAACAACGGATGGGGAAAACAAAACTACAATAATAAAAAAAAACTCGATACCAATCGCTAAAGACAATACCAAGAGTACTACATCATGTTTTAACGTGGCATCCCTACAGTGTCCTCCCATTATTTTCGATTTCTTACGACTTGACAGAGGTTTACCAAAATGCATGACCGATGCAGTGGAGTTGGGCGGGGTTTGGAGGGAGAATGAAACAAGGCCGATATAGGAAGGAAGCAATAAGGATAATCGGAAGGCTAGTGTGGCGCTTTTGCTGCAATCTATTGGATACAGGGTGCCAAAACAAAAAAAAACAAACAAACACTGGCCAACTCTATCCAAAAATCGAAAACAAAACGCTACAAAATCAATCGCATTTTGGGTTTCTTTCTATTTCCTGGCAAGTGGCAACATTCGGCCAGCACTGTGAGTGTATATTAATTTTTTTGTTTTGCTTTCCGAATTTATATCTTTCAATCCGATACGCTGGGATTTTTTTTCGTTCTCTCTTCCCTAAATGTCTTATCTTTTTTTTAGGTTTGGCAACCATCTTGTACCGTTCTTACCATACTTTGCTTTGTCTTCAATAACCTAAAACCACTTTTGTGGTGAATTGTGTTCGAATTGTGTTCGAACTGGTGTTTTGGCCCGTTTTTCGTCCGCTGGCCCCGAAGAATGCATCTTTTGCTTTTGTTTTTTTTTTCTTCAATTTTCATAATGACGGTACTGGGATGCAAAAACAAAAAAAATGTTTACTGCTACCATGTTAGCAGGTTCCCGGGGTAACGCGAATAAATACGCAAGAACGCCGTATACGGTATGTTGAGCAAAACATCATTTTTCACCGTTCGTAATTTATGATCCGGACAACATGTATCGAGTATCGATTGTGTTGGGGCACTTTTACAGCAAAAAAAAAATTATCCATTTTCCCAAAAGGGATTGGTTTTTTTTTGTTTTATTCAATGCAAAATAGTAAATTATGATTACAAAAGCAGTGGCATATCATGGTTGACACGGAGGGAGTTAGATCATATTGAAGTCGCCAGGGTAAATCAATTCGAACAAACAATTGATACATTGTACTAAAAAATCGCTCCACGTTTTTGATGGAGGCGCCTGGTGTTTCTTAAAAACAGAAATTAATAGTTTTGGTTTTTTTTGTGTTTTTTTAAATGTTTTTTATGTTTTGTAGAGAAAGTTATCTTACTAAATAGATCAGTTGTATTTAAGCGTAAACTTCATAATAAAAAAGTGAAACAATTAAGGCTTAAATATGATCCAACTTCCATTTGTAAATGATCACAAGCGCAAAAGTAACGTCATCGCCATAATCATATTCAATTGATACGGTTCATAAAAGTTGCTGGAAAAACAATTGCACAAATTCTACAAAAGATTAAGATTTCATCTGACAGGCAAAGTTTCGAAGTTGGACATTCCTCAAGAACGTAGTAAAATATATCTTCCTCGGTTGCACCGCTTGCGATCCGGCGCTATTCGCCTAACGAACTTCGTACCCATTCGTCGATCGGTTGGTGCATATTCAGCTGACTACTTGAGCGTGACACCACCGAAATGACGCTGCTTGCCATCGCCTTACGAATATAAATCTTTGCCTCGTGTTCATAAATCAACATGTTTTACTTTCGACACTGTCGAACCCGAACACTCATACGGATGCATCGTCGCGAGGATTGTCTTAAGGTTCGTTACCGCGCCAGAAAACGTTCCTTACCCGTTTGCTACCTACTATGGACTCATGTGCGAGTTGTCATCGAACTCTGCCCGTTTGCTGACATTTGACCAAAACGTATGCGACAGTGGTTCGACATTCGTTGGCCCAGAAGTCCCGGTATTGCGACGTTTCGCCGTAAAATATTTCCAACTCCACACCCATGAAAGGCACGTGTGTGTATGTGTGGAGTTGGGATGAAATTGAATGGCGCTGCCAACTGGCGAATGCAATCGGATTGAAATGTGCAATTTAATCCATGTCTAAGGATGCCCGAAACCAGTGCATCAAACCCAAACCACATCGCGCTGAGCAAGGGTACACAAAAATTACGAAACACACAACAAACTTTCAGCTACTTTCCGTTTTTCTTATCCCTGCTAGAACATACGTGTGTACTGTACGTCCGTTCCAGTGCAGTTTAATTGAATATTTATACACATGTGCGATACGATTCCTTTGGCAACATGCGCCCTTGCATCATCATTGCCGGGCTAACTTGTTTACAGTAGTTTAATACTTTTCGAAATTACTTTAATAGCGAAACGCGAAATTGCCTGCATGATTGCTTTCGGCAAGCGCACTATAAAACTCTATGAAACGAAACACTGCGAAAATGGATACAAAATGGACAGGGCAAGTAGAGAGGAAACAAAAAACTAAAACCATCCTTGACGGCAGAAGAAAGAGAACGGTTAGCAAAAGCTGCTAGAACTTGATCCCATCGGGTAACAAGCCCCCCCGTTGGAAGAGGTGATGAGAAATAGTGCAATGATTTTAGATTTTCATTTTCTTCTATCACGCTTCCGACCGTGTCTTAGGAAGTGGGGATTCGCCGAACGGCCCGAACTTCCTCGTTCTATGGGCAAAAAGGTTTTACCGGTAGATAGCGAAGTTTACTCCATGGTGAACGAAAAACTTTACCCTTCGAAGCCGTTTTTGGGGATGCTACAGAGAACGATCAAGTGTATAATTGTGGGCAAAGAGTAGAAACACTGAGTGAAATATCGCTAAAACAGACAACGGTGTAGTAAACATAACGAAATAGCAAACAAGTAATGGGAGCATGAGGGTTAGGACAGGGGGAACTTATGAAAAAATTGTAAAATATCAGATTTCTGCAGAAGTAGCATGATGAGAATTAATTTAGAATATATTAATCTCTCTTAATTTTCATTTTTAAATATGNGCACTGAGTTCAAACCTCAGTAGGACCTTAGACCACAATTTTTTCCCATGACTAACTGTTCAGCTATCTGGCTAAGAATTGACAAATGCATTAAATTCCAATTAATATTATATTACTGCTATCCAGGACTGAATAGGGTTATCCCTTTTAAAACATTTTTCAAATTTACTTAAGTGTTTTTTTTTAATAATGCAAATAACCGTAAGTACTATTCTATTTACCCAACATTACATTCTGTACTAAAATAACGTTCGATTCATAACGGCCACAGTATAATGGTCTAAATATTACCACAGTTGAAATTTCCCTTGACAACCCAAGCGACAGAGCAAGCGATATACGACGAGTTGAAATGTCATTTGCTCTACGGCTCACACACACATGAACATTTCAAGCGTTTAATCTATGTAGGCTGTTTGGTGCGCTAACGCAACTATAGTTTTGATGATAGAATACGTTCGTTTGTTCGGTACCCACAGAAATGGTACAGAAACTATTAGATTTATTTAGTTTTTTCAAGTGATTTGTGTAGTAGCTGCGTTTTATCAACAATTCCTGACATAGTAGCGATCCAGATAATAGAGAAAATAAGTGCTAAATAGTCAAAAGTGTGCAAAAATCATTCCGATGCGTTGGCATCGGCAAAAGTGAGATGCACTGCATTCAAAAGATGTAATATTCTTCAGAATCAAAAACGAATTCATCCAGGAATGACCAGTGTGGTGGACGAAAATGGATACCTTCCAGAAATATATTCGCAAACCCGAAACAAATCACGGATATCATTCATTAACGATGGTAGAATGTGCTTGCGTATCAGAAACGGTGATGTGTGCGTTCACAGAAAAAGAACTACAACACACCGTCAGTACGACACGAAACAGTATTTTTTTTCTATGGGTTCAAGAGATACAGTTGTATTGAAAAGACAGAAGGAAAGAAAAATAAATATGTTTTTACATTGTTTACTGTGTAACAAAAGTGTATACAATTATTCATTATTTAATACATATCTAACATTGGCAACTAAAAACACAATCGTTACACAATGTTTGCCATTTCGAGATTCAGGTTCGGTTATATTCATGGAACCCGAAATTAGTTTCAAATTCCTGCATTGAATTCAACGTTCATTCATCTTTTGAAATAATGTTGCAGCAGGCGTGCTTCTTCTTGTGTTGTGCGGTGCTCTTGCTTTGGAATATACAAACGGCTCATTTTCGTCACCCCTCTCTATGAAGCAGCGTATTCAAATCAATAAATGCATTAGAACCGACATGTGGGGCCTTTGATCAAATCCAATAAGAAACACAAGATAGGATATATAGAAAAAGTTTTAGTTAGAGTTAAAAATAACATAACAGGCGTAGGTGAAGGAGAATGAGGAAGCAGAGTGAGGAGCGTGAGAGTGAGCATAAGGTGTGGGGTGTAGATGAGTATTTTTTTCTCATTTCGTCAAGTTTTGAACTCGACACTATAAACGTACAATATTCGTCGAAAAAGTACTTCCCATCGACGTCGAAACGACGTCGTTTCGACGTCGGTTGCTAAGCGTTTTAAGCGTTTTTTGTCGGTTGGGAACTTACAACGCCGGTTTGTTTACATCTGCCAAACGCACATGGGCAATATTGAAAGTGCTTGTTGTTAAAAATCCAAAATAAAACCTCCCCACACCATGTCTGATGCGGCCGACTTTATAGGTAAAGTTTCCTTTAAAGTGTAAATACCACTATTTAAACAAAATTATTCTTTCTACCAGCGCTTGCTCTTAAATACGAGCAGTCCGACACCCACGGTCATCAGATATTCGTGAAGGAAAATGCATCCAACGCCACATGTAAACAGAAACCTACAGGTCGCACATTGTACGTGCTCAACGTGCCACCGTACGCAACGGAAGAAGCGCTACAGACGGCATTCTCATCTGCAGGAGAAATAGAACGTGTCGTGCTGCAGGAAAAACCCTCCAACAAAGAGTCTGCACCGATTGAAATAATGGACAAAGATGTATTCTGCTTCAAAGTGGCTTATGTGGTGTTTGCTAAGCCAAGTTCTTTGAAAAAACTACTTCGAAAAAGAGAAATCAATCCGCTGCACACCGAAGAAAAACCGTTGCTTACCGGTTTGCAAAAGTGGACCACAGCGCATCAAAAGCGCACTCCAGACTCGGTCGTGTTGCAGCGGGAAATTGATGAGTACATGGAATCGTACGATAAGAAAGTAGAGGAGGCGAAGGTAAAAGAGAGCAGTAACACAGCCGATGAGGATGGTTGGGTGACGGTATCGAAGAAAAACGCCGGCGTATTTGCGCAGAAACAAATGGTCGTTCAGAAGCTGGAGAAAAAGCTAGACAATGACCGGACGACAAAGGAGTTGAAGAATTTCTACACCTTCCAAATACGGGAATCGAAACGAGATGACATTATCAGCCTAAGGAAAAAGTACGACCGGGATTTGAAGAAGATGGAACAGATCAAGAAAGCGAAACGATTCAAACCTTATTGAGTAGGGCTTTGAATGGTGTTTTATACGCAAAATAAATCACCTCTTTTCGTTTGATTCATTCCACTTGATTACGTTAATTGTTTTTATTTGCATTAATGACAATTTGCAGCAGCTTGTTCTTCCCTGGCAGTGCTTCCAGCCGAAACATTAGCTGCGTGATGTTACCAAAGATGCAACGCGACGTG
The DNA here is from genome assembly GCA_016254315.1 of Anopheles parensis. Classification (NCBI taxonomy): domain Eukaryota; kingdom Metazoa; phylum Arthropoda; class Insecta; order Diptera; family Culicidae; genus Anopheles; species Anopheles parensis. The sequence goes on along the minus strand of CM028125.1, from coordinate 14,710,015 downwards.
AGTCCTACCTGGACGGCTTGAGCGAACCGTTCCAAGCAGTTCTGAAGATTCTCATCATCCAGTGATTGACCCTGCGTGGTTAGACTCTCCGTTTCTGCCTGGATTGTGTTCACTATAACCATTAAATGTTGAGCGTTGATCGGCTGTAAGGTTGGTGGTATCGTTACGGGTGGTGTCGCTTCCAACAAGCTTTGCAGTACGGCAAGATGAAGTTTGCTGTATAGCTCCTGTTTAGTCGTAACCAGCAGCGAAAGCACACACCAACGGATGAGACCAGCAAGCGGAGTTATCACCGGCATCGCAATAGCCCCACTAGGGAGAGCCAACTGCTGCTGGGAAGCAAGACAAAGGGAAGGATTCTCCGACACCCAGTCCGTAATCACGTCCAGCAAAAGATCAGGAGGTGGGATGAGTTGCGATTTTGTCGTCCCATTTAGATACAAATCTGTGACGGCAGTCATAAGGTTGGCGGCAAAGCGTGGTGCTACCAGCGGTAATGATTTCAGCTGTTCGGAAGAGTTTTTCGAAAAGATAACAAAATCCCGCACGATACACTGCGCCAACTCTAGGCTAGCTGGTGACGTGCATCCTAGCTGCTGCATCCACGTTCCTGCAGCACATAGGAGAGGCGCAATCGAACCCGACACTGCCGTACTAATCAGCTTATTCAGAACACTTGTTCGCACGTTGGATCCTCCAAACAGTGATAAGAACACCGCATTACGAGTAGCATCCGGACCGGGACGGGAGAAGAATTCGCACAACACCAGCACTAGCTGAAATTCTTCGATGGATGAAAGGCGCGGTTGTTGGGTGGTTTGTTTAGAAAATTGAGCACCGCGTGGCTCATCGCGACGCTCGCGAAATACGAATTCCGCAATCAAGTCCATGGCCATATCGTGTTTGTTTCGATTAATGATGAGATTTTCTACAAAGGAAATCAAGGCAATAATTTTCTCCATTCTTTCTTGTACTCGCACGTACTCACCAATGATTGGTAGAGCATCCCTGGCCATATCAGGAAACTCCGACTTCCGCAGCATATTACGCTCTTGGTTCGTCATTTCCCTTGCCTCGCTATTACACGATTATTATGCACAAAGATTAATTTCTAAATGAAATGCAAAATTTTCCGTGCCAAGCTGCTTATTTTTGTTGATCTGTAGTAAAGTGTAAACATCGTACTGTCAACAACTGTCACGATTCGCCGCTCGAAAATTGTCAAAGTTTTCCTCTCTCTCTCTCTCTTGCGCGCTAGCTTTTTCTTTCTCTCTCCCATATTTTCACAACAAACACAAACATACAACAAACCAAAACCAAATTTAGGTGACGCGACGTGATGTGAAAAGTTATGCGGTAGTTTTCGGTGCTTAATTCCTTAATTTAATAGAACATTAAGTTGGAATTCAATGGTTGCTCGTTTGCAAACAATAGCTAAAGTGTAAAGTGTGTATTTTGAGTGTACAGAAAGTGCAGTGGGTGAATAATAAAACTTTTAATTGTAAAGACAATTCGCGTGTATTGTGTGTGCGTCCTAGTTACGCATTGAAAAACTGTAGTTCAATGATGAATAACAATGGATTTAGTACCGGGGAAGAAGATTCCCGTGGGCCTGCGGATCAAATCTGCTGCTTGCTGGACGACGGAGAGCGTTGCCGGAAGCAAGCTGGTAACGCTTCCTACAGCAAGCGAATTCAGAAGACGGTCACGCAACGAAGGCTGAAGCTTAGCATCGACAGCCATGTAAGGTTATCTGCCGCATCTACGAATTGTGTTTCACAAAACCCACCGCCCCCCAAGGTCATTCAGTAATGCTTTGTTTGGCATGCGTTTCGTTATTAACAGGCACGACATATCTACATCTGTGACTTTCACAAAGCGCGAATACAGTGCGCACGTACGAAAAGACGCCGCCGTGACTCGGAAGACGATAGCAACGAGACCGACACCGATCTGCCGGAGGTGGATCTCTACCAGCTGCAGGTGAATACGCTGCGAAGGTACAAACGGTTCTACAAAGTGTCCACGCGACCGAGCAGCAACAAAGCGCAGCTATCGGAGGTATGTTTCTGTGCGATGTGGCGTGCGTGCGCATCACAAAAAAACACCAGACGCTTCCTAACGCGTGTGCCTTCCTTCCCATTTCAATGCAGACAATCATGAAGCACTTCAAGACGATTCCGATTAAGGAGAAAGAAATTCTCACCTACTTCATCTACATGGTGAAATCGAACTCGAACAAGCTGGACCAGAAAAATAATGCCAGCGCAGAAGCCACCTGAAGGTAGTGTACGGTAGTAACGGTTTGGGATCCATCGTTATGGGTCTCCGTCACAGCGGTGCATCTCCGAAGTTGTGGCTTCCTGCTCACGTCAGTCGCCGCGATAAGGAGACAAGCTGATCGTTTACAGAAACAAAATCAACGTTTGTCGTATTGTGCCGTTTTATACATTACTAACAATTTTTTTTACGCTTTTACTCAATCGATACAATGTTCCGATTGTGTGGTACTTCCTGTCCCGTGTTCCCGTGAAACTTGACCCCTTTCGGTTTAACGAAATGCGTATCGTGAAAGTTTCCTGCGTTACGGGATAACATCAATAAAATGTAAATCACACGCGAGCTGATTTTAGTGCGATTATCAAGAGCAAATCGTTCAGGTTCGTTCACTTTGTATTACCCAGTTTGATCGATGACATTGTACAATTGTTGTTTAAGTAATTTTTTTTTACAAGAGCAGCTTCAATCGGTTTTGTTATTATATGATGCAATAAAAACATTTTTTATAAACTCTGCTTTAATTGAGCCTAATTTCGCTATCTCTCTGTGACCTTAACATCTTTAATTTCTTGAATTTTAAATTGTTTTACCTTGTTATTAAACAACAGGTCATTTTATTTCTCCACCTTTATTTTATTTCTCCGCGTCATTACCAAAATAATTGTGGAAAAGTGTTTAAAATTCAATTTGATAATCGTTTACAACGTTTACCGTCCCTTATTTACGCTGTCGAAAATAGGAACAAAACCAATGTTGACATTTTCATGAATATTGCACATAAAACGCATTAGAATCACGAAAATGAGTATGCAGAAATACTACGAAAGTTTATTAATCGGAATAACATCACTTTCAAATACAAAGATTGCAAATATAGGTGTTTTTTTAGTTTTTTGCTTAACAGCTGCACAAAGCCGCCGAAAACTGGAGTAGTTACCCTACATATTTGCCATTTATTGAGGCATTTTGAACAGGAAAATGAAGGATACTTTACAAAAAAAACGATCTGTTTAACCAAGTTAAATTACGGAAATAAGTAGACCCGGACAAGCACCTGCATTTATAGCATTGGACGATGACTGATAGATCGCTGCTTTACTACAAACAAAACTTCTCATTTCACGTCTTACAAATGGGACTCAAAATTCCACTAACTAACCACTCACCATTCCACGTTGAACAAACACAAAACAAATTGTGTAGAAACACCTGGAACTGCAACAAGGAAACGCAGACTTCGTCTCAGTTTTAAGCTTGCATTGTTAAACTTTAATTAGTTTGCAACTGTTTCTTCGCTGCCGTCACACATTTAGCCATGGTGGGCGAAGCTCGCGTAATCGGATCGGTCATGAAAAAGTCTGCCAGCTTTTTCTGCACCACATCCACCTTGCTATTATCGAATTGCACCGACGCGTTCTTTAGTAATGCGTCCGCGATGGCGAAGAAATTGGACGCCTCCAGCCGTCCGTAACGCACAAGATGCGGCGCAATGTCTTCCATGCGGGAACGTAGATCGTCCAGATTATCGTACGGCAGCGGAGCACCAGCTACCTCCGATAGGGCGCGCAAAATCTTCCAGTCTTCGCGCGCAAGCCCCGGTGGCGTAACAGCAACCAGCGTCTGCTGGGCTCGGCCTTCCGTGTTCACGTACGTGCCCTGCTTCTCCGTGTACGCAGCACCAGGCAGAATGGCATGGGCCATCTGTGCACCCGCATCACCATGGTGTCCCTGGTACACGATGAAGCAATCCTTCGGTAACTTTTCCTTATCGACCATGCCGGCATCAGCGCCCAACAGGAACAGGACCTTCGGTTGCATCTCAACAGCAGCATCGACACCCGCCGTATAGCCAACGTCCAGGGCGGCCGTTTGTGCTGCGTTTGTCTGCAGTACGTTCCATACCTTCCAGTTTTTCTGTAACAAAAATTGAACCATTTTGAGTTTATCTATTTCATTTAACCGAAAGGTTCTAGAGAGCCACTTACGTCTGCCGGTGACAACGAGTTAGCGAATACGTGGAGTGCAGTAAGGAAAGACAAACCATCCTTTCGGGCAAGTTGATCGGCACCGACGATGATCAGGGGTTTCTTAGCTTCCTTCAGCTTCTTGGCGAATGGATGGTGTCCGTTTGCGATATCGCGGATCAGCGAGGTATCGCTTCCGAGATGCTAAACACATATTTAGAAGTAATGTTATGTTAAAACCTTAGCCCATGAAGAAACAATTCATACAGCAATCGATACTGACCTCGTACTCGTAAGAAAGATTGACCTTCGGTCCAATCAGTGCAATGTTTTGATCGTTATGGATGTATCCCTTCCTCAAACGGGTGTTCAGAAGTGGTGCTTCATAGCGGGGATTCGTACCGACAAGCAGTACGAGATCCGCTTCCTCGCAAGCAGCGATCGACGAGTTGAGCAGATAGCTTGAACGGAAGTCCGTACCCGATCCGTCAGTCGGGAACTTTTGCTCAGTGCAGAGCGTTTCCGATCCCAACCGGTTCAGCAGATCCTTCAACGCAACCAACGATTCCGCATCAACCAGCCCACCAGCAACGGCCGCCACCTTTCCCTTTGGTGCTCCACGTAACGCTTGAGCGATCGTAATCAGCGCAGATTCCCACTCGACCGGTTCCAGCTCACCGTTCGGATTGCGCAGCATCGGTGCGATCAGCCGCTGTCGCTTCAAACCATCGCAAGCGAAACGTGACTTATCCGACAACCATTCCTCATTGATTTCGTCGTTTTCCCGCGGCAATATACGCAGCACTTCGCCCGTACGCGTGCTCACCACAATATTGCTACCGACCGCATCCAACACGTCGATCGATTCGATCTTACGAATTTCCCACGGACGTGCGACGAAGCTGTACGGTTTATTGGTCAGCGCACCGACCGGGCACAGATCAATCACGTTACCCGACAGCTCGGAAAGGAAAAACTTTTCCACGTACGTGCCAATCTGCATGTCGTTGCCGCGCCCTGTCGTGCCGAGATCATCGACACCGGCCACTTCCGATGCGAAGCGGATACAACGCGTACAGTGGATGCACCGTGTCATGATGGTTTTAATCAGCGGACCAATGTCCTTGTCCTCGACCGCCCGTTTACCGGTATGGTGGATATCTGTAAAGCGCGATCGATCCGAACCAAATGCCATCGCTTGGTCCTGCAGATCACATTCACCGCCCTGGTCACAGATGGGACAATCGAGCGGATGGTTCATTAGCAAGAACTCCATTACACCCTCGCGAGCTTTGCGCGTCATTTCGGAGTTCGTCTTTATACGCCAGCCTTTCATCACCGGCATAGCGCAGGCAGCGACTGGTTTCGGTGATTTTTCCACTTCCACCAAACACATACGACAGTTGCCGGCTACCGCCAGACGCTCGTGATAGCAGAAGCGCGGTATCTCCACACCAACTTGTGCCGCAGCCTTTTGTAAACAAAAGAGAAAGGAATAATAAAAATTCACATCACAAATACCAACACGCTGGATGCTTTCGAATCCGTTATCAGTTTACCTGTAGTACGGTGGTACCCGGTTCCACCATCACGGATTGATCGTCCACAAAAACTTCAATCTTTTCTGGCGCCTTGGCCGGTGTAGTGGCCGACGTGCGCACTATCGTCTGCACCGGGAACCGGGCCCCGAAGGTAAGGGCCCGACTAACTGGAACTCGCAGCATTGTTCTGGAAGAGCGAAAACGTTAGATACGGGGAAAAACACCTGATCGAAGCTAGCCGAAAGCCGTAGAAAAATTACATAATTCACATGAATTTTCGCGAGATGGCGTAAACAGACGTACACTACGGCGATGCAAAATGAAACGAAAACGATTGTGCTTGCACTTACTGGGGCTATCTGCTAGCAATGCGGCGGTCTAGCACTTGAGGATAGATAAGAATACGGCAAAAATTGTCTTTTTCGTTTTCAAGGATTTCGATCGCAGAACAAAATGTCCAGATCCTTGACGTTTTCAATTTGGAAAACAAACGAAAGACAGGCGGCTGTCAAAAGCTGCCAAAGTGGATGGCAGAGGTGGTGGTCTCGTATGGTAGAATATCTTGTATATTATTTTTTCTCATGCCATGAGAAAATTGACCAATTTCTTTTATATCTACATTCCATTCTCTATGCAAAACATAAACATTTTTTTATTTTTTAGGAATAAATTGATTAGACAACTTTTACAGCAAAATACTGCATGGTATTTTTTTTAAATATTTTTTAATATATTACCATTTCCGAGATATTTTTTCCGTACGTTTTTATTTCGTAGGCCCTAAAAAATTTCGTTTGTTTGCGATGAAACCGCTTCCCCGTACCTTTTTGTAGCAACCTTGGACCGCACAGCAAATGCATCGCACAAAACAGCAACACAAAACGCAAAACGCTGTTGCTATTCGTACGAGTAGGACGTGTTTTGTGCGCGCGCTGAAATACTTCTCGTAAAATGAAGAAAATACACTAGGGAAATAATTGCCTAAGTTTAAAGGAAAACGTGATGATCTATCATTATTCTTGTTCAAATCATTCTAACTAAACATTCGCGCTGCATGGTTGAAGTGGCCACCGCCACTTGATACAAACGGAAACAGTCGAAACGCGCGCCGAAAAAGTGCATCGTTCAAAAGCGGTGAAGCGTTGCATTTCGCAAGATTCGCCCGCGAAAAGAGTAAAACTAAAACGTGTGTGATGTAGGCGTGGAACCGTTGCTCGTTGAGGTCCGCAAAATCGACACCGAAAAAAAAACATGTGAAAAGAAAGTTTCCATACGGTTCCGTTGCATACGCACCCAGCCCGTATTGCAGGCTGCGTGTATCGAGCTCGTACATTTGATTGCGTTCCCGCAGCGCGCGGATCAACCCGAGCTTCCTTAATCGGGGACGCATAATCGGAGAATTATGGTACAGTGATTGAATCATAGCAAGCCTACAGAATTGTGTATAATGCACCCCATCACCCGATCATCGTGTGTGGAGGAAGAACGTGCAACAGAACTTTGTACCGTACGTTGATCGATAAGAGCCAGGGAATAGCTTCGGGAATGGATTGTGTGCCGGAACGGAATCGAATAAATACGCACCACAGTTAGACATGGGATTACAGTACACGGCGGACAACAATTCAAGTGTTATCGCGTGAAAGAGTTGCTTCTGCTTTTAGTGAAAAGTTCGAACAAAACCCGAACCGCATCGCGTCTCGCGACTCACTGACACACTTTTCGCGGTTGCCAACAAAAGGTCTTTGGTATCCACCGGCAAGACAAACGGCGGTGAGTCAGTCCGCCAACTACGACCACCAGTGAAGATTCTCTTTTGTGCTTTACCGTGTTTATCTGTGCAGTTTTTTTTTTCGTGCAAAACTAAGATCAAACGATTCGTGGCGTTTCCCGGAATACGCCGGAAACGTAAAGAAGAGAAAGGTTTTTCCACCACGGTTAGGTGGTGGAACCGTGCGAACCAAAGCAAAGTTAGTCGGGTATTCTAACAATTCGTAGTGAAACACTTTTCCAACCATGGTTTCCGTTGGTGGGAAATTGCTCCAGTCGCCGGGCTCGCGGATGCTCATCTTTCTGCTGCTGCTCATCCAACACCGACCGGCTAGTGCCGACGGTAGCCTGTTTGACAACTTCATCTCACAGCTCATGACGACGGCAGCAACGGCACAAAACTTCCTCGAAGACGCATACGATCAGAGGCAGGGCCGTGGCACGGAACCACCATTAATCCCACCGTCATCAGATTCACTTTCGCCCGTACTCATTCCGGTTGGGAGTATTGATCTAGCCGATCAACCAACAACACCGCCAACTACGACCACATTTGCAGCTGGCACTACAACGACGACGACAACGACAACAACAACAACAGCTACACATGGAACGCGTGCACCGCTTCCGTTTTGGAATCCATTTGTTTGGTTGCGCCCAAAGGAGGCCGCCATACCATACAATCCGGACACCGATCTCAGTACGGTGAGTTTTATCTTTAATTACATTTTTTTACAAAAGTTTCCTCTATTTTTTAGTTGATGAATGGATGTTGAAGAGATATTTTTAATAATATAAGGCAAATTCGATAAAGGATGTATTAGTTAACTGTAGGTTAACTGTATTCAGGCGTTTGATAGTATTCAAACAAGAACCTCGAACCCTTCAAATTGAAATAGGGTCTCTCAAACTAACACTTTAAGCCAATACGTCATCATAGATTTAAAGTTAGAGCTTCATAAAGAACGCTTCGAAAATATTCTAGATTATACTTAAAACTTATCACCGGAGTAGAACTTATCGCATGTTTATAGTTCACCATTAGCACTGATTTGACTGACCGGAGCACTATATTTGTGCTATAATGATTCATCAGTACCGAGTGATTCATTTAGCTCCAGGGAAATTAGATTAACAGAAGCAAAAATAAAGCATCCAAAACAGGCTGCCTAGGAGCATCGGTTGCTTGATACTGTCCTACGTAGTGCGAAGCATAAAACACGCTAGTAACTGAAAATGCCAACATTTTCCGTACTAGCTTCAGTACGCGTAATCCGCGCTACGGGTTTTGTGCCGCAAATCTTAATCCAATTTGGCCTTGGGTGTAAGCGGCTCGTGCACGGGCTTTTGCACCGGTGTACCGATACCCACCCACGACACGGCTCACTGCTCCGAATGTTCTCGATACGATGAGGCTAATTTAATTGCTCTAATAATTATCACACCCTTCCCACCACCCAGTCAAGCCAAGTGAAAGGGGGAAGGGAAAATCGACGAAACATCAAAACGAGGAGAGAATTGAAGCGCAAATTTGATCGTTACTGGAGTCTACTTGCTATGGCGGGCAAGTATGGCAGCAACAGATAAGCAATCGGATGAACGTTATTCTAACGCAGATTGCCCTTACTGGATGATCTTCGCAAAAGACCAAACACTAATCGAAAGCGAAAGATGCATATCATATGAACAGCTGCGATTGAACGATGAGAGTCCCCGGGTATGATAACATGCCATACAGTTAGCCAACTGTTTCGTAACCTTATTTCGAATATTTGAATAATGTATCGTGTAACTTCCATGTACAATCTTGACGACAGGTTCGTGCCGGGCCCGATGGCGGGCAGGTTTGGGCTCGCCGTATACCGTAAGCTAGGAACAAAATTAATGGACATCATTGCTAACAAATAACGCCCGCCGACCAGACATAATTGCCCCGATCGGAAAGGTAAAGGCTCCGTTCTGTCGACCCATAAAAAATTGTATCCATAAAGGATTTGAAAAGCGTCTGTGCTGTGGTGTTCACCGATGTGGTTTGTAACATAAAAGCGCCACTAACAGTGCACCGGCGGATACCGTCCTACCAGAAGTTAGTTATTTTAGCCGGAAATGAACCATTCCCATCAAAACGAACGGATCACGTAGGTGGGATTGTTTGAGTTACCATAAAGCTGAAATACCACCCAACTATCCACCATTGAAGTAGGTGGGGAAAACGAATGCATTCTCTCGAGGAACGTCGGACTTTTCGAACCGAAACAGTGAAGGACGTTGCATTAAAGGGAAATGGCTCCAAATGGAAGCAAATACACATCAGCAATATAGTGCAACGGTCGTCTATTGAAGCTAAAAAGCGACATACGAAGGATGTCCGTGGCATGGGACAATCCGGTTTTCCTGTTGTTCCAATGCAAAAAAAAAGTGTATCGTCCACAACACATCGGATGCACGACAATGCTGCTGATAGCACGATACGTGTATGTGTTGTTAGCAAATATTATCCAAACGAACGTTCTTTGTTTGTATGAACATTTTAAAATCTTGCTTTTTAATCAGCCGATCGATTGTTGTGCAGTCCTTAAGGATAACGAAGCATGTATTCTAGTCGCTAACTCGACTCAACGAGCGTACAGTAGCAACGAGCGCTTTCGGTACAGACCAGTCCTTTTCCCCCGTGTCACTGTCTTCTGCTACAAATTTTGTATTTGCGTGTTTGGAACAGCTATCGGGTGACGGGTGGGCTTGGCCACCAGAAACAAGGCCAATCATCATGGTCCGGAAATTGGACCGATAAATTATGGTTCCTTACCAGTCGCTCTAACCGGCACACGGGCATACGAGCAGGAGTTGTATTCAAACAAAAACGAGGACATTTAAATATGAAATTGTTTCTAGTGAAGTATGGAAAGGTATATAATTTTGGAGGCATCTCTTCTTGAAGGAATATAGCTAGTTATCGCGCTATATGGGTGTTTGGGCTTAGGTCATTACGGCAACTTCAAGGACTTTCCGTCGTTACTGTACAGACGCTGAAAAGCAGAAAGGCTTGGCTTTAGGTAATATATGCATACATTCTTCGTGAGGCAGTCCGTATCTTTCTATACACCGTTGCCAGTGATAATAGCTCCAACAGAAAAAAAGACTAAAGAAGTACAATCGACGGAACATCCTGCAACGCATTGAATGCAAAGAACGTGGGTATCCGGTTTGACATTGCTGCAAAGAACTTCTGGCGGCAAAACAACACCCCGGAATCATCATCGCTGGTCGTACACTGGTCCGCTAATGGAAGGACGCATTTTTTTTGTGTGTGCCGCTTTTGCTTTTCAAGAAGAATGGCGTGCACGGATGTCATGTTGGGAGGGGTCGTAGCAAAGTAATTGACCGTTTGCATGCATTCAGTCCTTTCGGTTTAAGGCTGTTCCTGACTGTTACGATGCGAAGGTTCTAGCTAACACCAGTCAAGGCCAAACGGCAAATTTTCTGTGTATGTCTATAATTTTTGAAAGGCTAAAGAATCGTACCGTTTTATGGACTTTAAATTGGGCATTATACAAGTCTGTAGCTAAGTTTGAATGATAGGGAAGTAAAGTAGTTTTAATATTCGACGATCGTGATAATGTTATTTTAAAACCTCATCTAATCATAAATATTTTATTAACGTTACCTTATCGTTAAGTGCCTCTTTTTGTAGGCACAGGACTTTACAATCACAATTATGGTTGGTCAACATTTCATTCATTAACAACACAACCAAATGTGTCTCAGAGTCTCAATCAATCACAGTGATGCGGGCCATAAAATCTATTGACGATAATGTTGCTATCCTTTTGTCTTTGTACTTCCAGCCAGAAATAGCGGTTCGGCACGGATACCAGGCGGAATCACACACTCTCAAAACAGCCGATGGTTATCTCCTAACACTACATCGATTGCCCTGCGGTCGCATCGGATGTCCGGCGCAAGGCGGCAAAGGTACGGGCCAACCCGTATTCCTGCAGCACGGTCTACTGTCCAGCTCGGCGGACTGGCTGCTGAGTGGTCCGGAAAAGGCACTAGCCTTCATACTAGCGGACGCCGGCTATGACGTTTGGTTGGGAAATGCACGTGGCAATACATACTCCCGCAAGCACGTTAGCTTCAGCAGCGATGAGACCGCCTTCTGGGACTTTAGCTGGCACGAAATGGCGATGTATGATATACCGGCTGAGATTGATTATCTGTACAACATTCGGGGTAGGTAGGCAAGCAGTGCGTTCGCATGTGACGGTGTGTTAATTGTAGCAAATGGTCCATTTTTTTTTGTTCATCTACACAGCTCTGGAACGCAATGATACGACGCGCAATCTGCTGTACGTTGGACATTCCATGGGTACGACAATGATCTTCGCACTGTTAGCAAGCCGCCCGGAGTACAATGAACGGTTGGAGGCCGTATTTGCGCTGGCCCCAGTTGCCTTCATGGGGCACGTGAAAAGTCCCATCCGTCTGCTAGCACCATTTTCGCACGATATCGAGGTAAGAAGGACAGACGGAAGCCATTGCATCCTGACCATAGACACTTGATGGAGCGCGAGCAGCAAATGCATTTTGTTTCGCACGGAACCGATTCCCAATGCCACTAAATTTCATCAACATTCTCGTTCGTGTTTTTGGTTTCATTTCATTTCGTGTCATACTATTCCTGCCGCTCGTCCATACATAACGTCTTCTCGACCCCAATATATCCCGGTCATCCGTATCAGTAGATACCGTTAAACTATTTCGATAACCTTCGTGTTCCCAATTGGGTAGATGGTCTAGCGAATGACATTCTCAAACGACTCTCGTTACGATTGCTGGTGAGTTTTCGTGTTCGCAGACGCACAGAACGCGTGTACGCGAACATCCATTTTTAAGATTCCTTTCCTCCGGTGGTCCGGTGTTTCTTTCTTTCTCTCTCTCTCTTTCACTCCCTCCCCCCTTGGGATGTGGGTTGCAATGGTGGTGTAACGTATGTCCATCCGGTCGTCGTCCTATTTTCTATCGCATCGTCCTATTGTCTGGCGGGTATTGTGCGTTATGTTTTATCCGTTCCCCACTGGGACTGTCCAGCATTTTCAGGGCAGGTCACGCATCTTTGGTTGTTTTGTTGTATATCCTTTCCCTTCATATTGACTTTAGCAAGAGAACATGCAATGTTCAATTTTCCTGCTTTGATTTATTCTTGTAAATTAAATATTTCGTTAAGCAACGTTTTTTGATATTTATATCCTCAGTTTCGTCATGAACTACAGGATCTTTTGTAAATAATTAAAACATTGAAAATGTATTTCCATTAATGCATTCACACTCATCTTCATAACTCTCATGGACTTTGTCTTGGACTAGGGAGCGTTATGAACATTGTACATTCTCATTTTAGTGGCTTTCATGGGTACATTTTATAAGCTATAAAATGAAACAGCATTCCGAGTTCTTCTATCGCGAACCTTTTTCTAATTACTCACAGATGATACTAAAATTTTTCGGCGGCAACGAGTTTATGCCGCAGAACAAAATCATTCGCTATCTTGCCAAATATGGATGCGAACTGACCGAAGCGGAGAAGTACATCTGCGAGAACACGGTGTTCGTCCTGTGCGGTTTCGACAAGGAGCAGTACAATGCCACACTGATGCCGGTCATCTTCGGTCACACACCTGCCGGTACGTCGACAAAAACGGTCGTTCACTATGCGCAGGAAATTCACAACGAGGGCAACTTCCAGCTGTTCGATTACGGCGAAAGCGAAAATCAGCGACGCTATGGACGGACCACGCCACCGGGCTACAATCTGGAAAACATATCGACTCCGATAGCACTGTTCTACGCCAACAACGATTGGTTGGCCGGACCAATGGATGTGGCCAATCTGTTCAACCAGCTGCACCGCACCTCGATCGGAATGTTCAAGATACCGAACGATAACTTTAATCACGTGGACTTTCTGTGGGGAAACGATGCGCCGGAGGTAGTCTACAAGCAGCTTCTTATGCTGATGCAAAGATACAAGTAACACCGTCAGCTAAGCCATATCATGCTACAGAGGAACGGCGAATGAATTCTTTCCAAGGAAATTCAAGCGAGCAACAAAAACTATGACTGCATTTTCATGTTGAAAATCCTAACTGTTAAGACTTCAATGAGTTTAGTGTTGTATGTATAAATAAAAATGGAGCATCGATAATTAACCGCACTTTATTCTATATTTTCCTCTTCAATATGCGCACGTAATTGATTGAGAAATAACGTGTTATTCAAATGGTGCTCAGTTTTCCCGAATAGTGTATTTACCTTGAATAACAGTGTTCCCCGACACGTGTCAAACATCGTACAGTGTACGGTTGAATACTTCAGCTGCACCATTCGCTCTCACGGGCTTGGTGGAAGCGCTCAACCAGCTACTATAGCCCCGGTACCGGGTCGAAAAGTTATTGCAAATCATTCTCAACTGTCAAATCGCATGACACCAAAAAATATTA
>CM028125.1:14668610-14695933 GCA_016254315.1 Anopheles parensis | reverse complement strand
CTCACGGGCTTGGTGGAAGCGCTCAACCAGCTACTATAGCCCCGGTACCGGGTCGAAAAGTTATTGCAAATCATTCTCAACTGTCAAATCGCATGACACCAAAAAATATTAAAAAAAAATCCACGCAAAGTTGCACTGAACCACTGCACGTATTTTTGTTACAGAAAGAGTTTGTTCAGAACGCATAATTAAAAACATGTCCACCGCTAACGTTGCAAGCTACCTGGCGGAACAGAAGAAAACCACCGATAAAGATCTAGCGGCCGAATGGACGGTACTGGAAGAGTTGTACAATGAGAAGTAAGTAGCATACAGCCACGCAAAGTGAAGCAAAACAAGTTCAACTTTAGTTATCGCTCGCTTCTTGCATTACAACCATGTTGTAACGGTGTATATTTCAATTAAATCTTCTTTCCTTCCCACGCCAGGCTTTGGAATGAGTTAACCATAAAGTTGGACGCCTTCGTCAAGCATCCTGCCCTACAGAACGAGGAAGCATTGCTTGCCCTGTACCACAATTTCATCGCCTCCTTCGAAACAAAGTACGTTGTCGTACGGATCGGTGTTGTGTTGTATTAATGCAAATCTTTATTGTTTCTTCAGAATCAACCCTTACGGTTTGGTGGAAATTCTTACGGTCGTAATTTCGTTCCTAACGGATAAGAAGGAAGCTATCGCGTTTCTCGAGAAGCTAAAGGATAAGGTAAAAATCTGCGACCAAGCAGTCTGGATGTGCAAAGTGCTACAGGGGCAGATCCATCTCGAACACCTGAATCAGCTGGATGAGACAAAAAAGATCATCGAAGATCTGAAAGACATTCTCGAGGAAGCGGGCAATGTAACTCCGGTGCATGGTAAATACTACATGCTAGCAGCGAACTACTACCGGTATGTGTGTTTTGTGAATAGAAAATCGATCAGACCGACGCGGGTGATTGCGGTGAGAAGCAATACATTTACTCTGTTCTATTCTTTCGGTTCAGTTTGGTCGGACAGCATAGTGATTACTATCGGTGTGGTCTTCAATTTCTGGGATGCTCCATCGACACCTACCCGAAGGATCAGTGGGCTCAACAAGCTTTCTGTTTAGGTTTAGCAGCGCTGCTTGGCGAAGGTATTTACAATATCGGTGAACTGGTAAGTTTAACTGAACGTGGTTTCCCGTATTCTACGTAATTTACAACCACAATTGAAAATAATTCAATATCTTCAATCCAGCTAGCGCATCCCATCCTCGAGTCGCTCAATGGTACGGAAAACGAATGGCTGGTGGAGCTGCTGCGTGCATTCAACTCGGGCGACATTGTAAAGTTCGAACAGATGAAACCGAAATGGAGCTCGATTGCCGATCTAGCCGCCCAGGAGGTAAAGCTGCGACAGAAAATATCGCTCCTCTGCCTGATGGAAATGACGTTCAAGCGGCCTGCCAACAAGCGCACCATCACGTTCGATGAGATTGCGAAGGAGGCCAAGCTACCGATCAAGGAGGTGGAAATTCTGATTATGAAGGCACTGGCCCAGGGTCTGGTAAAGGGTGCGATAGACGAGGTGGCGGGTGTGGTGAATATGACCTGGGTACAGCCGCGTGTGCTCGATCGCAAGCAGGTCGCCGGTATGGCTTCCACCCTGGACACCTGGATGTCCTCCATCACGTCCATGGAGCAGCTGATCGAAAGCCGGGCGAGTGAAATCCTTACCAACTGAGTGGAAAACGGGCACAACAACACGTGTGCTTTCGTTCATGCTGAAGTTTACACTTTAATAAATTGAATAAGACTCTATATTTCATTATACCGTAAAACAATTTTATAGTCAACTATAGCAGCGTTCAGTAGTCTTAAAGCTAGCATATCTTTAGAAGGGGAATCAGGCACATCCTGGGCACGTGTCGTGCTTCTCATTGTGCGTAGGGATTTGTAGCGAAGAAAAAAAAAACAACATAGAAAGCGAAATGTTAAATGGCGTTCTTAAGTGTGGGTACTCTCTCGCTGGGGACACTTAAATGTGCAAACAGCGAAGCTTGGTATCGGGAACACGAGAAGCAAACTCGAATGTGACGTGGCGCCGCACTTCCTCATGCGTATCACGCCGTATGCGATGAGGTGTAACGCTTCCGATCAGCAGCAGCTCGAGGTTCACATTCGCTTCCGCTACGAACCGACGCACGAGCCCCTCGAGCTCGAACAAATGCTCATCGCACGCGCCCGGCAATTCATCCCGCATGAACATGGCCAACCGCACCAGGTACTCAACATTGTGGCCGCTCGGGCCACGGCACTCGACGATTTGGCGTGCCGTTACCAGCAACGGTTCCTCGCCAATCCAGTGTTCGTTCTTGGGCGTTGCGATGTACACGAGCGCCGGAAATGCTTCTCCACTGATGCCGGACTGTTCGCTTGCTAGCCGGGGATAGAACTTGATGTACTCCGTCATGTATCCGCCGAGTGTACATTCACGCTGCCGCAGATAGTCCAGTGCGTGGTTTCCGGTTACCTTAAATGCACAGCCCCACGTAATACCCTGTGGGAAAGAAGCAAAAACGGAAATTAACATTTTAAAATGCGTGCGAAGGGTCTATTTTAAGCGTGCATGTGTTTGCTGTTGTAAGGTTCTACCGTACGCATCGCTAGAACATGGATTTTTCACCGAGAGTATATATGCAAGCGTGTTCGCTCTCACGTCTCCATGGAGATGATGTGCGTGTGCGGTTCTGTCTAGCTCAACTCTCGTGGTTCCATACGAGTTAGCTCGATAACTCTTCAGTTGCTTCCCTCGTGGAGCATGCCATGGGAAAAGTCCCCGGGCCCGAGACAGAAATTGTCAGGATGTAACGCGTCCCTCTTGTATATCACGCAGTCAGAAGTTGGAGGAGGAGAAAACTTCTCCTTCGGCTTTAGACATGGTGCAAAAATGCCAGACCTATCTAAAGTAATGTTGAGATTTCTGGTTAAGGGATCAAGGACGGGTGAAGGGAGAAACTCTCTCCTCTCACTTGTTCCTGTCCCTTCCCATCTCACACAATGGGGCTTACTCAGAAAGAACTGCTCCCTTCTCTCTCCTATTTTTTGCAATATCCGTTTGTCATGCTTTGTTTACATCTCTCTTCATTTATGCCCTTTTTGATTTGACATTGCTTAAACACTATATTTTTTGCTAAGAAAATTAATGTATTCTGTACTACTACTGAGATGAGACATTTACTTTCAATTGCTTTCTAACTTCGCGCCATGTTTGCAGTCATTTGATATGGATACAACATTATCAAGTTTCGTCCCACCCCGTTGTGTGCATCGTAATTTAATCGCATTCACATTTAGCACCTACTGTGATCGGAAGCCCTATCGTCTATCGTCTGTGTGGGAGCTGAATGCTAGAAATACCCATATCATTACTTACCTCTTTGTCCTCGATTAGAGTGGCCACGCGACCCGGCTACGTAGAGTGGAAGCAGATAAAGGAAAAAAAGAAACAAACAGAAACCGTGCATTAGATACCTTAGCCACGTAATATTATGCTTGCTGATGAGTGAATGTGCATGCAAATATTCACATGTTTCGTTTGATACGAAACACGACGATGTCAGTGAGTAATCGGAGTTGCATCTGAAGGATGTCATGACTTAATGATTCACCAGGATCGCATAGCACCAGTAGAATTCCTAGTTTAATTCCAGGAGGTGTTTGAATAGGTGTTCTTTGTTGTATAAAATCGGGATGTGCGCGGACGCACTTCCCGGCTACCAAAAATTGCGCACACGAGTTATCCACATGAGGGATAATCGCAGGGGTCAACCCAACCCAAGTGTGCAATGGCCAGGCCTCGCCCTGGGGGAACCGCCTTCGTGATCACGGTAACCCCTGTGCCAGGTAAGTATGCTTTCTGTTGGTCACACGCACCCACCCCATTCCCAATGCGTATGCTCCGCTAGCGATGCTAAACATTTCACCAAACAAGGATGCTGCAAGGGCGTAGGGATCAAGCAACATAATGCTTTCTACCTGCTACAAGCAGCTAGTGAGGGCAGCACGCTTTNGGTTCCATACGAGTTAGCTCGATAACTCTTCAGTTGCTTCCCTCGTGGAGCATGCCATGGGAAAAGTCCCCGGGCCCGAGACAGAAATTGTCAGGATGTAACGCGTCCCTCTTGTATGTATATCACGCAGTCAGAAGTTGGAGGAGGAGAACTTCTCCTTCTTCGGCTTAGACATGGTGCAAAAATGCCAGACCTATCTAAAGTAATGTTGAGATTTCTGGTTAAGGGATCAAGACGGGTGAAGGGAGAAACTCTCTCCCTCTCACACTTGTTCCTGTCCCTTCCCATCTCACACAATGGGGCTTACTCAGAAAGAACTGCTCCCTTCTCTCTCCTATTTTTTGCAACATCCGTTTGTCATGCTTTGTTTACCTCTCTCTTCATTTATGCCCTTTCTGGCTTAAACACTATATTTTTTGCTAAGAAAATTAATGTATTCTGTCTCATCTACTGAGATGAGACATTTACTTTCAATTGCTTTCTAACTCCGCGCCATGTTTGCAGTCATTTGATATGGATACAACATTATCAAGTTTCGTCCCACCCCGTTGTGTGCATCGTAATTAAATCGCATTCACATTTAGCACCTACTGTGATCGGAAGCCCTATCGTCTATCGTCTGTGTGGGAGCTAGAAATGCTAGAAATACCCATATCATTACTTACCTCTTTGTCCTCGATTAGAGTGGCCACGCGACCCGGCTATGTAGAGTGGAAGCAGATAAAGGAAAAAAAGAAACAAACAGAAACCGTGCATTAGATTCCTTAGCCACGTAATATTATGCTTGCTGATGCGTGAGTGTGCATGCAAATATTCACATGTTTCGTTTGATATGAAACACGGCGTTGTCAGTGAGTAATCGGAGTTGCATCTGAAGGATGCTTAATGGCTTAATGATTCACCAGGATCGCATAGCATCAGTAGAATTCCTAGTTTATTTCTAGGAGGTGTTTGATTAGGTGTTCTTTATTGTATAAAATCGGGATGTGCGCGGACGCATTTCCCGGCTACCAAAAATTGCGCACACGAGTTATCCACATGAGGGATAATCGCAGGGGTCAACCCAACCCAAGTGTGCAATGGCCAGGCCTCGCCCTGGGGGAACCGCCTTCGTGATCACGGTAACCCCTGTACCAGGTAAGTATGCTTTCTGCCGGTCACACGCACCCACCCCATTGCCGGTGCGTATGCTCCGCTAGCGATGGTTAACATTTCACCAAACAAGGATGCTGCAAGGGCGTAGGGATCAAGCAACATGATTCTTTCTACCTGCTACAAGAAGCTAGTGACGGTAGCACGCTTTTTCACTAGCAAAAACAATAAAACATACAACAGTCGAGCGCTTATCAGGGTAATTAATAACATTTGCAAACTTATTGATAACACAATGCGCCTATAGAAACAACACATTTTCATTGGTCACTATATAGTGACGATTATGTCATGCGAATGCCGCCCACAGTGGAAGCCTCGATTCCTGGTTAAGTAATGTTTAACATTCTTGCTGAACTGGTATCGGCCACATTCCGCACGTGTGTAAAANGCGCCTATAGAAACAACACATTTTCATTGGTCACTATATAGTGACGATTATGTCATGCGAATGCCGCCCACAGTGGAAGCCTCGATTCCTGGTTAAGTAATGTTTAACATTCTTGCTGAACTGGTATCGGCCACATTCCGCACGTGTGTAAAATTCTACTATCAGACAACAACAAAAAAGGCAAAACATTCAAGCACACGTTTCCACCGATACACATACAGGTGTATCGTATTATTTATGTTCTTGTCTACCCGCTATTGGCGGCGCTTCGAACACGTTGGTACATTTTCGCCATCGAAGTAGGCCCCAAACGACATTAACATCGAACGGCGCGTCATCCAAGTAGGTAGCAGTGGCGGAATTGTTTTTTTTTTTATCAAAGCTCTCTCATACACCCATATTGGTGATGTGTTTATTAAGCTGATTAAGCAGACTGACGTGCCAAATGTGCTTTGCTTCGTGTGTGCCCGATGTTTACAAAACACTTCCCATCCCTTTTGGCCCCTAAATGGTGACACCTCCTTTCCGTCGTGCCCTTCCCCACTTCGATATGGGGATGGGGGAAGCTTACTAAACGACTCGTGCAATAATCGCTTTTTTTAATAGCGACGTTTGAGAGCGCGTGCGATGAACAACCACTACAAAAAGACTAACACACGAGCTCGAAACGCATACTCAAATCGATGGTCGCGTCTCGTATCGGTGTTGCTTGGTTTTTTGCAAATTTCGTTCGCTTCTTATTGTGTGACAGGCGGCACTGATAAAAATAGAACCCACACCCACGTCCGCGACAAAGTAGTTCCTGTGCGCAGGGGACGTACGAATAAAATTAAGTGAAGGAATGTAACAAAAATACGCAGCAAGTGTGCAGCGAGTTGTGTTCTCTCCCTCTCTCGCTCTATCTCTCTATTTTCCCTCGTTTGTAAGTAGGTTTCGGTTTTAAAACCGTTTCAAGGGCTAGGTCTAGGAACGCTGTTAAAAAGCACACGATGACAGATAAAAAAAGGGTTTTTTTGCCGGCCGGTTAACAGTGGCAAGAGTGGCGGCTTAATGCTTACCTTCTCTTTCGTCCCACGGTGCGTTACATTGCCCTGCCAGAACCGGCGCACGTAACCGCGTATGTAGCCGGTAATGCATTCGGAGTAATCAAACCCCGGATACCAGCAGAGGGAACCGTAT
This sequence comes from Anopheles parensis, assembly GCA_016254315.1. Classification (NCBI taxonomy): domain Eukaryota; kingdom Metazoa; phylum Arthropoda; class Insecta; order Diptera; family Culicidae; genus Anopheles; species Anopheles parensis. The sequence goes on along the minus strand of CM028125.1, from coordinate 14,689,178 downwards.
CCAAACACCCACACGCTGGGCATCGTAGTAGGCGCCCCATTTACTACCTCCATCGTTTAGAATCCTTGATCCGTTACCTTAGCGCTGCGAATCAATCACACCAAACCCAGTCGCCGTTCCACTTTTTTTTGTTGTTGTTGCTGTTTTGTTTTGTAAACACGATCGATGGTACACCGAGGGTGGGACCGGCACTGGTGGCAAAGTTGAAGGTTAAAGAAAGCGCAATTTTTGCGACACACGTTTTTTTTTCTTCGCTCCGTTGTGTGTCTACCGTACTCAGGCGCTGATGTTGTGACGCGCCGTCCACTAGGTGCGCGCGTGATCGTATGTACTGTAGTAACCGTTGCCGTTTGGTGATGTCGTGCACTGGCACACTATGCACAATTAATTCATTTTTGATTTCTAACCGTACCAAACCAAAGAAATTTTGTGTCGCTTTTGGGTGGTGACCTAGCGGGGAAAGGTGTGGGATTTGTTGTTTTAGACGAGGAAACGTCACTTTCTAGTTACTATACTGCATTTTCTAGTTACTACTGCTGCATTCACAAACACAACACACACACACACACACACACTTGTATCTCGTCGTCCAATTCGGCACGGTTCACTTCCGTTTACGAAGAAACGCACCCTACCGGGCTAGAGTTTTAACTTTGCTAAACGAAACGGCAAATGACGCCGCCGATGTCGGTCCGGGTGAGGTAGATAATGTCGCCGCGGTCGGTTCAGTTCCAGCCGGACCGGATGTTGCGTACCGTGCGCTAGTAGTACGGCTGTGGCCGGCACTGCTCGCTCTGTAGCCACTACTGACGCCGCCGTTCTTCGGAAGCTGATGGATATTGGTGCGATTAGTCTGTCCGGTCCGCTAGCGGAAGGCTTCATATTCTGCGGGGAAGAGAGTGACAGAGCAACAAGGAAGAAGAGGGAAAAGAAAAACTTCGCTTAAGTAAAACAGAACCAGCACACAAACACACAGCATCAGCAGCAAAACAGAAACGGGAACATAGTCCGGTTAGACAAAGCGCCATCATATCACACGGATTCGTTTGTACCTTCACACGCGTTTTTACACACGCGTTGCCACCAGACGGCGACGTATGCGTGCCCGTCGGTGGGGCTGTGCGCTAGTGTGCGCGTTGCGAGCGCACGGACACACAGGCACACACCAAACGGGTGTGCGCGTGCCCGTGCACACGGCACGAACAAATTTGTGCCCCACTCCGGTACGGAAGTTTTTATGTTATTTCACCCACAGTTCGTTGTGTGTAAGAGCCATGCATCTGTGAAGATACGCGGTTGAAACTTTTTAAGAAAAATACACACAGAAACAACTTTATAACATAATTCCCACGCCAAAGGAAGCCACACGGATCCTCGGACGGATCAACAAAGATTGCCGACAAAATAGAACCCGATCGCGAGATGAGCTGAAATGGGTTTATCGGTGTGTGAGAGTGGTTTATATAAAAAAAAAATTGGCACGAGACTTCGGGGCTTATTATACTACAGCAGCCAACTGTCAAACTTTTCAACATCGCAGTAGGTAAGGGGATTTTTTATTGTTTCCGATCGTAGTAACGTATCCCTTTTATCCCATTTGTAACCCACCGCTGATCGCAAACGAAAGAAAAACAAAAACGGTTAGCCAAATTTAAACAGCAAAACCCGCTAACGAACAAACACGCGCGTGCTGCACCGCGAAACCGCGCGAATGAACGCGAATGACGCATAACGTTTAGCAACAACAGCAACAAAAAAACATGCACAGAAGGTTCATCGCGTTCACGGCGCGCTTCATTGGCGACGTGGACGACCTTCGCTAATATTGCATTTTTCCGCGTGTGGTTCAATGTTTTGCTTCGCAGCTATTTGGATGCAACAATAAGGAGAGCAACATGCACTCACACACAAAAAAAAGTTGAACCTCGAAGGCACCTTGAACTTGACATAAGCGACCAAAAAAAAAAAGGATTGGTTCACACTGTAGTACATATTTCTATGCGCTATATTTTATGCGCTGCTGCTGCATAACACATCCTTGTACGAAAATGTCCTTTCCCTTAAGGTCAGATGAAAGGGGATTCTCCGGTGCTAACTTACCCCATACCACTGCTGACTAGAGCGTACGCCACGCATCTGCATTGTTGGTGCCATGCCGCAAGAAAATCGCTTTTTGCCACCGTTTTTAACACGAAAAACAACCACAGCAACCGTACGGAGACATGATTACCGAACAGGGAAACCAAATGGGATCAGCAAAACAGTAAATAATTAAATGTAGCACACCGATACGGGCGTGGAGTTGTGCTTTTGGGATGGAACTTTTCACAATTTTCACGTCCAGAAGTTAAGTACAACTTGTTGGGTCACCGTGAAAAGGTTCGGAAAATCACCGACCGGATGGGTGGAAAGTTTTTCGCACGGCGGTCAACGACAGAAGGGGTAGAAAGATGGTTCAACCGAAACGCTGCTAGCCCGAACGATCTGTTCCGTCGCGGTGTGTGCTGTTTTCTATTTTGCTTCTCCCCCCATTGAGAGCGCCTGACGCACACGCGCTCGTATTGCCGTGACGTTAAGCACGGTTTACACAGCCAAACGAAGTGGTACGGTTGTCATGGGGATACGTTTTATTTGCAATTTTACATTAATTCCGACGCCACGTTTGTTTAAATACTTTTAACAATTATTTTTAATGTCTTTCTATTACATTTAATCATTATAAAATCAGTTTTCGAACTAAATTTCTCAGAAGCTAATGCAAGTCTCCCACATGTTACCATTACATGTTGCGTTGTGTAAACTGTGCTTTACCGTTTATGCTGCGTGTCCGACACGAGTGCGTTTTCCCCTCGACCGGCTGATGCAATAACGTCATCACTTTTCTCATAAACGTCACGCATAATAAATGCGTGCCAATTGTTTGCAAAAAAAATCATTTTCTATAACCATCTCTTTTACAACGTCGTGCCCTTCATTCCTTGTTTTTGCCGGAACAAAATTATGCTTTATCAATAAGGTTCGCTTCATAAAACATAATACACAATTGCTCTCTACAGCAAGCCCTTATCGAGTTTCTGCTCTGTATTGTGTTTTTGTATATGTTTTTTTTTGTCTGTTTCCTCTCTTTTGTACTGCCTACTGTGATGGTTGCGCTGTTTCACACATTCTCTGTGCGTCTCGCAGCATCATGGAAACAGCATGCGTACGTACGAAGCATAGATGAGGGAAAAGATGCGAACTGAAATGTTAAGCATCGCTAGCGGAGCATACGCACCGGCAATGGGGTGGGTGCGTGTGACCGGCAGAAAGCATACTTACCTGGCANAGGGGTTACCGTGATCACGAAGGCGGTTCCCCCAGGGCGAGGCCTGGCCATTGCACACTTGGGTTGGGTTGACCCCTGCGATTATCCCTCATGTGGATAACTCGTGTGCGCAATTTTTGGTAGCCGGGAAGTGCGTCCGCGCACATCCCGATTTCTGTTAATTACAAAATAATGAACTCCAATTCTTAAGCAATAAGAAAATGATATTTAATAACTATGAACTTAGAAAACGAGTTTCAAGCTAAGATTTCCATGTGAAATGTTAAAGATATTACGAATGCCAAGCAATTTAATGATTGTCAGTAAAATGTGTCTCAGTATTTATTCAAATCAGGTGAAAATTTTACGAAGACTTCAGAAAAGAGGTGGATCATCCACTACGCGAACTAAAAGGCCGCGGGTGGTCCCGGTGCTAAAGGGCTAATTTTTTTGGCGCTTCAAGATGTAGTTCAATATGTATGTCATACAATATTGTAGCACTTTACTTATTTTCTTTCGTCGGTTGTGGGATGTATCCGATGTATGATGATGTGAATTTGTTAAAATAAATTTCTTTTCACTCAAATAATGCTTTAAATAAAACACATAAAAAAATCCAAAAATTTTAAAATTTCCTAGCGCTATAGGCCTTAGGTTTTTTTTGGGAAATTTAGCAAAAGTTTATAAATTTATTTATTTTAATACCTATTGGTTGAAATGAGTTTCTTTTCATTCAAATAATGCTTTAAATAAAAAAAGAATGAAAAAATTCTAAAAATTTGAAAATTTCTTAAGGCGATAGCATTACCTTGTTTTAGAGTAATTTTGCAAAATTTTATAAATTGATTTATTTTAATGCCAAATGGGTGAAATAAGTTTTTTTCACTCAAATAATGCTTTAAATACAAAAAAAAAACAATTGAAAAAAAGTTTAAAAATTGTCAAAATTTGACAATTTCCTTAGGCTATAGCCTTGGCTTTTTTGGGAAATTTAGCAAAATTTTATAAATTGATTTATTTTAAAGCCAATTGGTTGAAATACGTTTCTTTTCACTCAAATAATGCTTTAAATAAAAAGAGGAATAAAAAAAAATCTAAAAATTTGAAAATTTCCTAAGGCTATAGGAAAGAAAAGAAATAAGTTTCTTTTTACTCAAATAATGCTTTAAATAAAAGAAAGAATAAAAAATTGTGGAGCCCTCAAACAAACCCCCCTTCCCCCGCCATCGCAACCAGAATTTTGAAGGGCCCCGAGGATTCTCAGTTCATCGACAGTGCGATTTTTTTATAGTTTTGAGGCCCCAATTACCATTCCGCTTAGGGCCTCCTAGAAGCTTGATCCGCCACTGCTTCACAGACAAAACGCCTGCAAGTAGTTTTCCCTGCACACACGCACACATAACGCAGAAAAAGCTTTTCCGTGTAAGAGCGAGAAAACTCACCGAGTTTTCCGGGTGGGAGGAGCCAAATCGTTCAATTTTCCTTGCATACCTTAAGCGACGAACGGGACCGGGAAATGTTTTCCATGTACAATCATCATCAATGACAGTATGATGCAAAACAAACAAATTCCTTTCAAATGTTTCATCTCAAGATACGCAGCAAACAACGAACGTGCGGGAAAATGCAATCCATCCAAGCAAACGTGTAAAACGACTCCTTTCCTTTCGGGTATGGAAGGTAGCAACAGCTGCTTGACTTTGGAAGAGGTTACCATAGCAACATGATTGTGTGTGGGTGAGTAAGGATCGATGTAACATATTCCGAGCATTAAGATCCTTACGAGCAATGTACAGCTAAGATCAGCGATGTACCGACAGAACCAACAAACAAGCAGTTGTCTCGCTTTGGCACAATGTTCCGCACACGATCGTGACGTGTCGTGAAAATTTTCACTACTTTGCTCACTTTTCCACAGCGTCGCCTACTTGACGTCTCGTTCGCACGCACGTAAGCAAATCCATATGCGCACACGCAACTCGACGCGTACGGTAGCGCCTGTCAGTGTTGTCACGCTTTTCCGGTGCCCATGGTGATCAGTACGATCGTGCTTTTCCGCGGCGAAGGTATCGGGCCCTCCCATCTGGTGCGTACGTGATCGTCAGGTGTGTACACTAGCCGGGTATATCTAAAGTAGTTCGCGTACGTTAGGGTTGCTTACCTGTTTTATATTCGTTTTCCAAGAATTTAACCTTCTTTGACAAAATTCTGTACCCCAACATTCGAGTGGGCGAGACGCGTGATGGTTAGTTGAAGTTGTGAACCGACCGGCAAAAGGAATCATACCTTGATAGGCAAGCTACGGGTGACGGCTACAGTGCTACAGGGCGTTCGTTCTGTGATGACAAAGTTTAATCGCACCGTTGGCCGGAAGTCGGCGGTTAAGAGCGAGCTGGCCGGTTACAAGCAAGGGTACGAAGTGGACCATCGGTCTTTCGGCGAACTCATGCCGCCCGGTGCCGGACCAGCGATGACATCGGTGATGCATGGCAAAGCAAATGGTGGCGGTACGGGAACCTGTGCTGTGAACGGTGCAATACATGGTGTGCAAAAGGGTGTCCACCCGTTACAGGGTGGGATGGTGGTAGCGGGCAATGGCGGTAGTGGTGGTGGTGGTAGTTGTAATGTTAATAATGGTGTTGGTGGTGGTGGTAGTTACTTACATGAGCTTAGTGCAGAGCAGAAGCTTAAACTCAACATCCAGCAACTTCATATCCGACAGAAACAGCTGCAGCTTACCGACTACGATGACAACAGTCTCAGCTCGGAGGAGCATGTCCTGGCACCGGCTGCCGGTTGCATGGCCAGCCCGAACCGGCCGTGCCTAACGTGGGCCTGCAAGGCGTGCAAAAAGAAAAGCGTTGCGGTCGATCGCCGAAAAGCGGCAACCCTGCGCGAACGGCGTCGGTTGCGGAAGGTTAGTGTCGTGTGTCAATGTACATTTTTCGTACTACAAAAAGTCATATTCTTACTGCTTTCAACAAAGGCATATTTTACACTTACACAAAAAATGGTCAATTTATTTTCAATTTACATTATTTTCTAATTTTGGAAAATGACTCACTTTCCTTTTTAAGCAATATTTTGTAAATTTTGTTCAAACATTTGTTAGTTAAACAGTGTCTAATCAATTTCTTATCAATCTTGTTAGTTTGAATTACAAAAATTCAATAACATACCAGATAAACTTTGAGAACGATTGTTTTGATTATCGTTGTCGGTTTATATCAATATAACTCCTCGTGGAAATGCATCCATAAACTATAACAATTTTGATTTTAATAATTTAACTGTTTTTAAAGAACTCGTTAGAACATCCCTTAATGAAATCCCTTAAAGCATCTAAAACATTTCATTTATCATCAAAAGCATGCTAAACCGGATCATTATTGACCCTTTTATTAAGAGACGTTATTTTTTAACTGACGATACGAAGTTATTGTTGTTTACAATTCAATGAGAGAAGAATATTTTAAATTGAAATTGTTATGTTAAAGAACAGTTTCGTTTTATTATACTAACGATAATACGTTTGAAACTAGGATAAGCCTAAAGAACAGCAATTTAGATATTGCTAAAATGCAAATGATGTTCCTTCTTAGTTTTTATTTTATGACGAACTCGTTTTTATACCTTTTGTTAGCTTTAGCATTTTTCACAATTTTCAAAATCCCTTTTTATATAGAGCCTGCTGTTTCATGTATAGTAATATATTGCATTTCAAAAGTAAGGACTTTAAAACTTGGTTCAGTTTGTATATTCTAGTAAAGGCCCGTAAAGCATTTTTACTAGGATAGAAAAAGAATCCTATTATTCTATTTTTAAACAAAACTCCTTAACCAAAGTTGTTCATATTTTTCAATTTCTAATTGGATTGTAATTGGACGACCCGATGGAGTATGTGATAGCGGTGCTGACCTCTCATGGCAGGACCGTGCATCAAAGTGTAAATAAAATAAAAAATGGCTATAAGTCCTCTTAAAGTGGCACAATTTTTTTTTTAAATAGTAAAAACTAACTTCTTAACTAACAAATAAATAAATTCCAACCACAGGTAAACGAAGCATTTGAAGTATTAAAGCGACGAACCAGCACGAACCCAAACCAACGGCTTCCGAAGGTGGAAATTTTGCGAAATGCCATCGAGTACATCGATAGTCTGCAGGCGCTACTGGATGTAAGTTTGTTTCAGTTTCAGTGTGCAAAATTTGTTTCAGTTTTAATACACGTAAACCGCTTTTCCGCCTTTTTCCACCATCCAGGAGACACCACCGCTGCATCAAAGCACGGACATCCTAACCAACGGGAGCAGCACAGTTCTTTCAACACCCCAGGACTACATGGTAAGTTTGGATTCACGGTGGCTAGCAAAAACCCACTGCCCTGGGTTTTGACTAATTAACGCCCGTAAAGCCGCTTGTCGCGTATCGCTTCACAGCTGGCAGCTCATTTCCAATCAGCTCGCACCTTGTTCGGTTGGCACTTGTTGCGCTTTTTCCAGNATTCACGGTGGCTAGCAAAAACCCACTGCCCTGGGTTTTGACTAATTAACGCCCGTAAAGCCGCTTGTCGCGTATCGCTTCACAGCTGGCAGCTCATTTCCAATCAGCTCGCACCTTGTTCGGTTGGCACTTGTTGCGCTTTTTCCAGGCGTACACTCGAAGGGTGGAAGTCACCGGAAAGGTGGTGGGGTATGGTTTGAGAATTTATTGTGATTTAATTGTTTGTTGATAAACATACTGATTGCCATCTGGGTGCACGGGGTGTCGTACGATTTTCTCACAGCGCACAGTTGATCGTACAAAGTGAACGGTTAGCATTACGAACGACCATTTTCGATGGTGATCATTGTGAAACGCAATTGTGTGTGTGTGTGTGTGTTGGGCGAAGAAATGTGTTGTACCTTCTTTTTGCGACCATTTGCAGATTTCTTTCTCCTCCGCACTGGTTCGGTTGACAAGTGAACCGGCAAAAGATTTATGACACTGCCGAACGGAGTACCGATTTCATTAATCGTTTCTGGGTGTTGCCGTGTGTGGCCTGTACGGTTCACTTTGTATCGGTGAGCACACGAATGCCCGATACACGAAGTCGGTATCCAACCGATTCAGCCGGTCGAATGGTGCCGGAATAGGAAAAGAACCATTCCCGTACCATGTTGCAGTGGCTGGAAGATTAATGTTTCTCTTCGCTTGGCAGACGCGGAATCCATCCGGTAGTAGTGGGATGTGTGAAATTGTTGAGCAATTTTTGTTGTTTTGTGCAAATAACCATGTGCCGTACTATCCACAGACGTGGAAACCGACATGCCGTTACGGTTGTGGAATGGTGTGATCACCTTTGGTGCAACCCGCAGTTCATGACACTGTCAGTTACGGTGCGAAGATCCGGCGTTGAAAACATAATTAGTACCATCGGCAACGATCAACTAAGTTGAAAGCGGGAAGAATGAGAGGATGTAGAAGAAGACAGAATTACCCAAACTGGCAAACTGGGGCGGGAGGGCAGAAAGGAATTTTAATGCAATTGGAGTACAATTCGCGGCACTACACACGCGTTATTACTGATCACGGAATATTGGGATACGAAATATTGGTGAGCAAATCTCGGTACGTACCGATTCCAGCGATCGACCCCTTGGTAGGTCGGCTCGATGAAAAATGTCCATTCATTTATTTCCCTCTCTAGTCATAATATGTCAAACTGTCACGACAAATGTCAGGAACGGTAGCAGTACAATTAGCTTCTAGCCCGTTAAAGAAGATATTATTATCGGACTCCGAGCGGGTGCAGCGCGTCAGGAAACGCACGAACGTGACAGTATGGCGATCACCTCCAACCTCCAAAAAAAAAGGAAGGGTCGCTGTTGGATACCACTGCGGTGTGGCTAACCGTGTATCCAAACGGTGCGCCAGCTACCGGGTTCGATACTATTGCTACACTGTGTCACTGTCACTGTTCCTGTCTGACTCCGCACAAGCGCATTCATGCACCACGAGACTTTTGTCACGATCGGTTGACGAACGCCCGCGGAATCTAGACCCCTGTTCTGTAGCGATCTCTTACACGTCTGTGGGAGCAACTTGAGCAAACAAACCGCACACGTCGCAGTCACGATCCGTGACATGGACCGTCTTCATCACACACACGCACGCACACGATCTTCTATGTTGCGTTATGCGCCGGTATGCTGAGTTCCGCGGGTTCGTCGGACGCCCTTCCACGGACGCTTTGACAGTTCCTCGACGAGAAACATGTATCTTTCGTATCGGATCGTTACACGGCTCGATAGCTTTATTCTTACATTACATCGTGTATCCGCTGCCCCCGAGTGATGTACATTGATCGTTTGAAAACGGAAACGATCGATCACAATTAAGAAGCAATCTATCGCACACACCACAGTCTATGATCGAGGACATCGTTTAGGAAGGATTTTCCTGAGCACAACTTTTGCAGCATTGATTTGCGCCTGTAGGTGGAGAATGAAAATACTGAGTAGTCATAAAAACGGGGAAGTCATGGCGTCGAGGGTAAATGGTGGTTAAGATTCGCATGAAGACTTTTGGATCTGGTGAGCATGCATGAAGGCTGCAAATGGTTGGGTTAAATTTGGAACATGAAACCAACAAAACAAAAAAAAACCACAACAAATCCGGCGAAACCACTCCACCGCTGGGATGCTGGTGAAATGACGCAGTGGCGCAACTTTTCAGCCAGTACATCGTTTTTAATGAGATTTAATTGCATGTTTCGATAAATTTGTCTTCACTGTGCGCCCCTGTGACACCCTGTGAAACCGCGTGCCGTGGCGTGCTTCCAGCCGTGCGCCGCGTTTGATGCTGTGAGACACGAACCGCTTTTTTTTGCTCCCTGGTACGATCGTCTCTCGATCAACGTGCGCGCGCTCGCGCTTGCGTTTGTGCTGGCGAGGCTGAACGATACGCGCATCTGTTTGCGCCCTTCTACCCGACCGTGGTAGATAAAACCAGCTTTGGCTTCTTTTTTTTTGTTGCTATCGTCCGTTTAATCTTCCACACTTAGTCCGAACGGTCGTAAAGTTACGGTGAAATGATGAAAATTGTCACATAGGGAAAAAAGGGGACATGAAAATGGTGTGTGGAAAAACGCTCCCTTAGAATCTCGATCCTCGGTCTCGGTTTTTATTTTTCCATCCAAAAGTTTTCGCTTTTTTATTACCACTGGGACAGTCGGATGGTTCACCGCTTTGCATGGTTAGCGCGGGTATGAAATACGGGTGCCCGCACGTAATTTAGCATACGGCATCGTTAGTCGCAGATTTTCTTCGAACACGTTAAGGAAATCCGCCTTCCAGACTACATTACATACTGTCTTGATCTTCTGTTATGCTTTTCATCTTCCCTTGGACCTGTGTGTGGACGTTTGCGTGTGAGTCTTCTGCGGTATGCCAAATAGCAATGCACAACAAGGTGTATCTGCTGACGAGTACAAGTTGCATACGATATCTTACAAAGATCAGTCGGAGGATAGCAAATCTACATGATTTGTAACTGCTTGCAAGGTTGTTATACATACTGTAATTGTGCAATAAGCAAACAAAACTTTACTCGTTTGTTAGTTATGTTTATTTTTCTTGGTGGAAAACGGAAATGTTTCTCAAAGAAGTAACATTCGGTTTCATTGAGATCTGGAGTTCTGGGATTTGGATTCAAGCTTTTGAATGCAAATGAGGAATAAATTGAACGAATTCAGATATCAGTCTTCCAATCAGAAGAATGTTTGTCAAGTTGTATGCCTCTCCTAAGGTATCATACAGAGCCTAAAATATGGAAATAACAAGGTGCTTAAGCACCAAAGATGTTGAAGGATCTCTCATTCGCGTATCAGGAGTATTCCGACTGTATTCACATGAAGATCACATGTTTAAGATATTCAACTCCGTATATCCTAGTCACTTAGAGTCCATTTATTGGTATGCCAAGTCAGTGGTGGATTAAGCTTCTCGGAGACCCTAAGCGGAATGGTAATTTGGGTCCCAAAATTGAAGAGGATTGCACTGTCGATAAACTTAAATCAATGAGGTTTATTTTGCATTGATCCAGGATAACCGATTGGAGGAAGTCAAATTATGAAAATACTAAACCGGGGGTGAACTGATTTCAAAAGTGCTGACCGGGGGATTCATTTTTGAAGGTCCTAACTGCCAATTCACAGGGCCCCTAAAACTCTGGTTGCGATGACGGGTTTGGAGGGTTTGGTGTCCCCACAACCGACGAAAGAAAATAACTAAAGTGTTGCAATATTATGCAATATGCATATTGAACTCTAAAAGCGCCAAACATTTCGGGGTCCTGTTACCCTCGGGGCCCCCCGTGGTCGATTAGTTTGCGTAGTGGATGATCTGTCTCTGTGCCAAGTACCATTGATCGATACAGGACCATCAGCTTCCTGTCTGACACTGTTCTTTGCATATGCCCAGCACCTCAGACACCAAACTGCCCACACGGTTTATGTCAATATACTACTCTAAGAGGGCGATTATTGAGAACTTATAGGTTATGACTGCTAAATAGTGGCTAAGAAGATTTATGCTTAACAAGAAGTCGCTAAGTCTTGAAAGCAGTTCGATCCACGAAAGCCAATGCATTAGATTAAGAGCATCGAAGTCACGTCAAGAGCTTGTCTATTAGATCTCGTTACCTATTCCAAATGAACTCTGTATTTGTGATACCTTCTGATAGAGATGTATCAGTAGAATAGACAGTCTTTTTGCTGCTGTCATCATAATTGAAAGCGATACCAAACTTTTTATGTCGGCACTCTCATCTTGCACCGTACACTATTATTCTATCATTGTGTTTGAAGTTAATGCCTCAGCTTCCGTTGGCGTTAACGCGTTAATTACAAACAGCTTACATTCCCATGCATATCTGCACTTCACAAACGATCATGTCATGGTTTGCATGATCTTTTTGACACTGGCTGGTCCTTTATGGNTCTGATAGAGATGTATCAGTAGAATAGACAGTCTTTTTGCTGCTGTCATCATAATTGAAAGCGATACCAAACTTTTTATGTCGGCACTCTCATCTTGCACCGTACACTATTATTCTATCATTGTGTTTGAAGTTAATGCCTCAGCTTCCGTTGGCGTTAACGCGTTAATTACAAACAGCTTACATTCCCATGCATATCTGCACTTCACAAACGATCATGTAATGGTTTGCATGATCTTTTTGACACTGGCTGATCCTTTATGGTGATTCTCTACACACCACAACAACCTAATGGCGCCGGTACAGGGGGGGATGGTTGATAAAAACCCAACTATCGTAATTCTTTCCGACCGCCCTGTCACCGGTGGAATGTGAATCTGCGCATTCTTTGCGTACGGTTACAGAACACAACACCACCACAGACGGTGTGAAAACCCTACAGCGCACAGCAAACACATCCCGCCGATCAGTAGCTGTCGATCGGTGGGTCCGTATAGGTACCGCATGTTGACAAATTCCACCCAAGGTCAGCCATGTTGCTTCCCCCACCCCCCCCCCCCCCCCCCCCCCCCCCCCCCCCCCCCCCCCCCCCCCCCCCCCCCCCCCCCCCCCCCCCCCCCCCCCCTCCCAAAAGCATTTCCCCCATGCTGATGCCCATCTTGTACCTGATGGTCACGCACGGTGGATGAAAAGTGGTCAAGCGTTTGTTACAACTGTCACAAACCAAGCAGCGATCGTAGCCGACTCTTTACAAGTGTCTGTCCTCGCCCTCAAAATCATCAAAGAAAATGGTACGGGTTTTTCGGCCAATTCTTTAACTTTAACCATTGGGTGGGGAAGTGTTTTGCATTTGAATGTTTTCCACCGACATTCCCAACGTTCATTCGTTCATTCATTAACCGCTGCCTGGCTGTCTCGCCTTCCGTGTTTTGTTGGGGTACATTCACACGCGGCTTGCGTCATCCGGGTCCGACGCGAAGGAACTGACGGGAAACAAATCGCCCAAAAGATCCGTCGACCTCGGACAGATCCCGGCTACGGGGTACTGTCATCTTTCATTTTCCGAACAATTCTATCGCGGGTGGGGTACGCCACCATGACTGGTGGACGTTTCGGTATTTTAAATCGGTTGTTTGGCTTTTCCATGATGAGACAAATTAATCTTGACCTCCCGAAAAACAAGTGACGGTGGCGGCGGGACACGACAATCGGGACCGTTTAATCGGGTTAGCTTTCGTGAGCATTAATTCAAGTCGATATGCTCGTGTCGTGACTACTGCAGGCGTACTGAGCTAATACGATCATTTAAGAAGATTATTGAGTTGTTTTTTTGTATTCGCTTCTTCACTGAGACAATAAGTATGAACACATTTCTTATCACATGAGAGCGTGTTTTAGTGTGTGTTTTCTTTCTGTTTTTTTTTGAAAGAGAGAATGAGTTCAAGTTTTCGGTTTGCTTTTTGTTGGAAAATTATACACCCTTCACATTTATAGCCGCACGGCAGCCGTATTTGTTACGCCCCACAATTGTGTTGATCCAACGGCGTAATCCGTTTGCCCATTACGATTACGGGTTTTACACTATTTTTAGCATTAGGAATGATAGTAATTTCTCATTTAATCACACCTTCGTCTACAGCATCGGAAGCAACGAGCGTGTCTAGGCGTTCGGGACGGTACCAAACAACCGATGACTGCTGTTAAGCCGCTTGACTCAGCTGGGATTAATTAAAACTCCACCACATCGGGACCCTGCCCAAGCTAATGAGTATGTGCTAATTGTGCACACCACGTAACAGCGCACAGATTTTCTTTTTCTTCGTCTGTTGCGAATGTCACCCCAAAAACGGTCACGATCGCAGAGCAGTGCGCGTTGACTTGTGCAAGTGGATAAGCAGTGTTTGAGGTGTTAAAGTTCATTAAGGTTGAATCCGTAACAAACAAAAAACAAGGACGTTCATCTTCTTCAGCCAACCGAGCCGAGGAAGCCCAACTCTACTGAATGAATGCTTTTGGCCGCTCGGGAGCACGGGAAGCGTTTTTCGCTCCCCATCCCAACTTCACCCACAAGAGCCCCGACAGTTCCGATGGTTCGGTTTGCCTTTGCGTCGGGCTTTGATTAATTAGTGAATTAGCCCTACACTAAGTGCGATTAATTAGCTCCCGTGCCCGCACGCCGGGTCGAGTTATCAAAGGGCGCAATGCAACTGATGCAAAACGCGGCCAACGAAAGCGGCACCGGGTGCCTCTTATCTGACAGCTCGCTTGATGTTCTGTTAAAACACGCCCGCCCAAAACGCTGGAATGTACCGTACCACGTGAGTGGCGTTTGATTTTGTAACAGGATATAGTGTAGCAAGATGTTACCGTTTGCAGGGTTAACATGGCAAAGGGGTTTTTGGTCAATCGTCTAAAATCCTCCCACCACCCAAAAGTGTTGGCCGTGTTGGCGAGGAAAACATCGTTCGATAGTTGGATAGTTGGAATGTAAATTAAGATGTTTACCGCTGGCCGCAATTACCCGCTTTTTGGGATGAGTGTATCGAGCATTGGCCGTAATGATGCAATGGTGTAGTAGGTTGGAATTTTTGGTACACCCCTAAAGGGGTCCCTAATCCTTACGAGCGCTACTAATCAAGGGACTCAATCTAAGGCGGTCTCACAAAATGGATGCTGCGGCAAATGGAAAAGCTGAAAGGGGTTTAATTGCAGCAACATGCAATGTTAATGATTTCATTATAGCATTCCAAAACCGTGGTACCTTACGCTCACATTGGACATTTTCTTGATGACGAACTAATCGTCTAATTTAATGTTCGTTTAGAATGTTATACCTGGAGTAACGACTCCAGATGACTTGGAGATAGAAATGTCATACAATCAGTTCTACAAATTAAAATTCTTTCCCTAAAAATTTATCAGGCGTCCAAACTTTTTGGTGACATTCAGATGTCAAAACTTATGATATGCAAGGATCTTTTTTTTTGTTGGTAGCATATCCGACAAATTACTTATTCTACGATTGACGACCACAAATGTGTATAACATTTCGCAAACTCGCAAGTACCGGTAGCAAGTTTGCGTCTGCATTAAGCAGTAACACTCTTGATCATAAAACAACGGAAGATCCTCGGCAGTAAAAAAGCACTCACGCGCTGTGTGCAATGAAATGACTTCTGCTTTAGCATGGACATCTTAAGGCGAAGTGAAAAACATCCATCTTTCTAACCTGTGCGCTATCCGACAACCACAGGGGAGAAGAGCATGATTAACAAATTATGAGCTAATTAAGTGAGATTAATCATACATTTGGGCAATGGAAAGGTTCTTTGATCTTCTTTCGTCACTGTGAGGATCTGTCACTACCGGCTCAGTGTGTACATATATCATACGCCGAATCTTACTTTTGCAATAAGCGAGTTTGGAACATGTCTCGAATGGTCGAACAGAAAAAAAAATCCGAAGGACGGAGGGTGTATCCGCGTGACCATGGGGTTAGGATGGGTGGGGATCATATCTTTCAGTGAGTCATTGTGTTTAATCTACCCGCGAGAGGAAAAACCAACTCACCCACCGTCTGCCACGGCAGTTGGATAAAGTTTATGGGCAACAATCGTATAAATGTCTTTTTTTTTTTCAATTCTTCACTTTTCACTCCGCTGTCTAATGCTCGTCGTGTGTGCGAGAGTTGATGTTTTATATTGCGGTGCGTATCCTTTTCTTTTTTCTTTCTTTCACTCACATGATCGTGTAAAATGTGGAAGCAGTGGACGCTACTTTATGAGCGATCTGTCAGCTTCGGCAAAAACACGGTGTGGGCAAATAATTTTCAGCGCAATAAATTCTACATCACCACCCTTCCTTTGCAACCTTCGCCAGCAAAACCCAAAGGCCCTCCCTCCCAAAACGAAATGCTGATCGCGAGACTACGCGCAGCGTTTGATTGCGTTGTGCGTACTGTGTTTAGGACTAGGCGCAAGTTAGTCGTTGGTCGCGCTTCATATTTGTGGCCATCATTTTTTTTTTCGTAACTCTGGAAAAGTGTTTTTTTATTCTCAAATGACATTTAGAAGAAGATTAAAAAAAGGCAAACTATCTCCCCTCCCCTTTCAGAGCACGTGATCGGTTAGACAAACATATAGGCTAGAAGCAAACAAATAGATTCTTGTCGTGTGGGTCACCATTTGTTTCTTTACGGGGTGCGTGAAGCAAAACAAAAGACATTTTTACTTGGGGGAGGGCGGGCAGCATGTTTGGATTGTGCCGTTGGAGCAGAGCACACTTCGAAGATGACATTTTTCAATACTGGCACGCACCGGTCCCGCGACACACACGGCTCAATCTCGAGTAAATAAAGTATTAAGACGTTAAGACTGCTTATTTTTAAATGTCTCCATCTCTGTGCGTGTGTGTGCCGATGATGCTGGCTTCGCTCACCAAACACCGAACTAATGCCGTACATTCTTACCGTTGGAACCGTTCATCCCCTCATTTCTGGGCAAAACACCATAACCATAATTTCTCGATAAATTATTTTTTAATATTTCCTCCTGGATTAAACAGAAAGAGTGTGCACTAACGCCACCGGTTTCGTCTGCCGGCCCTGGTATAATCCCAGGAAAAAAAAGGAAGAATGTTTTGAATCTGTCACGGAGAGTGAAAGTTTATGAATTCCGCCACGCCATCATGATAGTAGGAAATCCCCGGGGTCTCGTGAAGCGAACGGCATGAAGAAAAAGAAAAAAAAGAGTATGAAAAATGATACCTCGTTGTGCGATCGTACGATCATCGTAAGTCTTCTGCTGTAAAGTGACATTCGATCGTGCTTCTAACAGGGAGCATCCTGCCAACCATGTTCCAGGACGGCCCCTTTCTGGTATTGTATGTTTGCACTCCCTCCTGAGCAACACTGGAACACGGGCAACCCACTTACCCGGAGAACGAGACACGGTTAACTGCTTCACGCTAGTTCGATTGATAGTTGTCACCTTGAGGGCGATGAGCGGCAATATCCTCCCGCGGATAAGCCGCCCCGGGTGCACTTACGTACTCGTTGCGCACAAAACCTTGATGGCGCTCCGGGTTTTGAATTTGTTGGCACCGTAGCACCCTTGCCCCGTTCAATCCCGTGTGCAAGAGAGTTCATGGAAGGTACGGCAAGCGAGACCGAAAAAAAAAGTGTCTGACTGCGTGCACCCGATACAAATAGCTGACTGTCTAACGGATACATGATTTTGTAATATGTGACTCTAAATGCCATCCTAAATCTTACGCTAAGTGGTCCGTATTATAGTCGACACTTCGTTTTTCGGGTGTTCTTATTCCCTTTCCTTTTACATCGTTTTTCTTTTCTTTCTTGTGTGTCTTTCGTCCCGCTTTTGCGCACGCTTCCCCCAGCTGGCTTTGCGTATACGCACATCGCGCGGGTGATCGTCACTGAAAAGAAANCTGCTTCACGCTAGTTCGATTGATAGTTGTCACCTTGAGGGCGATGAGCGGCAATATCCTCCCGCGGATAAGCCGCCCCGGGTGCACTTACGTACTCGTTGCGCACAAAACCTTGATGGCGCTCCGGGTTTTGAATTTGTTGGCACCGTAGCACCCTTGCCCCGTTCAATCCCGTGCGCAAGAGAGCTCATGGAAGGTACGGCAAGCGAGACCGAAAAAAAAGTGTCTGACTGCGTGCACCCGATACAAATAGCCGACTGTCTAACGGATACATGATTTTGTAATATGTGACTCTAAATGCCATCCTAAATCTTACGCTAAGTGGTCCGTATTATAGTCGACACTTCGTTTTTCGGGTGTTCTTATTCCCTTTCCTTTTACATCGTTTTTCTTTTCTTTCTTGTGTGTCTTTCGTCCCGCTTTTGCGCACGCTTCCCCCAGCTGGCTTTGCGTATACGCACATCACGCGGGTGATCGTCACTGAAAAGAAAAACTCGACGTGACGCCATCGAACCGTATCGGTTTCAAACACGCACAGATTACATATTGCCGCCTATTCCACGGTGTAAACTGTGTCATCTACGGCATCGATTCGTCAAGAAGCGTCCTACACGATCGGCAGAAGAACAAGGGTAGCAGCAACCACACGGACGGAGGGATGTTGTTTATGCCCGCCGAAGGAATTAGTTTACCACCGGTGGTGCCCTTGAAAGTAGCGAAAAGGGACGATCCGTGTTGCTAGGTCACATTACGATAACGCTTCGAACTAGCGTTAGCTACCGGTCGACCGGACGTGAGTGCATTGGAAAAGCTGAGACCTTTAGGCAATTCCCAAAACGGATGCGGGCTGTGTACGGTTCGGTACAATTGGTACTCGTACATCAAAATAAACAAGGATACGTGTAAATTTGTGTACAACTGCTTGGGTAGAAGAACTTTGGGCGCTTTTACTGTTAAGTGGCGTTATATATTGAGAGTTCGCTATATTGCAGTGCTTAGAAATCTAAAGTTATTATTTAAAGTAAGAACGATATCTTGAATGTTTTGAAGAACTACAGGGAAAGATAGGTACAGACTATGTCCAAGGAATTCTGATGTATTATTTCGTTAAAATAAAGAATCGATTGCTATCGATGATCGATCGCTCTAGAGGCTAAATACCCCTTATAAATGCCTCCACTCAGCAGAACACTGGGAAATCAATTGCGACAACTACTTCATGGTATTACCATCCTACAAACATGTAGAAACCCAGACGACCGACGATCAATTCACACTCATTTAGCAATATATTTGCTCGCGTCCACATTTCACCTTAGAACACTAGGATGTCAACCATATCGTTTCCTGATTCCTTGGATCCCGCACCTTCCCAGACGCTTCCCAAAATGATGAAACTCGCACATAAATCGTTCATTTTATGCTGACAATTTTTGGTACTCACACACAAAAGGAACGAACCGAGAAACTCCCTCGGGTGCTCGGTCCACTGCAAAGTAATTGCATCGTAAATGCCACCGGGTTATGCGCGCATAGAATGTGACCATCGGTCCGGTGAAAATATAGGGAAATCCTTCAAGAAGTGCAATAAAACGTGCCAGAGGCTTGCTGTAGTGCCTTGCTCTATTGTACGACACCCATCCAACAAACGTCGGCAATCACTGCAATTGGTGTGCGCATTCGGGCAGGAACGTAATCTGAATAGTAAATCTTTTTCAAAATTCCACTTTGCAAAACCATCAACCAGCTAGCCTATCAATTGGCCGATCTGCGTAAGGGGTAGCCCTTGAGCGTGCCGCAATGACGATCATGATCATTGTTGATACCACCGGCGGGCGGGTGATCGCCGTGAGGAATGGCCTCGCGATGATGATCCAAGAATAGAACGTGCGTTCTCCCTCCGGACAGTAGTTTGTAAATTGTCGCGTATCGCACCCATAGCTCAATCTTTCGGCTCCTTGGATTTTATTCCCCCAACCCGAACGTCATCGAACACGCAGGGGCCACACTATATCGTTTGATGTTTTTGTAGAGTTAAATGGCACACACCCAAAACATAAGAAATTGCCTTTCCATCCCTCCACCTTTAGGGCATCGCCGTCCGTCCACCCTGTGCGAGGAGAGAGAGAGAGAGTGTGAGAGAGAGAGAAAGAGGGAGAGAAAGAGAGAGTCATAATATATACCTTTTGTGTCACATCCACTACTAGGCGAGGAGTGATCGCGATCGTCCCGCCGGTTTCCCGACGGTTAAAAGATATGGCGACGACTTCATTTTATTTTATTGCCGAATGTCATCTTTTTTAATTGACGTTATAGAATCGTCGTAAACGCTTGTGTGTGCTCAATGTGATTGTGTGTTGGGTTGTTGGTATGCCCTTGTACCACCTCATACGAACCTAGAGCGATTCCCTTTTGGAAGACGTACTTCTTCTGGGAGACGTATAAAAAGCTATCACCAGTATAACTTACACTAAATTAGGCATCACAAATGTCAGTTTGTTCGGCCGGTGCCGGGTGTCGTTTGCTTTTTGGAAACCCCGTCGGAAAAAAGGTTTGTCTTACCGCGAGAGATCGCGAGTGAGTAGCGACGGTAACGGTGGAATCTATTTTCGGGTTCACACATTTACGGAAGCCCCACACACACAGGATCTTACCGGTTGATGAAGACGGGTCCCCCTCACCATCGGTTGGACCCGTCGTGTCGGGATCTGGATGGATCCGTGAATCAAATTCCGAATAATGCATTGACAGCGGGCTAGGCTGGGAGTTGAATCGCTTTGGCACACGGGCCGGGTTCTGGCTGCATGATGGCAAAACGTGTGCGCGAACAAATTATCG
>CM028125.1:14620075-14648088 GCA_016254315.1 Anopheles parensis | reverse complement strand
ATCGTCTGTACTTCACTTTTATCATACACATCGTGTACCCCGAGCTCAACGCTCTGGAGATGCGGCGTGATACAGTGTTTGGCGGTCAGTACGTACTTTGTATGAATCAGCGTTCCACTACTCGTCGCTGGTTTGGTCCTGTAAACCAACTTCACCATCCACGGTAATTCACCACGCTGTGCGAAGTTACCTCCTTGAATTTTTTTACGTAGAGGAACCATACCGCACGACGATACGGCCAGTTTGGCTGCTTTCTGGTTCGCTATCAAATGATCCTTTTTCGGCGGTACACAGCACACGGCTCTATCTTGTGTGTTTCCTCCTGCTGGCGGTGCTGGATTGCTACAAACCTTTGCCGGTACTAAGAAGCCCGCAGCACCGTAGTCACTCGTACAGCTTTGAAATGCCGATGTACGTCGATCAGTTGCCACTTCCTCATTCATCGGTTCTTTTAACAACATACAGAGCGTATCTGTACAACAGAAGTATTTCTGCCAAAAAAAAAAGCAATCAAAAGTATTGAACCGCATCAAACGAAACTCTCTACCGTCGTTTGCATACCTTTGCATTATGTACGTAGCAGAGATCATTTTCATTGTAGTGTTGTTTGGTGGTCGATTGTTCACGCGGTACGCACACGCCAGGTTTTTCATTAAAACGGCATCCAATGTCATGGTTGGGGCAGCAAATGTGAGTTGAAGCTACCATCCGCGTTAGCGGTTCACAGCGATTACTATTGACCTCCTCCTTGAAGGTGATATTTGTCGAATATTCACCATTTTTGTAACGCTTGTATACCGGTAGACAGTGACGCATTGGGACGCATCGTACATCTGGTTTGCCACATCCGAGTTGTACCGCACCCACCTCGAAACCTCCTGTGAGGACACGAAATTTACACGAGTTTTACACACTGGAACTGGGAGCACCGTGAACAGAACTTACCACTGACGATAGCAGCGACGATCACTGGGAACAGATACACCGAAACCATTTCTATACTATTTTGCGTACAACCGCACGGTAGCGAAGGTTAAGATCAAATGAGAATTTTAATGTCGTCGAGCTACTACTTAAGTATCGTTGAATCCAATAGCGCCGTCAGGGATTTTCCTTGTGAGATAGTGAGACTGCACGCACATGAGTTCCGCATATTATTAATGGTTGACGTTCGTTTGGTGGGGGTAGGTCTAAAGTTTTGCACAGCAAAAACACAAGGAAGAAGATGGCCGGATGTTGAAAGGCGGGTTCTATTGCGACAAAACTATGTCCATTGCAGGGTGTTTGGGAAACGACTTTGACGCATTTATAGTTCATAATAATTTTTCGTTGATTAGATTCATTGACAAACGCGACACTTTTAAAAGCTGGAATCCGTATTTATGCATATACAAGATATCACACAGGATTGATAACCGGAATGCACCTGATTCATTCAAAAGAATAACTCGGTTCGTGATGATTCGTGCTGCTCTTTATGCTCTTTAAATACAGTAAACACAATCAAGGGTAATGGATGAAATTAAAACATTTTTTAAGTTCTTCCCAATAATTGCTTGCCGATTGTTTGCCAGCATCCATGAAGGGGGAGGTAAGATCAGTCATGAAATATCGCCAAGAATCATGAACAAATTCATGCTGCGGGAGATGTTATCATGATCGTGCAAACTTTATGCTCATTCTTGCGAATAACAATTACACACTACTGGGTAAACGATACACGATTGTGTTGAATAACAAACAATTCTAGCTAAATAACATGTTACAGTTGATTACAGTTTATTATTTTCACTTTAAGGATTTCATTTCATTTCGAACACCGAAGTCATATAGCAATGCTTACTAAACTAGTGAGTATTTTAGTTTAATTTGCTACAATTCGCCCTGGTTTGCGCTCTTTACCTTTTTCGATCGTCATTTTGAGAATTGAAGCAACATCTCGATCCATCCGAAAAGATTCGGTCCATCCATGTTGGATTTCTCCTCGCTCATCAACACCGTGTCACATACATGTGCTGTACATTTCCGCTGTACTACTCCGCCCCCCGTTAGATCCGCTCCTGCTTATAGCAAAACAAACCATTAAAAATTATAAACTACGAAAGCAGAAAGTGAAGCAAAACAAATAACATTATAAATAAAATTTAAATAAACATACCTTAAACCAAACAATTTTAATATTAAACTCATAATGTCAATAGAGAGTTGTTTGTAACGTAAGTAAATCTTATGTAAAACAACAATCATTTCCATAGTGAAATGAACGAAATCCATGCACTCAGCGCCCTTTGCCCCAGTGAAGATCAAGTGCATAACATGGCTGACTTTCAAGATCACCGGGAGAACAGCTACCCAAGGTAAAGGCTTCGATTATTTCAACCGCTAGTAAAAACCGTTCAGCATTCAAAGTAATGTTAAGCGGCCAATGGTGATAAAAACAAGTGCTGGTAACGATAAAAATGGTGGCAAAAAAAGCCTTCGGAAAACAGTTCCACCATTCCATGGGAATAATCATGGGAATATTGGATGACTGTGCGTACGTACCGTTTTAGATTTTCTTCGTTGAACCAACTGAACCGCTTAGCGGAGTTAAGTGTATAAAGATATCGATTTTTGGCATTACAGACCACACTCGTTCGTGAGCTGTTGTCCTTGTTAATCGCATTTGATCGCTACAATCCATT
The DNA here is from genome assembly GCA_016254315.1 of Anopheles parensis. NCBI lineage: Eukaryota > Metazoa > Arthropoda > Insecta > Diptera > Culicidae > Anopheles > Anopheles parensis. The sequence continues at coordinate 14,645,404 of CM028125.1, read as the reverse complement.
AGCCGATACTAAGAAGACGATACTCATTTTGCTCGGTACTCGTTTAGCTCGGAAATGCAAATGTACGCCGGTTTCTTCATAGCTCGCAAATGCAAATGTACTTAGCAGAGGCTCCGTTTGATGAATCGCAATCGCTATTGATCACCGGTCGATCGTAGTGTTAGATATTGCTCAAGCAATAACCGTACTTCGGAATTCCCATTAGGCCAACTTTTGAAGTGAGGTGTTGACCGGCAAATGTGAGTCTCATGCTTAATCCGTATTGTCGGCCCGCAAATCGTATACTTTAGCTCTCTGATGAAGGTGATATTCCACATGTCAGAGCGCAAGAACACCGGAAAACAGTGGCGAGATAAGTTAAAGATCAATTGAATATAAATGTCACCGTATCACGCTCAGTATGACGGGTCGAAACATTTTCTTATAAATAGCGATCCCTCACGCACATCCGAGTGATCCGATTATTTTATTGTACATGATGTATAGCAGTGGTCCCCAACCTATGGTCCGCGGACCACTTGTGGTCCGTGGCTTAAGTAGAAGTGGTCCGCGGAAGAAATTTTCGGTCGTTGGATCGATTATTTTAACACTTTTTGTTTACCGTTTCAAGCGTTTTTACGTGACGAAGTCATTCTACGCTTCTCGATGTGTTAGTTTGTGGACAATTATAATTTTTACTAATGTTTTATTTAAAAAATCGCATTAACAACGATATAATAATAATTACGATACTTACGAGTTCGTTCATAGGCGGCACATGTGGGCCGCGATATACTTATGCCGAACAAAAAGTGGTCCGCGGTACTAAAACGGTTGGGGAGCACTGATGCTCCCGGAGTACCGGATTGCTAAAATTTGTAACAATACCTTCTATAACTCTCTGAGAACTCTTGGAAGGACAAACTAGACCATGTTTGCAGTTCTGCCTTTGATGAGTAACTTATGCGCGCTGATTATGCTTAAGCAACAGTGGTTTATTAACAACGGCCCCGTGACAATACGCAACACAAAGTTATTATTGCTTCTACAGATATTCGAAAACTAATAGCAAAAAGGCAAAACTTAAGACGGAACTGAGGTTTGAAGTACTATGAATTTAGCTGATGGGGAGTACCAAGTTGATCAGGTTCCAGATAAATAAAACAACACAGTCTAGAGAACACAACGTTCCAACATATTTATCATGTTCATGCTGACTTGATAATGATTATTGAGAAAAAATTTTAAACTCATTAATGTATGCGCCGATGAAGCGTTCCTTTTCTCGGTCTCTCCTCAAGTGTCCCTGTGGCCTTGGTTCGGTGAATTCTCAATACATCCGGATAATGTCTTCAGTCATCATTTCGCGCTGGATGCACATTTACAGCATATTAGTCAGCCGAAAGTTTGTGGCTCCGGTATTGGATCCCACGATGCATGATGCACTAGTTGATATGCGCAGTTGTGACGCAGGAGTACTTCGTCATGAACGACGACTTTTTCCTTTGAAACCTATCCTGATTTTTAGTCTTTACCCTTCTTTCCTTATATCACCTCTACTATCACAATTTCCCTAGGTAATGAGCCTAGACCATCTTGAACTTAGAGAAGTAAGCAACGCGCGACTCTTTAACAAACGCGTGCGTTTTGCAGAACCGTGTGTGAGTTTTTAGGGCAAACGAGTAGATGCGGAGAGTTATTAGAAAACAGTTCGTCTCAAATGCAAAGAAGTATAAAAGGAAGTAGAGGCTTTTTTTAACTGAGCAAGAAATAAAACCTGTATGCTTTGGCCGCAGAAACATGCATTGGTATCGAAATGTGTATTGAATAAGAGAATTATTTTGAAGCAATCTGAGGCAATTTCAACGCCTCAGAATATTTAATTCGTTTTCTATTAGTCTCACCTGCGACTTCTCCAGTAAGTCGACATATAAAAAACGTATAACATATTTTAAATGAATCCATATGTGCGTCGTGTATAACAGCCTTAAGCGCTGCAAGCGTTCATTCGGTGTCAACGGATGAATGAGGACTCTGGTTTTTCTTTGTAATGAATTTGGAATGAAACCACTGAGGCCCGAGTCTATGAATTTGTTGCGGAAACATTTGTTTGTAAACCGTATGGATGAAATGTCTGAATTTTGATGCAATCAGGCAGTCCAGTTTAGGGTTCATCAGTTAAATTTGTATAAAGTTCTATCAAAAAATATTTTGTTAATTTCACATAAAAATATTCTATGTTCCGTGTTTCATTTATGGCATTCATTTTGACCATCTCAGTTTGTTGCCGTTTGAACAAAAATGTTGCCGCAAAACATTTTCATAACAATAGAATAGAACATGACCTCAGCAGCGGTCTTGTGCATTGACAGTTCGTCACAATTTGTAAACATTGCCCAAATCAACGCAATCGTGCCCCGAGGTACGTTCTACAAAAGTACGACAAACCATGAACGTCCTTCAGGGAATGGGCAGAATTGCTCATCAAACGTTGCGTAGAAATATCTGGTAAGTGGTTAGAGAGACTTCGTACCAGATTTGTTTATGTAATGATTCGCACTTTGTATTTTCCGTTCCAAACAGCACATCCCTGGCACGCCGGTCAACATACGAAAGTGATGGCAAAACATCGGTGACGATTCTAAACAAGGAGGCCGACGCAGGGCTTATGATCAACTCGTACAGCCAGTTTGGGTTTCGGCTTAACAATGATATGGTCGTGATCGGTCCGATGGCCATCTTCTCGCGCACGGTACTATCGTGGAACGTCGAAAGCCACGAGGACATAAACGATCAGTCGTTAAGTTTGTTCTGTGCGATTGAGCCGAAAATTGATGTGCTCGTGGTGGGAATCGGTGATCACACGATCACACCCGCGTTCTCTAGGAAGATTATCGATTTTATGAAGCGCTACAAGATCAACGTGGAAGTGCTCGGTACGGAGCAGGCCTGTTCGACGTTTAATTTCTTAAACGCGGAAAATCGTGTCGTTGCCGCCGCGCTCATTCCGCCCATGACGATGCGTGTGAACGAGGACGATTTGATGCGGAAACAGATATCGATTAGTAGATCGTTTGAGGTGACTGACAAATAGGGCTAGTTGTATGTCCTGAAACCAAAAATGAAAAGCGCATGAACGAGTTTCTGTACATAATAAAGATAGTATCCATTACCAGTGTAGATGATCACATTAACTCTTGTGCATTGTTCACATATCACAGCCAAACAAAAAACAAACACCATATTTAAGAGTCCTTACTTATAATAAATCTATTTTTTATTTTCTTTCTTTTTTATATTTTTATGGGTATCTTTTTACACATCCATAAAAAGATATTTTAAATCACAATTATCGCTTTCCGGCGGTTCGGTGTTTTTTTTTCTTCTTTTTTGCTTTCGTTTCTAATGTTTCGCTCCACCCATAGCTTACACGGGACGGGAGAACCGCACTGCACTACCGATGGGTTTGATGATGAGAAGCAACTCACAGCACCCCAAACACCTGGGGCACCTCTGCGGATCCACTGCTACACACGTCCAATGTCTCCACAGTATATCAACGTAGTTCCTTTTGCTTCTCCCTTGCGCGCTGCACTAGAAACATTTCTACACTGTTTACGTACATCATTTTTGGTAGCATAGTTGATTTCCTGCCTTTTTTTGTGTGTGTTTGTGTTTCTTTTCCTGTTCTGTCATTATTTTTGCGTGCTTTATCACCCTTAGCTTATGCGTTTTTCCAATTTTTATCTTCTCTTTTTTGTGGTTGTGGTTGTTAAGCAGCAACAGTCTTAAAGCTATTCGATAAATTGGAATTAGTAATCAACTAGATCCGCTCGTACATTCTACCTAGGTGTGTAAGACTCGTTCACGGTCTACAAACAGAGACCCTGCCAATGAATACGGAGCAAAACGGAACATGACACAGTTGCAGCAGGCAGGCGCGTAACCAAATGAAAAACCGTTTGAAACTTCCTATTATATCATTTCGTTCTGTATCCTAACCTTTATATATGTGTGTATATATGATTAGAAAAAAGAATTAACCAAAAAAAAAACGAATGGAAGAATGGGAGGGGACAAAATAAAAAAAAACAATCGGTACTGTTCGGCGGTACCACTTTCCTTTCACCCGAGGGGAAACGAAAAACAACAACAAATCCCCAAAAAAAACAGAAAGAGAAGGAGCATTACTTGGCGTACAGCAGGGATGAGTGGGAGGGAATATGCGATGCAATGAAGGGATTTAAATACACGTTATTAATATTATGCCCATAATCTGGTGCTTTCGATTGAATTCGCCTTTTTAAGTTGCCGTTTTCGTACCTTTTTGTCGTCGCTCCTGTAGAGCGTTATGCTACAGCGGGATGAGCAATGGAGTGAGAAGATGAATGGCAGGTGATGATTAACATTCCTGAAGCCCGTGCCCGTGGGTGACGATGAGAACAAAACTTACAGGCCACCCGCCTGTCGGTGATCGAAACCACCAACGGGTTTCTTTTCACCGCTTCGACCCGCCACCGGTCATGCGGTGATGCGAATGTTGGCCTGATTTGGCTTGGCATCGTGCAGCAACACGTTGCGGCCACTGGTACTGCTCGGTGCCGTACTGCTGCCGGTGCTGCTACTGCTGCTACCGATGTGACCGGTGATGGTGGTGGTGTTCCAATCGGCCACATGGAACGGTGCCGCCGGTTGGTAGAGCGTTACCGAGGCAATGTAATTGTTCGGCATGACCTCGAAAATGATATCCTGGTACCCGTAGCTGAACGTCGAACCGAACACGTTAGCCGTATTGGTCGAACCAACGCGATGCAGTACGACGGGACGTTCGGCCGGTGCTAAACGGGACGCTATGGCATCCCACTTCGTGTAGGCCGTTATCGTAACAGGTGCATCCAGTGGGGCATCTTCAGTGACTCTAAAAAAGTGCCCAAACAAAAAGAAAAACGATGCTCAATCAGAAACGACCCGTTTGCTAGTGAAATGTAGTGTGTTACCACTTACTTGTCCGCTGCCAGCTCCAGCTGAAACTCGCACCGGTGGTACATGTTAAAGTTGTAATGGCCCGGGAAGTTTGTGTGCATGATGATCTTCTTCGTTTTGTGCGTGCGCGCATCGAACAGCACGTCGATGCCGAGGGTAAAGTAGTTGAAGAAGAAGTCACTCCGCTTGGACTGAACACGTCGGTGGGCGCTCGGGGAATGGATTTTCATCTTATCTTCACTTTTGAAAAATACCCTAAAAATCGAACGACATGTAAACGCGGTGGCGTTTGTTTTTACCGCTGCTTCTACCATACCTTGACGGTGCACCAAGATTGCTAGCCACATCCTGGCAGCTATCGCCGAACAATATTTCTCGCGTTAGGCACTGCTTCCTTGGTTCGAGCGAACGGATCGATCCTTCGGTGTACAGCTGCAACCGTAGGCCGCGCGTACCGTGCGCGCTTCGCAGTACGGCGGCCGCCTCCAGGTACAGCTGCTGATGGTAGCAGGAGAGCGGCAGTGGCGGTGGACGACTGTCGATGACGTTCACACCCGAGTAGATGGCCATTTTGGAAACGACCGGGGAGGCACCGCTGGGAAAGTGCAGCGAACCGAGCCCGTGTGCGTAGCCGGGCTGCAGCTTGCTGTCGACCGGGAAGTAGAAGCTTAACCCTCGGAAGTGTAACGCAAACAGCTGCTTGGCGGCATCGTACACGCCCGGGTGCGTGGCACCGAACGAATGTTCGATCTCTTCGATCGATGGCACTACTTCGGGCGAGTTGAACGTCATTGAGCAGTACTTTAGCTTGACCAGCTTCATGTTAAACACCTCGATCGTCTTCAACCGCTGCTGTACCGGGTCGAATATTAGACGGATACCATCCTGCGGCATGTTTATGATTATATCTACGTTGAGCGGATTCTGGAGGAGAGAAGAGAGGGAGGGAAAAACNACCAGCTTCATGTTAAACACCTCGATCGTCTTCAACCGCTGCTGTACCGGGTCGAATATTAGACGGATACCATCCTGCGGCATGTTTATGATTATATCTACGTTGAGCGGATTCTGGAGGAGAGAAGAGAGGGAGGAAAAAACGGGACTGATCAGTTAGGATCATCCGATAAACGTTGCACATGGAGAAGTTTACACTTACCGTATCAGAATAAAGCACCTGTACTCCCTTTATAATTCCTACTTGAGACTGTATGATGGCAACTGCTTGAGAAAAATGCATTCCTGAAAGCAAAACCGTACGTGTGAAATGTATTAATGTATTATCACATTAAAAAAAGAAGGAAAAAAAGAATATCTAGTACAAAGTTTGAAACGATATCACAATGAACATCCGCTTCCGTTTCACATAGAAACAAACAGAAAACGAAACAACGAAAAACAACACAAAAAAATGCGCACACACACGCAAAGCAACTAGCGCGATATATCGCGCAGCTGTGTTGTTTATTTTGCTTCTTGTATGCATCACGCAATCTCAAACATACTGTCAGCTGATTCTATGTCACAGTGTTAGTGCGAAGCAACACAGTCAGTGAACACGTTCCACCACTACACCGAAACATTTCCATCTGATGGATGCGTATGACGCGCTGTTACACAGTGTAGGAGGGAGCTTTTTTTCAGCATACACACGCGATCACACAATTCTTACAAACCCCCCCTTCAACCCCACCACACCCCATGCGCATACACTCACACACACATATACGACTTGCCCCAACCCTACATAGTAGCTTGCTTGTACCAAGTAGAAGAAACAACACACAACAAAAGGAATCGAATTCGAATCGCTGGTACGCATACGGATGGAAAAAGGGAAAATGCGAACTGCGAAGCAAATGTTTGCTTTCGCGAATGATCGAATGGGTCAATTTGGGGACGCAGTTGAATTTGCTGTTGCCTTCCCTTTCCAAGGTCACTCTCCCTGGGCGTGAGAGTGGATTGCAAAATGACTGTTACTACGCTTTTGGTGTCAACAAAAGCTGCGTAAGTTGTACTTTCCTATATGCGTTTGGTTTTTTGGAGGACATTTTTCTTTCGTTCCCCCCGCACTTTCCGTTGGATCATTCGCACTTATCAGAGACGGAGGGAAAACTCAATTAATCATCATTTTAAAAACGGCTGACCAAACAACGCAAACAACATTCGCAATCGCCATCAACATCGCAGTAAAACGAACTGAGTTTGCATCGCGCGCCCATACACACACATAATTTGTGTTTCATCATTCGCTAGGCGCAGGGAGTTCTGTTGCTTTTTGGGGGAGCTTACCGAGAACAAATTCCCAATTCTCGGTGGTCGAACCGAGCGAACGCTCTGGAGTAACTTCGAGATCGAGCATCGTATTGTGTGGGATGTTAGTTGATGCAAACAGCGAATATATAGATGAAGAAAACACTATTCTTTTCACGACTGGCACGAAGAAAACACAGCAAAACGGATTTTTTCACACTTCGTAACTCTTTTACGCAGTTTTCTTTGTTTTTAATGCTACACACTCAAACAAGGTCTTGTTGCAGTTCGCATCAACCTGGAGCAACTAGACAAGCAATGAAGGCATCGCCATCTGACGTTTGGGTTGTGAATCGCCGTTTTATGGTCGACCAAGGTGCATATAGCTGCTCAAAAAAAGATTACGGGTAGGAAAAATATCATTTTGTGTATGAATTTATTCTACGATGAATGGGAGGACTTGAGCGTTTGTAGATGTTATCCAACAGATCGCAATGAAGATACAAAAATGAATCCAAATTGCATGTCAAACACAATCGTTTCACCATAACATTGATTGATTTAAATAGTACGATAACGGAAATGTTATTCTTTTGTCTCAATTCAATGGAAAACGTTGCAATAATTTCTTGTCTATGCATGGCATTACTATTTTTTTCTTTGCTTCCAATCGGCTGCAAATCGCGCTGATCCCGAAACCAAAGTGGGTATATAAGGAGGTGTAGTCATGTAGAACATTTGGTAGGAAAAAGAGGATCGACCCCATTTGTCAAATCCCATGCGTTTGTTCATGTTTGTTGGTGAATGGCAAATGTTTACATCCGTATTTATATCGTTGCCACAATCAAAACACTGATGATCACATAAGCGGTAAATGCGTAGAGTAATATGTAGGATCCAGAAGAACGACGACACACCACATTCTTGGCCGAAGTTCCACTCAATACTTTACAATTATTGTGGGCACCTACTGCACTTACATTGATCGTCAACAATAACATCACTGTATGTGTGGCCTTCNCGTATTGTGTGGGATGTTAGTTGATGCAAACAGCGAATATATAGGTGAAGAAAACACTATTCTTTTCACGACTGGCACGAAGAAAACACAGCAAAACGGATTTTTTCACACTTCGTAACTCTTTTACGCAGTTTTCTTTGTTTTTAATGCTACACACTCAAACAAGGTCTTGTTGCAGTTCGCATCAACCTGGAGCAACTAGACAAGCAATGAAGGCATCGCCATTTGACGTTTGGGTTGTGAATCGCCGTTTTATGGTCGACCAAGGTGCATATAGCTACTCAAAAAATTATTATAAGGAAAAATATCATTTTGTGTATGAATTTATTCTACGCGGAATGGGAGGACTTGAGCGTTTGTAGATGTTATCCAACAGATCGCAATGAAGATACAAAAATGAATGCAAATTGCATGTCAAACAGAATCGTTTGACCATAACATTGATTGATTTAAATAGTACGATAACGGAAATGTTATTCTTTTGTCTCAATTCAATGGAAAACGTTGCAATAATTTCTTGTCTATGCATGGCATTAGTATTTTTTTTTGCTTCCAATCGGCTGCAAATCGCGCTGACCCTGAAACAACGAAACAACTGTCATTGATGTGCATTGGGGATTTTGTTGTTTGCTGTCAGTGAGCGGATTGTCAACGAAAAAATGGTGCAGAAGGGGATGGTGTAAAATCGTATCTCATCATAATTTAGCCAATTTTGCACGGTCAGCTTGCGAGTCGACCATATTCCTATGGTCTATGTGAGTGTTCTCGTGTCCTTTTTGTAACCGAACGCATCCGAGCTGAAACGAGTTTGTTAACATAGTTCCCAAGTGCTTCAACGACAGCTCGAACTTGAAGAACAGCAGCACCAACAGCAACGGTAGTAGCAGCAGTCTGTTTGCGCAATAAATTTCAAGCATTTCGTAGCAAAAAGTGCATGCAGCTCCTCATCGACAACCGATCGATGATGGCACATATCGATTGGTGCCTAAAGACAGTGTCCATGCGGATGATTTGAGCTTTGTTTGTACTTTAAACTTCTTGCTGAGCATCCATCGATCGTCGCTCGGATACGGCAAACACGATCGTCGACAACGTAAACATCGCCGCCAGCTAGGTTGGCTGCAAACGTCACATTCCGCAGCTAAACGCAGCTTCGCAAACGAAGAGACAAGTAAATACTACCGCAAAACCCCCCATAGAGAAGTTATACGGGTTATACAGAATATTCAGTGCGTATTAAAATTGAATGTATCAAAATTGCTCCCGAAGACGGACTTTTGTCAAGAGGCTGCTATCATCAAGGTTGTATCCTAAATCCTGAAGAGATACGAGTGTGATAATCATATCGTGGCTACATATGTGGTTTCTGTGCGAATGAGCATTAGAAAAAAAAAATAGTCGACCAACCATAGATTCGATAAAACAGACAACACCATCCGCACACAGTGGGACGCGTTAAACCCGTCCTAATTGCGTTACACGTGAAGTGAGATTATCAGCCGAAAGAAGGCAAATCAGCGGCAAAGAAATCCATCAAGTGCCCCCGCACTTCAACATGCGTCGTGAATAATGTTCTATCATTGCAGCACCGTGTTGTGTTATGTTTCGTAAGCCCACCTCCTCTGCAGGACCGCACATATCGTACAGACTCGTGACTCGTGCATCCGTATGGGTCGTACGGTGCAGAAGAAAGTAGTAGGACCACCAGCTGCATTACATAAGCCATTCGTTGAACCGAGTCGATCGGAGTACCGCGGGCCAGCTCCGGGCACACCTGACACCTTCGTCCGCAAGGCACTAAACCAACGCGCCCGGATGAAGCGGTGCTAATAATCAGCGACAGCGCGTACATCTCAAGCAACGGTGTGTGCATTAAGCGATCTGGTCGGTAGGCGGGAAGAATTATTCCTCTGTCTTCGTCTGCGACCGTCTGTATGCTGTACCGTGTGCCGAAACGTTAGTGACGGACGGTACTCTTCGACAACTGCAACAGCATTGCAAGGGCTCACCAGCGTGGCCCCGAAACTGCAGCGATGAAATGCGCTCACCTGCACAACATCGTGCAGCTCTCGCTGGTGGAGTTGTGCAAGCTGAAAAAGGTATGTTATGCCCCACTCCAATGCACATACATATTCGCAACGATTTGTGTCAGTGATCGTTTTTTTGTTGTCGTTTCGATATAAACAAAGGAGTCCTACTTGGATGAATGATGCATGCCTGAACCTATCTCGCGTTGATTTCATACCAAAAAAAATATTAAAAAGAAACAAATCCATCATAAAATCAATGAAACAAAATTATAAGTTCGTTTTTCACGCATTTATCCAGGAAATAAGTGTCGCGATGCGATGCCTATCCTGTGTTCCGTCGCCTTTGAAGGGTCATGTTGAGGCGCTTCATTCTTCGATTAGCACAAAAAATATGCAAAACAGGCTTGATTCTTGTGTTTCTTTGTGCATTACTAATTTGACGATTCACTGTCTTTTGTACGGTGATGGTCGCTGTTCATGTTGTCTGGGTTGTTGTTGTGCTTGGTTGTCTTTCGTTTGATTTTTTTCTGAACGATGTTAGGTATTTAGTCTGCAATTAGGCTAATCGCTTCTATATGAAAACTATTGCGAATGATTGCAATAAAAAGATTCATACAAAATCATCAAATCTATTAGTGAAACTGATCTCTTGTTTCCATTGTAGGATGAATCGTGTACGGATTGTGAAACCAATGGACCAAACCTTTGGATATGTCTGCAGAAGAACTGTCTGCATATAGGATGTTCGGAACAGTACAAGGACCACAGCACCATCCATTTCCAGTCGAACCGCACGCACTGCATCCATATGAACCTTTCCTCCCAGCGTGTCTGGTGTTACCTGTGTGAATCCGAACTGTTCCTTACCAAGCAACCCCACCCGCACCAACAGCAGCAACAGCAGCAGCAACACCATCACCACTACCATCATCGGCGAACGTCAGTGGTGAGCAATGATTCGAGCGATACGAGCCGCTACTCATCCATTAACAATGATAAGTTGATCGTGCACGCGGACAAGCTAGTATCGGGTGCTACAGCAACGTCCGGTTACGGTGGCACAACGACGGGTGATTCCTGTGATAGCAGCGGCGAAGAGGATGACTTCGATCGGCACGGCAAGTGGAATGGTTTGGTCGGGTTGCAAAATCTGGCCAACACGTGCTACATGAATGCGGCCCTGCAAGCACTAAGCAACAGTCCACCACTGACCGGGTACTTCCTCGACTGTGGCGCTATTCTTGAGACGGATCTGCTCGGCGGTACGAATCCGGCCATCACGAAGCCCGGTTTGGCGAAACATTACCACAAACTAATCCGTGAGATGTGGTGCAAGAACCGTCGGTACGTCATACCGAGTGGCATACTGTGTGGGATCCGGATCGTGCATCCAATGTTCCGGGGATACCAGCAGCACGATACGCAGGAATTTTTGCGCTGCTTTATGGATCAGTTGCACGAGGAACTGAAGGAGGTTACTGCTCCTCCGCCACCGGACGTGCTTTCGCGAGGGATAGTCGATGAGGTGGAGGAACATTCCGATGGGCATCCTTCGCCCTGTTCGTCACCGTCCCCTTCACAGTCCGAGGGAGAGTACGAAACGTGTGACAGTGGCGTATCGGAACGGTCAAGCCTGTCCGACGATCAACTGTCTCCGACCAAGCTGTCCGCCAGCAAACGTTTCCGCAAACTGTCATCCCGTTCGCCAAGCCCACCCGGATCGTCCGGCGACGGTCAGGTAAACCAAAGGCTTATGGCGGTCGCACGAACTCGAACCTCTTCCATCCGGCAACAGTCACCCGTGGGAAGCAATCGTTCGAATGTGAGTAGCGTTTCTAACGCAAGTATCACCGTTGGCGCGTCGGGCAATGCGGCCGGCGGTGGAGGTGGTAGCGGTGATCCTTCGGACGGTGGCACTACAAAGGAAAAGTTACCGCAACGGTCGATCATCAGTGATATTTTCGATGGCAAGCTGCTTTCGTCTGTGCAGTGTCTAACGTGCGATCGTGTGTCGACGCGCGAGGAAACATTCCAAGATCTTTCGTTACCGATTCCCGGCAAGGACCACCTGGCGGTGCTGCACCAAACACACCCAGGCATGGGATCGTCGGGTACGGGTTCGGGTGTTTCATCCGTGTCGGTTGGCAGTGCCGGCAGTGGATCGAGCGGCAGCGGTTTGGGGGCAGGATCGAGTGGTGGATCGAGTACTAGCACGAGCAGTGGCATAACGTGCTCGGATGCCGTCTACCCGGTGAACGGTGACAGTTGGCTGTGGTGGTTCTGGAATTCACCCTTCTGGAGCTGGGTACGTTCGTGGTTCTGGGGACCGGCCGTTACGTTGCACGACTGTATGGCGGCCTTCTTCAGTGCGGACGAACTCAAGGGTGACAACATGTACAGCTGCGAACGATGCAACAAGCTGCGCAATGGTGTAAAGTATTCGCGCGTGCTTGCGTTGCCGGAGATGCTTTGCGTGCATCTGAAACGCTTCCGGCACGATCTTTCGTACAGTTCGAAAATTTCTAGCCCAGTTCTGTTTCCGCTGTACGGGCTCGATATGAGACCGTACCTGCACAAAGACTGCCGTTCGGAGGTGACCACGTACGATCTGTGTGCCGTCATCTGTCACCATGGTACGGTGGGCGGAGGACACTACACCAGTTTCGCGAAACACGATCCAACCGGCAAGTGGTTTGAGTTTGACGATCAACTCGTCACGCAGGTTACGCCGGAACACGTGCAGAGCTGCGAAGCGTACGTACTGTTCTATCGGAAAAACAACGCCAAGATGGCGACGGTGCGGGCACAGGCAAGCAATCTACTAACGATGCAGGAGCAAGCATCCGATATTCGATTTTACGTATCCCGCAACTGGCTGCATCGGTATGTTTTCTCCGGTACAAATGATCAACTTCTTGCGCTTACTCTCACGCGTTTTGCCTTTTTTTCGTTTTTCGTAGCTTCAACACGTTTGCTGAACCGGGACCGATTGACAACTGGACGTTGCTGTGCCCGCACGGTGCTTTTCCACCGAACAAGGCGTCCCACTTCTCCAAGCTGGTCGTGCCATTCCCGCAGGCCCTGTGGGACTTTTTGTACAAAAAATTTGGCGGCGGACCTGTGTGCAATCACATCTTTCCATGTCACATTTGCAAGAAGGCTGCCGAAACGCTGTCCCGAAGGCAGCATTACGAGCTGGAAACGTTTACGGCGTACAATGACGATTTTCAGGTATGGTGTGAGGACCAAATGGTGTGAAAAGCGAAAAAAATCGTTTAATTTTCCATTTCCCCCCATTCCAGTTCAACGATACACCAACTACGATCTACGCGATCTCGATGGGCTGGTTCCGACAATGGCAGCTGTTTGCCCGTGGGCTTACGACGGACGATCCGGGACCGATCCAGAACAAGTCAATCGCCATACAGGGCGATACCAGTGTGCCGCTTCGAAATGTCCGACCATTCTCGGATTATGCACAGATAAATGCGAACCTGTGGCACTTTTTCCACGGCATATATGGCGGTGGTCCGGAGATTGTTTTGCAGGGCAATCCGGTTCCTCCACCGGTATCGCATCAAATGCCTCCACAGCAGGAAGAACAGTCAAAGCAGCAACAATCGCTACCAAAGGTACACCAACCGATCGATATGCTGCATGGACAAAGCACAATGGCAACGGAGATTAATTGTGTTATGTTGCTGTCTTTTTTCTTCTCCAGGAACAGGTCTCTGAATCCATGGATGTATCGGAACAAGGATACTCAACAACGGATTCGCGATCGAGCACCGTACCTAAGCAAACGGATCAAGATTCAGCCATTGAAGTGACCATAACTGAACCACCACCACAGCCATCACAACAGCAGCATTCATTGCTGTCTAACGCAGTGACCGCGGCCAGCACAAGTGCACGGCCCCAGAAAAGCGTCTCGTTTGAGGATACTGATGCGTACCACGATGAGGATAGCAGCGATGGTGAGATGGTTGAAGAGAATGGACATAGCTCCACAAAGCAGCAAACATTCGTTTTCTCATCCGCGGCAGCCGGAAGTGCACACGCGTCCAAGAGAAAATCACAACCCAAGTCCGGCATGGGCTTGTTGCGCCGTCATGAGTCTGGTGTAAAATCGACAGGCGGATCGGAACCACCGTCAACGGGATTCAAGCGTAAACAGCATGCAGTAAGCAGTGGAAGGAACCAGTCGGATCCCATACCAACGTCGATGATGAATGGCGATTGTAGTGGAAACCCGGCGACAGTTGCAGTTTCGGCCGCTGTACACGGTGTAGAGCATCTGGAAATAGGCACCAAAAAGGATCGACGACACAGGGGCAGCCTAATGAAGGCGAACGGCTTCTTTGGTCCCGAAGGTAAGAAAAGAAGAATGAACAGTACGAAGTGAAACGCAATTAAACTCATCTAATCGTCTTCGATCTGTGGCGCTCACAGCTTATTTACCCGTGGCAATTCTAATTTGTTCGTACCTTATTTTTTTTAGGGAAATATCAAAGCTCATCAAATGATTACTCGAATGGAGGGGATAGCATCGGTGACGTTAATCCGACAATTACACGGACAGAATCATTATCCTTTCATACGACGTCGGGTTCCTCTACGGGTATGAATGGAGAGCGCTCCATTGCCAGCTCATCCTCTGTCCCATCGTTCGCCGGACAGTCGACCGATATGGTCACGATGCCTGCCGATTGGAGCAAACCTACTGTGGACGAGAACACGTCACAACCGTACGCTACAGATCACACGGGAACCAACAGTACAAACGTACACGAGTCGAACGAATTACTGCAGGACGACAATGACAGTAAAACCGGCAGCAGTTCGTTACCCTCGACAACTTCCAGTGCCAAAATGTCGTCCCGCCAGAAGGGACATCATCGTCACGTGCCGAATAGCCAGACGGTTTCCGACGCACTGACGTCCGCATCCGTGACGGAAACAATTGCAGGTGGTGTGTCTTTTGGCCGGCGAAAGCTAAAGATGAAGTACATGAAAAAGTTGGCCGGTCGCAAGACGGGTAGTAGTGGCGGACGCGGACGCAATGGAACGATGGTTGACGGGGATGGTGAGATCGATGACGGTGGTTCTTCGGTGATACCGCTTACCATTAATGGCGTCGGTGAGCATGTCGCGGGCGATGGCGAAGGTGTGAAATGAGAACGGTTGCGTCGTTTCCGCTTTCCATCGCTACGATGAAGCGTGGAAGGGCGGAACTGCTGAGGGTTTGGAAAAGAGAATTTGCATTTCTTGTTAGCAGTAGCAGTGTTATGTTTTATTTTGGATCCATTTGTAGTTTTCTGGCTAGGTTTTTGCTTTCTGTTTTTGGTGGAAGAAGAATGTCCCTGGTGTTTGCTTATCGTGAAATGATTCCATTTTATTCATTCATCGTATACTGCCCGCTCTGTTTACGAATGTTAGATTAATCGTTTTACTCTTAAATTTTTCGGGTGGGCTTAGCTATGAAGGTGCTTAAACGATAAGTAAGCAGAAAGGAATTGTTTGGATATCCATATTTATTTCAACAACCATTTATGTTCTCGGACAATTTAGAGACAAGGGATTATATGTTTAACAACAATACTTTCAAAGTTAGATAGCATACCGTGTGTATGCGCATTAGTATCGTAGTAACTGTGCGCCGTTTCTGTTTTGGTTGTAAGCTACTTTGTATTACCCATTTGTTTCTTACTATCTCTACGGTCCGTTTCGCTTGTTGTGTT
Source organism: Anopheles parensis (assembly GCA_016254315.1). NCBI lineage: Eukaryota > Metazoa > Arthropoda > Insecta > Diptera > Culicidae > Anopheles > Anopheles parensis. Next base: position 14,629,400 of record CM028125.1, on the reverse strand, counting down.
TTGTGGTCCAAAGGAATAATGTTAACGGTTAGAAGAATTCCCTCGCGGACTAACAAACCGTGTGCAAAGATCATTTCTTGTGTGGAACAAAAAATTGAAACCAAAAAAAAAGGATGAAACACATCAACTGCAACAAAAAGAAACACAAATATTCAAAAGCAATTAGTGATGCACATATTAACAGTAATACACCTGGTCGCGCAGCATCTCACCGTAATTTGGTGAGATGATGTGCAGATGAAACAAAAAGCAAAGGTTATATTTAAACAAATATCGTAACTCTATTTTTTTTTCTTTTTGAGGCACAGTCCACTGCCGGCTGTCTTTGGCTAAGGGAATTTCTGGAAAAGCCCCTTCAAAACCGTTTCGATTCCGGTGCTTGATAGGCTGTAGAGAATCGACATAAAAAACACATCCAGCGTATGCTGCATGGGTGGATAAGATCGTAAATTCAATGCCAAAATGACTGGGCAGAAGAGCATAAACGTTTAGATGTTGTATTAGTTTAAACTTTGTGATTAAAAAATGTTCTTTTTTTGTGAAGAAAAAAAAGCGGTTCGAATGTTCTACTTCAACATTTGGCGGCACGCCAAGAGCACGTTTGTATGTTCTTATTCGGGTGATTAAGGTCTAGGAAGTGATACGCATTTCTGGGATGGTATTTCTGTAAACTATGGTTGAGGTTAACGTTTAGTGTGCATAGATTAAGCGAAGCACGCGTTCCAATGGTCGAACCGGTACGTGGTTAGTGCAGCAAATTCGCGGTAAGATTAAATGGGTTAGAGGCAATTTGCTGCCGGCTGAGAGCCGTGTTAATGCTGTAGCGTTTTGGGTTCGAATCGCATGCACTTATTGATATGAATAAAACAGCTACAAACTACAAAGTTTACCAATTCCAAAGAAAACTTAAAACCAGTGCGTTTGATCGTTTATTTTTCCGATTTTCAAACCATCTTTAATACGTGGGGGAAAAAGGTAAAAAATAAAATCAGACAATCATACCGCGGGACCCTGTAAAAGAGCTCTATTCATCAGTTCAAGGCTTGACAATACGTGGATACTTCTTGATAGGCGTTTTGATTACATTGGTTCACATGTGCACTTCAAATTGTTAATTAATGGCACTTGTTGGAAACTGGTAAAGGACAGTTATGTGCTTTATAACAGACTTTTGAAGGTTAAATTCACTAACAACATCAGCGAACAAATCTGCCACTGCTCGGAAATGTAAATTTAATGCCTGGGTTTTCGCTGTATTTTTCATCTCATCAGTAATATCAGCTAAGAATGCCATTTTTGAATGAATTTAAAATGGATTTGAAGTGATTATTGTAAAACAGTGCTAACCGCACCTTTCATACGTTTCGTCGATACAGGAAAGATCTTTTTTTTTTACTTTCACGTGTATCAGGATGACCTACATTCAAGCAAACAATAGAAGCATGGATCACATACCAGTTTAAATGCATGGCTACAGTCACGTAGTCACGCTTGTACATATTTAGGATTATTTTGGGAATTGAATGATAGAAAAAAAGAGTAATATGGAAAGGAATAACCCGTCAGTTACTTTTATTTTTAACATTTAAATATATTGCAAAAATAGTGACCGCTACCGGGATTTTAAAGCAAATAATGCAAAATATTCCCCCAGCTCAAACGTGGTTTGACATTCGCTCCATACGATTTGACAGCTAGCGTTTCCGCAACAACCTCACTAGACCAGCGCCTCACACACTGAAGTTGTCGTCCGTCGTAGTCGGAGGTGTTTTGCTTAGCAGCGACACGGTCTCGTCTCGTACGCATTTTCCGTGGTAGTTGTTCGGTGCTGGTTGCAATTGCATGTTTCCACCACGCGCATAACCGAGGCTAACTCGCAAGGTGTTGCTAATTGCTTCCGGTTTTTAAGTGATTGTGTGTAGAGAAAGATTGTAAAGTGAATCATCTTGTGGCTCGTGTAGATGCAGTGTCTGTTTGCAGCTTAACACCAAGGTGCATTGGGGATAGAGAGGAAACAAAAAAACCCCGGCACACGCGGTTGTTCTTCCTATTCGGTGACGGAAATTCAATGCAAATTGGTTCAGCTTTGCTTCAAAATGATGCCCGTTTTGTGACGTCGCCAAAGGCCATTTCGGTTTCGAATTCGGAAGTGTTGTCATAGCGGTTCCGGTGCGTGCATATCTTATCATCTTTAGCGGCCAACAGGTAGGTTTTAATGCCGGCTTTTAATGTTGGGAACATTTACAGCTGAACGGTACATCGTAGGAAATGGTCCGATAGTGCGTATGCTTCCCGGCGAACATCTAGAAGCAACCGCAAGATGGATGACGTGCCACCTAACGCGTGCTCCCAGTCTTTTTATTATTCCACATCAGCCATTTCTTCCACATCTTTCTGGATGGCGCTCGAGGTCGTTGGAGGCCGCTCGTGCGACGAGAACGTGTTTGCTTGAGCATGTAAATTTACCGTTTCCGTCGATACCATGGATGTGTGTTGGTGCTGGAATATGCTGCTCGGTTATGTTGTGTGCGTGCTTAGATATTTCAGCCAGAGCCAATGCATGCATCTGCGGATAAAATACGCATCATTTTGCAAAATACTGGATTAATCGTCATGTCCGCTTTTTAGCAACAGCGAACGAACCAAGGGCGTTATCTTCCATGTAACAGATATATTTCTCTCTTGGAGGGTAATACATATCAATTGGATCACTGGAACTGAAAGAGCCAGTTGGAACCGGCTGTATTAAAAAGGAACATATCAAAAATTCTAATATGCTCGTTGAGAAAGCTGAAGTTGGAACACACACGCAACAATGAAAATCTTTCCAAGAACACTTCCAACTAAAACGTTTTACATGAATTTATTTGATACCTTACATTGTCATTACATTAGCGCGCAATTTATTCTTGAAGGAATAACACAACGCTGAAGAAAGCGATTTGTTGTAAATATTCTTCGTTGCCATGGATACACTCTTACAGCTTTCACTTCATTACATGAGCCTTCCTCCATGTGTAAACTTTACTCCCAAATATTTTGTTGAAATTAAATAAGTTTACTGTACAAATTGATATTTAATGGGAATGAGTTTGTATTCTGCACATTCTCTGTATGAAAAGATATATGTACATGGTCGCATTTAAATCTCTTGAAAGACGAATTTGATCCCAAACTATTGGCCTTCCAATAGGAAAAAGTTGTTCAAATGTTCCTTCCCTTAAATGCTGCACATGGTCAAATTGATTAAATCAGCCTGCTTAGTTTGTGTACGTTTGAAGCAATCTGTCAGCATGTGTCAGTCGGCAAACGGGGGTTTTGTGCACAAAATTTCGAGGCCCAGCACCAGCACGTTTGTTCGTTGGTTGCCAGAGAAGCGTCGGGAAGTATGTCAGCGGCTGACCTTTCTGTCAACCGGGTCTGGCCGGTCTGTCGGCTGTGAGAGTCATAACTCAAAAGTGGTCCAGACTAGGTTCGACGTTCAATGACCTAAAACAGAGATGTGCAGACAGATAGTCGCGGTCACTTTTTGGCGAATGAAGCTAGTTATACCTCTTTGCGCAAAAAATAGTTTTTTGCCTATTGCACCGGCTTTTCTGTGTGACTGGGTGGTAGCATTGGAGTTTTTTTAAACCCAAATTTTGCGAATTTGGATATATACAATTATTAACTTCCAAAATAATATTATTCAAATCAAACCCAAATGCTGTTATTATTTATTAATGCTAAAATTACGCTAAACTACAATAAAATAACATTTTAATCACCTGTTGAAAGGTTCAAAGAGCATCATCAAAACATGCTCAACAGCAGCGGATGTATTCACGAGGTGTCAAAAAACAACATCACATTATATTAAAGAAAGAAGCAAAAATAAAAGCCAATGAAACAGAGACATACGATCGATCTCCGTCTCCGTTTTGTCCGCCAACGCATTCCCATAAAAACACACGAACGGTGAAAGTGATGCTACCATACACATTTTCCACTTTTTTCCGGATTCATAGACATAAAATGGTATGAAAAAAAACATCATTGTGAGATGAACGCAGAGAATTCAGAGCTATATTTTCTCACAACTCTGCTCCCATTTTGACGGTTTGGGCTTCTTTCATTCATTTCTTGCTGCCGACTCTTTGTTTGGTACGGGTTGTATCGAAACACGACGGTTGTGGGGTCCGTGTTACGAATCGATTTTACGTGCAGTGATGTTTTTCTTTTTACTTTTCATGCACAAGTCGGCTACAGTGATGGCAATGATTATAAACTTCGAGTTGATAAATTTATGGCAATTTTAAGTAGTTCGATATTTTTTATAACAGTTTGAGTTGTTGTTTGTAAAGTTTATTTCTTCGTTTAACCTTTTTGTTAAATAGCATTTTCATATATAACATAAATATTTGTAACGCTGTTTAACATATTAAACACTGGGATCGATCTACGCTCCATTGAATTTTTTTCTTCTCTCTTGTTCGGATTCACCCCCGATCCAATAATAGAGAGCGCTTTTATGGATTAGAAAGAGAATGTTAGATAACGAGAAAAGCAGAGAAAATGAAAGCAAATGATAAACATTACGATAGAAGTTGCCAAACAGTGGCAAAGAAAAACTCTCTCCATCTCGCATTCAACAACCCCATAGCAGCAAGCACATGAATCCTCCCCCCGTGAGCACATCGGGAGTATATTTCCTTCTTTGAGTCATAGTTTTTCCACCCCGTTAACAACCTCCCGTACCTGGCGCACATACACACGCGATTAGTTTTTGGCTCTCCTGTTTTGGGCGAAGAGATCGAATTGAATTCGTGCGCTCGGTACACTTTTACCCTCAGTTGTTGGCAGCTTTTCGTGATTGTGTCGATTGTTTTCAATCCGTGAACGCTCGGTGCAACCTCATTTCTCTGCCAGATGCGTCTCTGCTATTGATTGACACGAAAAGAAGTCAAAGAGTCGCTTGGAAAGAGGAGGTGTAACCAGTGTGTGGTGAAGTTAAAGTGCGCTGTAGCGGTGGAGTCGCCTGGTGGTTTTCGTCAAACTCGCAAACAGTGATGGCGCATGAATGAACACGCCAGCAAAAGGTGCGAGTTAAACATCAGGGAATAGACATATGAACCAAAAGAGAAAAAAACGAACACGCTAGTGAACCAAGTCAGAATTGTCATAAAAATTATAGTTATTGCACTATAGAACATCCGCTCTTATTTCCGCCGAAAAAGAAGTGAAAAACTAATGCAAAAAGTAAATACACTCAGTGCTCGGCTACTGTTGCTGATAAGGTGGAAGTTGCTGTGCTGTGTGAGACTTTTCATACCAAGTTTGTGAGCGTTTGCGGTAGGAAGTGTCGTTTCCTAGCGACACAACCCAACAGGGAATAGATTGTTTCCGGCCCCTGGTGCATACATTAGTGTTCGTGCTGAAAGCAATTCGCACCTGAATGTATTGCAAAGTGCAGAAACAATCCTTTTCAGCAGGTTCAACGTGTGTCCGGCAGCTTGAAATCGTCCCGAATGGATTCAAGGCAAGCATCACTTACTTCTCTCAGTTCTCGTGCTTGTGTTAGAGCGTCCTGTCCGGTGGGTGTTGTACAAAGGATTGTACCGAGCCTTCAAATGCTCCGCACATGCATCGATTCCGAGTCAAACAATGGCGTGTCGATCTGCTGGTTTCCTCCGGTTTTGGTTCTATTCTTTGTCACTGTGAACACAACCATTTTGATCTATTTTTAGGGTCTTTCCTTCCACGGCTCAGTACAATAATTCAGCAAATTTCCGAACCATAAATCAATAGCGCATCGCGACGTTTTATTGTGTTTGCATAACCTCCGTTCGAATGATTCAGTTTTACAGTCTTAACTACAGCATTCCCTGTTTTGTATCGTCACTTTTCTTGCAAACGGATCCGTCCCAGACTCGACTTCCAGCGGAGTCGACCCATATTTTTGTCCTTCGTTTCAAATTAGCACAACGGAAGCCATTTTCTTCTGCGGTGTACCCTTGTTTTGCTTACATTAACACTGCAAATGAAAGGAAATGGCTTCGCTTTGTTTTAGTTTGTGTACTTTTGTACAATATGGTATATTTCGAGCGCTTGTTACAAGCTCTTGAAACAGATACGTGCTATTTGTACTTTATTACAAATTTAGAATAAGTGACAAAAATAAAGAGAACTAAAAAAGAGCTCACCCACTCGTACACGTTAGAAGAATAAGAAATACATCATAACTCCATGTTTATATGATTCAAGGCTAGATGTTGGAGTTGTTTTTTTTTGTATTTGAAATTACGCCGTACCTTGTACGAATGAACGGAGACATTTCATTAACGACGCCCGGTAAATTAGTTCCATAAACATAATATGTTTCCTTTTTCACACCTTCCACACTGGGTGGGTGGCATGGATTTCCCTAGATTTATTTGTTACCTTTTTGCTCATGGTTTTTTTTTTGTCTTCGTTCCACCAGGGGTCAACATTTTAGCGCCTGCGAGCACTACAGTCTGCTGACACCGTCAGTACAATCGTCCGCCGGGCCACACTCGAGCAAAACATCGTCCCTGAACGGTATCTCGCCAATCTCCCGAAGGATGAGGCCACGTATTGAAAATTCCATTGGCGGTAAGTTTGTTCTTTTTTCTACTGTTGGAAATATTCGCTTATTAGTAGATTAGTAATTGAGTTTTTAAGTAGGGCTCTACAGGTGGTTATATTGAAGTATCTTCTTAATTTTTTTTTAATATTTAATTTTGATTGTATTTGATGAAACGCTAGTGTCATCAAAGCTTCTGATTATATATCTCCTCGTCTACGAAATTGGCGACAGATGAGCAGAGCAGCTTCATTTGGAGGTGTGTCAAAATTGCTCCCAACTTTCGTAATGCTCAGTGTCCGTTCAACATACCCGTTCGTAAGCAGCGTTTGTTGCAATTTGTAGCGACCAGTTTCGCCAGTATGTTAGATCATACTATATCGGCCAGAATGTAAAGTTAGAAGCTAAACGCCTGTTCGTCCCATTCTATTTCCGTCTCGACCGTGCGCCAGAAAATGCCCCAAACATCAGTTGATCGCTTGATCGTTCGTTGGTTGGTTTTTTTTTTATTTGGTTGTCGAACAAATTACAATGCGGAGTAAAATAGTAAATTTAGCAAGGCTATTGTCTTCGAACCACGCGTCGAACGTGACTTTACGGTTCTCTATGGTGCGGTATTTTTAGGCACACTGTAGTTGTAGTCCTTCTTCCGCCCGTAGTAGCGGCAGCAGCAACAAACGTTTGTGGATGTATTTTTGTGATCCCGATCAATGGTGAAAACGGGGTAGTCACCTTCCGTATGGTCAGAGGGTGACAAAAGAATGACATACGAAAATCCCGTCAGCAATTTCGCCGAGTCAGGAAGAAACATTGGTAAAATGGGCGTGAAGCAGCGATATTGGGGAAAGACACACTGTCCTTGGTCGGTCAATCAAGCAATTTGGAGATGTTTATTTACAGTACGAATTGTCTTGCGGTGGTTTGCATTCTGTTTCAGTTTTTCTCGAGTGTTTTTTTTTTGTACTGATGCTTCTTGTTTCTACACAAAAAATATAAAATTTCAATCACAAAAAGTGACCTCGTTTGTTGTATTTAGCTTGTTGCATAGACATTGTCTAAGTAAGCTTAACTTCTGATCATATTCTATTATCTGATGATTCAATTTGCATGGAATATAGCCATTTGATCGGATATATGCACAAGTGATTTGAACTATTTCTGTTGCTTAGAATTCCCATTACCTCCAAGGGCGTGATCGTCGGGTCATTCGTGAAGGTTGTGTAATTGAGACGCTTTTTTATTTTAGACAACGCCTCAATGAACATTAACCGAGCATTCACAATACATCCCAACGGCCAGAACCGGCAAACGTCATCAGTTTTATCAATATGACACAGTTACCAAGCGCAGATTGTAAGTCTGCTATTTCAGCACAATTTACACGATCTGTGCGCGCGTTTAGTTGCTAAGACGAACGGTCGTTGTCTCGTACCGAAACATTTTACCAATTGTACGTCCATTCATCATTCATTTTTTCCCCCTCACATATCGTAAAGAAGTTCTGAGAAAAGAAGCAACTCACCACGGGAGGAAAAGAAATCAAATTTAAACAAATTAAGCGCTGCCGTGAGCGGCTATCGAGGACAGAATTAACGTAGACGGCGGTCAACAATTGGTTGACAACCCATGGCTATTACGCGCACGATTTAACACTCTTACGTGAAGAGATATATAATGAGAGTTAGAGAAAAAAAACCGCAGAATCCACACACGTGCTATCGCAAGTAAATCCTTTGCTTCAAAATCTTGGTCCATCTTGGCGTCAGTGTCGTCGCCACCCTGCCTTACGAGGGAAACCATGCTCTTACTCAAAGACTCGTAGACATATTTGAAGCATCGCCGTGTTTGCCAAAAAGTGATGAACCGTTCAATTTCTCACTCAATCTCCATGACAGCCGCGTTAGTGACAACGTGATATTTCGACGGGCGGAACGCGTGTTTCCATGCCCAGCGGGATATGTGGGGCTTCTGACCGTTTTGCACCGTCGGGTTTACTCATTATGAAACGGGGAAGAGATTCCGATTGATTGCAATCCAATTATAGGTAGGACGGATCGTAACGCCAGGTGCAAATGTACCAGATTTACCGTTTACTCATCATCACAAGCTTAAGTTTCAAAACGATTATTAGACCATAGCTAGACGCGGCTTTGGTAAATGTAAAACTTTTTTTTTTTTGTATAATTTGCTGGAGCTTGGAAACATAACGTAAGCTAATGTAGAGTTAGTTCAACATAACCTTTCGTAGCGCAAACTTTAATTCTGTGTGACCTATTTATTCCTCACTATGTCTATTCCTATGTCAACAAAGGCCTTTCAAGCTCATCATATCAAATCGAACTTTTTCGCTCGTATGCACATGCATAGGTTCTAATAACCGAGCTCATTACACAGCAATAGTTGTGATTGTACTGACGAATCCTTACAGAAGTAATATGGGTACAGATTATTAATGTCAAGCTAATAAAGCCCATCGGACGTAAGCTTTGAAGTTTGTATGAACTGCTTACATAGCGTTGTGTGCGAAGGAACTAGCGTGTCTTCCGGCTTACACTGATCCTAATACACCTTTATCCACCCACAATCCATACCCTTTCGTAGAGGGGTTTGGTGATTTGCGTCATAAAGTGTACGGCCAACGGCAACAAGGAAGTGTCTCGCGTTGTTGATGGATAAGAGGGCTGTAACGCATTGATCGTTGAAAGTGTGAAGGGAAAATGTCATGCGGGAAACATAAGTGTT
>CM028125.1:14609367-14620044 GCA_016254315.1 Anopheles parensis | reverse complement strand
TACGCATCATTTTGCAAAATACTGGATTAATCGTCATGTCCGCTTTTTAGCAACAGCGAACGAACCAAGGGCGTTATCTTCCATGTAACAGATATATTTCTCTCTTGGAGGGTAATAATCAATTGGATCACTGGAGCTAAAAGAGCCAGTTGGAACCGGCTGTATTGGAACACACACGCAACAATGAAAATCTTTCCAAGTACACTTCCAACTAAAACGTTTTACATGAATTTATTTGATACTTAACATTGTCATTACATTAGCGCGCATTTTATTCTTGAAGGAATAACACAACGCTAAAGAAAGGGACTTGTTGTAAATATTGCTCGTTGCCATGGATACACACTTACAGCTTTCACTTCATTACATGAGCCTTCCTTCATGTGTAAACTTTTCTCCCAAATGTTTTGTTGAAATTAAATGAAAAGATATATGTACATGGTCGCATTTAAATCTCTTGAAAGATGAATTTGATCCCAAACTATTGGCCTTCCAAAAGGAAAAAGTTGTTCAAATGTTCCTTCCCTTAAATGCTGCACATGGTCAAATTGATTAAATCAGCCTGCTTAGTTTGTGTACGTTTGAAGCAATCTGTCAGCATGTGTCAGTCGGCAAACGGGGGTTTTGTGCACAAAATTTCGAGGCCCAGCACCAGCACGTTTGTTCGTTGGTTGCCAGAGAAGCGTCGGGAAGTATGTCAGCGGCTGACCTTTCTGTCAACCGGGTCTGGCCGGTCTGTCGGCTGTGAGAGTCATAACTCAAAAGTGGTCCAGACTAGGTTGGACGTTCAATGACCTAAAACAGAGATGTGCAGACAGATAGTCGCGGTCACTTTTTGGCGAATGAAGCTAGTTATATCTCTTTGCTCAAAAAAATACGATAGTTTTTTGCCTATTGCACCGGCTTTTCTGTGTGACTGGGTGGTAGCATTGCTGTTTTTTTAACTTCCAAAAAAATATTATTCAAATCAAACCCAAACGCGTTTATTATTTATTAATGCTAATATTACGCTAATATACAATAAAATAGCATTTTAATCACCTGTTGAAAGGTTCAAAGAGCAACATCAAAATACGCTCAACAGCAGCGGATGTTATTCACGAGGTGTCAAAAAACAACATCACATTATATTAAAGAAAGAAGCAAAAATAAAAGCCAATGAAACAGAGACATACGATCGATCTCCATCTCCGTTTTGTCCGCCAACGCATTCCCATAAAAACACACGAACGGTGAAAGTGATGCTACCATACACATTTTCCACTTTTTTCCGGATTCATAGACATAAAATGGTATGAAAAAAAAACATCATTGTGAGATGACCGCAGAGAATTCAGAGCTATATTTTCTCACAACTCTGCTCCCATTTTGACGGTTTGGGCTTCTTTCATTCATTTCTTGCTGCCGACTCTTTGTTTGGTACGGGTTGTATCGAAACACGACGGTTGTGGGGTCCGTGTTACGAATCGATTTTACGTGCAGTGATGTTTTTCTTTTTACTTTTCATGCACAAGTCGGCTACAGTGATGGCAATGATTATAAACTTCGAGTTGATAAATTTATGGCAATTTTATGGCGTTCGATATTTTTTTATAACAGTTTAAGTTGTCGTTTGTAAAGTTTGTTTCTTCGTTTAACTTTTTGTTAAATAGCATTTTCATATGTATAACATAAGTATTTGTAACGCTGTTTAACATATTAAACACTGGGATCGATCTACGCTCCATTGAATTTTGTTCTTCTCTCTTGTTCGGATTCACCCCCGATCCAATAATAGAGAGCGCTTTTATGGATTAGAAAGAGAATGTTAGATAACGAGAAAAGTAGAGAAAACGAAAGCAAATGATAAACATTACGATAGAAGTTGCCAAGCAGTGGCAAAGAAAAACTCTCTCCATCTCGCTTTCAACAACCCCATAGCAGCAAGCACATGAATCCTCCCCCCGTGAGCACATCGGGAGTATATTTCCTTCTTTGAGTCATAGTTTTTCCACCCCGTTAACAACCTCCCGTACGTGGCGCACATACACACGCGATTAGTTTTTGGCTCTCCTGTCTTGGGCGAAGAGGTCGAATTGAATTCGTGCGCTCGGTACACTTTTACCCTCAGTTGTTGGCAGCTTTTCGCGATTGTGTCGATTGTTTTCAATCCGTGAACGCTCGGTGCAACCTCATTTCTCTGCCAGATGCGTCTCTGCTATTGATTGACACGAAAAGAAGTCAAAGAGTCGCTTGGAAAGACGAGGTGTAACCAGTGTGTGGTGAAGTTTAAGTGCGCTGTAGCGGTGGAGTCGCCTGGTGGTTTTCGTCAAGCTCGCAAACAGTGATGGCGCATGAATGAACACGCCAGCAAAAGGAGCGAGTTAAACATCAGGGAATAGACATATGAAGCAAAAGAGAAAAAAAAACGAACACGCTAGTGAACCAAGTCAGAATTGTCATAAAAATTATAGTTATTGCACTATAGAACATTCGCTCTTATTTCCGTCGAAAAAGAAGTGAAAAACTAATGCAAAAAGTAAATACACTCAGTGCTCGGCTACTGTTGCTGATAAGGTGGAAGTTGCTGTGCTGTGTGAGACTTTTCATACCAAGTTTGTGAGCGCTTGCGGTAGGAAGTGTCGTTTCCTAGCGACACAACCCAACAGGGAATAGATTGTTTCCGGCCCCTGGTGCATACATTAGTGTTCGTGCTGAAAGCAATTCGCACCTGAATGTATTGCAAAGTGCAGAAACAATCCTTTTCAGCAGGTTCAACGTGTGTCCGGCAGCTTGAAATCGTCCCGAATGGATTCAAGGCAAGCATCACTTACTTCTCTCAGTTCTCGTGCTTGTGTTAGAACGTCCTGTCCGGTGGGTGTTGTACAAAGGATTGTACCGAGCCTTCAAATGCTCCGCACATGCATCGATTCCGAGTCAAACAATGGCGTGTCGATCTGCTGGTTTCCTCCGGTTTTGGTTCTATTCATTGTCACTGTGAACACAACCATTTTGCTCTATTTTTAGTGTCTTTCTTTCCACGGCTCAGTACAATAATTCATCAAATTTCCGAACCATAAATCAATAGCGCATCGCGACGTTTTATTGTGTTTGCATAACCTCCGTTCGAATGATTCAGTTTTACAGTCTTAACTACAGCATTCCCTGTTTTGTATCGTCACTTTTCTTGCAAACGGATCCGTCCCAGACTCGACTTCCAGCGGAGACGACCCATATTTTTGTCCTTCGTTTCAAATTAGCACAACGGAAGCCATTTTCTTCTGCGGTGTACCCTTGTTTTGCTTACATTAACACTGCAAATGAAAGGAAATGGCTTCGCTTTGTTTTAGTTTGTGTACTTTTGTACAATATGGTATATTTCGAGCGCTTGTTACAAGCTCTTGAAACAGATACGTGCTATTTGTACTTTATTACAAATTTAGAATAAGTGACAAAAATAAAGAGAACTAAAAAAGAGCTCACCCACTCGTACACTTTAGAAGAATAAGAAATACATCATAACTCCATGTTTATATGATTCAAGGCTAGATATTGGAGTTGTTTTTTTTGTATTTGAAATTACGCCGTACCTTGTACGAATGAATGGAGACATTTCATTAACGACGCCCGGTAAATTAGTTCCATAAACATAATATGTTTCCTTTTTCACACCTTCCACACTGGGTGGGTGGCATGGATTTCCCTAGATTTATTTGTTACCTTTTTGCTCATGTTTTTTTTTTGTCTTCGTTCCTACAGGGGTCAACATTTTAGCGCCTGCGAGCACTACAGTCTGCTGACACCGTCAGTACAATCGTCCGCCGGGCCACACTCGAGCAAAACATCGTCCCTGAACAGCATCTCGCCAATCTCCCGAAGGATGAGGCCACGTATTGAAAATTCCATTGGCGGTAAGTTTGTTCTTTTTTTCTACTGTTAGTAGAAAAAAATTAGTAGATTAGTAATTGAGTTTTTAAGCAGGGCTCTACAGGTGGTTATATTGAAGTATCTTCTTAATTTTTTTTTAATATTTAATTTTGATTGTATTTGATGAAACGCTAGTGTCATCAAAGCTTCTGATTATATATGTCCTCGTCTACGAAATTGGGGACAGATGAGCAGAGCAGCTTCATTTGGAGGTGTGTCAAAAGTGCTCCCAACTTTCGTAATTCTCCGTTCAACCTACCCGTTCGTAAGCAGCGTTTGTTGCAATTTGTAACGACCAGTTTCGCCAGTATGTTAGATCATACTATATCGGCCAGAATGTAGAGTTAGAAGCTAAACGCCTGTTCGTCCCATTCTATTTCCGTCCCGACCGTGCGCCAGAAAATGCCCCAAACATCAGTTGATCGCTTGATCGTTCGTTGGTTGGTTTTTTTTTATTTGGTTGTCGAACAAATTACAATGCGGAGTAAAATAGTAAATTTAGCAAGGCTATTGTCTTCGAACCACGCGTCGAACGTGACTTTACGGTTCTCTATGGTGCGGTATTTTTAGGCACACTGTAGTTGTAGTCCTTCTTCCGCCCGTAGTAGCGGCAGCAGCAACAAACGTTTGTGGATGTATTTTTGTGATCCCGATAAATGGTGAAAACGGGGTAGTCACCTTCCGTATGGTCAGAGGGTGACAAAAGAATGACATACGAAAATCCCGTCAGCAATTTTGCCGAGTCAGGAAGAAACATTGGTAAAATGGGCGTGAAGCAGCGATATTGGGGAAAGACACACTGTCCTTGGTCGGTCAATCAAGCAATTTGGAGATGTTTATTTACAGTACGAATTGTCTTGCGGTGGTTTGCATTCTGTTTCAGTTTTTCTCGAGTGTTTTTTTTGTATTGATGCTTCTTGCTTCTACACAAAAAATATAACATTTCAATCACAAAAAGTGACCTCGTTTGTTGTATTTAGCTTGTTGCATAGACATTGTCTAAGTAAGCTTAACTTCTGATCATATTCTATTATCTGAAGATCCAATTTGCATCAAATATAGCCATTTGATCGGATATATGCACAAGTGATTTGAACTATTTCTGTTGCTTAGAATTCCCATTACCGCCAAGGGCGTGATCGTCGGGTCATTCGTGAAGGTTGTGTAATTGAGACGCTTTTTTATTTTAGACAACGCCTCAATGAACATTAACCGAGCATTCACAATACATTCCAACGGCCAGAACCTGCAAACGTCATCAGTTTTATCAATATGACACAGTTACCAAGCGCAGATTGTAAGTCTGCTATTTCAGCACAATTTACACGATCTGTGCGCGCGTTTAGTTGCTAAGACGAACGGTCGTTGTCTCGTACCGAAACATTTTACCAATTGTGCGTCCATTCATCATTCATTTTTTCCCCCTCACATATCGTAAAGAAGTTCTGAGAAAAGAAGCAACTCACCACGGGAGGAAAAGAAATCAAATTTAAACAAATTAAGCGCTGCCGTGAGCGGCTATCGAGGACAGAATTAACGTAGACGGCGGTCAACAATTGGTTGACAACCCATGGCTATTACGCGCACGATTTAACACTCTAACGTGAAGAGATATATAATGAAAGCTAGAGAAAAAAACCGCAGAATCCACACACGTGCTATTGCAAGTAAATCCTTTGCTTCAAAATCTTGGTCCATCTTGGCGTCAGTGTCGTCGCCACCCTGCCTTACGAGGGAAACCACGCTCTTACTCAAAGACTCGTAGACATATTTGAAGCATCGTCGTGTTTGCCAAAATGTGATGAACCGTTCAATTTCTCACTCAATCTCCATGACAGCCGCGTTAGTGACAACGTGATATTTCGACGGGCGGAACGCGTGTTTCCATGCCCAGCGGGATATGTGGGGCTTCTGACCGTTTTGCACCGTCGGGTTTGCTCATTATGAAACGGGGAAGAGATTCCGATTGATTGCAATCCAATTATAGGTAGGACGGATCGTAACGCCAGGTGCAAATGTACCAGATTTACCGTTTACTCATCATCACAAGCTTAAGTTCAAAACGATTATTAGACCATAGCTAGACGCGGCTTTGGTAAATGTAAAACTGATTTTTTTTCTTTGAATAATTTGCTGGAGCTTGGAAACATATCGTAAGCTAATGTAGAGTTAGTTCAACATAACCTTTCGTAGCGCAAACTTTAATTCTGTGTGACCTATTTACTCCTCACTATGTCTATTCCTATGTCAACAAAGGCCTTTCAAGCTCATCATATCAAATCGAACTTTTTCACTCGTATGCACATGCATAGGTTCTAATAACCGAGCTCATTACACAGCAATAGTTGTGATTGTACTGACGAATCCTTACAGACGTAATATGGGTACAGATTATTAATGTCAAGCTAATAAAGCCCATCGGACGTAAGCTTTGAAGCTTGTATGAACTGCCTACATAGCGTTGTGTGCGAAGGAACTAGCGTCACTTCCGGCTTACACTGATCCTAATCCACCTTTATCCACCCACAATCCATACCCTTTCGTAGAGGGGTTTGGTGATTTGCGTCATGAAGTGTACGGCCAACGGCAACAAGGAAGTGTCTCGCGTTGTTGATGGATAAGAGGGCTGTAACGCATTGATCGTTGAAAGTGTGAAGGGAAAATGTCATGCGGGAAACATAAGTGTTGAATGCATGACCTATGTAGCAATATCAGCACACTCAACTTAGTGCGACTTACGACAAATGAAGAGTTTAGTGCGTATTTCTTACTTCCAATGGAGGCCATATCTCTCGGCTGTAAAGTTATTCTAGCAGTGCGAGATTTGTGAAGATAGTTTCAGGTTTATTTCTGTCCTGTTACGAGGTGCGTAACTACGCATACTGTCATATAAGCTTCTCATTTGAACTCTGTACCGCTTGCCAAAGAAGTTTGTCAAAATTATTGCGGTTTTAGGATTTTTTCCTCCACCTGTTTGATAAAACTTACTACATACTAAGATTTTTCTGGAAAGAGCCTGCTAAAAGCAGTTTTAAAGAATGTATGTGTATCATTTTATTTTTTTACTCACCTCCATGATAAGTGGAGCGAACTTTTGGGTCTTCAAAATTCGCATCTACTTCACGAATCTGCACGTGATGCTTTTTGATAGAGATATGCTAACCACTTTATCTGCTCAAAGGTATCACTTTGGATAAAATCGCTTTATTTTCCGGATTGTAGTGTAAATTTGCATTCGCAATGCGTGATTGATTTATTTGCGCTAAGTATCGTGCCAACTTGTAACGTATATAAAATGTTTACCTAACCGTGATAAAACCTGGAAGTGATGCAAAACATTCGTGTAACATTTAACTTTATTGTGTGGAGTGTGTTTAGTACAGGATATACTAACGCGCTGACTCATATAAGCTGGTTTGTGTGGTGGTGCACGTGAAGCGAAAAACCCAAGCTACGCTACATTATCGTTCGCTTTAATTAAGTTAGCCACAAAGAACTTGACCTCCATGTGGCCGTTTACGGAACACTTTTACAATGTGCAATTTTTTATGTCCAACTAAAGGTAATAGAATGTTAGTAAATGCTTAGTTAGTAAATGTTTGAAATATAATAGAGTCCATAATGGTGGCAGGCAATCGGAAAAGGAAGTTTGATTGATTCACGCCTTGCTGCAGGATATTGATTATAGTTCAATCTGGATGATGGATGGCTCCCCTTTTTCCAACGTAATTTCTTTTCCACTGGCATGGTTGCAGTTTAGAATCGTTTTTCATCAACGCTTAGTAAACCACTCGATCGGAATACTTTTCACTCGAACGGAAGGCACAGGAGCAGCAACACTTCGGATCAAACTTCGGAGGCCGAGAAGTTGACAGGGTTTCTCCTTGAAGTTTGGATGGGTTCCCAGAACCCATAGAACCAGTGCGTTGTTGATTCTATTTGTGGATCTGGTTGACGTTCGCATGTTCTTGACCTCGGTCTCAAGTGCTCAAGGGAATGCTTTTGTATACTCGGCGTGAGCAATGCGACTGATGATGGTTGTTTGATTAGTGTGCATTATCAGTAGTAGTCGGTAATCGGTCCACCGCGCTCTCTATAATCGATCGGATGAGAAGCGTGCTCTACTATCCCCGAAACAGTAGTAGTACGTAGTCGTCTGTCCAGCTCTACAACGCCATTTGCAATCGGCAAATCGGTACCGTTCACGTGCAACAGCCTGTGTATGGGTGTCGATATTCCGAAAGGATGATAAACACACACGGATAGCGGCTAGTGAACAACCACCACCAAACCGCACCCGGTGCACGCTATCGATGGAATCGGGAAGCGTGCCTTCCAAATTGTGTAGTAAATACATGCAACAGACATAAGACGGTTGTGTGTGGGTATCTTTTTTTTTTGTTCTTCGCTGTTTTGCAAGATAGCCGGCATTACGTCTCTCGGTGCTCCATCCCTTGCTGCTGCACGGTCGATGGACAGGTTTCCCGCTGCGTCAGTAGAAAGAGACCAACTCCCCCGATCGAAACCTGAACCAGCACAGTGTTGTCAGTCGATTGGTAGTACTCGCCGGGACAACACTTGCCGCACGTAGATCCGCCGGTCTTGTGTGAGACTAGTAGTAGGTCCCCGCGGTAAGGCAAATCTATTTGCTTCACCTTCACAGGCTTCTGGAGGTCCTTCGGGAAATTTACAAAGTGTAAATGTAAATGTAAATGTAAAGTAACCATCGCGAGGATACAACATTTTGCCGCCACTATGCAGTTCTTCCAGCAGTCCTAACAAATTTGTGCGCTCAGACGAATGTGTCACGAAACTGTGTCAAAAATAGGCAAACTAAAAGTGTGATCACTCGAAGACAAACCGAGGGAAAAGCATCAACTTGTCAGTTTTACGCAATTGACGTGCACATGGAGCAAGTGGACCGGTGCTCGGAAAGATGTACCATTTTGGTGAAATTCGCTAGTACAACCGTGCCTCTAAGCGGTGTATTTGGCCGTCGGTGTAACGAAGCACGTGGAAAGCAGTACCGTAGAAACCGACGACCCGGAAGGTGGTGACAAATTTGGTTGTCTGTTTTCAATTCGTTTGGAAACTATTTGTCACACAGTCGATAACATTAACCTGAACCGGGGATTCAGTTCGCGTACAAAGAATTCACGAACGGACACGACGTTGCTGAACTCTGGATGCTGCAAAATGTGTACGGTGCACATATGCGGAAAAAAGGCCGTGCATTATCTGTGATCTGTGATAGGTAAAAGATGGTTAAAACCGCTAACCCATAACCTTTCGGATGCCCTCTAGTGGGTGTTTGTGTGATATCCGTGCGTTAACTTCCGTCCACGCGACAATCGCTTCCCAGTAAAGCCGACTCGAAGTGTGCACGAAACGTGACCGAAAAGGGAGCAATTAAAAATAGCGATTTCAACTGGCCGTTTCGCCTTTCATATGCTTTGCAATTTGAAGAATTACCGATTTGGGCGGTTCAAAATGACCAGAAAAAATACGATCAAATTTTCGTACGATAGTGGTAAGTAATTGAATTATTGAATGAGTAATTCGAGCTTCTTCTGTAGGTGTTGTCGAACTACTTAAAGAATGTAAATTGAAAAGACATATTTTTAATAGCTTTAATTTAGTGCAAGTGTTACCAATTAGAGAGATTCTTGTTTTTAGTTTTAGGATGACGTGTGTAAGGTGTGATATTAAAAGATTTGAAGGGCGACCCTGAAGAGGCTGCTACTTCTGCGTCGAAGGACAAACAATTAGTCCTAATTGCATTACGGGATGAAATACATTTTTCCCCCCTACTGGAACTCAGCATTTATTACGATTATCTATTGACGTCAGGATTCACAACCCCTTTTTACTGGAATGCTTTGAACGCGTGCAGCAAAATGAAAGCCAAACGTACCAAAATGATCTCACGTACAGTGTTCGTGTGCCCGATGGTAAGATGCACAATTTTGCCCTTACGGTCAGTGCAAAACTCAAGCTAGACTTTCGGTTGATGGTGAGATTTTATTTGTAAACAAATATGGAAATATTCGCAACGGTGTGTGAAGCGAAGTATCACAGTAATTCCTGGGCATGTAATGAGTGCGGACGGCGCTATTCCACAAATACAAAGATCATTACGGGTTAATATGAGTATATTCTGGTGTCTAATGGTAGCTCATTAATGGACTCATGAAACTGATGTTAATTTGGGTGTTTTGATGTGTAAAATATGGTGAATGTAATGACTTCAACAAATTATTTATCTATATTCATTAATGTAATGATTGCAGCACAGACAAATTTGATATCTGATAATACATTTATTCCATTACCGTTTAGGGCATGAAAGCGAACCATCGTCATGTTACGGATCGAAAATGAAAGGAACGCGTATCGAATTATCGCACGTTGCAATTTGCCGCCACGCGTATACGCTCCAATTCTTGGTTGGTTGCAGTCTCTAGGTATTATTATTTCATTATCCCCTATCACCCTTTGGCCACTGTTTGTGAGACACATTCTCACCGGAACGCCTTTTCCTTTCCTTGTTGGATCTACTACTACCCGGCAAGTGTCTGCCGGGAAGGTGACTGATAATTGTGGATATTTATGATTACCTTGCGGTCGGATTACGTCCTGCCACTGTCTCCGTGTGGGGTGGCATTATAATGGATTTGTGCGTGTCTTTTTTTACGAGCCATAATAACCACTCAGTGGTAAGGAAACCGCTTATGGTTAATAGTAGTGAAAGATGATCGCTAAGAAAGTGAT
>CM028125.1:14528788-14607071 GCA_016254315.1 Anopheles parensis | reverse complement strand
CGTATGGTGGGGAAGAAGTATACAATTAGGAGTGAATGAATTTTCGCACAATATTTACATATGAACACTTTATAAAACAAACATCTCGCTTTTCTGTTTCGGAAGGAATTATTTTTATGATTTTGAAGTGATTTTGTTTGTTTAAGAAATAAAATACTTCACGGTTTATTGAAGCTACTTTATCTCTTTTCACCCGTATGTGGAGTGCTACATAATTAACGTATCATGATTGATTAACAGCTTGAAAATGTTGGTAATTGTTATTTTGACACGGATCTGGCTAGAACCCATGATCAGCATGTTGGCCGTAGCAAACAAATATATGGACAGATAAAGAAATTACAATCCAAAAAGTAAACTCAAATCGGTACTCATTTTATTTTTCATTTTGAAGGTCCGCTTAATTTTGTTCGGTCGTAATTAGGTTATTCGTGTTTTTTTTTATAATTATTCGTAGTAATTTAATGATGTGATGTACAGCGATATAGATCTTTATATAGAAACCAGGCACAAACGACGGCCAATCGGCACATTTTATAAATGTTGGCAATCTTCCAAAATATATGATGCACAGCAGACACGTACAACTATCTGTGACATGATTCCGTTTGCACATACAAAACAAAAATGAATAAAATCTGAAACATCTCGCACTCATCATCGTCTGGGAAACACCCGGCAGACTTTGCACCAACAAGTAAAACCCCGTCACGTTCAGTGACAGAAAAGTGCACGCTTTAAAACAAATGTTTTTTCCCCGGCTCAATTGATGCAGAGTTTGCCACTATTCCTACCATCCTACGAGTGCAATGCATATTCTTTCGGTCAACTTAGAGCGCCACCGGTCCATTGCATTCGACTAGCGCAGGTCAACGACCGTGCGTCAACACGTGTGCCAACCTAAAATACACAGGCGAAAGAGCAAGAACTACAACAACCAAAAAAAAAATACACCCCAAATTGCATTCGACGGTTTCACGCTCCCAGTAGTGTGCAATGGAAAGAAATGTGTCGTAATTAACACGCCACAAGAGTAGAATTAGCTCGACGGGTCTGCATCCGATTCTCGGCAAATAGCAGCACGCGATGTGTATCCTGCTGGTTGAGAGTTAATTTTAGCATTTATAATGCATTTGCACATTCGTGCGAAGGTGAAAGTAACAGTCATCCAATGCGTGCAAATGCGGAAGTTGTTCGGACGCCCTCGTCGTCTACTAATGAGATTGACTGTTTGATGACCCATATAAAACACTGCAGCCTTTGGAGTGCTCGTGGCTAATATTCTAAATTGCAATCATGTGAAATATGACTGATACCGCCTGAAGGTATCTACTGGTTCACTTTTATTTTACAATATTGATAAGCGTTTAATGAGGAGAGGTGTAGTATCACGTTAATTTATTGCCCCACACAATCGACACGCAGCTAGCCGATGGTCACGCGCTAATTAGACGATTCACTGTCAAATTGCGCTCCACTTAGTGTGCTTCCTCTACAGCGCTCCTATTTACTACCTCCTCCACCATGCATGGAATGATCGTCAGCAAACGGACTCCCGGGAACGTGACTTTCTTGTGACACTTTCAGTTGCAAGTGACTCGGGGAATCTGTTTTATTTTTTTCGCGTGATGGTAATAACCGCGCCTAAAGGGTGGCAATAAATGCGCTATCTTGCTTACTAGTATCGGGACGTATGTTTCGTGTGGGAGAAGTCCTCAATTACTGTGACTATCGAGAATAGCTTCCTGATTGTTCACTATCTTTTTTTTCCATTATCAACGATGGACAGACCCTGCATGTTGGTTTCAATTAATAAGACGTTTTTTTATTCTCAACGATGATGGGTCGTTTTGTCACTAAAACATCTGATTGTAAAGTACGATTATTGTCTTGAAATTGGAAATACCTATGATAAGAATAGTCGGAAGCTGAAATCACTACCCAGCGTCACGATTACTCATTGCTTCAATAGATTTTTGAGTGGATAGCTTTGAATATGGCTTTTTTGCTTTCTTTTCAATAACGATCATCAATCAATAATGATCAGCAATGATAATGATAGTGTAATTGTCCTTATCTAATTGGACATCCTTTTTTGGGGAACATCCTAATTACTCTAGCTTCTGTTGTACAGTTGTGCCCCATTCAATTACTGCTGTTTGAGGATTAATTATTAAAATACATTCTTTACAAATCTTCACCAAAAAAGAGTTGTTCGTTCGTTTATGCTCCTTTAAATGGAACTACATCCAGAGTAAGTTAAAACTCAATTTGAAAATAAAATGCACTGCAATCACGCGATCGTTGGTAAAGTATTCAGCTACAATCTATATAAACGTTGTTTGAGTGTAAAAATCCGGTACACTCCGGTTTGCGGAAATTGTTTGACGCGCAAAAAGTACGCCTCGAAGATTCGCAAACTTCTTCCTCCCCGTTTCATCCAGTTTTTTTACACTGTTTAATCGATAGGCATTCCTTCGCGATGTGCAACCGTGCAGCAAAATAAGCAAGAGTTGTCGGTTTTTATCAATACATGCCTCCGACCTCAAACCACACGCCACACAAAGCCGCGTTGGGGAGGGTGTATCTTGATCTTCGGCAAAGTGACTTCCTTCCAATATGAATCGCCTGAGCAACCAGCGAAAGAGCGTAGAAGTTATCTAATCAAGGTTTTTCGACCAAAATAAACTTCCGTTCATGGTCATTGCAACGTGCTGCAGAGGGGCTTAGTAAGGGACAAATAATGAACTTAAAGATTTAAGTTAAATGTCGGTCAAACGATCTTTTAGCTTTTGGACATTGCCAAGATATTTCTTGCCCAACTATAAGGTATCAAATTTGTTTAATTCAATATGTTGTTCGTAGTCGGTTTATGCATCAACAGCTTCGCAACAACAACTAACCTATCCGTTAGTTACCGCTGTTTATGTTTCCAGTTCTTTGGACACCCTCCCCCAGGTTGGTTATGTTGTAAACAAACATTGTCGGACTATGCCGAACTGAACCATCCCGCCGAGGTGTGTTTTACCTTGGAGTCTTCTCACCTTTCCACCTCACCACATGCCATTGTTTTCCCTTACCGGACTTTCCGTTGTTTACGCGCTCAAAATTTGTATGGTGCGCGTGTAGAGTGTTTTGCTGACGTTCGCTAACCCGTGCCCGTAGCTTCTCACGTTGTTTGGACGATCCAGAATTTGGGGCTCCACGCGAAATAGTCGATGTTCATAAAACCCGTTGAATTTCGAGGTCAACCGTCAATAGCGCGCGTGACAACCGCCCCAAACTCGCCAAATATTGTTTGCGACAATTTTTCCTTCCATTATTGCGTATTGCTTTTGCGTCGTGAACCGATACTTCTCTCTATTTCTCCTCTCCCCATCGTGGTAGTTTTTATTTTGCATTTATTTACTGCAAATGTCTTAAAATTATGATCATTTTACTTGGGAGGAACAAAGCATACACAACTCTAGGAATTGAAAGTCCACGTGCTTCTACTAAGCTTAGGCACGTGTTCGCCACGTTGGAGGAACAGACATGTTGCTTTAAGTGCCGTCCGTGATCACCTTTGCCCATGCAGCAAATGTGACAAATAGGCGGCAGTGATGATGCGTCATGATCGGCAAAATCGTGCATTTACACGAGCCCCTACAGATGCACACAAATATACCCGCGGATGCAACGGATTTCCGCGAAGACACGAATAAAACGGCTACCCTTTATCGTGGATCGCGTGATTCGCATAAATCAACGACCTGCTCGCCTCGTGCGTATATGTGGGTGTATGTGTGGGATCGCTCCATTACTCACAAAAGATAAACGTTTATCTTTCCGTCTGCGTAGGTTGCTTTATGTATGTTTTGTCTTCTTTTGTGTGTGATAACGTCCCGCCGCTGTGCTAAATTATCCGCAATGATAGCTAAAACAATCTTAAAACGATAAGAGCACATGAGTGAGAAGCGGCCATGTCGTCTTCCTGCTGAATGGCGTCTTTGTTTGATGTGTAGATTTACATAGACCTAAGACCCTGAAAGACAAGACAAATGCAAAAAAAAATCCACCATTATCATGCAAAGATAAACAATTGTTATACGTATTAGGAAGTATTTCGTAAGCGTTATGAGTGATGTAGACGTAAGATAACACTAATTTAATATAAATATTTTTATTGTGCATCAAAACATGCAGTTATTACAATTCTTTTTTCAAAAATCAATTTCCTTTACAGACGATGCCATGGAAAGCTGCGGCTATCTGAAGTTCACCGACGATAACATGAAATCGAACTTTCTGCAGAGCCTTAGCACGATGCGCAAAAATCGTCTTTTCTGTGACGTGGTTTTGCTGGTAAGTTTGATCCAATTGCACAAACGAGTTAAAACAACAAACGATAATAATATTATTGTGTTTGTCCTTTTTTTAGGTGGAAAACACAGAAATCCATGCGCATCGCAATGTGCTAGCTTGTGTGTCGCCACAGCTGATGGAGCTGTTCAGCACGGATGCGGTAAAGATCATTAAGCTAGCCAAAAAAACCACTAGGGCTTAAGAGGTTTTTCTTTCCCATCCAACTCATTACAGGGTACACTGAACGGTGGACCAACCGCTGCCAGTGACGCCAAGCTGCCGTGCTATCGGCTGAACGGGCAAATCACGAAGCACGGTCTGATGTATCTGGTCGAGTATGCCTACACCGGATCATTGGAAGTGCCCGATGAGATGGTGAGTGCTAGTATGCGTTCGCATCTAAGACAAGCCCGCAAATTGTTTCCGTTCGCGACCGGCTAGTGTTTGATTTAGAAAAGCATCCGTACACGGGTGTACGAGAAGAGCACACAACCAAACACACGCATGTGTTTTGTGTGGCTATGCATCACATAGCCTACAGAAGTTTGTCGTTTTAATGGTAGCCCGATCGCACTAGTGAACGCAGTCGGCAGATATCGGTCGCTGTGGCTGTTAGCTAATGTTCCGCCATGGAACATGGAACAGTGACAACGGATAGTCATTTGCCAACTGTGTCACTAAGCATACGGACACGCCATGGTTCCACTTGCCCGCGGCTTCACCGTCCGGGCTTCTGGTGGCACGGNATTTAGAAAAGCATCCGTACACGGGTGTACGAGAAGAGCACACAACCAAACACACGCATGTGTTTTGTGTGGCTATGCATCACATAGCCTACAGAAGTTTGTCGTTTTAATGGTAGCCCGATCGCACTAGTGAACGCAGTCGGCAGATATCGTTCGCTGTGGCTGTTAGCTAATGTTCCGCCATGGAACATGGAACAGTGACAACGGATAGTCATTTGCCAACTGTGTCACTAAGCATACGGACACGCCATGGTTCCACTTGCCCGCGGCTTCACCGTCCGGGCTTCTGGTGGCACGGCAAACGGAAACAACGGCACACTCTTCCCATCTTCCCCATTTTACCGCCTCCTCCCGGCGGCCCTTCAGAATACATACACGCACACTACTGACGCGCCGCGTGTGGCACGATACCGCTAGAGGAGAAGGAGAACTCGAGAAAGACACAGGCACTGTTACGACAAAACATTTTCTAGATCCGCGATGTCTATCTCGCTGCCTGGCAGCTGAAGATCGATAGTGTGGTGAAGGAGTGCGCCCGTCATCTTGTGAGCGAGCTGGAACCGGACATCTGCATCGAGACCCGTTCGCTGCCCGGCATCGAGCGAAACCGTCGCTTCGTGCAGGAGGTCGATGCGTACATCGCGAAAAACTTTCATCTCGTATCGGAGACAGCCGGCTTCCTGCAGCTGCCCTGCGTCCTGATTGAGGTGCTGTACCAAACGCGCCAGGAGATGTCGCTGGTGGCGGAATGTTCCCTCGGTCGGCTCGTTATCGATTGGATTCGCCGGCAAATGACGGAAGGGGATGTGTCGGTGAGTAGAAAACGGAAAAGCAAGGAAAGCTTTCCACATGTTTGGTGTGATGATTTAATCCGAATTTCGATTACGCAGGTATCTGCTCTGCTGGAACGCTCACACATGCTGTATTTGGCACTGGACAATTCACTGCAGGACTGTGCCGATTTGCCACCGGGCCAGGAGTCGGAGAGCGATTTGGTGCAGGATTACAAGCGGCTAGTGCTAAAGTGTCCAAGCAATAAGAAACACCGTAAAGCGCTGAAAACTCCAGGGCGGCCACGAATGATATTGTATAGCCGTGACATTGGCGATCGCAGCGATGCTACGGATGCTGCCGCGACAGAAATGGATTGGAGTTTGGTTGGATGCAGTAAGCTTTCTGGTACGTTTCAACTAACCTTCCGCTTCAATCAAGTGTTGATGAGAAAATCCAACCCAGCGCAAACATAATTTTTGTAAAATTTTATTCTTTCCCAGATCACTCATACGTTGCGCTGGTTACGCTGAATGGCAATCTAGCCCGGTTATCAATTCAGCTACGGTTGAATATTCCCACGACACCGTCACCAATCAATACGCCAGACGTCATGAGTACCAGTGTGAGCCGGGATGAAGACCTGGACGAGTGCCAACAGCCGGAACTGTTCTGCGAGGTAGCAACTATGTCTGGCCCGAAATGTGGTCTCGGTGTAGCCGAACTTGAAGGTAAGCTGCTCGTTTGCGGTGGATACGATCGGGCTGAGTGTTTGCGATCGGTAGAATCGTACTGTCCGGAAACAAACAGCTGGACGCAACAGTCAAACATGGGCGAGGCACGCGGACGCGTCCAGATAGCAGTTATCGACGGAACAGTGTACGCGGTCGGAGGCTGTAACGGAACGACGGAGCTCGATTCGGTCGAGTATCTTGCAAAGGCGGAACGAAAGTGGAAGAAGATGTGCAAACTACCTCTCGCTCGGAGTAACGCTGGCGTGTGTGCGTTGAATGGTAAAATCTATTGCATCGGAGGCTGGAACGGACAGAGCGGCATCAAGCAGTGCGACGTGCTGAAACCGGACGAGAACCGCTGGTTCTCAATTGCTCCATTGCATACGGGACGGTATCAGGCTGGTGTTACGGCATACGGTGGCAAGCTGTGGGTCGTCGGTGGAAGTGATGCATGGAATTGCATTGGATCGGTAGAGGTGTACGATGTGGAAGCAAATCAGTGGACGCTGGGACCTTCTCTTTCAACGGCTAGGTATGATAAAGTGGGAACATTCGAATGATCCGTATCATTTACTGACGAAGATATCTCTTTTTTTCTTCGCCTCTTGTCTCTATCTACATTTAGACGTGGTTGTGGGCTGGCCGAGTACAATGGCAAGCTGTATGCTGTTGGAGGTAGTGATGGATCACATTCACTCAACACGACCGAATGCTACGACGAGGAAAGCAAATGTTGGATTGCCGGACCCAATCTCACTTCGCCACGCTCAAACGTATCGGTTGCGGTGGTTCAGAATCGACTGTACGCGATCGGTGGGTTCTCTGGTAAGACGTTCCTTAGCACGGTTGAATACCTGGACGCAGCTACAAACGAGTGGACCACCTTCGTACCACAAACGAGCGCCAACATTGATTCGTTGCTGGAGAACTCGCTACGAGCAGCTCTGCAGAATGTGAGGTCCTCATCATCGACCTCTTCGTCTCCGGACCATCTGAGCGGAAACGGTGGTGCGAATGAGAGCACCTTCAAACCGATACACACGGCGCTAAATAACGAGTACAACCGGCAACAGCATTCGCCGAAGGCAACGGCTGGCCCAAAGCAAGATATTCTGTTCCCAT
Organism: Anopheles parensis; assembly: GCA_016254315.1. Lineage (NCBI taxonomy): Eukaryota > Metazoa > Arthropoda > Insecta > Diptera > Culicidae > Anopheles > Anopheles parensis. The sequence goes on along the minus strand of CM028125.1, from coordinate 14,599,354 downwards.
CGGTGCAGAACATCGCCAAATCGGCTCTGCTAGAAGACGAGCAGGACGACCATGACAACGGGGACCTGAGCAAGAGCAATACCGCGACCAAGACAGCACAGGAGAACAGTATTAGTCTGCTGCAGCAACTGGCGGCCAACAAGTGTACGGAGATAGCGACCGCCGGCAATCATTCCAGCTAACCGACGCTGGCAGCCACCGGTTTGAGAGCGGTTTCGATTGACACAAGTGAAGCTAACTTTCGCGCTGTTGACTGTAACAATAGTGATGAGGTAGATTAATCTTGTGTAGCTGTCTATACAGAATTCCAGCCTAATTTTTTGCAAACTATAACCGTCTTTCTTACTGGCTATATTTACTAAATGCGGATGAGAAGATGTTTTTTACGAAACCCGAACAGAAACCCTTTCGAAATCTATTACACTGAGGAGGTCCGTCTAATGTAGATCCGGTACAAACGTGTGCGCCAGGTAAGCAAACAGCGCTACATTTTAAAACGTTGCAAAGAGCTGAGCTAGGCAAAAGGTGAGATGAGAGTTATTGCAAATTATATGTAAAATGTTGTAGTTAATAAGTGGTAACTGAGTATAGTTGTGTTTTTTTTCCAATAATGCAATTCTCTTTGTTCTGCGGAATGAATAGATCTGTATTTTCTTTACATTTAAAAAGCAAGAAGATTAGAAGAAGTATGATGAAAAAGCATCTTAATGGTAATAATATAAAGGTGATTAAGTTTGCCTACCTTGCCTTCACACCCATCTCGTTTTGTAAGTAATGCAGGACTCTATAGGAAATATGCTATGCTTTTAGAAATTTCTAAAACAAGATCTTAAACAGTAGGTGTTTTGCTATGCACCACGCGGTACATTCTCAGTTCGGAACAGTTTTTTTTTTTTGCTATGAGTGAGTTAGAACTTTCAATAGACAAGCGCCAATATTGACCACAGTGTGAAGAAAATTGTCGTGCGCTCATTTCGTGTATGTCGATAGGTAAAGCCCTCGTGGTCAAACTCATTAGAAGCACTTTGAATATACATATAAGAGCGCTCCGCACAGCCCTACATGCGCGCATTCCTGGTGTGTTTATGAAAATTCATCGAACTGCAGTACTCTTGAAAGCGCCCCAAAAAACGCGCCAGCACAGGGTTATTCTAAACTACTTGTATAATTATACTACACAACATTTAGGCATACGGTCATCACCGTTTAGGGTGCAGGGAGTAGCGAAGGTCCATTTTATATGTCCGGAAAATGACAGTGAATTTGTGTGAAAACTTCATCCATTACATGCAAGTCAAGACAGGAGATGTTATTAAAAGCGAGACGTTCTTGAATAAGAAAAACAGGAAACCTTAATGGTGTGTTTGCTAATGAAGGTGTTAAGTTTCACTCATCTTTAAATATTAAACTATTAAATTACACATACAAACAAAACTGAAGGAAATATGTAGATTGATAAGCTCTACTCTGCACGGAATTATTATTCGTATAGAATTTTTTATCGGTACAGGCCGAAAAAAAAAGTGCTTTATTCAGTTGCATCTTGAGAAATTTGAAGAAACTAGCCGAAGATAGAAGTAATAAGTGGTAAGTGCACACTTGTCCACTAGAATGATTACGTATATAATGTTTTTCATCGTGTCCACATAAGTTCCACCGGTACAAGTACTTGGTAAGCACTTGGTAAAAAGTTTCAGGTCAATACTTATTTCGTTGGCTAATTGCAAGTGATATTTTAGGAACAATTTATTTGGGATTTTAGGGAACTTTAGATTTCATTTGGTGTGGGACCCTTTTGATTTAATTTTTCTTTCTATTTAAACTTTTACTTATTGACAGATATGTTCGCCTCTCTTTATAGATTACATTCGTTCAGAAATGTATTACAATTTTCCTTATCAGAGGCGGATCAAGCTTTTCAAGAACACCAAAAATTTCGAGGCCCCTTTAGTCTTGGGCCCCTCCACGGCCGCTTAGTTTGCGTACTGGATGATCCGCCTCTGCTTAGTAAATTTTTAAAATTAGTTTTTATTTTTTTATTATTTTTAATTCTTTTTTTATTTAAAGCATTATTTGAGTGTAAAGAAACTTATTTCTACAAGTTCGCGTTAAAATAAATCAATTTATAAAATTTTAATAACTTTCCCAAAAAAACAAAGGATACAGCCTTAGAAAATTTTCAAATTTTTAGATTTTTTTTATTTTTTTAAATGTTGTATTCTTTTTTTGTTTAAAGCATTATTTGAGTGAAAAGAAACTTATTTCTACAAGTTCGCGTTAAAATAAATCAATTTATAAAATTTTGATAAATTTCCCAAAAAAAACCAAGGCTATAGCCTTAAGAAATTTTCAAATTTTTAGAATTTTGTATTTTTTTTATTTTTTATTCTTTTTTTTGTTTAAAACATTATTTGAGTGTAAAGAAACTTATTTCTACAAGTTCGCGTTAAAATAAATCAATTTATAAAATTTTAATAACTTTCCCAAAAAAACAAAGGATACAGCCTTAGAAAACTTTCAAATTTTTAGATTTTTTTTATTTTTTTAAATGTTGTATTCTTTTTTTGTTTAAAGCATTATTTGAGTGAAAAGAAACTTATTTCAACAAAGTCATTTGTGAGACCCTAACTGACCTAATCGGCGCCTAAAACTCTGGTTGTGTGGACCGGGGGGAGGGGTGGGGGTTGTTTGGGGGCCCCACAACTGGCGAAAGAAAATCAGTCAAGTGTTACAATATTATAAGACATGTATATTGAACTCTACAAGCGCCAAAAATTTCGGGGCCCTATAACCTCGGGCCCATTTAGCCTCGAAGCCCCCGAGGCCGTTTAGTTTGCGTAGTGGATGATTCGCCTCTATTCCTTATCGAGCCGTAGCTCTTGCACTTAAATATACAATACCCGACCTATTTGTTTAAAAAAACGTGATCATGCCAATCGAACGCCATGATCGTGAACTAGCAAATCGAAATCAAATTCTACATTTTTCCCGCGCGAACTACACCATTTGGTTGATTGTCTGAAGTTTGACAAACCCTGTTTTACTAAATTTTTAAACAATCGTGTTTACATCAGCTACCAAGCTAGCAATTTAATATTTCTTAAACAATAAGGTATAATGGACAAGCATGTTTTCAAATAAAAGCACTAAAACCTGATAATTTCTCGAATTGGTATCAAGCATTGCAACATATTCATTATGCTGCGAAGTTATGTTTCGAGACCTTGTTGTTGGTATTGTTTGGTTGTTGACAGCTGAAATTGTTTACATCTTCGCACGCATTCTGGCGAAGCGAAACAGGTGGCGTATATTTCGCAATCGTCTTAAAGTTCGGGAAGTATGTTGAACTAATATATGTTATAAAACATACGACGAAAACGAATGTTCGTTGGTATTCAGCATTGGTGAAGATGAGTGACACATTTATGTCGGACAGTGAAGAAGATGGAGGTGATTTTTCAGCTAGCGAAGACGAATGGTTGCCGGAAAAATCGGGCGGTAAAAACATCCGCAGAACGAGAGATTCTTCAGAAGCCGATACCGATAACTCCGAGGAATCTGATGTGATTTTGGAGGATGGTATGCATTCCGGGACTTCCATTGGCAAAGGCAAAGGAAGAAAACTAGCCCTTTACGCCAAGAATGGACCCAGCAATAGGTGAGTGTAAAAAGCAACCCAGCACCCATGTGCTCGGGCATTTCAATTATGACCTTGAACATTTGATTCGAAAATGTTGGGGATTTTACCTGCTGCCAAAAAGGGTCTAAATTTCGTCGATGTTGAAACAAACCTGTTCCTAACACAGTGTTGTGCGAATATAAAGGCTCTGCTCCTCTAATCACATTTGTTTACCTTTTTTTCAGCAATACAAAAAATAGACGACCCTCAAACCGACCAGGTAAAACTACTGGCGCGACACGAAAAGGATCATTAAAACGACCAAACCAAGAGTCCGACAGCAGCGGCGACGAACATCTTGTCGATCCGACTAAACTCGATCTGAAATCCAAATTTTTTGATGCTATATCATCGAATCCGCTGGCTCGCAATCATGAAGCTCCCACATTTGACTGCAATGCTGGCATGGGAAAGCTTTCCGACAGCTCTGAAGAGGAGAATGATGCGGTACATAGCAACGAGAAGGATGCAAGGAAGTTGATTACGAAAATTAACGAAACGTCTCAAGCGTATATGAATTTTCAAGATTACAGTAAAACTCTTGAAACAGCTAGAAATCAGCTGGAGAACGTTTCGAAAAAGCAACAGCAGAGCAACCTGTCCGACGTGTCGCAGCTGCTTGCTTTGGGCGAGCAGGGCTCAAATGCTACAGCAAAGAACGCTCCCACCAAGCGAACGAGGGCACGGAAAGCTGCGAACATGCAGCCAGAATCTGACTCCGATTGGGAGGAAGTTGAAGAGGCAACACAGCCCAGTACATCCCGTGNAGATTACAGTAAAACTCTTGAAACAGCTAGAAATCAGCTGGAGAACGTTTCGAAAAAGCAACAGCAGAGCAACCTGTCCGACGTGTCGCAGCTGCTTGCTTTGGGCGAGCAGGGCTCAAATGCTACAGCAAAGAACGCTCCCACCAAGCGAACGAGGGCACGGAAAGCTGCGAACATGCAGCCAGAATCTGACTCCGATTGGGAGGAAGTTGAAGAGGCAACACAGCCCAGTACATCCCGTGCACAAACGGTACAAATCACCCTGAAACCAGAAGCTGCCACACAGAAAAAGAAAAAATGCACCGTAATCGATGTGGAAGCTTGCATCAAACGTATGATCAATCGGGAGAAACGTGATGCACAGTTGGTGCTGCATAAGATGACAGTCATTATGGGTATTGCGCATGGTAATTTTACGAACTCCGTACTGAATTCTCCTTCATTGTTAGCCATTGGAAATGCGCTCATTCCGTCGGAACGCTGCTATCCAAAGGGTTGCACAAATATTCAGTACTTCCAGCAGATAATGCAATTCTATCGCGAGATTGTTGATCTCAAGGATAGGCGGATGTTTGTGAATAGTTGGAAAAAGCTTACACTGGAGAAATCTCTCCGTCTTCAGCTGCTGTCGCAGATGGCTAACTGTAAACGAGATTACATTTTACTGTTTATCATACTGCTCCGCTCCATTGGCGTGCAGTGTCGGATGGTCACATCCCTTCAGGTGGTGCCCAAAGTTTTGCCAAATTCCGACCTGCTGAAGGTGATTCCGTCTAAGGAGAATGTGAAAGTATCAGAGGATACGAAAAAGAACGCAGCGAGCGACCATGACTACGGAGAAGAAAAAAAGAAAAAATCAACCGTACAGAAGAAACGAAAAGTCGCTCAAGTAGAAATCCCTCAATTGGACGGAGCAGAGGACATGGCAAAGCCAAGTACCAAGCGTTCCAAACAAATGCGAACATCGACAGCATCCGATAACAATCGCGCGAATGCTAAAGAAACCTCCAAACCAGTCAGTATTTCTCCGAGAAAAACGCGAAAGCAGCGATTAGAAGAAACAAAGTCTGAAGAAAATAGCTCAGAAAAGGTAACCTATTCGGATAACCAAGTCTAGATGTCTAGTAAAATATTTTTTTTTCTCTTTAGGCTATAAGAGAAAACAGTAAACGCTCTAGAGTGAGTAACGAAATATCCCAAAAATCCGTGACGAAAGTAGGTAGTGGTTCTAAGGACAAAACTGAAGGATCGTCCAAAATGATACGACGAGACTATGAGCAAAAGAAGAAGGATGATATTACACAACCTTTGGCCAAATGTTCCCCAGCAAAACCCACCTCAAGTATTCCATCATCTGGTAGAAAGATCGTCAAGATTGAACGGTTTAATCCTAAAACTCGAAAACTGCTTAATAATCCAGTTCTGTCAACCGATGATGAAAGCAATTCTAACGGTTCGTGCAAAAAAATGAATCTATGGATTGAAGCATTTGCCGAGGAGGAGGAACGCTGGGTGCCATTAGACGTTACCCGTGGGCTAGCAGAGTGCGTCCCCGAAATTGTTCAGCAAGCTTCCAGTCCGATGCTTTACGTACTTGCCTGGAATAACGATGGTTCGATCAAGGACGTTTCCGCGCGGTACTGTGCCGATTACCTAACGGTAGCGATTAAGCATCGGATCATGCAGCAGTGGATGGACAACATATTGTTTCCGTATAGTGGTGATCGCCGTACCGCTCGAGACGTTGCAGAGGATCGTGAGCTGGATCGCATACTAGAGGAACGTCCCTTACCTAGGACGGTGTCGGAGTATAAAAATCATCCGTACTTTGCGCTGAAGCGACATCTGCTTAAGTTCGAAGCAATCTATCCACCGGATGCGCCAACGCTTGGTTTTACCTCGGGCAAAGAACCTGTTTACGCTCGGGAATGTGTTCAAACGTTGCACGCCCGTGAAGTATGGCTGAAGCAGGCGCGTACTGTAAAAATGTTCGAGACACCGTACAAAATTGTTTCTGGTCGACCCAAATACGACCGAGTGAGTGGAGGACGTGAGACGTTTAATTTGAGAATTATAATGTAAGACAATATTTTATGATTTTAGGCATCCGGTCAAATGTTACCTTCGCAACCGTTGGAATTATTTGGCCACTGGCAGACCGAGGATTATGAACCACCGACGGCAGAGGATGGAATTGTGCCGCGGAATGCATACGGCAACGTGGAGCTTTTTAAACCATGCATGTTACCGAAGAAAACGGTTCATCTGCGATGTAAGTAAACTGTGTACCTTCATCCTAACAATCATTCTCACGCTACCTACCTTTCTTGCGTATGTTTCAGTGCCGTGTTTGAATCGCATTTGTAAAAAACTGCGCATCGACTGCGCTCAAGCCGTAACTGGGTTTGATTTCCACGGAGGCAGTAGCCACCCAGTGTACGATGGGTTCGTCGTTTGTGAAGAGTTTCGTGACGTAGTTGTTGACGCTTGGCACCAGGAACAAGAAGCGGAANCCATGCATGTTACCGAAGAAAACGGTTCATCTGCGATGTAAGTAAACTGTGTACCTTCATCCTAACAATCTTTCTCACGCTACCTACCTTTCTTGTTTCAGTGCCGTGTTTGAATCGCATTTGTAAAAAACTGCGCATCGACTGCGCTCAAGCCGTAACTGGGTTTGATTTCCACGGAGGCAGTAGCCACCCAGTGTACGATGGGTTCGTCGTTTGTGAAGAGTTTCGTGACGTAGTTGTTGACGCTTGGCACCAGGAACAAGAAGCGGAAGAACAGAGGGCGCGGGAAAAGTATGAAAAGCGTGTGTATGGTAACTGGAAAAAGTTAATCAAGGGACTACTGATACGCCGGAAGCTTCAGCACAAGTACAATTTCGATAATCTCAACCAGTAGCAACAGGAACAGGTTCAGGTTGCTTCTCTTAGGGCATTCTCATACGCATCTCATTTACCTGTTACATTTACTCGTTTATTGTTCGTTCGTGTTAATTATATTACAGTTTGCTTTTTTTCTTGATTTGTTCTTAGTGCGGCATAAATGGTTAAACCTTTTGTTGCTTTGAAAAATTACCTTCAGAAAAGTTTTGTTCGTGTGGGCAAATTTCTTGTTAATGGATTGTTTACTAATGTTTAGTGTTTAACTTTTTTTCTGTACTTATTTGTGTTCATATTGAAGATACAATTTCCATTCCAAATTTTGGTTTGTGACGAGAAATGCTTTTTTTCTCAGAAATAATTTTTTCGTTGTCTAAAAAAGGGTACCGATTTATGCAACAGGTTTAAAATCCAACCATACACTACCTTTCGGCATCAGCATGAACTGTTCCGGATCCATTTCAAACGGTTCAATCGTTTTACTGTTGACTGAAATTGAAAAACGCTCCACGATCTCAACTATCGCCCTTTTTACCTGTGTCAGGGCAAATCGCATGCCCAAGCACATACGCGGACCATCGCCGAAGGGAAAGTATACGCCACGCTCGCGATATAGCTTACTGCCCCCGTTGTCGGCCGAAAAGCGACTCGGATCGTACTTGTGAGGGTCAGGGAAATGTTCCGGATCGAAACTAATCGAGTAATACGGCAGCACAACCGTGGTACCCTTTTTGACGAATATTTTGCGATCCTTCGGGCCAACCAGCGTGGTATCGGCGGTGCACCGTTTGGACATGACGGCGATGAGCGGATGAATGCGCATAGTTTCGCAAAGTATTTGTTCCAATAGGGGCATCTCCACCAACTGCTCGTACGACATGCTTCCGCCACCGATCTCCTTAGCCTTCTGAATGTTATCACGTAGTTCCTGCTGGATGGCCGAATGTTTGGCGAGGTCGTACAGAGTGTACGTGAGCACAATGCTCGACGTTTCAAATCCGTCAGCAAAGAACGATACACCATGGCCAGCGATATCAACATCCGTGATCTGCTTGCGCTCCTGCAGTTGCAACAGGTGATCAAGAAAGTCGGTTCGATTAATTTTGTTCTCCTTACGATAGCGGATTGCGTCCTGCATGATGCGAATGAAAAACTCTTCCGTATCTTTGGGAATGAAGGAGAACTTGTAGAAATTCTTCACCGACGGGCAGAAGGTCGTTACAAGCAGTGCGAGTTGAACGACAAAGTTAAAGTTCATAATACGCTTGCCCATCAGGCGAATTTCCGGATTTTCTCTCTCAAATGATTGTGCGTCAATGGCGAAGATGCAGCTGGCAACTACGTCAGTGGTGTACTTCGCCATGAGCTGCAAAATTAAAGGAAGGAAATGATAATTTGTGATTTGCGCTCCACATGTGGAAGCTCTTACCTCTTTGGCGTCCAAGGTAGCTGTTCCAGCGTTGGAATTGGCCTGGCTTTTCACATATTTAGCCATACGTTCACAAACTTCATCCATCAAATGCGCCATCGCTTTAATCTGGATAAAGAGGCAAATAGTATAAACCCGATTCAATTAGCTTTTTATCTTAAAATACACCAAACCCTGTATATTGGAAATAGATTCGAAATATACCCGATTGTTGGTGAAGCCAGGCGTAATCTCTGCCCGACGTGTTTTCCATTTTTCACCACTCAAACTGAACGGATTGCGAGCCAACAGCGGATCGGACTTTTCATCGACAGTGTCGGAGAAATCGTTGGCGGAAAAATTTTGGAAACTCTTGCTCAACACCTCTTTAATTAGCTCTGGATCTCTCACCATCAGTTGTGGCGTTCTAATGCTGAAGTACCCGACGGCTGGTTCGTTTTTGTAGTCACTAAAAATGGAAGAACATAATGAGAAGTAAAAGGATGTATGAGGGCCGCAGAAATTAAGCTTAAAAATAATGTTTCTATGCTGAAAAGAAAAGGCATTGGGAGGAGTATTGGTAACGGCATTGAAAAAAAATTCAAATTCCAGGCAAGAAGGAAACATTTGGCAGCACGGAATTTGTCAGCACTCTAGCTGTCACTTCTGACAACAGCTACTGCCCGGACGTCAAAAAGCCGAACTGTTCCAAAACAACGACACACGACGCTGAATTTTTGCAGCACGATGTTCAAAAAGTAAGTGCGATGGGGTTTTGCCCTTTTAATTGGACATCAATTTGTTTTTCCACAGATTCGATGAAAAGGAAAGCGTCTCAGGAGTTCAACAATTGAAGTCCTCGGTCCAGAAAGGTATTCGGGCGAAGCTGATTGAGCAGTTCCCCACCATCGAAAATCACATCGATCTAGTGTTGCCGAAGAAAGATGCTTTCCGGATAGTGAAATGGTAAGTGCATTCGGAATGGCCGCTACATGGCCTGCCAATGAAACTTAACTAGAACTGTTTTACATCGACGGTTGCAGTCACGATCATATTGAACTTTTAATCAATGGCGCCGGCGAACAAGTGTTCTTCCGGCACAGAGATGGACCATGGATGCCGACGCTGAAGCTGTTTCATCGATTTCCGTTCTTTCTGCCAATGGAGCAGGTGGACAAAGGTGCCATCCGTTTTGTGCTAAGTGGGGCTAACATTATGTGTCCGGGCCTGACGTCACCGGGCGCCTGTATGACGAAGGTGGACAAGGGAACGGTAGTGGCGATCATGGCCGAAGGCAAGCAGCATGCATTAGCTATTGGACTGACCGCACTGTCGACAGAGGATATGTATGTATTGTTGCTGGGTTATTCCATATTTCATCGTATCTTGTGCATTAATTCTACTATTTCTTCTCTCTTCCAAAAGTGCCAAAGTAAACAAGGGCGTCGGGGTGGAAAATTGTCATTATCTCAACGACGGACTCTGGCAGATGAAACCGATTAAATAAAACACGTCTTAAAGGCGTTGCTTCATTGCTGTGTTGTACTACGCGAACATGTTGGTGAGTGTTTTCGTTTTAGAAAGAACCTTTTTTATTATATGCTATCCTGGGACAATAACCGGGGTAAAAATCGTCAAATCAATCTATGCTCATGGAGCCAGATTCCTCTGAAATTACGGTATGACGAAAGACTAGCAGAATATGTTTGAAAGCACAAATGAGAATATAATTTGATTAAGAGCTGTGGAGCAATTAATTAACAAACAAAAATTTCCGGATTCACGATTTTCTGTAGACTGAGGAGTCATTTGCTAGCCGTGAAATACATACGTCGCACCAAACCGCACAATTAATAATACACCTTATCGTTTCACATAACTTAATGCCTCTTAGAAAATAGAACATTTATTGCACTTGCGAAGAGTTGATCGAAGGGAAATACTCACTTGTATATTGTATCATAGTTATACACGATATGTCGCTTCTTCGTTAGCAGATTCGGTATGTTGCCGAAGAGCAGTCTCGGTTTCGGTCCCTTAATACCATACTTTTGCCAAAACCCGAACTCCCACGCCAGAAACAGATAGACCAGCGCGACGAAGGCCACACCGGCGCCGAGCAGAATGAGTAACATTGCTAATGGAACCAGCCGAAAACGCTTCCTAATGCCACAGAGTTAATGAACTAGTCAGGCCACGCACTTACTATCGAATGCTTCCGATCGACACAATCGACCGATCAGAACTGGTCCGATTTGCAGCAGTGTTGCGTTGGCGAAGGTTTTGCGAAGTCTCGCTACCCTATTTGAATTTCTCGTCCATTTGTCCATAAACATTTATATGATTTAGTACAGCCTGTGCGTTTTCCCAATACTTGCGAAGGCGATAACATTGTTTGAATGCTTACATTCGGTCGGTGCCCGCCATATGTGTTGGTGGACAAACACTGCGTCGTGGACTGGAAAGTGTGAGTTTAAATTAATTTCAAACGATGCATTTTGCCAGTCCACGAATGGAGGGAGTGTACTGTAACGGAGCCTGGCAGATGTAGTCATGTACCGAGAATTTCCGGAACCTTCAATCTGTGCAATGTAGCTTCTGCGCAATCTGTGCATATACTCCTCTATTGCGAATTAGACACGATCGGTAAAATCATAATATATTATTTTCTAGTCACGAACTATCTGCTTGATGAAATTATGCGAACATATGGCACCAAATAGTGAAAAAGAAAAGAATTAATATTGCACCATAATTAAGCCTATCATGGTTACAGCTTCGACATAAGCAAAACATTTTTAAAAGAAATAAAAAATCTTCCATCATAAACGTTCAATTTGTAAAAAAAAGGTGATAAATTATTCTGTTTGTAGATTGTACTCTTCTTTTTTTTCGACCCTCCATCTACACCCCGTACACATACGTACGTTCTGCGATATGCTCTCGAATCAAGGTCATATTAATACGTGGTTTGAATTTGCTCCCACCTATGACGCCACCCTATCGCCTCAGTACCAGTGAATTCAAAATGAAAACAAAACTGATCCAGAGAATTCTTTTAAAAGCATATGACATAATGATCATACCGACCGTATGTTTGTGTTCCGATGTTGTTTTTAATTTAGTTCTCTCTTTTGTGTGTTTTCTCATCTGGAGTCTCAACTGAATTTTGCGCAAATGTATTAGTTAATGTGTTCAAAACATGGATCGAAATCACATGTTCCCAGCAGATGAACATCTGGGGACTGAGCATGGCAATGCGAGGGACTATTTTTGGCGTAGCATACATTAAATCACTAACACGATCGAAACAAAATCGAACATCGAAGCGCGCACTTTACTGAAACGCTGCTGGTTAATATTTTGCCGAGCTCCGTCTAGCTAGTCGACAAACGCAAGATAACCGATTTCTTAAAAAAGTCCTCCAGTTCCTGGAGAGATAGTAAAATAGAACGAAAAACAAATCAGCTACACTGCTGTAACACGACTGTAAGATAGTTCGTACGGTAGAAAAACTGCAATCTCATCACCAGGCAAAAGCAATTGAGTTCAATTGATGCGACACCATCCCAGATCATTCGTATCGTGGCCGTTGTATTAGACAAGCAATTGAGATGAACAAGTAAACATTTACCGGCAAACTGGTTCAATGTGCGAATTTGAATGTTATTTATGTAATAATTAAATTGTGAATCCTTGTGCAGTATATAGGCACATTATGGGCCACTTTGACATCAAACATTTGTAGTACTTTACATACAGTTTCTACTGTTTTAATATTCTTTTAATGTTCAGCTGTATCTGGCGGCACTTTTCATCGGTGATTTTTCGGAAGAAAGCTCTTACCATCAAAGACCATTCCATTGTTGGTTCAATATTTGTTCTTGTCATATTTGTTTTGTTGAGTTTGTTTATTCTTTTGGAATGGGAAGGTAAAATATATGCATGTTAGATTACTGCTGAAGTTTTGGGTACAATTTCGTCTCATTGACATCGTATATAATTAGTATCTGGAAATCATATCAACAACGGCTCTGCCAAATCTACACTAATTGAAACATTACCTTAGCGAACGAACTGACTTGCCCATGCATAGGTCTTATCTTACACCTGGATCGGTTTATAATCCAACCAGATACCGCCTAGCGGACAGATGATGAACGTTTTCGGGTCCAACTGTAGCGGTTGCTTCGTCTTGGAGTTGATTGAAATTTCATACTTGGTGATCACTTCGAACAAGCCACGCTTAACCTGCATCAGGGCGAAACGCATACCAAGACACTGTCTCGGCCCGTCACCGAATGGTAAAAAGCAACCCTTTTCACGGTACGCCTTGGTGCCCCCGTTTGCCGGTGAGAAACGATCCGGATTGAAGCGTTCCGGCTCCTCAAAATATTCCCCATCGCGATGGACGGCCCAAACGGGCAACATTACCGGAATGCCACGCTCGATCAGCACCGTTTTGCTCTCGGTTACTTGAACCTCCGTGGGAACGGTACAAACCTTCGACAGGAAGGCAGCAGGTGGCCAAATACGCAGTGCCTCTGTGGGATAAATCGAACCGTGTTCAATGTGTAACTCACACTCATGTACAGTAACTTGCCACTTACGGTTAAAACTTACCGTGCAACACCTGATCGAGATAGGGCAGTTCAAGCAAGGAATCGTAACCGATCGTACCATCCTCGTTGGAAGCGGCCAGCAGTTCGTTACGTAGCGTTGTTTGACAATCCGGACTCTTGGCCAATTCGTACAGGGTGAAGGCCATCGCAAGACTGGACGTTTCAAAGCCATCGATGAAGAAAGTCACACCGTGTGCAGCCATATCGAGGGAGGTGAGTTGCTTCTTCGATCGCAAACTTATAAGATGCTCAAGGTAGTCGACACGCTTCACATTGTTCTTCTCCCGGTAGGTAACGGCATTCTCCATCAGGTTCGTAAAGAACTGCTCGATCTCTTTCGACACGAACTTGATCTTAATGATCTTTTTAAGCACAGGCGCTACACCGATCAGTATAAACATTAAGAGAATTTGGAAGTTCGGTTCCAACAGTTTCCGACCCATTTCACGTATTTCTGCCTTCTCTTTGGAGAATGACTGTGCATCTGCTGCGAAAATGCAACTAGACACGACGTCGGTTGTGTACTTGGCGCACAGTTCACGTGTCTCGATCGGTTCCTGGGATTTTTGCTGTGAAATGTACTGTTTCATCCGGTGCGCCACATCTTCCACGAACGGAAACAGAGATTTCATCTATGAAATTGGGGAGAATAACCCGTTAACAACACACCGTGCCACGCAATGGTTTCGCCCTTTTTCAGATACAACGTACCCGTAACGTCGTGAATGCCGGTGTCACTTCGGCACGCTTCTCCTTCCATTCTTCGCCCTTGAGCATGAAGGGATTACGTCCAAAGATGGGATCACTTTCCTTGCTGATCGAATCGGCAAACTCGTTATCTTGGAAATGTTTAAAGTTCTTTATCAACACATCTTTCATGAGCTCCGGTTTCAATACCAGCACCGCCGGTTGCCGATTGTTGAAGACTCCGACCACATTGGCCTTCGAGCGGAATTTGCTGAGTAGGTAATACATTATTACAAGTATCAAACATTTTTGGTATCCAAAGATATGCTTACTCGTATATATCTTGAAAGTCATCCACGAACGGTCGATTGCGTAGAATGAAGCTGGGGAAGTTACCCAACAGTAGTCGGGGGGTAGGGCCCGGAACGTTCCGCTTTGTCCAGTAGTTGCTATACCATGCCAAATATACGTACACGAACGTGAGGGCCGTCACCAGCAATGTGACGGTGAGCAACATCTTAACCGAGAACGATCAGAGTGTAACGCACTGCAGTTCTGAACACGCGGTTGAAGGAATCGCACCGTCTAACACTACTTGTACGCACCGTAGTCCGGAAGGAAATAATGAGCTAGAGCCGCGTTGCGGTGAGTTTGACCGCACAGGTCGTTCCTTTAAATGTGCACACCAATATTCTCGTCCATCTGTATGTGCGGGATGCCATAATCGATTCGCGGTGTTCTCCGGGTGTTAGTGTAACTGCTGGTGAACGATTAATGGAGATAACTTTACTTGTGGGTTTGTTCTGAAGTGATGTGAATTGGAGGGGGAGGGGGGGGGTCTGAAATGCTTAAAATAAACGCACAATGTAGACAGTCGCCAAACAGAGGGCGAAAAATGCCGCTTCGGGGTAGAGCTTGGTGTTAACCAATCAATTTGGCTATATGGATGGATTTTTTTATCGTACCATGATTTTGCCCACTTATCAGTGAGCTCGGGGGGTAAACAGAATATGGCTATCAGCAACAATGGAAAAAATCGGGTAAACAGTTGTGTTCAACAAAGCAACAAACCTTTCCTTACGCGACACGAAATGTAAGTTCCATGACTAATCTCTGTTGCATGAAAAGATGTGACAGAATTTCCTTAAATTTCTACAAGAGATGCAATCTTATTTTAAATACTGAAATGAAATTGTAAATCGTAATATTACGCTTTGTTTAACGGTTTATAATATTGCAATTATGAACTGAATTGCGTAAACCCGCTACTAGACGGTTGTTTGAACTCAATCACTTAAGATGTTTATCTCTTTATGTAGTGATAAGATTTAAATACCACGTAGTTACATTCTCAACAATATTCATTACGCTTAACACAGATTAAAAATTAAAAAAATGTATATTTAAGCTCATAACAAAATAATAATGATAAAAACAATACATCAAGGTTCGGCAATACTATTAAAAAGGTACATCGATAAACGTTTTATAAAATTGTACATGAATATTTGAAACGTAGTAAATGCTGTTACAGCGCTAAACTATCGAAATTGTACTTGTTCTGAAGCTTTCGACGCACCAACAATCCCTTAATTAATCGCTTCCAGTTACCGTACACGCGTTTTTCAAACTTTTCCTGCTCGCGAATTTCTTCCTTCTCCATCTCTTTGTACCACTCTTCGATGGCCTGTTCCGCGTACTCCTTGCACACGACAAATCCATCGTAAACCGGAACCATACGCATCTTCGCCATATCGAACCCAGTCAGCGCTGGGGCACAATCGATTTGGAGCCGTTTGCAAACTTTGTTCAACCCTGGCACTGTTATCGGAATAGAGAAGGAATGAAAGATAAGCAAAACAACAGACAAAACACAACACAGTGAATAAAACGAAATACGTACGCTTTAGGTGAACCGTTCCCTTCGGTAGCATCTTTTCGGTGAATAGTTCCACATTGCCGTACTCGTTCCGCGGTACTAGCCCATTTTCGGCCGTTGGCGGATCGAACTCGTCCGTCTGCCAGAACCCGAATATGTCACACGGTTGGTTCCCCAGCCAGGTGTTGGTCGGTCGGTCGTATCTCCAGCACTTGACCACTTTGTACGCTGTTTCGAAAGCGCGCACAACACGGCCCTGTTTGTACCATTTCTCGCGTGTCTGCAGCGTATGGACACACTCGCGAGGATATATTGCCTCGCCGCGGATGAATCCAAGCGTTGCCGGTTCCGCCGGGTAGAGTGCCTCGAATTTAAGCAGATGGCGACGCAACGCGTACAGTGGATGGTTCTTAAGTTCGCTGATCGTCTTCGGCAGTGGCTTGTCGGCGTCCAGCTTGTTTAGTTCCTTTTCCTCTAGCAGATCCGATTCGGACTTTTCGTATGCGAACGGACGTAGAACGTCATCTAGCCAGGCTTGTTCGACGCGCAGCATCCTGCAAGCCGTGTTCCAGTTTTTCACGTAACGAGCGGTCACATCCTTCAGGTGTCCTTCATTGTCCCAAGCAAACACGTAAGATATTGGACTGGTTGCGTTTCGCTGCAGGGTTACAAAGACAAGGAGGATCGATAAAAAAAACGATATATTTCCATACTTTCTAACATCTTTACAACTTACCATAATCAAATCCAAACAATCGATCTGTTCGGTCGCAAGATCAAACGTGATCCATCGTTTCAATTTTTCACAGTAGAATTCAATCCAAAGATCCGTTTTTCGTTGATTGTTTTGCTCACTCGCTGACGTTTGGTGACTGGCACGTGGAGATTTCTTCGCCGTTTTAGTGGTGGCCGAACTTGTGCTCCTTTTCTTGCGCATCTTCGAGGATTCTTTGGTCATCTCAAAGTCACTATCTTCGGACGAATCATCCGAAACGTAGGAACTTTTCTTCTTCGCTGCTGCACGCCGCGGTTGTTTCGTGACGGCCTTTTTTGCTTTTATGCTCGAACCGGTGCTTTCTGCTTTGGGAGATGAGCCAGCAAGAAGTTGTTTGCCTTCGGGAGATTTTGCAATGTCGCTCAGCACAATCTGTGGATTTTCTGCTTTGGGAGATGAGCCAGCAAGAAGTTGTTTGCCCTCGGGAGATTTTGCGATATCGCTCAGCACAATCTGTGGATTATTTATTGTGTTTACTTTCAATTTATCATCCTTCTCCGGAACAATCTTTTTGGGTTCTTTAACCATTTTCTTGCCTTTCGATTTGTTCTTCATTTCAAAATCATCATCATCTTCGGATGGTGGATCGGAACGAATCGTTCTTCTCTTTACTTTTGGTTCTTTTTCTTCCTTCTGAATCGGAGCTTGCTTCCCGGCTTTTCTAGCCGAAGTGCGTGTTGTTGCTACCGGTTCGGGTGTTACTTCCGGTTGTACAGCAAAAAGTTTCCTCTTACGCGTGTTAATAGTTTGCGGTTTTGATTCAATCGTGTTTTGTGTGTTAGATTTACGTTTCGCGAACGGTGCTGATCCGGGCGATTGTGATTGACCTGTTGTAACGGATCTGGAGCGTAGAGAGCGAGTCTCGGGAAGCTTGTTTTCGGAAGTTACGATTCGATCGTCACCCCCATCCAACTGTGGAATGTTAAGCGTGGATAACGCCTTCCTTCTTGTGGACATCCTTGTCTGTTCGACGGGTTTCTGTGTCTGTTTCTGGGTATTGTCGTGTCGCCGGGAGCGTCCAGTCGGGGCTGGATTTTCTTTAGTCGCTATCGATAGAGGAGATTTTTCATTTTTTTCTTCATTTTCAGTTAAAATCGCAGGAATTTCTACCTTCGGTTCATTCGCTTCGCTTGAAACCAAATTTTGCTTTTCTACTGTATCGGCAGGAGCTTTTTCGGGAGTATCTTTGGGCGTTGGAGCAGCTTTCCCATTCGAGTGGCACTTTTCAATTTTTTCCTTTATCTGACGCTCGGACATTGGACATAGGTCGCTCATTGCCGGTCTTTTCGGTGGTACGTTAGCGGAAAGAACGAGACGCGCTTGTACGCCAGCCATGCGGAGACATGCCAAGAATAGCAGTATGTAATCCTGACGACAGGCCACTTTACGCGTGTATACAGCCAACGAAAGAATAAAGCTTAAGTCGCACCCATTCCGAGGTGCAAGAAAATCATTCGAAAGCAGCACAAACTGTTCCTTATACCATGTGGCTAAACTCTTCATCTTCTTATCGTCCCATTTTACTTTCGACTCCGTACATTTAGTTTGCATTATCGACATCAGAAGGCCACGCAATTGGCTCCCATTAACGATGCTGTTTAAGCGCTGCCCAATGCAGATAGCACCCAACACACTGCTCTTGTGATAGTTGAGCTGATTCTTCCGTTTCACCCGGTTAATTTCTCGTTTTATGTACAGTTCCATTTCTATCTCTTCTCGGCGCTTTCTTTTGCTTTGTGCAGTTTCCATCTCTATCGTTACTTGCCACCCACCTGTGGATTCTGTGGGCGGTTTTGTATCTTCCTTCTTCTCCACCACATTATCGCCCGTCTGTACTTCTTCCCATTCCGAGTCCGTGCTATCGCCAGCCAACGCTGGACCGGACACTTTCTGCTTTGCTCCCGTACTTTCCGCATCTTTCTCACCCATAGCCAACAAGTTGGACACGTTCTCCCGCTGTACAGTGGTTTGCTCGTTGTTGCTAATGTCCGCCGTCGACTCTTTACCGACGTTTTCCCGCTGCTGGTAGCTTTTCAGTAACTTCTTTGCCTCCTCCACCTTTGCCGTGAACTGGTCGAGATTAGTAAAATTCATGAATTCACTCGATTGTTGGTTGATATGGCTGATCAGTTTGTCAGCGGCCCGCTTCGGGATCGAGGCTGGCAGTGATTCTTCACCGATTATTTGATTTTCCTCACCTTCCGAGCTATCCGACAGTCGCATTCCGGCGTTTACGTCGAAATGCGGGGGTACGTCCTTGCTACCCGATGGTTTGGTCGGCTCATCCTTGTTAAAGAACGTAGCACCTAGATCCAATTTTTCCGGATCAACCAAATGGTCATCTCCGCTACTGTCGGAATCGTCCGCTGCAGATTGCGATCCGACCGATTTATTCGATTTCCGCTGGTATTGGCACTTCTGCAAAATATCGCTAACGCTACTGTTATGTGGATGCTTTGCCGGAGCAATTTCTTTAAGCAAATCCTTTTTGTACTGCTGATACAGCCTGTCACGCAAACCTGGAGTCAAACGTTTCCTTTTGTTGTCCGACAGCTGGGCCTGTTTTGGCGCGGTAGACTTGCCGGCCGATCTGTGTGTGCAATAAAATGGTACAAAGCAAATCATGTGTATACCGGACGATTGAAACAGATGCGTACACACCTTTTCCTTTTATTCTTTGCGGATTTTTGATCAATATCCTCCAGATCGCTGTCCTCTAGAGACGTGGAACCGTCGTCATCATCCTCATTGGAACTATTGCCGGCCTTGACATTTTTGCCGGCTTTTTTCTTGGTGGGAAGCCATTCGTCTTCGCTTGCAGAAAAATCTGCATCTTCCTCACTGCCGGTTAAAACATCTTCTTCATCGCTCATGGTTAAAAGCAATGTAAAACTGTAGCTATAACTAATTAACAATCACACTGCACAAACAAACAAAAAAGTACAACAGAAACGAAACAAATTTACGCAATGTGTGCTAAGCGCCAAAAGCCCGCCTAATAATGACAACCGCGTGCATGACAAGGTACACGAAAAGGTGTGCTTAGGCGGTGTTCTAGAAAATGCCATAAAAGCGAAGGTCGTTATAGAAAGGTGAGACGATTTAATTTGTTTTTCTTTTCAGTATTTTAAAAGAAACCATGCTTTATATAGCGATATTTCCAAGCCATTATTTTCAAGGGTATTTTTTGAGTGTATTTATTGCAACTAGGATGCTGCCAAACTGTTTTAAATGAATTAATTCAAAAAATTGCGCCTGCTTTCGATTGTGTTTACCTTTCTTCCCTACGGATGACAAAAGCGTACGAATCAACCGTTGATGTGCGAATATCCGGGACCAATGAAATAGCACGGATAAACGAGGTTCGTTTGTGTGTTGTAAACTTTTTCGGACGTCGGACGCGTTTTGTTGTGTTGCTGTTTGTACAAATTTTGCAGCATCTTTTCGGTCGTAATAGCAGGGCAGATTGCACAGACAGTGGAGTGGAAATTGTGAAAAAGACGTGTCCGGTAAGCAAGGATTGCTGTTGAGTGTAAATTCCCCTTCCCAGAATGGGAGGAACGTGTGTATAAGTTACTTAAATGCCTAGCGGAGTTAAGTTGATTCGATACTGTATTTCTCAAAACAAACGCGCGAGTAAAAGAAAATGCATTTCTTGCCAATGGAAAAACAACCGCATGTTAGCTGGTGTATCGTGTGTTTCGTGCATTTGGCCGATATCTTTGACCTCCTGTAGCTTATGTGTTTCAGTTTCGTAAAAATTTCGATAATGCCTACACGACGAAAACCGTGCCATGAAACATCCATTGCGAGTGTCTTGAGCAGTGTGGAACGGAACGGTCAGAGGATTGGAAAGATTTTTTACAAACCATCATCCCCGTACCTCCCTTATCGTAAAATTAATCGTCACGTTGCTAGTGGCAACGCCTGCCATACATGCTAAGCAAGCAAGCCGCCCTTTCAATGTTGATATTTGTAGCAATAATTAGCGACTACGGATGTCCATTATCTTGCCTGGAACAGTCGTGTGTACTTAAATGGTGTAATTCTTCAGCGTTTTGCACGCATTGCAACCTATCAACCGTATTTGATAGAAAAGTCTGTGTACGAGTTACCGCATCGAAACTACTTCGATACCAAGCTAATATTTTGCATAACCGGAATTTCGATGCTGTAAGCAATAGTTTCTGAAAACGCTGCCACGAGTACGTCATTGCCTCCACCCAGAAGCAAAATGCTGCATGGTTTTAACCTTTCACGACTATGTTGTGCTCTAGCTCGCTATAGTTCCGCATTCTTGCCGAGTTCGTTAGCTCACGATTTGTGACGCCAATGTGGATGCAGCGAAGTGATAGATAAGATAAACAGCTGCTGTTTGTGAAATTATCGCAAATAAGATGCCAGACAAAGCATTGTAACGCCTGTGTGCCGTATACCAATGAACCGTGTGCGTGTGTGTGAATATTGTTTGCTTTAGCACCGTCCAACACCGGTCATCTCACAGCCAACCTAGGGGTGGAACGAAGCAGATGAATATCTCCCGTTCCGTTAGCGAATTTTGCACCTGCCGATGAAGAAAAAGGTGCAAAAGAGTGTCTGGCATAAGCGCACGCATTACTTCCCTCGCAGAAGGGAGACCGTATGCCCAAAACTCCGTAATAACTCCCAGAAACATCTGCCCTTAGTAGCGCCTCTTTCATACGTAAAAGGTGTTTCGTTACTAAAGTTCACTTTGCACCGAACACCGGACAAATATAGCAGCGGACAAACGGGCACAGCATAAACTATTCGCGTTATATACAGCCACACCAATCAAGGATAAAATGCAGCAGTTGGTTCGCTTTACGTTGACCGGCATTTATGGCCTGCTAGTAACCGATGCGTGCAACATCACAGCTAAAACGTGGTGAAGAAACTTTCACGTGCCACCTTGATATTATTGTGTTTTGCTGTTTGGCTCGATATTGCTACATTGTGCCCTCGTGGTTTGGACGAGCAGATGACCCTTAAAAGATGATCGATGTGTGTACGATGGATATGCGCTGTTGATGAGCAATGGTGCAATGGTTTGCTTCACTTTTGCAGAAGAATGTCGCATGTCTGCGGGCATCGTAGGATAACACTTTACTTGTCCACCGTTTATTTTCAAAAAGCTTTTATTAATTTAGCTTGACTTGTAGGTACAACAAACCCCGTGCTCTCACAACCAACAAACATTACATATCGTTCATAAATAGATACGAACAAAGTAGACATTGCATAATGGAATCATGTCAACCGCGCGCAATGGTTCGCGTCTGGAAATTTATGTTTTCCCGCACCGTGGCAGTCAAGGTTATTGCTGCATGATAATGTAACAGCTAACGAACAATTCGCCAACATCGAAACGTTTGGAGTTCGCACAAATTCGTGTCTCTGCTACGAACGAATACAAAAATATCGCCCCGCGCATCGAAACAAGCAACCAAGCGGCCAGTCACGTCGGCACATGGCAAAATCTCTCACGGTTCGCCGGCTTTTGAATTCAAGACAAATTAAGCGCAAACGAAATGGAATAAACGTGCGAATTGTGCCCGTAAGTGTTTGCCCGTACTATGCGCTCGACACGTAACGCCGTTGGATTAAAGATACGGAAGCGAAAGTGTTACGGGCGACGATACAGCAGTGAAAAAGACGCAGCATACATTAATGTTGGCTTGGTGCCATACCACTGTCGCACGATGCATGATGGGAAAAACCAAACAAGAAAAAAATGACGATGCAACTGGTCGTAGGATGTTTTTGATTTGTCGTTCGTACATTCCCACGACGAGAATCGACAGTTGAAAAGCTTCTTACGATATGCTTCCCGTTTTTCACAATACCATGAAGATTGTTAAAATATTTCAAAAGAAATGCACCGAGAGAAGGTCAGGCTCGCGATAAAGAACGCGTTTGTTTTTCAAGCGCAACTTATTTAACTGTTCGTTAAACTGTAACCAAGAACACAATCGATTGTTCACCATGCTTGGCCAATGGACTGGGCTCATTATTTACGCCCCTTTGCACGTGATAAGTGCAGCCTTTAGCTAATGAATTATGAATGATTTTTTTCCCGCTACTGAAAGGGGGTATCTGCCATTTAACATTTGAAATGGAATCAGGAATAGTTCATGAGGCGTTTTTCCATTCTTGCGTATCCATCACAGCTCCCGGTGAATGATTCATCAAAATATTTGCGAAATATTTGCTGTCAGAATTCAACGAAATACAAAAGTGGATGGATAAATGTTTCGCTAGTTCATAATGCTCAGCGTAATAATGTGTGTTTTTGTTTT
This sequence comes from Anopheles parensis, assembly GCA_016254315.1. NCBI lineage: Eukaryota > Metazoa > Arthropoda > Insecta > Diptera > Culicidae > Anopheles > Anopheles parensis. The sequence goes on along the minus strand of CM028125.1, from coordinate 14,576,332 downwards.
GTGTATGTATCATTTTAGCTTTAGATAAGGAGGCTCCCGGCTGGGACTAAAATTCACCCGTGTGTTTCGATTAAACCGCGACACCGGGTGGTTCAGCTGCTTCCTGTGGCATCCGGATAGTGGATGGAAAAATGTGCCAGCGAGCAATGCTGATGTTGTCAGAACGCATCGTGCCACAGATAATTCTTCCAGCCAGCACTACCGTACCTCAGCAACAGCAGCCAACGGTCCGTTCCTCCGTCCATGACCAGGTACGATCGGTACAGCTTGTCGTCGGACCAGCAACAGAAACAGCGGGAACATTCGCCACCCGCAGCAGAGCAGTGTCAGGACCGGGACGTAGTCGTCGTTGGATGCACCGCAATGACTGACGAGGAATTGTTGCTGCTTGAGCGTGCCAACGCCGAGCGGGATGAGATATTCCTGCGCTACGACCAGGGACGCAAATGTGACAGTATCGATGCCTGGGAGGATCCACTGTTCGAGATTTACACGCACTCGGACCGATACGGCTTTCTGCATCCCGTTGCACCGAAACAGTCGAAGGAGACGGAACTGATACAGCACAAGATCGAGATGGAGCGTGTAAAGAAGTGGGTAAAGATGCACAAAAATTGGCCCAGCACAGCTACGAAGGAAAATCTTCGCCGGCGTGTCATGAAGGGCATCCCGGATCGGATGCGTTCGGCGATCTGGCGCAAGCTGCTTGATCTTGATCTGCACATAGCGAAAAATTTGGGCGTGTACGAGCGGATGCTGCAATGTGCGCGACAGCACAGCCCAGACATACGGCAGATCGATTTCGATGTGAACCGGCAGTTCCGGAACCATTTGTTCTATCGCGATCGGTATAGTGTGAAGCAACAAAGTTTGTTTCGTGTACTGGCCGCGTACAGTATGTTCAATACGGAAGTAGGCTACTGTCAGGGTATGTCGACTGTGGCCGCGGTACTGCTGATGTACTTCGACGAGGAGGATACTTTTTGGGCGTTGGACGTGCTGATGACCAACCCGCGTTACGCTATGCACGGTCTGTACATTGTGGGGTTCCCGAAGTTGATGCGCTTTTTGGCGCATCATGACAAAATTCTCACAAGGTGTTTGCCCAAGCTGAAGAAACACCTGGACAAGCACGAGGTACATTCCGTGCTGTATTCATTGAAATGGTTTTTTGTTATCTTCATCGAACGGGTATGTATTAACAAGCTGCGAGGGTATTATGTTGTTACTACAGTGTAGTTTTTTTTTTACTATTTTCAGATACCTTTTAGTCTCTGTTTGCGTGTGTGGGATATTTACATGATGTTTGGCGAACGTGTACTTACGGCAATGTCGTACACTATACTGAAAATTCATAAAACGAAACTTCTTCGAATGAAAGACATGGATCAGGTGACGGATTTCTTGCAGGTTGGTGTAGATACACGACATTTTATCGAAATGAAATTCGTATTATGTCTGTCGTTTGCATTTACTTGTAGACATCGTTACACAAACAGTTCGGCTATGACGATGATTATGTGATAAAGGTTCTTCAGAATTCGATGGACGAGCTGAAGAAGCTAAAGCTGCTTAATATGCCACCTGCTTCCGCTAACGAGCTTCCCACTTTGCCAAGGGGACAGACGGTGGAACTATCTGCTAAGGCGAAGGTACATAGAAAGCTTTAAGAAGTTTTGTTTTTTCCCCTAACAAGGTATCTGTTTGTAAAATTAATTGTAAACAAACGCTTGTTTTTTCTTTTTTTAGATCGGCCACCGTAATGAACAGTTTTCGGATCGAGAAATAGCACTGAAAGAAACAGTGCTGTATCGCAGCGAATCGAAAAACGAAGAGGAGGACGAACAGTACAATAATGGGGAGGTGGTCAGAGATCGTGCCGCTATTACGGGTGCGGAAGAGGAAGATGATGAACGGACGGAGAAAGATTATGATGATATTACGGAAGACACCGTGAGCCAACTGCATACAGGTTAGTGCAATTTTTTTTTTGTATGTTTATCGGTGGCATGTGCGAATTGCTTATTTGCTTCGGCTTTTGTTTGTTCATGTTTTAGATTAGCATGCAAACGTAGTGTTGAACGAATATTCGTTTTCTTTGTTTTTGTTATCAGTTTAATGATAATTTTTCGCAATTAAACACTGTCGACAAAGTTTCGTAGTTTCTACGCAGCGCTTTCCATATTTGCTTATCAAAACCTGGTACTGCATGTAGCCATAATTTCATCGTATCACGTGTCTAACTTTTATTGCCGAATATTGCAAAATTGACAACATTGAAAACAGTGCTTCTGTGCGGTGTGATTTATCTGTGTTCCATTGTCGTTGCGAAGTACTCTAAATGGAAGTAACTATGTAAAAGCTAGTAAAAGCAACCGCCCAATGCCCAACAACACCCATTAGAAACGCTTCTACTAATGTTTGTATTTTTCTTCTAACATCACAACTATTGCTCTGCTGCTAACTGTACAGGGTTGCAAAGGTTGCCAAAGAATTCGCGAATAGTCAAAGGTAATGGTTTAAGTGTACCCGCAGTCTAACAATCGAATGATGCTAGACTAACCTACATGCGGTGGTCTATGTCGGACAATATTCTCATCAAATGTATCCTTTTTTTTTGTTTTCATTTATTTTTATGTTTCACCCTTTGGCTTTGACAAAACGCTGTTTCGGGTCTAACAACTTACGTTGTTTCCTTTCTGTTTTGTGGGGGAAAAAAACTTCCACCCGATGAACCGTCTCCATCCTTACCCGTGATATGCTCAGGCGTTAGTACCAGCTCCTTGCGCACAATCCAGAGTTTCACCACATTCGATACAGGTACCTCGTTGGCGACCAGCTTAAATTCCCTCGTCATCATTGACTCATTTGATGATTATTGTGATAACGATAGAATTATTGAAGAAAGTACTCGCTTGTAAGGAACTAATCATAATAACATTTGCGGCTACGTCCCATTCTTCTAGCAGCTTTGCTACTTTGAGGGGATATTACAGCAGATGCGATACAAACTCGCTACAAATACTCAAAATAAACCTTTTGCGTAGTGCATACGTTACACACCGTCAAATCAAGCAAACTAGTTTTGATTCTATCTCAGCACCCATTGATACTTGTGGCTTTTATAGCTTGATTCGGTCATTCGTTCATTCGATTTCAGTCTGTCGTTGGTGGCGGAAGCAAAATTTAAAGTTTTTACCGAATCCAAATTCTAGTAGTGAGCCTCTCCATACTAAAGGCACCTTTTTGTGAAGAGTAATTGTCGAAATTGTTGTGCGAAAAATGTATCGCATTGTAAAAGAAACCATCGGTCATCTGGGTATGTTACCTAAAGCGCGGCCAATGTCGTCGAAAGTGACACAGAATCGTCCCGGCACAAGCGACAAGTGTAAGCAGAAAATCTGCGAAGATCGTGCACGTGATTTGGGCGTATTCGAAGGAACGCTACCGGAACGGTTGCAGGTGGTGAGTCCGCAGATGTGGCGTCCGTGTCCGGATCCACCGAAACCGCGCCAATTTAGCTGTGACGATGTCGCACTGCTGAACATGCCGCGCCGAAAACGGGACGCGGTGTTGAAGAAAACTAGCTGTACCACACCCGCACCGAGCATCGAGGCACCGGAGTGCATAAAAATCAAGGAGGACCTTTGCATGCGTGTACAGGTGCCCGGCTGTGGCAAGGTGAAGTTTCCACCGAAATGTGAGGCCATACTGCCGGTGCGCGATTGCGTGAAACCGAAACCACCGGTACCGTCGTTTTCCGAGGCGTCCAAAAATCCGTTCCCACCGCTACCAATATCCGAATGCTTGTGCTTCGACGCGAGGAAAGTATGCTAAAACGCCGCTACGAGACGATGGAAGGAAATAAAGTATTTGGCATTTGTATGGATTAGCAAACGTTTAGCTGCACTTATTTTTTGTTTTTTACGTTAATTCATCGAAGCAAATTGATAGTATAGTTCTTTTGTAGTATTTATTATTGCATGAATTGGATGAAACATTTATCATATTATATTATTTGAACACAATATACTCTTATCATGTGTGCTGCTTTTATTTTAAGCATGAAACGGTTATCTACGGTTTATATTACAATTAATGTTTCAAGTGTTTTCATTTAGAGGCAAGTAGACACGGCATAAAGTTGGATTAAATTAGTTCCCTAGCTAATAAAGCAAATCGTTTCTTGTAGTTTCGGACATGGATGGTGGAAGCATAACAAAGCATTCGTTGACCGGAACATCCGTAACCTCAACTAACGACATCAGCCTAACGTCGTACGACCGTACCTGTGATATATTCCGGTTGCAAACATCGGGACAGCATCAAAGTAGTCGCGATCTGCCACCCGCCGGCACAACATCGGCCGTCCTTATGTTCGATCAGTTGGCCGCTCAGCTGTCGGACGAAGAGCTTTCCTCGTACGGGGCAGCAGTCGAGCTAATGCTGGACGATGAAGGTGTGCTTGATGAGGCTGAAGCTAATCGACCAGGGACGATGATGGTCGATAAAGATGCGGGAGATAATTCGTCCACAGGTCCGGAAGAGTTGGTGGAAGAGTTGGCACCAACGTTGGTTCAATCATTAACTGATCCTGTACTCAACGGATCAGCACACCCGGCAGACCAGCAAACCATTGACGAGGAAGATGAAGACGAACTAACCGAAAAGCAGCTATCATGCTAATCATGCTGCCCGAATGTGGGCCAAATCCGTGTAGTCAACTGCGGCAAACCTAAACCGTAATAATGCTCACTGCCGAAAAACTGCTGCAGGGAAGAAATGTATTCTTCTTACTTTTAACCAGGTTTAAGGTGAAAACTGTGTAAGATAACTATACCCCAGTAGTAAGGCCAGCGTTTGTAGTGGTGAATTTCGGAATGTTTCCAACTTTACACGGTGTGAATAAAGCGTACATTTGTGAATGAAAATGTGAATGATGATCTTGGAACTTTAATTTTCAGGATAAATAAATCGCACACCCACACAAAACACACACAATTAATTTAGCAAAAGTGTTGAAAGCTTTTAAGATGTTTGGTTCGTCAGCGTTCGTTCGAGGTCGATGTGCGCCAAGAGTTCATCCCAGTTGACCAACTTGCCCGTTACGCGGTACGGTGTGAAGTGACACACATCGTGCTTAATATTGAGGGGTTGTATCGGTTTGCTAGGAATGGCGGACGGATCCAGCATTGTGAGGAAGTCTGAGGTCGATATGTGGCCTTGTTCATTTTTGTTTAAACTGTAAAGGAAAGGAAAAAAAAATAATCGCACGTCGTTGAGGGAAAAGTTTGTCCAAACTCTTACACTAGTAGCATCTTGTCGACCAAAACACTGTCTAACGGTATCTTGCAGGCCTTCACGATCGTACGTATTCGCTGCGGTGACAACCATTCGGCATCGATTGGTTCCAGATGGTAGATGTGTTCCTTCGTACGCTCCAGATCACTCCACAGGGCACGGTTCAGTTCGGCATGGACCGCCGACCGGACCAGTTCCCGATCGCACGGATCCGGTTGTTCTGATTCAGCAGAAAATAACCGACACAGCGTCACTATCTCTTGATCGACGATACGATCACCGAGCAGTTCGATCAGTATCTCCCGCAATCCCTCGTACGGGATCGTGCTGACCGTGCGTCCGTCTAGTTTTATCTGCGTTATCTTCGCCATATGCTTTGCCACGTACTGTTTGTACTGCGGTTGCATCGCATCGCGCAACTTACGCACAATCTTGCCCAAGTTCGACAGTGGGAACTCTTCGCAGTGTTGTTCCATGAAGCGAAGCGCATATATATCGGCATTCGTAATGTGAAACTGGTGATCCTGCAGGCGTACGTTCGCGCCCAGATAGAAATGTTGTGGCCCGTAGCAGGCGGGACGCTCAGCGGAGTAGGGATCCTGTGCGGGAAGAAACAGCTTGCGCCGTTTGATAAATTCCCCACCCAAAAAGCCCGAATTACGAATCGGAATTTCGTACACCGAAATCGTATCATCACTCAGGTAGAAATTGATCACGAAGAATCGATCATTATTCTCCCGTATGTTCGATATCATTCTGGCGCCAAACCGCAAACTACACCGGTCATATACGACGAACTTGCGGAAATTAATTTTGGGTGGTTTCGGTTCAAGGGTTAGGCAGTTACCTTCCGAATCTTCATGCGTACCCCAACCGTTAAACGGTGGCAGTTCTCGTTCCGTGCGCCGACCATGCACAAATTGCTCCCGAGGTGCACTGTACCCGTACAAGGGTGTGAAATCCTCCAAGCCATACATCTCGCGATAGTAACTCTCGGTGAATCGATCGCATCCGGTCAATAGAACCATACGGCCGTACACATTAATTCTCGCACCGATGCGCAAATCGATATCGCGGTAGTAATTCCCGTCCGATTTGCCAATGCCAACACAATCGGTTAAGTAGCGACCGCCCTTTAAACCACCGCCGACCACATTCAGCACCATCACCGGTGTGCTTTCGCCCATCGAGGGTAGATGGTCGAACGTTTTCGGCAACCGGCCACGGCGAAGAAACATTCCGTTCGAATCGCGACCCGAGTTGACGGGTAATTTCTCCTTAATTTCAAACGTATCGTCGCTGAGATGATACAGCACGTCCATCTCGTGAACGTCCCCGAATACGCTTCCACGATCGTCCCAAACACCCTTGAACCGGAGTACCTTCCGATCGTACTGGAGAAATTTTCCCAACGTATCGATTTTGTACGCAGGCCGTCTGGCCATTTTGGCCGAATCTTGCTGCCGTCGAAGGTCCGTTGCTGGATCGCTGGAACGTTACGAAAGGGGAAATTGTTAGCACGATTTTCTTCAAAGCCACCCATCACACTTACCTCGGTTGTTCGACGGCTCCCGGCACGGCGACACCTAACCGGTTTAGGAACCGGCGCGTAAACTCGTCACATCCGGTGATGGTGTAGACCCGATCGAACAGTTGCACCGTGTGGTTGATGTTCAGATCTAGCAGCGAGGTAAACTCACTATCGTACGGCGGAGGTCTTGGTATGCGTTGACGCGTTACCAGGCAACCCTGCGGTATGCCGGAGTTGAGCGTACGCGGTTCGCTTACCTGCATCGTTTCATCTTCGAGATAGTAGAGAATGCGCACCTTTCGTATTTGGTACGGTATGCGGTCTACGTTACCAAGCGTTTCCTGAAAGAATCCATAAAAACACAGCACCTGCCGATCGTACTCCAACCAGGCAGGACGAGACGGGCCATACTTCGGTGGGTAAAGCGAGGGCAACGTATATTCGGGACTGTCGGTCGCAAGCAGCGGTGTACCACCGATGCCGGGACGCTTAGCATCGACGAGTATGCACACCTGGTTGCGCTGGTCGAAGTGGTGCGATTTGTGGAACTTAGAGCGACCAATCTTTAGGACAGGTGGTGTGAAAAGTAAATCGATTGAAACATTCGGTTATGGCATAAAATTATAAGTATGAACAATGGGTTTCAGTACAACTCACGTCCTGGAATGTGTTACCGGGTAGAAATGGCAATCCGGAGCACCGTAGCATCATCGTACAAAACTAAAATCGTGTTGGGAAGTCAAGTAAAGATGGACCTCTCTATCGACCGAGCCGAAGCGAACTAGATGTGGTAGCATTTTGACGATAAATATTGTTGCTAGTGGTAACGGTTGGTAGCGTATGGTTACTAAGTTTCACATGGGCATGCGTAGCAACGTGCTGGTATGTACAGTGAAATGTATGGCAGGTGATNATCGACCGAGCCGAAGCGAACTAGATGTGGTAGCATTTTGACGATAAATATTGTTGCTAGTGGTAACGGTTGGTAGCGTATGGTTACTAAGTTTCACATGGGCATGCGTAGCAACGTGCTTGTATGTACAGTGGAATGTATGGCGGGTGATCTAGTAGGTAACAGTGTACAGGAGCATGCAAACATTGCGACAAATGCCATCGCCAAATGAAGTTACACAAAAAACCTGTGCTCTTTCTCGTTTCGTTTTCCCGTATATTTTCGATCGTAAATTAAAAAATAAAATCGTTTCACCAGGTGGACACTTACAGAAAACAATAAAATCGATCACTGTACATCACAATGCCTATCGTAGAGAAGAAGTGGTATGCAGCAGTGGTTTGAATCACCACCACTTGAACCCTTGAAAATGCACACTTTTGCTTGGTCACATTTCCCGCTTCCGTTTACCGTTGTAGGGTCATTTTTTCTTGTTGCTATAGTTTCCTATGTGTGTAGTAGCTATCCGCGCGTTATTGTGCCATCGTTAAAATGAGCTACCGGTTTTGTAATGCAATTTTTTAAAAATGGCCCCATTCATAACACAAACACGTGTGCTGAACCACACTCACATGCCGCCTGTCCGATAGCTCCTTAAAATTGTGACCTTAGGTGGTCTTTTTTTTGGCCAATTTACCAATCAAATTTTCAATCATATTCGCATCTACGAGACCGATAAATTTATCTACCACCACACCGTTTCGGAAGGCAAGTATTGCAGGAACCGCTTTCACCTCGAACGTTTGCACCAGCTCCGCATTATCGTCTACGTCCACGATTGCCAGATCGATCTCATCCGATGGTTCCAGCAATTCGGTCATTTTCGGGGTAAGTATTTTACACGGATCGCACCATTCGGCGTGAAAGTTTACGATCACCGGGTTGTCACTGTTTATTACCTGAAGAAGAGAGGAAATGAAACTTTGTTAGCGGTGTGGCCTTACTGAAGGGTTAAGCGCAAAAGGTAAACAAACCGCTCAAGGTCGGCCATCGACTTGGGCTATCAGCTGTTGCGAGAGCGATTTGTTTGTGACCTTCGCAAGCGCAAAAAAAAATATAGCGCTTCCCAACCCGTTGTCTACCTTCTGATCGAATTCGTAGTGATCTTTTATGACGTAGCGCTTGGCCGCAATAGCCGAGAAGGAGAACGTCTTGCGGGTGATGCGTTTGTCCAGTATGGCATTGCGGAAGATACGGAGCATTGTGTTGTGTTATCTCTCGCCGCTAGGAATAGGGGATAGCAAAGAACCAGAAAGCAGATAGTGAATGCCATGGCACATGCGTTATACGGCACCGTCTTCTGGTACACATCTGTCGAACGGTGTGTGTATGCTAATCGAGCAATATCTTTCTTTATAATAGCTGCATTACATAAAACAATGCGTTCGTTACTTTTTATGATCCCACCCGTAAATGGATGCGGTTTGCTCTGCTTCGGGAAGCAAACATCACTTAGTTCTTCCGGATCCGGTGGATCCGGCACTCTGAGGTACCTTTTATTCCACTATAGTGCTGGCTTTGTTTTCCTAAGCTGCTGTACACCGCCTTACTGTAGACTCATAGAACGAGAGTGTGCGTTGCAATAGAAGCACAACGGAAATATAACAAAACAAATGCTTAACCACTAGCTAACAACAGCGAAATAGAAATTATAATAAACTCAGATAAAGATGAAACGTGTGGGATAGCCAAACAATTTACACACAGACACCGAACGAAGAGTAGTTTTGGTAACACTACGATATTTTTTTTGTTATTGCAGACTAGAACAGCAGGTTTGACGTTTCGTTTCATCAAGCTGAGATATTTCCAAATGTCAAACAGAGATATTTCCGAGCTTTTATGAATTAAATACATTTTACATGAAAACTACTTCTTAAAAATGTTTATGTTTAACTACTCCAATGCAATTATTATATGGGACATACAATTCAAACAAAAAATAATTGAAAAAGCGGCCGCAAATTTGGATGACAGAATGAGGCATGCGATCATTAAAGAACCTGCCCCACAGATTTCTTCATTTGACGATGTCAGATCCGCCCGTTATTTGTAAATAGAAATGTATTTATCTTAATCAGCTGTTTCTGTGTGGAGGTGCGTGCGTATTTTTTGTTCTGTTATCATCATGCAGGTAAATGCATTTACCGGATTACGAAGCCAGTATATTGCTAGTCGCAGTTGAGCTAATCATATAAATCAATCGAACAAGTGCACCTAGGATCCAGTTATATCGTTGTGAATAGTCCAGTTGCTTCGAGTTCCCATCTCAAACAATCGAAAAGTTGGCTTTCGTACGCGTTCTGGGATGGTAGTAAACTGCCGGCTATTTTGCCGAGAACAAGCTAAATGAAACAATTGTTTTTAATTTGGTTTCCAATTTCGTTCGCTTGTGTTTCCATGGCGAAAAAAAACACACGCTTGCTGCTCTAATTACATGTTCCGCTTATCAACATTTTCGGTTAGATTAGTCGCTAAAAAATATTATTTTGTGCGGGAATCAATAATGTTTCCTTATCAGTGCCTATCACACCTGATACCGTGACGTGTAGATAATGGTTTAATTTTTGGCTGCATTCAATGCGTACTAAAAAAGACCTTTTTTTCTATACTCTCGTTTTTGGATCAGTGTTTGTGCTCGACGTGTGCTGCATAATAAAAAAAACATACAGAGTAAACTATGAGACAGCTCATCATTGGATTCCGTCGCGCAGCGGCAGCAACGACAGGGGCGGCGGGTGTATTTGTGCTACCCTGCCAGCAGCAGACAAGACTTGTTTCGCGCACGATTGCTAGCAGTGCAGCGGCATACATAAAGTCGTCAGCAACCTGTTCCTTCGCTCAGACACTAGCACTAGCGCAGAGTGTTAAAATGTTGGACCCACGAAAAACCTTCACGGAAGATTTCTTCTTCAGACAGGTGAGTAATCTGTTGTGCATTAATAATTATAATCCTGATGGAAGCACGCTCTGCCTACTTTTGAAGGGGAGAAATATTCTGTCAATAGTGTTAACTAGTAGAATTTTATTAGGAAAATGGAATTGATACGATTGAGTGATTGAAATGGGGTCAAAATTAACGTGTTGTAAAGTATTATCTGCTGTGTCATGCTTGAAACAGGCTCAGATTGTATTTGATGCTTTATAGCGGGGTGTTACGAGCTTTCTGTACGCATACAAATAACCATGGCAACTGATCTTGGATGTTTCTCATAACATAGTATTCATAAAGCTGATGCAATAGATAAAATCTTCTCATCCAAGCAACTGGATGCGTTCAGAAGCGCATTTTTGTCAACGAAAGCGGCATTAACTTGGCTTATCATTTCCTTTACCGATACACGATAATAACTAGTACATGACACCGCAATTTGTTTCGATGCATCGTTGCAGTTGTTTGATGAACAATCGCATACCTACTCGTACCTGCTGGCAGATATTACGACAAAAGAGGCCATTCTGATCGATCCCGTTCTGGAGCAAGCGAAGCGAGATGCTCAGTTGATCAAGGAGCTTGGTTTTACGCTGAAGTATGCATGTAAGTAAGCAACGCTTATTAGCTGGTAAGTAGTTAGTTTTGTTATCAACCGTCTCTTTTTTTATTTATTGCTCGTAGTGAATACTCATATGCACGCGGATCACATAACTGGTACAGGATACCTGAAGCAACTGGTACCCGGAACGGTAAGCGTTATATCGCAAAAAAGTGGCGCTAAGGCGGATAAACATCTGGTGGATAATGAAACGGTCAAGTTCGGACGGCACGTACTGAAGGCTATGTCTACACCAGGCCACACAAACGGTTGCATGACGTTCGTGGTAGAGGAACAGGGTATTGCCTTTACCGGAGATACGCTGCTCATACGCGGTTGCGGACGTACGGATTTCCAGGAAGGTGATTCACGAACCTTGTACCGTTCGGTGCACGAGCGCATCTTTACATTGCCGGAAAATTTCCGTCTCTTCCCGGCGCACGATTACAAGTAAAGTGACTGAATAGGCGGTGAAGATTGTTACCGATTTTTTCATTTTTATTTTTTCTCTTCTTTCCGCTAGAGGTAACATGGAAACCACAGTAGCGGAGGAAAAGCGTTACAATCCACGGCTTACTAAGGATGTGGAAGGGTTTGTGGAATTGATGAACAGCCTAAACCTGCCTTATCCCAAGATGATTGGTAAGTTTTTTGTTTTTGTCCATCTGAATACATACGGACGCTGAAATTGACGGTTTTTGGATTGATTATCATCAACACAGATAAAGCAGTCCCGGCCAATCGTGAGTGTGGTCTGTACGACATACCGAAGGAGGCTTGAGATAAAAAGCGATAAATGTGTTGGCGCGTTGTTTGATATCAAACCTCCAAAACGCATACAGTATCATCACTTTTGATAAAACATGGCTCAGGGAATTAACCCAGTTTTTCAATGCAAAGTGTCCTTTTACCTTTTTCATTTCTTTACGTACATATTTAGGAGCAATGCTTGGGAAGTAAATTGATTTTCTTACTCAAAATATACAAACACACGACAACGTACGATATTAATGTTGATTATTGAAAGGATTTTACGAGCAAACACCGAAAATAAATGAATTTTTTTCATTACACGTGGTTTATTTTACTCGTCTGCTTTGCTTCTTTATATTAGCTTTATTTATTTGCCCTCATAAAATGAAGCTACCTATTGTAAAATAGACTCGAAGAGAAGTGTTTAATTTCACCTCCTTCTTATAACGAAAAAAAAACAGATTATTTACAGCGTCACAGCAAGCGCCTTAAACAACCAACTTACATCGTTTATCACCATCGCAAAGCCGTATTCCGTGTGTGGCGTATCACTGTTTGGCGCCCTGGTTAAAGTTTATCGAGTACGAACCCGTTTGTGGATCTTGTTTCATTTCAAAGTTTTGCGTTGACAAACCGAACGGTCGCAGTATCATATTGCCCAGGTCTTTCAGCTTGCCCATCATTTCCTCCTTCAGTCGTTCGTTCCGTTCCGATATCTTGGGAGGTAATCGCGTCTGGGCGGCCCGTGCCTCACNCTTGCGGGTGATGCGTTTGTCCAGTATGGCATTGCGGAAGATACGGAGCATTGTGTTGTGTTATCTCTCGCCGCTAGGAATAGGGGATAGCAAAGAACCAGAAAGCAGATAGTGAATGCCATGGCACATGCGTTATACGGCACCGTCTTCTGGTACACATCTGTCGAACGGTGTGTGTATGCTAATCGAGCAATATCTTTCTTTATAATAGCTGCATTACATAAAACAATGCGATCGTTACTTTTTATGATCCCACCCGTAAATGGATGCGGTTTGCTTTGCTTCGGGAAGCAAACATCACTTAGTTCTTCCGGATCCGGTGGATCCGGCACTCTGAGGTACCTTTTATTTCACTATAGTGCTGGCTTTGTTTTCCTAAGATGCTGTACACCGCCTTACTGTAGACTCATAGAACGAGAGTGTACGTTGCAATAGAAGAACAACGGAAATATAACAAAACAAATGCTTAACCACTAGCTAACAACAGCGAAATAGAAATTATAATAAACTCAGATAAAGATGAAACGTTTGGGATAGCCAAACAATTTATACACAGACACCGAACGAAGAGTAGTTTTGGTAGCACTACGATATTTTTTTGTTATTGCAGACTAGAACAGCAGGTTTGACGTTTCGTTTCATCAAGCTGAGATATTTCCAAATGTCAAACAGAGATATTTCCGAGCTTTTATGAATTAAATAAATTTTACATGAAAACTGCTTCTTAAAAATGTTTATGTTTAATTACACCAATGCAATTATTATATGAGACATACAGTTCAAACAAAAAATAATTGAAAAAGCGGCCGCAAATTTGGATGACAAAATGAGCCACGCGATCATTAAAGAACCCGCGCCACAGATTTCCTGATTTGATGATGTCAGATCCGCCCGTTATTTGTAAATAGAAATGTATTTATCTTAATCAGCTGTTTCTGGGTGGAGGTGCGTTCGTATTTTTTGTTCTGTTATCATCATGCAGGTAAATGCATTTACCGGATTACGAGATCAGTATATTGCTAGTCGCAGTTGAGCTAATCATATAAATCAATCGAACAAGTGCACCTAGGATCCAGTTATATCGTTGTGAATAGTCCAGTTGCTTCGAGTTCCCATCGCAAACAATCGAAAAGTTGGCTTTCGTACGCGTTCTGGGTTAAATTAAGCTAAATGAAACAATTGTTTTTAATTTGGTTTCCAATTTCGTTCGCTTGTGTTTCCATGGCGAAAAGAAACACACGCTTGCTGCTCTAATTATATGTTCCGCTTATCAACATTTTCGGTTAGATTAGTCGCTAAAAAATTTTATTTTGTGCAGGAATCAATAATGTTTCATTATCAGTGCCTATCACACCTGATACCGTGACGTGTAGATAATGGTTTAATTTTTGGCTGCATTCAATGCGTACTAAAAAAGACCTTTTTTTTCTATACTCTCGTTTTTGGATCAGTGTTTGTGCTCGACGTGTGCTGCATATTAAAAAAACATACAGAGTAAACTATGAGACAGCTCATCATTGGATTCCGTCGCGCAGCGGCAGCAACGACAGGGGCGGCGGGTGTATTTGTGCTACCCTGCCAGCAGCAGACAAGACTTGTTTCGCGTACGATTGCTAGCAGTGCAGCGGCATACATAAAGTCGTCAGCAACCTGTTCCTTCGCTCAGACACCAGCATTAGCGCAGAGTGTTAAAATGTTGGACGCACGAAAAACCTTCACGGAAGATTTCTTCTTCAGACAGGTGAGTAATCTGTTGTGCATTAATAATTATCATCCTGATGGAAGCACGCTCTGCCTACTTTTGAAGGGGAGAAATATTCTGTCAATAGTGTTAACTAGTAGAATTTTATTAGCAAAATGGAATTGATACGATTGAGTGATTGAAATGGGGTCAAAATTAACGTGTTGTAAAGTATTATCTGCTGTGTCATGCTTGAAACAGGCTCAGATTGTATTTGATGCTTTATAGCGGGGTGTACGCATACAAATCTGTTTCTGTACGCATACAAATAACCATGGCAACTGATCTTGAAAGTTGCCCATAACATAGCATTCATAAAGCTGATGCAATAGATAAAATCTTCTCACCCAAGCAACCGGATGCGTTCAGAAGCGCATTTTTGTCAACGAAAGCGGCATTAACTTTGCTTATCATTTCCTTTACCGATACACGATAATAACTAGTACATGACACCGCAATTTGTTTCGATGCATCGTTGCAGTTGTTTGATGAACAATCGCATACCTACTCGTACCTGCTGGCAGATATTACGACAAAAGAGGCCATTCTGATCGATCCCGTTCTGGAGCAAGCGAAGCGAGATGCTCAGTTGATCAAGGAGCTTGGTTTTACGCTGAAGTATGCATGTAAGTAAGCAACGCTTATTAGCTGGTAAGTAGTTAGTTTTGTTATCAACCGTCTCTTTTTTTAATTTATTGCTCGTAGTGAATACTCATATGCACGCGGATCACATAACTGGTACAGGATACCTGAAGCAACTTGTACCCGGAACGGTAAGCGTTATATCGCAAAACAGTGGCGCAAAGGCGGATAAACATCTGGTGGATAATGAAACGGTCAAGTTCGGACGGCACGTACTAAAGGCTATGTCTACACCCGGCCACACAAACGGTTGCATGACGTTCGTGGTAGAGGAACAGGGTATTGCCTTTACCGGAGATACGCTGCTCATACGCGGTTGCGGACGTACGGATTTCCAGGAAGGTGATTCACGAACCTTGTACCGTTCGGTGCACGAGCGCATCTTTACATTGCCGGAAAATTTCCGTCTCTTCCCGGCGCACGATTACAAGTAAAGTGACTGAATAGGCGGTGAAGATTGTTACCGATTTTTCATTTTTATTTTTTCTCTTCTTTCCGCTAGAGGTAACATGGAAAGCACAGTAGCGGAGGAAAAGCGTTACAATCCACGGCTTACTAAGGATGTAGAAGGGTTTGTAGAATTGATGAACAGCCTAAACCTGCCTTATCCCAAGATGATTGGTAAGCTTTTTGTTTTTGTCTATCTGAATACATACGGACGCTGAAATTGACGGTTTTTGGATTGATTATCATCAACACAGATAAAGCAGTCCCGGCCAATCGTGAGTGTGGTCTGTACGACATACCGAAGGAGGCTTGAGATAAAAAGCGATAAATGTGTTGGCGCGTTGTTTGATATCAAACCTCCAAAACGCATACAGTATCATCACTTTTGATAGAATATGGCTCAGGGAATTAACCCAGTTTTTCCATGCAAAGTGTCTTTGTACCTTTTTCATTTCTTTACGTACATATTTAGGGGCAATGCATTACAAGAAAATTGATTTTCTTACTCAAAATATACAAACACACGACAACGTACGGATCCATTGAAAGGATTTTACGAGCAAACAAAATAAATGAACTTTTTTCATTACACGTGGTTTATTTTACTCGTCTGCTTTGCTTCTTTATGTTAGCTTTATTTATTTGCCCTCATAAAATGAAACTACCTAATGTAAAATAGACTCGCAGAAACGTGTTTAATTTTACCTCCTTCTTATAACGAAAAAAAAAAACAGATTATTTACAGCGTCACAGCAAGCGCCTTAAACAACCAACTTACACCGTTTATCACCATCGCAAAGCCGTATTCCTTGTGTGGCGTATCACTGTTTGGCGCCCTGGTTAAAGTTTATCGAGTACGAACCCGTTTGTGGATCTTGTTTCATTTCAAAGTTTTGCGTTGACAAACCGAACGGTCGCAGTATCATATTGCCCAGGTCTTTCAGCTTCCCCATCATTTCCTCCTTCAGTCGTTCGTTCCGTTCCGATATCTTGGGAGGTAATCGCGTCTGGGCGGCCCGTGCCTCACTATTGCCCGGTTCCAGCTCCAGTACCTTTCGATAGTCCTCTAAACTTTCGTCCAGCTTGTCAGTCTCTTCGTACAGAATCGCACGTCTGAAAAAGGGAACGAACGGGAAGCTTTTTGTTAGGCGTTTGTTTGAACGGGAATGCGAAACAATTATCTTTTTTCATTTACCTAAGCAACGCTTTTACATAATTTGGGTTGTATTCTAGCGCTTTGGTGCAGTCATCCAGTGCAGACTTTTTGCGATCGAGCTTTGTTTTGGCCGCGGCCCGATTAGCGTAAAGTATGGCTCGAGCTTCTTTACAATCCAGTGGACACAGTCGTAGTGCTTGCGTGTACAGGTCTGACGATTGCAAATGTTCGCCTTGTTTAAACAGCTCGTTGCCTTGTTGTTTCAACTCGTCCGCTTTGGTTTTGTTCGTTTCCTTGTCCTCCTCGGTCAAACCACATTCATAATCCCGCTGAGAATCTTCATCTACTAGATCATCATCCTCGAACGGTTCCACCACACTGTCACGTTCCTGTTGCGCCACTGGGTCATCGGTGTGTGGCGTATGTTTCACATCAGCTTTCGTATCATCGACCCCGGAATGGTTAACACAATCGACAAACTCGTCCCCGTCTGTGTCGTGTGGTTTCCGTGTGGACAATCCGGTCACCTTTTCGATAACTTCATCGATCGTTCGTTCGTTGAAATCTTCCTTGCTTTGTGCATCCTCGAAGTGTTCGTCATCGCTTTTGGATGTATCCGGAGCTGGTACTTTGTCACCCATTTAACACACGAAGGAACCGAATGTGATATGTAAGGAAAATTTTGCTCTGAAACTGTAGAGTTTTCTGGAACGTATGCGCGTAATGGTTACGGTTTCGTATTTACAGTTTTCCCTTTGTGGAGTGTTCCGAATGTTTATCTTTTTCTTTAAGCTGTGTGTTTGTGTGTGTTCTATCCTCTTTGGTTGTCAAACGGTATATAGCACAAGCTTGATTACTTGGACGATTTGTCGCGCGCGTCAGCATGTTTGACATCTCTGCTCAAGGTAAATACAAGCAGTATTGGATTTCTATTCATCTTGTTGATTATTTAAAACGCTTTCCACATTTTTTAACGAAGGAATTAAATCCGTTGCAATGTGACAAATTTTTCCGCTTCAATTTTCCTTCCTCACCATCGTTATGTGAATCTGTTCGAAATTCGCATTAAGATACATCCATTTATGAATTTTGCAAAATTTCCAAAACAAAGCTATGGTCTTAGGAAATTTTAAAATTTTTAGAATTTTTTAAACTTTTTTTTCTTTTTTATTCTTTTTTCATCTAAAGCATTATTCGAATGAAAAGAAACTTATTTCAACCATTTCGCATTAAAATAAACCAATTTATAAATTTTTGCTAAATTACTCAAAAAAAGCTAAGCCTTAGAAAATTTTCAAATTTTTAGAATTTTTTAATTTGTTTTTCTTTTTTATTCTTTTTTCATCTAAAGCATTATTTGAGTGAAAAGAAACTTGTTTCAA
This sequence comes from Anopheles parensis, assembly GCA_016254315.1. Classification (NCBI taxonomy): domain Eukaryota; kingdom Metazoa; phylum Arthropoda; class Insecta; order Diptera; family Culicidae; genus Anopheles; species Anopheles parensis. Next base: position 14,558,139 of record CM028125.1, on the reverse strand, counting down.
CCATTTCTCATCAAAATCAACCAATTTATAAATTTTTGCAAAATTTCCAAAAAAAAAAGTAAGGCTATAGCCTTAGAAAATTTTCAAATTTCTAGATTTTTTTAATTTTTTTTAAATTTTTTATTCTTTTTTCATCTAAAGCATTATTTGATTGAAAAGAAACTTATTTCAACCATTTCGCATCAAAATCAACCAATTTATAATTTTTTGCCAAATTTCCCAAAAAAAGCTAAGCATGTAGCCTTAGAAAATTTTCAAATTTTTAGAATTTTTTAATTTGTTTTTCTTTTTTATTCTTTTTTCATCTAAAGCATTATTTGAGTGAAAAGAAACTTGTTTCAACAGACAAACAACAATTGCCATGGAAGGCGTACAATTTATACTTCCCTGGGTCAACCTTCCTACGAGATAACACATTCACTTTACTCCAACGGTTGTTTAAAGATTTTGAGATTTTTTTTCTCTTTTTATTGTTCACTTTTTGTATTACATTTATAAACATGTTTTCTCCGACTCTGCACCTCGCTGTCGAACAATTCCAATTCACGGTTGCTTCAACCTCGTCAATTTTCCATCCTTTGCCACTTCCAGCGTGTTTCAAACCAACTTTTTAAATGTATTTCCTCTGCGTGTGTGTGTGTGTTTTTTTTTTTATTTTGTAGTCTACCCATCCGGCACATCCCGGCGTGAAAAGCGATCCAACAGCCTGATTTCTGTTTTTTTTCTTCTAGCATGTGTCTATGTTTGTGTCCTTAGCACTACTTCTTTGCGCCACACTTGCCATTGGTCGCTACAAATCCATTCTGTTTTTTCTCTCTAGTTTACACACGCACACACATCCACACGTACATAGTCACAAGTTTCTTGTGCATCATATGTTTAGTGTAGCGTTATTTCTAGCTGCAGTCCACTTCCTTCAAATTCCATACTCCACTACTTTTCAAGTACTCGCGCCTGTAAAGCTGTCTGTTATTACCCCACATTCCGTGCCAGTTTCGGTGTACGGTTGGCACCGTTGTTTAGCTATCCCGCTGTGCAGTTGTTAATATTGTTATTATTTTATTATTATTGTACGAAGTACATTCTTTATGTTTGTTTAGCTGCAAAATGATACCATGGTTAATCATGCCTTGCGTCACCATCACCCAATTATCTAACGCAAACGGAGCCCCTTTTTTGTTGGAGAATATCCTTGTGTGAGAGAACATCGACACATATGCGCGCGCCCCTGGCTCGGCTCGGTTCATCTCCGTGACGGCGATCAGTCTAAAGTCTATATATATGGACACACTATTTGTTTGATGATAGTGTTCGATTTCGTTGTTCCTTGTGCTTCTAACCATCCGGCTTGTCGTTCCCTCCATCAGCTAATAGCATTCGATATAGTTTTTTTTCTTCTTTATTTATGCGTCTGTATGTATAGTATATATATATCTATGTATTCTGTTTTTTGGTTTACTTTAAATAACTGGCTCGAATATGATAATCCAATCCGGGTTGTTTTGCGTCTGGTACGTAGTTATGCATTTGATGCGATTAAAATATGAACATGTAAATGCCATTTGTATCCGTACCAAGCTATCCTTTTCATAACCTTTTCAAACCTGTTTTGGTCAGCACAGCACACTAGGGAAGCACGTTACGATCTTAGTTTCCTTTTTGTAACGCGCTCAAACGTGTAATAATGATCATATATCGCAACGCCCGAAGGATAGTACTTGTAGTCAATTCACACATCAGGATCAGGTTAAAAACATCGTTCAATTCATCGGCTAATCTTCACCCCTGAGCCCCACTGAGCCCAGTACTCATTCAGGTTTAATGCTGCAGGCACTAAGCTCTGCTACTGTTTTTTTTCTTCGTTTGTTGTACATTCGAGATTGTGTTTTTTGTTTTTGTTATGTAGTTGCCGTCATTTTCCAAACCAATACAAAATGTTTATACAGATAGTATACATACAGTGGGTAAAAGCGCTACTTACATACGGTCACAATAGTGCACACTCAACGACAAGTCGGGGACTAAACACGGGACATTACAGCCAGCGAAGTATCAAGCGATCATGCATATTCCCCCTTCCGCAAGGTATGCAATTCGCATGACAAAAGTACTTGATTTGAATGTTTGATTTATTAGACTCTTACAAACACACACCATTGTACTGTGGCGTAAAGAAGAAGAAGGGAAATGGGATAAAATAAATATGTAAAATAAATACATAGAAGCAACACTACGGTAAATGTTTCCTTGTATGTTTGTGATTCATTTAACAACGCTCAGCATGTGCGTTGTGAGCTTCTGATACAAAACTGACTAAGAAATTGACAAACAAACAAAAAAGTATGATCCAACAACAATATGCCTTTTTTTTACTTTTAAAAATTAACGATTGATTTTAGTACATGATGTAACACACGCACACATCTCAAGAGTTTTACGTTCATGTTGATTATGTTTGATTATTTTATTGTGTACACTACAAAACAGTGGTTTGTAGCTTTTAATCTTCAGCCACACAAACATTACACACCCACACAAACACGTTGATTGCACACATACATACACACACACACACATACGTACAGATAACTTCTTTCTCACTCGCTCACAATCGCACAGGACAGACATGCATATTGTTAAGTAAATTATCTTTGCCCTTATGCCGGTGGGATTACGCTAAGAAGGCATTTAACGAAATTGGTTTTGTTTTAGTAACCTGGGAATTGGGGTTTGCAACAATGGGCATTACAACATCACTACACATCGTCGGACACAATACTTATACGCGGAGTAGGGAGGGGGAAGGTAAATGGGGGAAGGAAGTGGAGAAGGGAACATGCACACACGCACACACAAACGTACATACATTAACTTGGGTTGGTTTGGTTTCGGCATTATGGATTAATTAGTATACAATACTTATCGTTTTGTGTACACCGCTTTGGTTGTGATCGTGACACAAGCCTGACACAACACTATCTGCTACAACTACAACTATTAAGCTACAACTACTTTGTCTATTACTACTACTATTTGCTTCGGTATTTTCGGCCTCTCAACTGCTAGCGAAAAAAGTGCACACATTTTGTACACTTTTCCCATCGGGCAGATAGTTTTTTGTTTTAAACTTATTTGTACAGTGGTGATCATTTGTATAATATAACGGTATTCTCTTTTTGTTTTCCCTTTTCCCCACATCCCCATTTTCTATTACCGCGCCTCATTTATTGTAATGTCACCGCAGCGAACTATTGCACTGGGGCGGTGTAGGTGATGATGATCGGTATGGGTATGGTATTTGCTAATTATTTCCTTACACATTTAACTGTACCGATGCGTATTTTGTTTCCTTTTTTTTGCATTAAAATAGTAATGTAAATAGAAATTAGTTCCCTCTCTCTGCTGTATACATTCACACTTACATACACACACACAAACACACATACATCGAACTCTATGCAACGGAAATGGTTGTTTTTTTTTGTTATAAACTTAAAAGCAAACAGCAACAGTTTCACATTATGCTACTTTAACATTTAATAAAGATATATTGACAACAAAAAATAAAAAAAATAAAACAAAGCAGTCTGCTACTTTGCATTCTAGCAACGTGTACGCCCATTTGTTGGTTCGCCGATTGCTGAGGTTTGGATAGTTTTTTGATATCTTGACGGACTACTGCGACTACTACTGTTTTTTTTGGCTTTGGATGATTTCTGCACCCATCATTGCCCTAGAATTGAGTGGTGACGCAACAGAACATTGCTGCCCTCTCAACTATAGCGTGTAGTGTCTGCAATCGGATCGAGATCGGTTGACATCATACCCTCTGTATGCTCCTCTATACAACGCCTTCTTTTTCTATCTTCAGTTTTTTTGTTCCATCCTACAACGGCAGGGTTGTGTCGAACCGTTCGCGATTGCAGTCCTACCTACCATTTCCCGTACTGTTCCTATTTGTGTTTCCATTTTGTTGTTTATAGTTTTGTTTTGTTTTTTTTTTGTGTTTGTTTTTTCGTTTTGTTGTAGGTAGCTACACTTTAGAGTATGATTTTCATTCAATGTGCTGTCACATTGTACGTTTAAAACAGTGAGTGTATCAACAACGGGTGGAGCGGAGTGGTGATGGGTTGTATGTATCGTTTGTATTTAGCGAACTTTTCATATTTTTCATACTTCTTTGCTTCGTGTTTCGTAAGCTGTGATGGATAGCAGTGGGTTTCTGTTCTACACCGTTACTTTAAGCGTATGTGGTACATTCAATCATAAACACGGATCGCTGAACATTGGTACATCTCTTCGCCAGTAGTATATTAGTTCAATTTGAACGTTATTTCTTTGTTTTGTTTTCTATTTGCAAATTTCATACGATATCGTTTGTGCGAAAAATTCATTACACCATTCAGTGTTCTCTTACACTCGCGATCGTTACCACGCGCTACCGTTAGCTCATTTTTCCTAATTAGTTATTCTATGTGCATTTTCAGTTCGGCAGCACCAACATAGATCGATTATGATTCGACTTAACACCAGACGACGGTCTGTGGTGCAGTAATTTGGTTCCTAATTAAAGCTAACACTAACTTTCACTCAAATTGCGGTTCCGTACGGTTTTGCGTTCGCGTTGTGTTGTGTGCGTTGTTTTCTTTTTATTTAATTTTAATTCAATTTTTGCATTTGCTTTCAAACACCATCCAGTCGATGCTGGGCTCGTGTAAAATGAGACACTTTACATGGTACAAGTTGGACCAAGAAAACCATTAATGTGTTTGCACCTGCCTCGTGGTGTCAGATCATGGCAAAAGCGAGCGCATTTTTTGTTCGATACCGAACGGTTCGCCCTCAGTGCTTTAACCGAAAAGCCCACGGCAAGCAGTGTATTGCTTTTTCTTTTCTTTTATTATAATATACTGTCGTTAGCATTATTGCTCAAGAACAAAGAGCATCAGCAAGAGAGAGAGAGAGAAAGAGAAAGCTTAAAGGATGTGAAAAATGTTTGTTCTTTCCTCGCTTACATTTTGTTCATTGTGAGGAAAATTTTTCAGCAGCGTCATAGAAGATGCGGTAAGAATTTGTATGGAATAAACAATTAGCAACCCCCGTTAAACGACTATTGTTTAAACCTCATTGCTTTTAATTGTATCAGTACTTGGTACAACCATTTTTGGTGGCTGTGAATTATTTGTATCGTAAGCGCGCGTTTACCGCCTTTTTAAACTGCAACCGTGAGATTGTTATTTTTATTTTTTCTAAAAAAAATGTTTTACTTTTGTTTAGCTTCTATTCAACACACTCTACGCAGTGGAATAATGAAAAAAAAAATTCATCCAGAAGATGCGGAAAACAAAAATAAACAAAGCGTTCATTTCAAAACGAAAGACTTCACAAGCGACGAACCCCCCCGTCATTGAACGTTTTGCGCCAAAAACGGCTAACGCTTTATAACGCCTTAGTCTCGAGCAAGCGTTACAAATGAAAAACAATCCTGTCGTGCTGGTTTCGATGCATGATTTTCTTCATTATTGTGTGTGTGTTTTTTTTTTGCTAAATTCTGATGATGACAACATGACAACGGGCAGTGTCAAAAATCGTGTGCTCTCCCAAAAAAACCGTGTCCAAGGGCACGTCCGCTCTTCACAAGTATGTTTCTCTTACAAGAACAAATGTTTCTTATTGTATTTTTTTATTTTGTTTTCGTAAAGTTATTTTGCTTATTCGAAAGCTTAAAATTATCATCCCAATCACAAACCACAAAGCGCGGGTTACAGCTCTACTGTTCCCGGTTATAAACGATTTGATATTGCTTTGCTTTTGTTTTAGTTTTGCTTGTTCTTGCTGTTAAATACAGCACACAATGTACGTGTGTATTGGAAGCATTCCTAAATCCTTTTGCATAAATTGCAACAATAGGCGGATGTTGTTCAAAAATATGTTCATGAGTAATGACTCAAATGTGAAAAAACAGAGAGAGAGACAGTCCAGTAGTAGCATTGAATTGTTTTTCCTTTGTATGATGAGTTAATTGATGAAGTAACGATTTCGAATTTCGAAAGTTTAGAAATTGGTTTCACATTTTTCCTTTCTGAATGCAATTGCATTGCACAAGATGAGCATTGTGTGAGTGATAAAGTGCAACAACGGGTGAGTGCATTTTTGTATGTATTTGCATCGTACTTGGCAGCCATTTTTATTGACAACTTGTGGTTTATGTGTCATGTCGAGTTTTGTGTTTTCTTTAGCAAATATGTCCATAATCTCGAACCACACCAACCACTCGGGAATGAGTGGTTTTGTATTTAAAATTCGTTCAAATGTGAGGACAACTGTACAATTCTAATGAATTAACAGACGAAAACAACACATTTGCTTTTGCACAATTTAATCGCAATTACAATTAAAGTGTGTGCTTTATGGGGGCTAATATCCACTAAACATTGCAAATGTATGCGACATTTAAATCAAACATAAAAATTTGTTAAGCGCACTAACATTAATGCAAAGTGGTTCTTATGTTTTTATGTGTTCGGTATAAATGCTAAAAACCTGTATTATTTCCATCTTACCGCTGTACAGACACACACATACACACAATGGACAATTTTTAAAGGGTTTTTATACGATTTGGTTGTTGGTTATGTGGTTTGCGATCTGGCACAAAACCACGTTCTGGTACGATAGCACTTACAAAACCGTTCGTTTGTGGCCACATGGCCACAAGTACGGTCGTTGACGGTTTAGTTTGTTACTGTAAATGTAGATTAGTTTTACGTTTGTTTTACTTTTTTTTATTTCCTATTTACCTTATGCAAGGGTATATATTAGCTTACTTTAGTATGATTTTTTCCGTATAAAACTTGTAGTTTACTCGTATTGCTCTCACACACACTCACACACACACACATACATACAGACTCTCCAAACACCAAACTGCAAAATGGCAGCATTTGCTTTCCATTCAGCTTTTAGCTTGGGAATGGGATGAATTAAAATGCCTTTTTCTGACCCCTTTTACAACGTCTCTCGCGTTTAAGCCGCGTTTGGTTGTTTTTTTTTATCTTCAGTACAACGATTCTCCTTTCTGTTTTTTGAGTAACGTTAATGGTCTATCGCTTATCACAATTATGAGTTGCTCGTACATTTGTGTATCAATTTTTGCTCACACTAACGGTTAGAATGGAAACGAAATGAAACGAAAGTTTTCAGCAGAAAAACAAAACAATACAACTAAACTACACAATCGTTGCAAACCTTACGTACCTTATTGGTTAATTACGCTAAACAACAAGACTTACAATCCTGCATGCCGTGCCGCGATTTATTAAACTATATGCATGCCTTAGTGATGATGCTGTTCCTATTACTGATCCTCACTTGATAGGCGCTGCCAGTTTTGACTCAGGTTTGCAAGACATTTTATAGAACCGTCTTCGCTTGTTCTTCTATACTGATATTGTTATGCTATTTATTTATGTTGTCCGTTTTTTTTTTCGTTTGTTGATTAGTTTGCTTTATCCTCAAAGCAAATGTTTTGCTTTGAAGCAATCACCAAATTCGAACCATGCGCTTTTGCATTTCTGCGCTGCTGAGTGCTAAGATTGCATACAAAAATATATGTGATAGTATGTATGTGTTCCACTTTGTCCTCCCAGCCTTATCCGCTGCTCTATTGGTGCCTGCTTGGTGGACAATTCTTCTGCGTTCACCATTTTCACCATTTAACGGTTTGGGGCTGGGTTAGGCAACCATTCAAATTTCAAACTTCCTGCCAGCTTTGGGGCAGTTTACACTTTAGCATCCAACTGTGGTTTTGAATGTGGGGATTTTGTTACAGATATAATTCAATATGCACGATCGGCCTGAAATGGGAAAACACTGCCACCACAGCACAGCTCGGTACAGTTTTGTTTCTTGTTTTGTTTTGGTTAGTTCATTTTAACACTGGTCCATTAGGTTGGGAGTTGGTTTTGTTTTCTGTTATTCTTTTTTTTTGTGTGTATGTTTTTCACGTGTTTGTATGTATTTACGCATGAATGATTATTTTAAATTTAAACTGTTATCTTTTATCGTACATATAGCAGGATCGTTTCGAGTTATGTCTCGTGATGATTTTATTTGTTCTTTTGTTTTTTTTTTGTCTTGTTTTATTTTTGGTTAACACCATTTTGTGGCTAATAATGTGTGACGATTAGCGTGAACCCCACACAACATGTTACAGATGTCTAATTCCGTTTTGCACTCTTATAAAATACATTCCAATATGTTTATGTATCGATTATGCCTTTGCTTAATAACTGCATAAATTAGTTCAGTGTTTTTTGTTTTGAAGTCTGGAAATAACGTTTTAAGTTTTTTCTTCTTTTTTTGTTTTTTTTCTTCCGCTTCTTCTTCTTCTTCTTCTTGTTCGTCAGTAAAACAGCCATCGTAATCGTTATTAATGCGTTTGTCCACTTTTTTTTATTGCCTCTTCATTAGTTTTAGGTTTATTTTGTTTGACTTTGACAATTTGATAGGTATATAATATTATCTGATATATGTATATAATGACTATGTTAAGTTTGCATTTGTTTTTGTTTTCTCTATGCAAATGGCCACTGGGAGTGGCCACTTCTTGTCAAGGTTTATTAAAATTTGTTCTCATCTTTGCTGCTAAATAAGTTTGCAAAATAGTGATACGTTTTGTTTGGTTTGCATGTTTATGTGTTTGTTTTGTTTTGTTGCAAGCTCTATGCAGCCATAATTTCTTATTCTCGGCCACAGACAGCACCATTAGATTGAGACCCTTCACGGTAAAGGTAACATTTTGAATAAGCTTTTGTTTTGTTATGCCATCGTGTTGGTTTGAGAAACAGATTGGCTTTTTTTAGTTGCGGAAATAGTGTTTTTTCTTTTGTTGTTTTGTTGGAAGTTTCAATGGGTAGAGGAGGTGGGAATTAAACGTAGTTGAATGTATGAAGGCTAGTGATATGCAGCCTCGTCAGGATTCAGGACGATCGAACATGGGTAAATGCGTTAAGGACACTTTGAATGATGGATTGAGGAGCAAATGGTGTCCTGCCAGCAAAGTTGACCTACCTTCATTGATTGGGGGGCGTCGAATGGGTAAGTGGGGTGGATGGTTAAGACAAAAGCAAAAAAAAACTGAAATTTTTATATGAGTTTCTTGCCACTTGGCAGTGAGACTACCTTTTCATCCTCCAAAAGATCGAAGTTACCAGGCAAATGGTAAAGGAGGTGTCCTAAACAAGTGTCCATGACTGACCACATAAGAGCAGGAAGGAACATCCCAAAACGGAGCTACTAAAGGAGTTGAGAGAAATTGGGCGTTTTAATTGAAAGATAGAAGTATGGCGGCATGATCTTGAAGGATGGTAAGATCTACTTAACACAGGGTGACAACAAATCATGTAATCCCCGGATACTTTACGTCCTCCACTAAAACCAAGGATTTTTACTCCATTTTTACTTAAGAAGGTTATTAGGAAGGTATCAAGATCTCTTTTATAAATTGAGGTCTTAAGAGTAAGTCCTCAATCAGAAGTAATTAGAATCAACAACCAAGAAGAGAGCAGGCAAAGGGTAAACGTTTTGCCGTAGTCCACCAACCCTCCCAAGGTTTTTTTGGACGATGTTCAAGTAGATCATTAAAGGATTATACTGTAGATCAGTCGACTTGATGTACTGTAGATCATTGATCAAATCAAAGTAAATCAATTGATAAAATTGAAAACAAAACTGATGCTCAAGAGACTGTTGTCTCTAGCGGATAAATTCACCACCCTGGGTGTCTTCTCTGTTTCTCCCATTTCAACAGTACGCTGGCAGGGTTTGTACCATTGCCTGTATGAAAATTTTGGCTGAAGTCAAACGCGGCAGAAGGACATATGCCGATGGTCCACGGTCAGTTTCAAAAAACCACCTCTAACAAGGTAAGGGCTGAAGGGAATGGCTACGGTAGGTGTAAGGTAAGGACAGGTGAAGAAAAGGAGGATTACTGTTATCGACAGTCGATCAAAAACCCAGAAGTTCCGTACCGTCCGAAACTTCCGTTTAACGTCACGACAAAAAGTTTCCTTCTCGCTCCGTTTCGTTCGATGCTTCGAAACGTTTGCTTTTAGCCGTCGAAAAATCCAATATTTTTGCGTACCGGTGATGCGGAACTGCACTGCGAATCGGTCTTCTTCAGGATGGAGGAAATGTACGGACCTTCGCCATTGCCCGCCCGGTGGATGGTCGTGACGGAGTCCTGCTTGGTTAGGCTGCCGCCACGCTTCTGATCCGCGAACGATATGACGGAGTGTTGCTTGACGAGCTGGTGCCGCTTGAACGGTGCCGGTGTGGCACTTTCGTACACTACAATAAGCAAAAACAACAAGGGATGTCGCGTATTAGTTGCGCTTGGCGGCTGAAGCTCGCGACCGGTGCTCGCTACTTTGCCACGATCGCTCGTGCCGAACGGAAACCAGCGGCGACGTCGTCGGTGGTTCCAGCGACCGGCGGGTGCATTGGTGCCGTTGCTGGTCGTACATGCTTGACATACACTATCGTGATGGGTAATGCTACTGGGGCGGGGAATGTGTTCGGTGCTCGTTTCCGGTATGGTACCGAGCGTACAGTGCATCCGGTCCGGCATCGTCCGGTGCGCTACTGGGGCATGCGGTGAAGCCGAAACACTGCTTCCGGTGCTGGTGACCGTCGAGGGCGGTGATGATGCGGGAAGGATATCGCTACAAACACTTACATCGACATTCGCATTCACATCAACATTGACATTCACATTAACGTTAACATTTACATTCATCTTTACACTCATGTCAACATTTGGACATTGGCCATCGGACATTGGGTAAGCGCCCTGCTCACCGTGCGGTTCGTCCGCAAACGCGCTAGAGAGACGTGGGGCGGTAGTGGTGGTCATGGTAGGAAATGCCGTGAAAGGGTGCGTGCATGGGTGCGTGCGTGCAATGATTGGCTCGGCGGCGGGCATGCCTACATCACTAGCTGATGGTGAGCAGGGTGAGCAGGGCGTGGTACGTGCAGGAGGTAGTGATGGGTGATGGGCAGCGCATGCCGATGGGCGACCGGCATACCGGAGACGGAAGCGCAGGGCGCTAAGCGGCTTACCTGATTTCGGCTCGTTGAAGGAAAAGATCGAATCCTGCTTCACCAGCTTGTGGCGCTTGTGCTCAATTATGGACAGTACGCTGTCCTGGGAGGAGAGCGAAGCCGAGTACTTCTTGCTGGCGGGTGTACCACCACCACCACCATTGCTGGCCAACATACCACCCGGTCCGGTATGCTCGATGTACGAGATCTGGGTGTCCTGCTTGCACAGGATACCCTTGCGCGGCGGATCGATGTACGAGATTTGCGAGTCTTGGCGCGATATCGAATCCGATGCGGAGCACTGCTTGGACAGCATGTCCCGTGAGCTGTTGCTGTCCTGCTTCAGTAGCATCTGCCGCGAATTGTCACTATCCTGCCGGTACAGGATCGCTGTGGTGGGAAAACAAGCAATTGTTAAAATTATTGTAGTCATTGGACGGTGTGTTTGAATTCGCGCTTCGTTCCGAGTACGATCGTTCGAGAGATCGAATTGCCTAAGGATATTGAGGACTAGATCGCTCCTATGCTCATGAGTCATCATCGTAACCCAAGAAATTTGAAACATCGTTTCTGTCCTTCATACACTTCTTTCTAAATGATCACAAATGATCCTCGAATGCTCCCGGAACGAACGGAACCAAGCATACCATTAGTGAATCATTTCCACTCGCACTACTTACCCGATCGTGAGGCAACACTATCCTGCTTCAGGAGCAGTGACTGTCGCGAAATGCTACTGTCCTGTTTCAGAAGCATATGCCGCGACAGATCACTGTTCTGCTTCGAGATGGCATGATGTTTGCGGCCACCTTTCTCCTCGTAGATGTACNTCGTGAGGCAACACTATCCTGCTTCAGGAGCAGTGACTGTCGCGAAATGCTACTGTCCTGTTTCAGAAGCATATGCCGCGACAGATCACTGTTCTGCTTCGAGATGGCATGATGTTTACGGCCACCTTTCTCCTCGTAGATGTACGAAACCACATCAGCCGACTTGACCGATGGGCTACCACCGGCCCGTTTCGTGCTGTTGTGATAGTGCGAGGACTTACGAGTGCTGGTCGAGGAGGAAGCAATTGCAACCGTCTCATAGTACCTACGGAGGAGAAAAATGAAACAAAGCAATGTCATCGCTTCTGTACAACAGAACGCTTGGGCGTATGCGAGGATCTATCACTTACCGTAGCCGTCCGCAGCACTTGCGCGAACGTATGATTGCCGCAAAACCTTTCCGATACTTTTTGTTGAAGAACGCGTACAGGATCGGATTGATGCACGAGTTGGATGCACCAAGCCACTGGGCAATCGGTGTAGCGATCTGTAGCAACTCTTCTTCGCTGCTTTCTAGCGCCCCGCCCAGCTTAATGCGGGCGAAGATAACATACAGAGGTAACCAGGAAAGAACGAACAGTATAACAACTACAACAAGCATTTTAACAACTTTGATTTTGGACTTTTGCTGCATCCGGTCCATCTGGGCATCCTTTGAATCGCCCGGAATCGAACGGCGCCAGACCTGGAACAAACAGGAAAGCCCTTAGTTTCACTAAATTTAACATTTGACAACTGTCACAAGCATAGTACACTAGAATAGTATACACCGATGTGGAAGGGATCGGGAACGCTCGGCAATTTCTTCCTACCTTGATCCAGATCAGTATGTAACAGATGGTGATAAGCGTCATCGGCAACAGATAACAGGCAACAAGATTCGCTAACAGAAAGTAGAGCGCACCATCCGTCCCCGGAGGCCACACTTCGACGCACAGTTTAATGTCGGGCGCTTCCGGTATGATGGGCACGAGCTCGAAAAATAGCGCCCACGGTACGGTCGAACTGAGCGCAATGATCCAGATACAGACGATCATAAACCGTGCCCGGCGTTTTGTGATCTGCAGCTTCAATGGCCACCAGATGGCAAGGAATCTGTGGGTTTTTTGAAGAGAAAAGAAAGTGAAATTGAAAGTAAATTAGATATTGCATGTTAGTTTTGTCAATAGCAAAAATACACTCCGACGTTGAGCTGTCCAGAAATACCACTCCTGGAACCATTAGGGAGTGCTCGATGGCCATTTAGAGCGTCTTAATGTTGCTCTATCGAAGCGATGTATGTTTTATCAAACGATTCCCATCCATTTCAGCCATCGCTCCATCTATTTGCGGCCGAACATTGAAGAGCATTAGCTGTAAGTATATTTGCTAGTGCTTTAAAGTCGACAAAAAAATACTTCCTTTGTAAGTGACAGTTAACTGACAGATGACACAATCGAGCAGTGAGTTGTTATCATTTGTGAAATCGATTTTTAAAAAATCTCGTTCGTCCTAACACCTACATTGCAAATGTTTGGAATAATTTCCAAATACGATAGTTCGAGTGTGGATGGAAGGAAAAAAAACAACAATCCAAAGATCCACTGTGGCTTACCACTGTGTGGCAACCGTACAACTTTCCCCAAACTGCGTACACAATTCCGACGGTGAGTTGTGGCCACCACCGTCTCATGAAGACGAAAATGTGTAAAGCTTTTCCACCACTAACAATGCGGTACTATTGTGGCCAGTGTTGGGACCGATGGTTCCGGTTCGGTGCCATCCGTCGCTGCTTCAGCAACATTCTTCTCCCGTTTTGTGGCCCATTCGCAATCGATGCTTCGGAGATGTATGTGACTGAAGGAGAGGAACAAAACTAACTATCAACTTTTCTAAAATTTGCACCATAACAGGAACCGGGTGACATCGTACCGTGTGGTCTGATTGTTCGGTTTTCGGGAGTTTTAGACAGTGGTCTGTGCGAACAGAGAAACATTGGTCCGTTAAAGAGGGGAGTTGGAGGAGAGAGGGAGGAGATGAGGAGTTCGGATAGTATGACGGGGTCTTTCCGGTCAAGCCTTCGGGTGTGTGTGTGTGTGTTTGTGTGTGTCTCTGGCGCAGACAGACTCGTTACGCTTGCGGTTAGTTTCATGTGGCCTACTGGCGTAAATTTCCTGCACGAACATAAAGAAGCCGCTGGTAAAGGTAACGGGGTTTGAGGACGGTGAATGGTGTGAAGGGTTGGAACTCGAAACTCATTGTAAAATTGTTCTCACTTTTTTGTTTCACACTTTACACACGTGGCCATACAGTGAGGTAGCCGTGGCAGCGGGGCAGTTAAAATTTAAATCACTTTTTCGGGAATGTTTCTAATGGGTTGGTCGCGCGAAAAATGCCTGTAGGAATAATTATTCCAGCAACCGCTAAACTTGCTATAAGGGCAAGATAAAGCTAATGTTTTAATTTGTCGAACAGAAGAAGAAAATATTTGAAATTTTAATAGAAAGTTTAAATTATTCTCATGCCACTTTCAGGTGCAGAAAGGATGCCGAGAAGTGCATAAAAGTTTGTGTCAACATGTACGTTAACAAGTGCATCAACAAATGTGTCAACTACTTTAGTGCTTTAGTGTGATCAGTGCGATCAGCTAGAACTCGAAATCGTTTATTCTCATCAATTTGAAGAATGTTGCAGATGAATGCCATCAACGAACTCCCAAGGCGAGAAATATCAGTTAATATTTGAAATAGAAAGTTATAAATACTGAACTTAATAATTCTCAAATTAAAACTTTTATATTTCTTGTCCCAAGAGCCGAAGAGTTTTTAAGTCTTTTTCACCATTGCAAGGTGTATTAAACACAGATAATTTAGTTTAAATTAAGGCGTATATATATGTCTCTGTAATGATTTTCATCCGTCCCTTATATTACTATCACAAAACGTTCATCTTCGTTTAAGCTAAAGCTCGCATCCTGGTGGGCCGGGAAGACATATAATGCATACATTCATCCTCACAACAATCGATCGTTTGGTTTGGGTGGGATAGTGACCTTTGAAAAGTGTGATCCTTCACACTCTTCATCCCATCGTGTGTTCAAGCGATTTAGAGCAATAAAATATGCTTATAAAATCGGACCAACACGTATCGAATCGATGGTAAACATGCGCGGTAAACGTTCATCGCACTCCGAGCTTTTGCATGCGTCGTAAAACTTCTCGCGTGACAAATGCGATTCCAATTCCGTACCGCTTATTACCATCTTCGGTGAGCGATGAGTATAGTACCGGACGTCAGCGACCAGCATTCGGGTGAAGATGGGAACACTCTTGCGGCAAGTTCTCGTCTCCTTGGGAACGGATTGCATTCTGTAACTGAGCAGTATTATGCACTATTCCATGTTCTAGAGCAACCATCGTATCGGGGTTTTTGTGAGTGTGTCCCTTACAAGGCCAATGCATAAAATATGTTTATTGAACTTGATTTAAGAATCCTTTCTTACATACTCTCTGTCTCTCTGTCTTCTCTTCAATCGTGCACGGTCGATGAAAGACGAACAAATTTATCGCTTTCTGGTTCCCTCCTCAAAAAGACAGACTCTCCCTCCTCAAAAAGACAGACAAACTCCCCAGAGCGCTGACCAATAACATGACCGTAAAATTGTTCACCGTAAAGTCAGCATGTTGTAAAGGGGGGAAAAAGATGCATCGCAATGCACAAAGATGCATCACTTTAGTAGCGCATAGATGTCCGTAAACAGCAAAGGAGGAGAATCGAAGCGACAAGCGTGGAAGCGTATGATAGTACGCACGGTGTATGTGTGATAATGCAATCGTCCCTTTTTACTGCCCACTTTGAAGCACGTTGTTAAGCAATATAATTTACTTTATAGCCCATCGGATGGTCTGAAACAAGGCAGCTTACTAACAACGCTTTCCGGGGAGCCAGATGAATGAATTGCACCAGCAAATCGGATGGCAGTTAATAGACGATAGATCAGCTTTAATAGATTGATCGATCGTTAGAAGCGATTGCTGCGGAAAATGTGCAACCGTTTTTGTGCGATTTCGAATTACCTTCTTTGCATAACTAAGCATCTCGCAAACATCGGAAAGAAAACAAGAAAACACCAAGCAGATTTAACTTTTTCAACAAAGTTGTATTGATATGTTCATAACTCTTTTACTCTCTCACACACTCACTTTCGATTGACTCAAATTTGTTCGACTGAAGAAGTTTTGGGGTTTGTGTGCGTTTTTGATGCAGTTTTGTTTTGTCTTCTGTGCTTTCGGCTGCACTACATATTTACATGACCCGCTCGCCAGGGAAGTGATGTCGAGAACGGGTGACGGTTGGAGTTTTCGAGGTGTTGGTGGTTTTCTGCTGCTTGTGTAGAAAAAGTTACTGAGTGCCAAGTGCCAAGTCTCTAAGTGTTACAGACACTAACGCACACGGACGCAGAGTTGTTGGTGAACCGTTTAGTGGTGGTGGAGGACGACCGGGCTGGCAACGACGCTCTTGACGACTGGGACCGGGTGCACGGAGTGAACCACCGGGGACGAGTGGACGACGGTCTTGACGAGCGGAGCATGGTGGACAACTGGGGCATGGTGGACGACCGGAGCGTGGTGCACAACCGGGAGAGCCTTCACGACCGGGGCGTGATGGACGGCAACAACCGGTGCGGAGTGAACGGCAACAGTCTTAACAACTGGGGCATGGTGCACAACGTGCCTGTTGAAGGAAGGGAGAAAGCGAGAGCGATTTCGGGAGGATAAGTACGGTGGCATCTTGAAGATTCCTGTTGTCCTTTTCACTGATTCCGGTTCTGGGAAGAATATTTCCCGAAGAAGTTGCGAAACTTAGACACTTACGACGAGGAGTGGCTCACGGCAACTGGGGCAGCGTGGACCAGCGGGGCAGAGTGCACGACGGCCGGAGCGACCACGAGTCCTGGGGCGGCAGCAGCGACAGCCAGGATGGAAGCAAGAACGAACTGTAACCAAAAGCGACAAAACGACATAGTAAATGCAGCCCCCACACTAAATTCCCAACAGTTCCCAATAGTTTTGGCCCGGGCGCCCAATCGGGTGACGATGAGCTGCACCGAGCTGAGTAACTATGGACACCGTGGACTTCACACTACGCACCAGCTTGTACATTTTGGTGAGTTGTTGGTTGTTGTCGACGGTAAAACGACGGAAGAAGTTTGTTTGTAACACTTAGGAGCTGTAGCACACACAGTTGACTGACGATCTTTCCCAGCCTGCCGGCAGCTTTTATAGTCAAAGATCGAGCAACGATCGTCGTGGCTGCCCGCTCTTATGCTACCACGCGAGAACACGAGTGCCACACTTAAGGTCTCCTCTCCTCTCCTCGCACTTCACCAATTCCCTGCGTTTCACACTGCGTACCGAAGCCTTGCCGTGCCGGTTTTGAACTCTGCGTCCGTCTGCGGGTCGAATCAAGTGACTTGTCGAATGCCTCGAGCGCGTGCCCCCTTCTACCCTTTGACTTTACGAAGGTATTGCCACTACTGCCACCACCACGGCCGCGGCAAAACAGCATCTCAAGTTCGCACTCCCCCTGGCACACCTTCACGTCTACTTTACCGTCTCGATCTAGACAACGCAAGGAAGGTTCTACCTGTGCGCGACATATCCGCAACATCATAAACCTTCCCCATTCGCACTCCACTCGCTTCCGACTCCGACTCCAACTCCGCGTTAAGGCAATGCTCTTGCTTAATGTTTTCGTTCTGTCGCGCTCAAACCTTCGTCTAAATGGATGGAACCGCACAAGGAGTAACACCAACAGGAGGATTATATCAGCTCCCAGTTGTTGTTTTCGCGACGTTAAGCAGAAGTTTTGAGTGTGTGTTTTTTTGTTTTTGTTGTTTTATTTCATCCCTTTCGTCATTCAACTCTTCAACTTTGCCTCCGCGTTGTCCGCATTGCTCAATCGAGTTTGGAAGATACACACACCTCACGAGCAAGTTTGTTCTCATGGGCAGTGCGCCGTCCATAGTAGCGATGGTGGTGTGGGTTGTGATCGTATCGCGAGATGCACTTGCCTGGGGTACAACGAGCGTGCCTGTGCAGGGAAGGAATCAAGGAACAGCGGCCGCCCGAGAACAGATCGACACGTCACGACAGCCACGACGACATGCAGGGTTGCGACGGGGTTAACATTACCCGTGGTTCGATGTTTCATGCGTTTCCCTTTCGTTTGCAATGAACACACACACACACACGCTGTCTAAATGATCATTTTGCCGAAGGGTAAACGCACATAGTGCGTGAAATAAATGTAGCGCAAAAAAAAACATAGTTTTAAGCTGTAACCATTGCGGGTCATGTTGTTTCCGCGTTCTTTTTGGCAGCACAAAAACAAGGTGGTTGAAATTCGATTTTCATTCTTATGGCGGGACGAATCCAAAGGAAAACGGAATAGTTCACCCAACCGTAAAGCTGGTAGTGTCCACTACGGATGGGGGAACCGGGTCTGGGGTATTAATTGATTTAGAAGTCGTAAAAGTGACGCTAAGTCTAATGTCGCTCAAATGGCGTTTTAAACGATCGCCGAGTGACGAATAAAAGACGTTCTATTGCGTCGTTTTACTACGGTTCAATGCAGCTGTGGTATGATTTATTTTTTGTTGGCCGTACCACCAAGCATCACCAATTATTAAATGGATGCATAAATTGGGATTATTGAACGTTCAAATCAGCTGTTTGAAACTTTGTTGTATGATAAAAATTCTTTATATATAACAAGTTGATACAAGATTGATTGGTTTGACTAAATTAATTTCGTATTTTGTAAGCTTTTTAATATCATAAAACATAATCAGCCATTTAAGACAAATTCCAAATAAAGGTGTGATGATAATGGGTGGTGTAGAGATTGATTAAAAATTTAATAACATCGTTGGTCAAGTACAAACTTATTGCCTTCTATCTTCGTGTGACCTTCACATCACCGTGACGAATCCGACAAAATCATAAAACCCTACGATCGCTTCAAGCTTGCTTAGTACATTTTTCCGATTCGTTTTCACGCAATTAAGCTGCCATCGGATTTTTTTTTCAAAAATACATTACATTAGTAACTTCCCTAGCGAAGGGCCACTTTGCTTAGAAACCCTTTTAGAAGCCAAATGTACGATTATTTTCGTTGATGATCGACCTCGATCGGCTCGATGGGTAACGCTACACCGTAACTCGCGTGGCCGCGTGCGTACAGCCCAACAATTCAATCATAATAATCAACGCAATAGCTCATTATCGTGGCTCGAGACCCTTCCTTCAGGGCGGAGGATGATGGACCAACGAATCAAAAAAAAAAAAAACACACACAAACCTGTCCCCGTTGGTGGTGGCGCACGGTTCGATCAATCGTCAACTCAGTCAGCTGATTGATTACAGCTGAGCGCTGCCAGGAGGGTTCTCCACGCCATGCCATGTCCAACCCCGGCCTTAAGCACAAACAAGTTTCCATACCGTGGCGGTGTGGCTTATAATTTTTATTGCTGTCGACGCCATAACTGCTCATTTCGTGTGGTATCGGTCTATGTCTGAGCCTGTTTCGATGTTAGACGCACTAAGCAAGAGCACGCTCAAGAGATCTTACCGGTACACCGAGTGGTTCAATGTCACCGACCACCCCTGGGTTGCTGTGGGCTTCGCGGGTACACCGCTTGCTTGGGCCCCAATGATTGGCAGGTTGTTGTATGTAGGCTTGGAGTTCCAGCGATAAGCAAACAGGCGTAAAACTAACCTCCAAAACCGGTGTACTATTTGGCATCACCTACGTTGGACACCTCGTGACCCAATAGATTAGACCACGGGAAATGCAAAGCACCAAAGCGTAATGTTTATTAATAACTCGTTCCGGNGGCTTGGAGTTCCAGCGATAAGCAAACAGGCGTAAAACTAACCTCCAAAACCGGTGTACTATTTGGCATCACCTACGTTGGACACCTCGTGACCCAATAGATTAGACCACGGGAAATGCAAAGCACCAAAGCGTAATGTTTATTAATAACTCGTTCCGGACGAGTTGACCCCCAGATGAAGTGTGAAGTACAAACCCAAAAAAACAGAGAGCAAAAGACGATCAAACACATGAGCACTGGAATCCACAAAAAAAGGAGACGTCCAATTAGAGGTTGAGTCTCGACAGCGCTGTTGGCCAAATTAGCAATGCTCGCGAAACGCCGGTTGGCATTGACGCGTTACGCTATCCTTCCTTAACGGTGGAGAGGCACGAGATCTATCTTTATATCATCCATTGATACGTCCCGTGAGATATTGGCTGGATTGTAGTGTTTTGTTTTGTTTTATTTTTGGCAAACCTTCAACCCATGCCCGGAACTGAAAGGACCGCGGAAGAGTAGCATATGATGATTGTGCGGGTTACGGTGATCATCGTAAAATCATATTGCCAAATCTTTCAAGGTTTTGCAGGAATCGTGTTGCATCGTGCGAATGGGGTCTTTTAATAAAATAAATCTCAACAGGAAATCTCATCCAATTAATACGATCCGCAGCTTCCATCCTTGAGTGGGGGGTTCAATGATGAATTTTTAGCGATCAAAGGACAAGAATCAAAACGTTTAGGATCATAATAATATTAGGTATGCAACTGAGTTGTCGTGTTTTAAGAAAGCAAGCGTTTTTTATGAGAAAACTGGTAGAAAATGAAGAACTTCATGGAATCCTGATTGCTAGCACTTGATTGCTTAGACTTGATTTCAACAACTCATAATAGAAGATATTGAGGTAGTCCCGCCAGATACACAGCATTATCTTTGGAAGATAATTATTGGATGATGATGTAAATCACTTTTTGTTCCTTTCAAGGAATGCTTCACGTCAAACTCGAGTAACATCTCTTGACAAAATGTGAGAACTTATTGTCCGTATCAAATAAATTTCCGAACATAAAAATCCTTTTTTGCGACTGTGAATCGCATCCGGTTTTATTCTACCGCTCATTATAATAAACGTACAATAATTCACAATCATTTGTTAACCATCATTGGCCGCTACATTGGTGCTTTATTTCAAGTGCAAAAACAATTCCGGTGGAAAATAATTAAATCACATTAACAATTTAAATTGGCCACAATTCACCAGGAATGGGCTAACACTGAACCCAGAGCGGGTACGAATGGGGAGATTCAAAATGGTCAAACCTGCCACATTTTTACACGTGCGTACGATATAATTGAGCGATTAATTTAATGGTAAAATGATGTTTTTTTTTGTTCGCACAATTTCTCACACCTTCGCGATGGTTTTTTTTGCCAGCGTAAGGATGGGCTTTGTGTGCTTTTAATGGTACACCGGGTGTAGCTAATTGATTGGGAGCTTTAATCGGGCATCATAAATATAAAACCCGTACTGTTTGTGAAACTTATTTGTAAATAGAAAAATTATGTTGAAAGTAAATACTATCGTACGATTGCGTTGAGTTGACTGAGAAATCAAAAATAGGGTCAAGGGACTCTCTTCAGAACTGGTATCCTTGTCGGGGTGATATCGTAAAAATTATGATCCTCAAAAGGCTAGATCGCTGGTGGACGAATGATCTTGAACTATGTTAATTTATGCGCTCGGTTGGATGGATCGATCGCATCCGATCTGCAATTAATTGTAGCAGCACAGATCAAGCGAAGTTCTATGGAAATTTCTCGATGCAGTCAACATCACAAGGGCCACTGCTCGATGGCGATGGAACTGGCAGGCTGAGTTCTGGTACACATAAGGGCCCGCCTTTAGGGAACCGTCACCGTCACGATACTTGTTGCTGCGTCTTCTTGTTGCGGGTCATCACGTGGGTCAGAGCGTTTGAGGTCATGGCTGTACGGAGTCATCAGCTTCACGCGGTGACGATGGAAGCAGAGAAGACGCCAGCCCCAGAGCGAGAGAGAGGGGATAATTGGAATTGGATATTGAGCCGCAGCATAAGCGGAAGCCTCCGATGAACTGATGGGCCGGAAGGCGGAAGCGAGGGCGACCTGTGCGACCCCTTGCGGTGTGTGTATTTGGTGTAGATTCGTTGGCTTTGCTGCCTGACACTGCACCGATCAGGAGGTTACCGCGGATCGTGGCCACGCGCGATTGTGTGTATGGTTATGCGAGCGAACGCTCGCACAACGTTTCAATGCTTTCCTCTTGTCAAATCTGGCCAACGCGGTACGCACCGAGGGTTATCCAGTGCCGGGACGGGTTTTTTTTCTTCGTTCGTTCGTTTCATGCTTGTATTTTATTCTCCTATTCCCTTTCTACCTGTTTTCGTTCCTCGTACCTCGGTGGAAGCTTTTTTAGACCTTACTGTGTGGCACGACACCGTACATGATAGCAGTGACGTCCAGTGCTAAATGATCTACATGTTTACTAGCTTGTTTAATCTGGTTATGAGTTATTTATATCTTTTTTTTTCTTCATATTCTAAACACATTAATTCTTCTATTTTCTGACTGATTGTATGTGTGGATTTTATTGTTGAAGCATTGAAAGATCTTGTATTTAGTCCAAATCTGGCCATCAGCAACTAATTCCATTGACTTAATTTTTAGACTATTCTGGCACCGAGCGTCGGTACGGGGTGGTGTAGAAACCTAAAAAAGCTGTCGCAAATGCCACCGCGTAATCGATCGGTAGGCAAACAGATCCTTCAGGCCAAGGTGGGCGATGATGATTTGTGACACTTTGTGGCCTTACAATGTAGCCGAATTGGCCAACACATCAAGATTAAAGTTGGCCCAGATTTACCATTCAGTCTGGGATCTGCAGCCAGATACCGCAGCATTGGATCGTATTACGAGTTGCTGTACCGCCAGGCGAAGTCATGCGAAGAAGTGATCTCGTGCCGTACGCGATATCTCATTACGCGCGCAATGGTAGCATTAATCAGCACTGACCCGTGTTGTTGCGACCGTTCGCCACCAAAAACCTTGAGACACACGAGTGATCCTCACTGGTGGAGAGCAACTGGCGTCTGGTAGCCAAGTGCTTCCGTTGCGTACCCATCTTGTGACCTTGCGACGTTCGGGGCCACTCTGTGGCCTCCCCCGAATCGGTCACTTATCAGTTGGGAAGCAGTTACGAACACGGGAGCTCGATTTTTGGCATCTTTCCTGATCCACAATTATGGCGACCTGCCGGAGGGCATCACATTTTTATCGCATCTGGTCCCAGGGTTAAAGGCCCAAACGCAGCAAAAGGTGCAGGTTGTTGGGAAGAAGAAAGAATGAAAAAAAACGTAAACACAGTGGAGTTGCGTCTATTCGTGCGTCCTGTACACTTGCACCTTAATGGAAGCGCTGGCAGCAAATCAGCTCAACGAGATTATTATTACGGCAATAATCGTAAAACAGTATGAGCCCGCACGATTCATGCGCTGTCGTCGTTGATGTCACCGTTGTCATCGTTGACGATCACTGCTCCGATCGTGGTGCGCGAAAGGAAGCAACCGACGCAGCGACGATGGTGCTCCGTCCTCAAGACTGGATTGTGGAATGCAATCCGGCCAAGTGCAGTCGAAGTTGCAGTCACCCGATTATGCAACACAGCCCACCTGCTTTCGCTTTCGTTGACGGCGCGGCACCAATAAGTTCGTGACTTGGCCGAAGCACCGGTCCGAACCTCACACCGTCCAGAAAATGGTGGCAAGTTCATGAGCATCGGACTCTTCACTTGTTGGAGAAGGATTAGAATTTTAAATTCAATTACACTCGAAGATAAATGTTGACCATCGTGTGCGAGATCTAATGAGCGGGTAAATAAGACGTGACGGAAAGTACGACATTGACGACACAAACTAGGTAAAAAGCTGTCAGCTTTTGCGTAGGTGGATCGTTGAGGTTAACCAGCGTGAGATTATGTTGCTTAATTGAACATTAATTACTATGGATTATCATAAATTTGAAGTGTCAGAAAGGTTGTTTTTTCCCTTACTTTTTATGCAATTAGACATATTGTTTTCCGTATTTTGCTTGCCAAATATGGAGTACTCATACGAACAAAAACAGTCCAAAACCAAAAAGCCTTCTCGAGTGAAGAGCTGCCATACATATTTGAAGGGTTCTTGAGAAGAAAACAATACTCCAATGTGGCACACTACTGAGCAATCAGACGGATATACAGCAGCGTCAGTCCTTGTACAAATTTGTTCTGTCAACTGGACCCTTTGCGTCGGTTCCCTCGTTCACTCCCCATCAAGCTGATATCAAGCCTTACGGAAGCCTTGTGATACAGAGACAGATTTACGAACCTTAGTCATCTCTCTGTCATCTTTATCGCCTTTCGACCGATTGTGCTGGCACAACAGAGCCAAAACACGTGTAAGTTGTTGCAGTCCGAAACCTATTCGGAACAAATTGTCTAATGATTCGTGCCGGTGCTGTTCTCGTGCAGCTGTTAGAGTTGGATGTCATCAAGCAGAAATTCATCGGTAATGTTTGTTGTGCATTCGCAAAACGTGTTCCAAGCTGCTGTTGAGTATTTCGAGCACCGAACGGCATTTCGGCTTGTGAATGACAGGAGCATCTGTTATCGGTTGAACAACCAAATTACAAGGGAGGTAAATGGGTATTTGTAACGATTCGGAACCACAAATTGGACAGTACAATTATATCTTAAATTCGAAACAAACACAATCTCAACCATCTCCAATCGAACCTACGAAGCAAGTTTGAGTTTGTAATTAAAAAGTTCGATTAAGTGCGGTTCTAATTCTCCGACCGTGGTAAAGTTCAACCAACCCGAAACCAACCGTTTGATCCGACGAACGGCAATTAAAACAGGAACGTCTCCGCAAATGGCGTGAAGGTCTTCTCCGGTGCCAACGTACAACAAGCCATACTGCCATCGTCACAAGTCGCGGAAGTCACATTTTTTCTCCCCTATTTTTCCATAATGATGATGATGGGTTTATTTATAGTTTGTTGGGAATGTTTCTGCGTGCCGTCCATCCCCAGAAATCTCCAAGATCTAGGTGACCTTGACGGGCTCGCTGACTGATGCTGACGATGGGGTGTTTTGTTTTGTGTGTATCGGCAATTCGATACGATGATTGAAGATTGTTCAACCGCGCGATTAAAGTATCGGATTTTGGGCCTTTTTTGTGTGCGTGTTTTTTTTACGACCACCGAAGCTTATTATGCGGAGGTGTTTGGGCTAGAATCAAGTTCCGTTTGTTTTGTTGGTGCCTTCCTCAGCAAAACTTGTTCCATTAATCACCTCGCAAGGGTGTGCCAATATTGATCTTTTGACCCGTGTTAAATCTCAACGAGGCATAAAACTGTGTTTTGATTTGTTAAAAGTTATTGAATGTTCTTTTTTTTAGCTGCGAGATTAGGAATATGTTTTCATCGAAAAATAAAAAGAAACACTCATATAGGAATGGAGAAAATAGTTTTCACTTGTAAAAAGGCATGCAGAAAGTTTTCGATGCAACTTTTGACCTCTTTGGAAAACGGTGCAGCAAGCAAGGTTCAAGCGCTTGTTTGCATTGAAAACCCCGCCCCTCTGGTACGTTTGAAATTGTAAATGTTTTCTATGTCAAAAAGTTGTAAATAGTTGGCAGCGAACTTTGCACACCATGTGCCGGTGGAACTGACTGAGGCAAAACGATATAGATCAAACACCGATTTGGTGCCGAAGATGGTCGAGAAACAGAGAGGCAAAAGGTGAACGAAGCGGCAGCAAAAAGGTTGTAAAAGTTTTTATTTGACTTTGACACACATTCTACCGGGTGTGGCGAAAGGAAGCAAACTTGGCAAAAGTATTTATGATGGGTTTTTTTTATGCGCATTCCGATGCATTCAAGCATCCGAATCAAAAACGATACTAAGGAAATACAATTGAATTCTAGTGCTGTTTTGGTGCTTCTATGTTGCGATATTGTCTGTAAAAAAATACTTAAAGCTTTGCGCACTCATCGAACAGCATTATCTACGGACAATGAAACCAATTAGCTGTGGCCACAATCTGGCCGGGCCGCAATGTGACTATGCGATAAGGTGTAAACTGCACCTGTCATACGACATCGAGTGAAACGATGCGAAACATGAAGGGAATTAAAAGTGTCCCGATTCCCGTTACAATCGTACCTTTTTGGATCGATTTCATTGCCAATTGCATTTCAACTGGTGTTGAAGGTCGTTTCAATCTGATCGGGAACAATCCGACAGTCGAGGGAGTCGATAATGGGTGAATCGTACTATCGTTGGTATTGTTAAAATAGTTTTTAAAGGGTTTTCTTCATGCTTTTTTAATGTTATTGGAGTTAATTGTAAGTTTGGCAAGGTATCGTTTAACCTTCTAATTAGTAATTTGGACATTTTCGACTACAAAACATAGTAGTTTTTTTCAGTAATTAACATAAATATGGCGAAAGTTGGGGCCAGGAGGTATATATGATAATCGGCACCAGTTCCACCCGACAGGCCCGGGTACCAAATCCCACCCAGACCGTTGCCGCACAACAAGGACTGACTATCCTGCTACATGGTAAACTAAGTCTAGTAAGCTAGAAATGGCCTCCATCACGTTAAGGTTCGTTAAGCCATCAAGAGAGAGAGAGAGAGAGAGAGAGAGAGAGAGAGAGAGAGAGAGAGAGATGGCGAAACTTAAAATCTTGCAAATCGTAACCAACAGTTTTAGTAAAACTTTTTCATCAGGCCATCACCAACGTGGGCGAACCAACCATGCAAGTCTTCAACCCATCTTCCATTGTCATTAATTGTATAGTCACTTCTTGTAAACTCGTGCTTACTTAAGTGACATTAACACCCTCTAGCGTGAATAAACACAAGCACGGGTATTTCTAATGATCGCGGTTGTACTATTGATCTTATTCGAGCACGTCGCGAAGATATGGCCAGGTTATCGAATATTTTATTATGATAAGAAATGAAAAAAGATGCCGAAAATCTAACACGTATTATAGTAACAAAGAATATTGAGTAAATTTTGCTTTCAGCGATATTCTATCACGATCCAGGACATTCTCACTAAGGAAGGTCATAATTTCATATCGTTTACAAAATACATCCAATACAAGTAAAACATAAGAATTAAATATATTTATCTCTATGCACCATATTAAAGTCATTTTAATGGAAATGATAGGTGTAGACTACATTCTATAGCAGCAGACGGAAGGAAAAGGCTTCCAAACCGAAACATCTAAAACACGGTGCAGATAGGCAAACTGCTTGAGCACGAATTGTTTATCCACTTTTTTGTATATGTATCAGGCATTTCATCCGTCCGATCTCCCATCGACAAACGGCCACTGCTTCGACAGGAGATGGAGTTGCAATCGACACGAGATTGCACCGTTTACCGGTACATCGGTTTACCGCTACCGTTTCCCCTGTTTCTTCCCCAAAACATATTGCTTGTATAGCTGCTGTGTTCCGGATCGAAACACTGTTTATTTGTTCGTCGTAACCGATGACAAATCAAATGCATAACGAGTGTTCCCACGGGATGTCATCTCGTCGTTTGCTTTGAAGACGACGGAGCGAACTGGGAGGGATCTGAGGGGGATTGGGAGGGGAGGGAGGAGAAAAGGGGAAGAAATGGAAAAAAAAGTTCAACATTCGCCTGGGGACGACGGTTTCTACCATCTTCGAATGCTTTCCAACATTACGGTCGTTGAGGTTGTCGGAATGTAGCTTTGCAGGTTTCCTTCTTTTTTTTCTCTCTCGCTCTCTTGGTACTTCCACCTTATCCACACCGGAAGGATGTACCGGGTGAAATGGGAAAAATGTATGGTGCATACTACAAAGAAGAGAAATGCTAAATGCAGTGTTGCAGGATGGGCAAAAGTACCACCCTGGCAACTTTTTTTTTTCTTGCCAGCTTGCTTGCCTGCTTGCTCCTGGTTGAACACATCAAGCTGGTAAAACGGTGGCTTAAAGTGCGAAATAGAGTTGCAAACATGGTAAGACGAGGGTGAATTGCAATTTTCCTTGTCACAAAAGTACGCCTCACCGAACGCAACGATGGAAACTCGTTGTGCGGAAGTCATGGCGGCCATGGGGTACCGTAAAGTGGGCGCAGAAAATGATATTGAACTTGAAAAGCAGCCAAGTTGTGCAAGGAAGATACGTGGGATGTGTGGGTGTGTATGTGAGAGGGGACACAGACTGTAGCAATCTAAGGTTTATGCGCAACGGCAAAGACAGCCTAAGGAGGGAAGTGGAGTCTTCACCACACCATGGGGAACCATTTGCAGGTTGGATTTTCACCCGGCGCTCGTTGGCCACACTTCGTTGTTAGGAAACGCTGTGGCTTCCCGTACTGGTAAATGGTGTGTGTGTAGGTTTTTTTTTCGCCCATAAACTTCCGCGTACACTCGGGCCCATGTCCCAATGTCCTTAATGCCACCAGAAACTGTTGAGCGTAAGTGAGTGTGGAAAGATTTGGCGAGTCTCTGCCTCTCTGAATGACCCGTACGATAGATTTGTACCGCTGAACTGTCCTGCTGCGGCCGTTCGAGCTGTTCGAGTTTTGAAGGGTAAAATTCCATTTCGATTGTCCACAAAACTTCCGGCACAGACAGAAGAGTGGTGACGGCTTTTGTGGGTAAATTATCCGCTTTCCGGGATAATGCTACTCAAAATGACAGCAACACGACAGCGCACAATGGTGACATTAAATGTTCCTCTTTACCATCATCACAATCAGCCGTCTATATGTTTGATCGTACAAATAGTTTATGCCATGTTAGGCGTTCATATACGATTTTCTAATTGTTTTCTGGAGAGTTTACTTTGCTTCAAGTTGAATAAAAAAAAATACGATGCGTACGATCACTTCATTTTTTTTAAATTAAAGTTTTTCTGCTTTTTAAAGATAACAAGTAAATCTTTAACTTAACAATGCCCTCAGATGTCTGTGCCAGAAGTTACTCAAGGAACCAAGTTCGTTACCCTGTTTGAGAAAATGTAAAATTTTTCTCATTTTTGCACCACATTTTGCCTATAACTCGGTCGGTATCCAACGGATCGCCAATCTTTAACTTGTGGTCGATAGATGGCATCAATGGCTACATTTTCTTTTTGGACGGCCATGACCTCAGATGTCTGTGCCAGAAGTTACTCGAGGAACCAAGTTCGTTACCCTGTTTGAGAAAATGTAAAATTTTTCTCATTTTTGCACCAAATTTTGCCTATAACTCGGTCGGTATCCAACGGATCGCCAATCTTTAACTTGTGGTCGATAGATGGCATCAATGGCTACATTTTCTTCTTGGACGGCCATGCCCTCAGATGTCTGTGCCAGAAGTTACTCGAGGAACCAAGTTCGTTACCCTGTTTGAGAAAATGTAAAATTTTTCTCATTTTTGCACCAAATTTTGCCTATAACTCGGTCGGTATCCAACGGATCGCCAATCTTTAACTTGTGGTCGATAGAT
>CM028125.1:14508506-14521433 GCA_016254315.1 Anopheles parensis | reverse complement strand
GCCATGCCCTCAGATGTCTGAGCCAGAAGTTACTCGAGGAACCAAGTTCGTTACCCTGTTTGAGAAAATGTAAAATTTTTCTCATTTTTGCACCAAATTTTGCCTATAACTCGGTCGGTATCCAACGGATCGCCAATCTTTAACTTGTGTATCTTTAACTTTAAGTAAATAAAACTAATATTTTTATTATTATAATAAATAATATTTTGCCGATGAATGAAATGTTTGATCATTAGATGCCATTTAAAAAAAATTATTCATTAGCTATCCATTCATCGCACACCATCGCTAATTATCAAGTGGCTTCATGTCGCATCAATGCCATCAATCAAATCAATCCATCGTGCGCGTTCCAATAGTCCAACATTATCGCGACCATTAGAACGCAGGTGTTTGCTTTGCAATATTAGATCGCAACTAGTTTAAATCAACACTTTGCGTATCTCTCCCTCTCTCTTTCTCTGTCTCTGCACCCTTTGTAGCAGTCGTTAAAGCAACGTTTTCCGTGGCTAAAAAGTCCATTCGTAAGGGTTTCCTGTCGTGCCAAACGATCGTTCCATTCGCAAGGCAATTGGCGATCCAATGACAACATGTTTGCGACACATCATATGGTTCACCGATGCCTATCATTGTCCTCGTTTCCGGTGTGTAATTTTAAAATCCCTTCCAGCAGCACCTCATCCTCCCCACAAACCTCTTGTGGATCAATCATTAGAGCCCACAGAGCGGTTCACCGTTGATTTTTACGGCCCAATCCTCTACGCAACACAGCGCGTCAGTTTCATCAGATTAGGAAGTAGCGTTACAGCCAGTAACGTGAGTGGAGATCGTTGCTCCAAAGCTTAAAGTGTTTAGCTGTCGTGTGTCGTTATTTTAATTTTTATGCGAATAAAATAGCAGTGAACGATTTGCACGGTAGGATGGCCGTTGTTTGTTCGCAAATGGGGGCTTTGAAAGAGCGCTGAACGGGATGTGTGGCGAGTAAGCAGTTGCTATTAATTTGCAAAACGATCAAATTAAAACGGCATAACACTTCGCTGCCACAAGCCTCACCCTCCCCTCCTGGGTGCGTATACACACACATACAGTCGCGCCATTTCTCGCCGCAAGTCCTTGAACTTTTCGCACTTTCGATAATGTTGGCAACACTGGTTGGTGGATGGTTTCCCGTTGCAAACCAAATTCGAGTGCGCAGTAACGATGAAGATGCAACGAGAAAGAAACACTGTCGTTTTACCCATAATGCCATACTTTCCGTTGTGCTTCCCAACGCCGGTTTGATAGCTTTTCGCCTACCACACCCCGAGGGCTCTTGTCTCGTATTTTACCGGCGAAAGCCATTTGACGATACATCGTGTGCATCCTTTGGAGATTGCCTTAATGAATGTCAACTGCACACCGGGTGCATCGGGTGCCAATCGCTCGGCTTTCGCCCCCCCGAGAACTCAACTGTTACCGGTCCGAAAGGCGAACGTCTACGGTCGTAAGGAAAGGTTTCCCGGCGTACGTCCGGAATTGCCGGCTGACGGCAACTAATGAAGATGTAACCTTTACCCATACACTGGCCAACGTTGTGTGTGTTTGTGTGTGACTGTATGTGGGTAGGATCAGGTTGTACGATTGACAGTTTGTTACTTTGAGGTACTGTACGGAACATGGGTTTATGTAATTTCAACATGATGTAACTATACCGATGTCTAGTAGGGACGTTCTCAAGTTTTCATACGTCCTCAAGTTACTAAACTGACATGTCTTCAGATTACTATGGCTTGAACCAACTTTACAGTATCTTGAAAAGAATGGAAATAGAATAGAACCTCAGTGTTACCTCGTAACCTAGGATGTCTTTAATTCTTTCATTCTTTATGAAGATGGCGCAATTGAAACTAAACGAATTCTCGTTAAACCGAAAATCAGAATTTAATCAGAGAGAGCTGGTAGAAGATACATGCGAGGATCAAGGATATCTATATGGAATGGATTGTGAAGCAGAAGAGAAGCTATTTTGTCAAGCAAATTAAGCAGCTTTGAAGGGTGTAAAAGTAGTTTGAAAAGCTCGTTTTAAAATGAAAGAAAAGGCTAGGATGAGGGAGTTAAAAAATATCTATTTTCGCATAACGTAAAAATTGAATGATCTCTAATGTGCAAGAAATAATCAAATAGATTTTGTATAAAACATTATCAAGCAATTTTTTCAACCCATCATCTATTACTTCACGAAGAATCCAAACAAAAAAACAACGGATTATAGTACTAGAAGGCAGATAAAACTGTAGATATCAATCATGCTGCACCAGCGAGTCAACACCAAACGCCGGGCAAACATTGTCGAGCGATGTAATTGAAAATGTCCACTTAGAGTGTTGTGGTTACGGTATTGGAAAACTTTTGACACAGCCAACACAAATATTGAAACAAACGAAAACACCCACACACACACACACACCCACACACAAAGTACGTAAGAAAACGGCACCAAATGCCACCAGCAGTTTGCACCGGGGGTGATCGGGAAGAGAAAAGTATGGAGCGATCATAACTTTAAAAATTTGGTCACCCACCCATCTTACCGGACAAGTGCACCGTGAAGCAAACGTTGCAACCATTTTGCCTGGCCGCACCGGTATATGACAGCGATGATAGAGTGATTTCATGATTGCATCCAGCTGCATCAAGCTGGAGAAGCAGCAAACTGCAACAGTGCGTTCCTCGGGAAACCATTCTTCTACCCATTCGGGCTAGACTGGGTGGAAAAGGGGTGGCGAAAAAAAATATATTCCGATGAAAGGAACAAATAGAAAATAACCAAACAAACGAACACCGACCAACCAAACAAAAGATAAAAAAAACAATGACTTTTCGTGCTTGAGAAAACTGTTATCAAGTTCTTTGCTTGCTCAAAGCCTTACCAGCTTTATGAACGCGTTCACTGGCGCCTCCACTGATGCGCTTGGTTGAAGAACTATGTTCGGCGATCGCTTTTTTTTCTCTTCTTTCTCTTGGTCGGTTTTTTTAAGTTTCGCTTGATGGTTTGCGTCTTGCGTGAGCGCCTCACTGCTTCTTGAATTTCTAGCCGTTCGGTGTGGTTCGTGTTTTTCTTTGATACTTTTTGCTTCACCACCGTTTCTTATCTGCTTTAGTGGCACATTTCCCTTGAGTATAACCGGAACATGATACGCCTTCGTTTAGGACAGCGGGTGCGAAACGATAACAAGACGCCGGACGAAAAACTAGCAACATTAGCAACAAACCAAACACCACAAAAAAAAGCACAAAAAGCTCAGCCATGCAGCGTGCCACATACCGCAACATTATGCTACAGGAAGAAGAAACAAAGGGAAAAACCGAATTGTAGCCAACGAGTAAAAGTAGTTGTTGTTGCGGCTTCTGTGTCTTGCCTAGCCTCGGAACACAAGAAAAAAAAGGCAAAAAGGCGCAATTTCAAGAAACAAGCTTCTGCAGCTTATGTCTGTGGCAGTGCCGTGTGCATTTTCCTGCTTTCCAAGAAGATGGTGAGCCGACAAGTGCGTGCAACAATTTGCAGCAAATCTGCAATCCAATTAGAAAAAGGAGAGACGGCGGAGAGACAAAAAATAAAGCTTAACAGCAAGAAAGCAAATGCAAAGATGATGATGATGGTGCGTACCGTATCGCCGTGTGGTCGGGTTCCTTTGTTCGCCAGCTTGTATCTGTCACTTGTATATTAAGTCCCATCCAGCTGCGACACATACCGCACCGGGGGGGAAAGGCACGCGAACAAATCAAAACGGGCAATAAATGTTTTCCAATCTTTTGCAATCTTTTGCAATGAGTGTGCTGAGCTGTTGGTGAATCCTACTACCTGCATCATTGTCCCATCCACCCATGCACCGAAAGAATCACGGACCGAAACCACAGTTTACGGTGCAACGTTGTGTTTTAATTTTTGTTTGTCATCCTTTCCCGTTTCGGTGCCACTCTGTTTGTTCTTTACGGTTGCATCACGATACACAACGCGCGTGGTGAAGCATCCGACACTTGGTAAGGGAAAACCTTATCAAAACGGTGCATGTAAGATGCATCTCGCAGTGGAATGACAATGACGATGATGGAAGGAAAAAATAAAAGACATGCAAAGAATGTACACCCAACAGCACGATCAATCTTACTCACGCCCAGGTGATTGATTTTCTCTGCTTTTATCTGGTGAAGCTTTGATCAAACGTACCGTTGATAATGCAACCCATGGGGGCGTGAACAAAGTTTTGCCCAGCGACAGATTGTGGCCATCCTATCGTATGTGGTGGTATGGTGGTGAAAGTTATATATAAGTTACAAAAAAAAAGGAAAATACTGGTAGCCTATACTTAACTACTTACTGTTCCTAATGTAGTGAATTTCTTACAGCAAGTCAAACACTTTTAAAATAATTTATTTATTCTGTTTGATTGTAGAAAAGTGTGTAAATTAAAGAGTGGAAAACAAGTGATTTGGTATGATAAAATAGTGTTTTAGAACTTTTCTCAGAAAAGAAAATGTACTATAGTTCTTTGTATGCAGATTGCTCTTATATGAATAATCCTTTATGTGAATACATTGACTGATTGGATTTTTTTTCTTAAAAAACAGTACTTATAACTCACCAGAAATAATATATTTAGTATTATTTTCAACAAATAATAACTAGTAAAAACAATCATTCAAAGATGTCTGAACTTTGTATAACGCTGGAGGCGCCCAGTACTTGACTGAATTCGGCGCTAATTGCTGGTTAAGATTGATGTACCTAATATTACAGTATTAAATTATTTATTTAAAAATCTTTTCGTTGCTGCTTTTTAATAAGTTAATATATCAATTCACGATCACTTAATTATTGTACAGCAACTTCTTTAAGAAGAAATTTTATGCAAAAGATAAAAAAAAAAACATTTCAACATCGCTTCTTAATGATAGTGTTGCTGATCATGTTTGGCCGTGTATTTGTAGTAAATATTAAAATTATTTTAATTTTAATTGTTAGTTTAAAATTTACCAAACTAATTATTAGAGTAAAAGTTTTAATTTAAAGCTTAAAAATCATGAACATGTTTTGAATAATTTTGTTCTCACCGCTATCAATACGTTTATAAAATTGGACCACATACTGGCACTTTATATCATGCAACATTATTGAAATTTATACAACAGCAAAAGAAATTTCATTGGTTGCCTCTAAACGCCAGAATGCAACGAATGCACATGCAGTGCACCAGTTAAAATTCCGCTCATTCCACAACATTTCCCTCGAAGCCATCCAATACCGACAGCTGGCAGAAAATATGTGGTCAATCTTTTGTAAATTCCCTGCCGATTAATAAACCCTCGAACGCAGACAAGCTTATCGCGTGGCCACTAAATTATACCGTAAAGTAAGTGATTTCTCCCCTACAAAACGATGCATTTCTCAGCATTACCGGGGCCCGTTTTGTGCGGTGCATTTTCCCGGGTTTTGTCCGCGCACGAGTCCGTGGTGGTCCGCGGTGGTCCGTGCATTAAAGCAAGACAGATAAGAGTGCTTTCAATAATCACTGCCCGACGTGAGTCGTGCGGAAATGAAACCCCTCGCGCGACCGTAAGCTGCGAGTGGATCCGCAACGGTAGATGAAGATGAGAAGCAATTGCCCGAAGCCACCGATTGTCACGGCAAGCCTTTCACGTTGACCTTGCGAATAAGTGAACTTCTCGCACGCCACCATTTTCCCTTCGTTGGGTGGGTGAGTGTGTGTGTGAGAGGAGTGAGGGCGGGGGGAAGAAAATAGATTATTGAGCAAACCATCGTCTCGTTTGGGTAGTGTTTGCTTGTTTGAAAGCTTGGAAGGAGATGGAGCATCGCAACGGGAAAAAAATCCTCCCCAAGCAGGGCGAGAAAGTGCAAAGTATCTGCCGCGCGCGCTGGGAATGTTACCGCGACCGCGAACGGACCGAACGGATGCTGCGTGACGTACGTGCCACGGCGATCCCGGAGGACATAAATAATGTGCTTATCGGCTCACGCCATCACGGGCCACGGAAGTGGGAAAATTGTCGTTTCCAAAGCCAACCGTTCGGAAAAGTGGTCGACCTGACCACAGACCCCGGACCAATTTGTTGCTGTCCTACCCATTCCACCCCGTACATTTCTATCAAGTTAAGCTGCAATAGGAGAAAAAAAAACAGAAACGGTAAATAGAAAAATAAAACCAGACACACACAATAATGAAGAAGAGCAAATCGGATCGGAATGCTGCGTACGGTGGAAATGGAATATTGAATTTCTTTCACGTTTCTTTTTTTGTCCTGCACAAAATGCGCGCGGCACGCCATCGTCGGCATTTTTCCGGAACACGGTCGGAGTCGTGATTTGAAAAATGTGAACCAACAACTGCGTCCTATTAAGCTGATCTGTACCGTGCAGGTGGAATCCGAACATTGAATCGTGGTGGAAAATGGTGGAGGAAATGCCGGAAAAACCGGGGGGTTGTCACGGCACGACAAAGCATCCAAAGCAAGATGGTCAAGTTCAAGGTCCAGACTATCTGATTGTGCTCCCCGTGTACCCGTGTCCTATCGTCACCAACACGCAGTTGCACTAGCAGGATCCCCCCACCGGGATCGGATTCCGGGACTGCACTTCGATTATGTGCTCGGAAAAGTGGAAAACCTCATTTTGTAAGCGGTGTTGATTCGATTTTCTTAATTGTACATGGTTCCGGCAGTGATAAAGGATGAGCCGGAAAGGAGAATTTACGAAGCGCGCATTATAAATGGAAAACTCGTTCTGTTTGCTGGTGAGAGAACAAAAAAAAAACATAAATACATAGCGAAGCGTTTGAAATATTTCATATCTGTTGAAGAGATTTTTCACTGGAAACGTATTGCATTATCTTTATGCTGGTGTTGTACTGCGGGTGTTATTTTCACTTTGTTGAAATGCACTCAAAACTTAAATATACGAATGGAAGAATGTCATAGCAAAATCATCCGTCGTTTATTGCAATACGACGGAATAAATTGTGCTTTTGATTTATATAATTTTGTTTGACGCTCAATTGCGTGAAACTCAAACTTCTCTTAAGTATATCAAAGAGTTTCAATCATTAACGAAAATGAAAATTGTGTAAAATTTGAAAATTATTTTGTTTTCTCTAATTAAAGCACAATTTAGGCATTTGATGATCTTTGCTAGAAAGTCCAAGTGATCGTCTGTCTTTACAGTCAGCATCTCAAAAGTGTAAAAATAATAACATAGTAGAGAACTCTTTGGATATAGCTCTTCTTCTTTCTTGGCTTAACGACTTCTAAGGTCACACCGGGCATTTCTGGCTTACTAGACTTGTTTTACCACGTAGTCAGTCCCTGCTGCGAGGAGACACGATGCGGATGGGGTTTGAGCCTTGGTCCTGTTGTTTAGGAAAACCACCGAGCCGGCCCCACTGATATTGTAGTTTAATCATCGAAATATTCACAGTAATATTGTCAATTTGCTCTCTATTACTCTTTAAATTACAGAATTTCTTTTCTACTTCTTTAACAGTTCAACAAAATCAGAATTAATTTCTAAAACAAAAAAAGTTACCTGAAAAGTAATAACAAAATTCGTTTCGATCGTCTGCTAAAGTCAAGTACAGTTGTTATAGCTGTGATCAAGTTTAATATTTTAGGCAACTTCTGACATCTGTCATCTGTCATCTGTTATGTCTTGTGCACTAGATTATATCACTCATTTGTCAAATTATGAGTGATAACTGAAAAAACATTTTGGTATATCTGAATGTTCCAGTGTTCACGACTCACTAAGGTATAGAAAACAAATCAAATAACATTTTGAATCGTCTTTTCATCCGTAGTCACCTAGTCATCTAGTTTCTAGTACTTACAACCTGTTTACAAGCTACAGATAGAAGCTGAAAGCGATGTTTCTTAACAAGGACAACTGCACGTGTACTAACCCTATCTATGGGAATGTGTGATTGTGTGTGTGTATCTGTCCTGCATCAACCTGCACAGCCATCTTGGATAGTTACGACCAGACAGCAAACGAGGAACTATATTACAAATTTAATATTGCAACTAAATTTAATCAGCATGGTGCACCGGGTTCCCACCTTCGTACCTTCGGTCCCTTTCACCACGAACCTCAACCACGAACGAGTTTTCCTAAGGGGAAACTTACCCTTTTCACCGTCCGACAATGTTGTGTCGAGGGTGAAGGAAAAGAAATTTAAAACCGCCCCCCTCCACTCCCCTCCCGATTCTTTAGAAACGTAGCAACAAACATCAGAATGCCAAACTACTTCCTGAACGATCTCGTTTGCCGCATCGACTGGATTCGTTTCGCTTTAGATTGGGTTATCATTATTGAAGAAGTGTTTTTCAGGTTGATTTGAGGGGAAAATGTTTTTTTTTAAGTTTTTGATCGATTTTCTTCTGTTTGGTTGTAAGTGTTTTTGGCTTCTATCCGGTGTTTGTAATTGAACATTTATAAGTACCAATTAGTAATAATATCGTTAAAATTTTTTAACTACACTTAAAGTTGAGCTGCTGCAGCAGACATTTTTATTTTTCTTCTTTACGCACCATATTAACTTCTTGGCATGAAGGGCTAGAAAATGTTTAATAAGAAAACGTTTGAAAAACTCCATTGCCCTTTTGCAAGGTAACTTCGGGTCGGAAAAGGAAAAATAAAACATTACACTACCGATATTACTCTTCCATGGCCAAGCGATATTATGGGAAGGTTTTTGCGAGCGAAGGGTGGACCTTCTTTTCTTTTGCACAAATTTTAACATCTTCTTCTCGAATTCCTGTCCGATGGTGTTCACTCCGCTACAGATGACAACGTGTAAGGGGATCATAAATCTTTTTCAATTTCCTCCAAAACCCCAACGCCCAACCTAACCGTCGTACGGTGTCAAGTGCAGCTCGTCCGATCGGGTATATGTACGTCTGGCAAGGTTCGCCGCTCGTGACAGACGCACCGTGTACACCGTTACAGTGTCACTTCCACCGGTTGGATGTGTAACGATCGGGTAGTAAATTCTCCTTCATCCCACTTCACTACTGCATTGTGTTGAGCAGGAAGGAGGAACAAATTATAATTAAGACTATTTTTAACTGTAAGACACTGTCCTTGACGTGTTTGGGATGGTATTTGGAGTAAAATTCACCATGACGCAGTAGACGATTGTCCTGCACGAAAGGGTAGATAGTGGCCCGTAGTATCTTCCTGTGTGTTGTTTGTTTCTTTTTGCTTTTGTTCATGACAGATTTGATATTTTCTCTCCCGCCCCAACCCACCTTCATATCTATTGCGCGCAAAATTGTCCATCCATTTCCCAAAAACCTGACGGCAGTTGTAGTAGTAGTAGTAGTAGCGGAAACTGCTGGAAAGTTTACATCTGTAACACCAAATTCATGATGGAAAGTTAAGCGGTAAAACTTGGTGACACATTTCCACAGCAGTACGAGTGGCATCGGTTGGTGTCGTTTAGTGCGCTCAATGTCAAGGTCGTGGTGAAGTTGACGATCAACGATATCACCGAAAAATTTATTGTACTCAAAAAAACGAAACGAAAAACTTCTTGTGCAACAATTTTTAGATGAGTTTTTTTTTGCTTTCCTGTTTTTACTACTTTACTGCACTGGGGAGGAAAATAGATTGTAAGTTCGTGGGAAAAATTAGTAAACCATTGTAAATAGACGGCGGCAGGTCCACCGACAGGATGCTGCAGTTTAATCACACATATTGCTGGTACGAAAACGATTGATATCAGAAACGTGCCAACAGGCGTTGAGCTTTGAAAAATGTTCGAAAGACTCATTTAGAGGACTCATGGTTAGAGGACAAGGTTATACAGATAGAGGAGTGTTTTTTTTAGCATGGAACTTTTTAAAACTTCAAACAATTTCATATGTTTTGCGATCATAATGTTCATGCAGAGAAATTTTTAATAATTTCCAATAGCATAGAACAATTTATAAACTAAACTTTAAAAAATCAGAAGTGTTAAAAGAGAGTTAAAATAAATCATTAAAATACTACATACTTTAAATAGTATAGAAAAATATAATATAAAATAGCTACTAAACAATATGATACAAAATTTAAGGACTGTCGAGCAGTCTAGAGCAGCGCACACAAGGCAACAATAGAAGAGAATTGGTTTGAGCAATCCCCAATAATAATTTTTCATAAGTCGATCAGTTTCATTTTAAAACTAATTTACTTACACGCTACTCTTTACCTTAATTCACATCACCAGCTTTACTTCCGTCTCATTTCAAACTCCTCGTTCGTCCAAGAATCGGGAAAGAAATGCAAGAATTAGGAAGCATAATTTGCTTGAAAATTGTTACCCATCAGTACGGAAAGTTGCAACCAATGGATGTCTTAATATGTCACCGACAGATTGGTTCAACTTTTACCCGTAACTTTCACACAAGCCGCCTCCAGTGGCAGCGTTGCACAGTTGCACACCAATTACTTTGACCATCCAGCATCTTGCCGGCGTTGGACAAAGTTTGACAAAGATCTTGGGCAGTGTGGGTTCTTTTAAATTTGTTTATTCATCAGCGCTCACCAACCTCAGAAGCAGAGCTACGGGGCCAAAAGGGGCGGAGGGGGGGGATAAATAATTTCATTTCGGAAACCGGTGATGTCAACCGTCAACCGGACGCGCATCCTGTCGCGTCACAAAAACCGGGTGACGAATGATGGTTTCAAGTGCTCAAGGTTAACACAAGCCAATGGTGCCTGTCGAACCGTGTGGATGAAAATGTCACTTCTCATCCTTGGTGCCGGAGCCGTGGGAGAAGCAAAAAACACCCCACCCCGGACCAAGAGCCACTGGGAAAATCGCAAGTAAGCCAATCCTTTCCAGAACCGGCATCCTTCAGAAAACCCCTGGCAGGGAGACTCTTTGTAGCAGCTTCCAGCAGGTTCCATCAAACTGCATCCAACCGCCTCGAAGTGACTCATTCTCACGGTACCATCTTAAATCAAGGCCACATCGACTTTGAAGCACATTCGCTCAAAGCTCGGGCAAACTGGCAAGGAAAATGGGGAAAACAAGCGGAAAACGAAGAAGCAAAAACCCAACGTCTTTGCAATCCACCATCCGACCAATCTTCAACTCGATGGACTCAAAGTGACGCCTTGCAGGCAGGCAACAAAGCGGATCCATGCAAGGCGCTAAACAATGGCCAACAATATTCAACGTCTCCCAACCCCCTCTCTCTCTCTCTCCCTGGCCAAGGTACGCAAAAGGGTCTCACCCGTTTGGTGGAGGGGTTACGTTTAGTGTTACGGATGCTGCTGATGGATGGTCCACGGATGCTGTAGCTTGGTTTCGAAAGCAGATGTACCAACTACCGTCCACCCGGTCCTCTACGGGTAATGCATATTCATAGTCATGGTCGGTTCATTATGCGCACCAGCCGTAGCTTTTCAATTATGCTTATTCCGTGGTGCAATTCTGAGACTTAACCTTACTTTTCGCTTTCTTCTCGCGTTTTGCTCTTTTTTTATTAAATGCGTTTTAGTGCATCCTGGTCATCCTCATTCGGAGAAGCCGGACAATCTTTGTGTGGTGGATTTTCAGCACAACACAAAAAACCCCAGATAGTATCACACGTTTGCCAACGTGCAAAAAGGACCAAAAGCAGCAATTGGCATCGTGCCCAAATCGAAATAAAATTCTAAATAATAATGCCTCACCGTACATATTAACATCCGGGGGTTTTTGTTTTGCAACGAAACGAATTGAAACGGCCACGTGCCAATTAAGCTCGAAAGTGTCGCAGCACTACTGTCCTTTATGGTTTTGTGTATTGCCGTTGGTTGTGAGGCCTGGGCAAGGCAAAAGGAAACAAGTGTTGCATTTTATAATTCCCAGTTTCCAAAATTACATCCCCAGCAGAGAATCTCGGATAGCTTTTTCCTGTTTGCTAAATGTTTTATCTGCACCGATGTTTCAGTCGTTGGAAGGACTCTTACGAGAACTGCTCCCTTTGTGTGTGTTTGTGTGTGAAAATGTACTGTAAGTAGCAATTAATTTGATCACAATTTTCTAATGGTTTCAAATGATTACTAATGAAGTGGGCTCAGTGGACTATAGAAAGATAAGTAGCGCTTAATTTTGGAAAGCTAGTATCTACTTAACAAACGTTTACTAGTGGATAATGAAATGTTTTTGGAAAGGAAAATAACAGAAATGTGTCCCCCGTTTGAAAGAAACCAGCACCAAGGAAAGAGTTTGAGGAAAAACATTTACGTCCGCTTGTTTTAATTATTAATTTCCATTCGTATATCAACTATTCATTTCCGATTGATGTAGACCACAAGTTTAAATTGCTGTCCATCTCTGTATGTGTATGTCCGTCATAGTTCTTTATAAAGATTGAAGGTGAAATGGTAACTAAATTATTTTCGAGTTTGAAGTGAAATCTGCACGAAAAGTAAAGGCAGTGGCGGATCAAGCTTGTCGGAGGCCCTAGGCGGAATGGTAATTGGGGCCCAAAAAAGTATTGTCGCAGGCGATTGGCATATTTATAGAAACATCTGAGACATCTATACAGACATACAGACATCTGAGGGCATGACCGTCCAAGAAGAAAATGTAGCCATTGGTGCCATCTATCGACCACAGGTTAAAGATTGACGGTTCGTTGGATACCGACCGAGTTAGAGGCAAAACTTGGTGCAAAAATGAGCCTTAGTAAATTTTCATTATTTTGAATTTTTTGATTTTTTTATTATTTTTCACTCTTTTTTTTATTTCAATCATTATTTGAGTGAAAAGAAACTCATTGCAACCAATTGGCATTAAAATAAAACAATTTTATTTTTTTTGCAAAATTTCTCAAAAAAAAACGTAAGGGGTACCCCTTATGAAATTTTCGAGTGGAAATTTTTTTGAAATTTTTTTT
>CM028125.1:14472785-14501210 GCA_016254315.1 Anopheles parensis | reverse complement strand
GATATCTGAGCATATTTTGTGTGTGTGTGTTTTTTCGTTGGTTGCTGTTTTTTTTTTTGCTCTTTATCTACCACTTCACCATTTTTCTGCATCAAAATGCAGTACTCCAAAAATAGATACCAGCGATACCGCTTGGCGCGTGGAGAACCCGAGCTGAACAGCTGTTCTATCGTACCGAAACCAGATGAAACCTCAAAGTCACCTGACTTTTGACCTTTACCTTGCGAATGCATTCGCTGTTCGACAGCGGGTTCGAATAAATTTTTGCTCCGCCGTAGAGGAGTACCATCGTACCTGCATCGTTCTGCACAAATACCCACGTAATACCTGTGCCCGGGTCCGCACAGTAAGATGCGACGTTTTGAAGGACGAGGGCAGGGAGCTAGTGAAACAAGACAAAACAAGGAAACGTTCCAGTTCCACCACACAACCAATACCGGCGGTTGACCTGAATGTCGACGTGGGTCACAAATGTCACGGGGTTATACACTACATACGGGGGGGGTGGGGTTTTGGCGGAAAGCTTTAGTACCACTCGGCACCGGCAAGCTTTCAAATCGAAATGCAGTTGCGGCTTCTTGTGCGGTTCGGGGTTCGTAGATTACGTTTACGCTTTCCGGAATGGCGTCTCCAGCAGCCGCGTCAAGTGCAAAACCGCAAACTCGTGAAGAACGTCCCCAGGCGGAGGTCCCCCATTCAATGGGGGGGGCTTTTCGTTATACTTTCGCGAACCCCCTTTGGGTTTGTTTGCTCGCTTTTCCGTTCCCGGGGGTGCCCGAGGGAGCGAGTGAGTGATCTCATTAACAGGGAAGGATTGCAAAACAACGGAGAAAGGGCTTGAGAGAGAAAGAGAGATAAGGGTGGATTGCATATCATGGTAGGCCATTGCGTCATTAATGTCATGCTCGCGTTATGCACTAATGTAACGGCACTATTTAATGCGTACGAAGCGAATGGAGCTGCCAGCAAAACACATCCTGCCGCATTGAGATGCAATGTTCCGTAGCAATAAAGTGTCATTTGCATGTTTCTGCCCCAACAAAGCCGAATGCAGCCGCTGATTTTGTTGGTTAGGTAATGGATAAAAATGATACTATCGGGGCAGTTATTTAAATTGGTACTCGTAAAAAAAAGGTTACTCAAACAAATCTGCCAAATCTCGTGAATAAAATTGAATCCAACACATAGCTCTCTCTCTCTCTCTCTCTGTAGAAGGAATCGAGCACAGCATGGCAGCGAAGGTATATAGTTTAAACATCACAAATCGTCAACCAAAGAACCGGCTTTCAGTAGGAACTTTATCGTCTGCTGCTGGCAGTGCTAACCATGCACGAGATAAGCGTCTTTCCCGTCCACCATTTCTCAACCGGATCCCTTCGCTCGCTGTGCAATATTCGTTCGGCAGAGTTTCGTCTTTACATCACACATAACTAACGCGTTACTAATAATTATCGTGCAGGGTGTAAACTTTCCACAAACTTCCCAATACGTAACGTAAGCGGCTAAAGCGGGTAAGTTTTGTACAAAGTTTGGTGCTTCCGGGTTTTCCGAGAGTGCCCCAAAAACCCCTCAGTTCGGGTAGTTGGAAACACAAATAATGGCACCTTAAATTGAAGCTTAAAGAGTGTGAAACTTACATGAATTTGTATCCCGATGGTCGAGGGTTAGTGGTGAATAAATGATCTTTCATACATGTATCGTTTTGGATTCTAAAAGAAATTTATGTAAGACAATTCTAAATACTGATGGTGAAGAATATTTCTTACATACAAAATTACAGGAGTTGTTAGACTTTTATATTATGTTGGTTAAGTGCTGTGTTGTTTGTTAATAAAACAATTTTCTCACCTTGAATGTTAAAAATATTTTAAGTCACTGATTATCAAGACATATTGTGCATGATATGAATTTCCCAAGGTATTTTAAGGGTTTTCAGCGCTATATTGAAATGGCTTTGAAAGTCATTACGACTCAAAAGTCGGTTCTTAGAGTAAATCAGCAAACTGAATCCCACGAAAACCTCGACGAAGACGTCGATCAGTCTCTATAATCCTGCTCCCAGCATTTCCAGTTTACCCGCTAGGGTATTACTTGAGAAATGCGAGGTATATACGTTTTAAGGCTCGTATAGGACGCCTGCACCTATGAGTACTGAGTTAATGTAGTCAGGCGTCATGGCTTCGAATCATCACTAGCTACAAAAAGAGCTATAGAGACTCTGTCAGCTGTCAGTTGTAGTCTACTGTATAGATCACCCTTATGTACTTAGCTTACCAGGTCATCTACAGGACTATCTTGAGATATATGTACATACATTACCCTTGCACCTGACATCTCTTTTGTAGTGCTTAATGCTCTTTTTTGGAACTTTTGTCGTAGAAGGTATTGACCTGTAGTATCTAGCTTCTCTTGACCAGAAGTTTGTAATACATTACGAGTATTTTATATCACCGTCACACAAACCTCCTGATCACCTGATCACTACGCTGAACAATATCACTACCAAGAGAATAGAGTCCTTCTGTTTACCCAATCGTGTATATTCTTACCAGTTATATTGTGGACATAATGGTGCTTTTAGGTAAATTAATCCACACTGAAGCAGTCACAATAATGAAACG
This sequence comes from Anopheles parensis, assembly GCA_016254315.1. Lineage (NCBI taxonomy): Eukaryota > Metazoa > Arthropoda > Insecta > Diptera > Culicidae > Anopheles > Anopheles parensis. The sequence continues at coordinate 14,498,589 of CM028125.1, read as the reverse complement.
TGTGCTGATGGTCCACAATAAAGGCTGTACTGGTATATATTTTGCAACGAGCTTTGTTTATCTACTGTCTATTGTTCCACGTGCATAAAACCTTTCTGTTTAGTCAACCCAAAAAGACATATGGGGAAAATTTCAAACTAAACAATGTACACGCTGAAACTTTTTTTTTAATCGCAAATATGTTGCTTAACATACTTCTGTGGAGAGGGAAAATTTAAGCTAAAGAAAATCCCAACTACCGTTGAGTTAATACTAACAGCTCCTAAAAGTAGGCTTGGCTCTCATCACAATTGTCCACTACCCATTCATCGTAGCCAGCCAAGACACAAAAGTGATACGAAGTGATTAATCAATCTCACCGCCGGAGAGCGATAAATCAAATTTGCAAAGTGCAAAAGTGCAGCAATTACAATTATCACCATTTAACCACACGTCAAACACTTCCCGTCCATAACTGCTTCCCATGCAAATGCTGGTATGGGTGTGTTTGTGTGATATGTCTTGTCCTGAGCTTTTCTTTTCCCTGCCATCACCGCATTCTCACCATCCTTGCTACACACCGAGCAAACTCGACGGCCGATCTCACAAACATCTCATAATGGTTCGCTTCCTGCTCGAGAAATGTTCGCTCCATGCAGCCATTGCTACGGCGCACATACACATGTAGGCATTAAATTAATGGCGTTTATAGGTTCGGTGCACATGCACAATGGGTTCTAATTCTCCATCGGCACGGTTTTACTTCAATGCCATCTTCGCTTGGTAGTTGGGAGGCTTCTTGCCAGGATCGTTTTTTTTTTTTGCTGGTGTTGTTCGTCTTTCTTTCACAACGGAGCATTGTTTGCTCGCTGTTGCACCACGCTGTTGGCTCTTGTTTGATAGCGGCNTCCTGCTCGAGAAATGTTCGCTCCATGCAGCCATTGCTACGGCGCACATACACATGTAGGCATTAAATTAATGGCGTTTATAGGTTCGGTGCACATGCACAATGGGTTCTAATTCTCCATCGGCACGGTTTTACTTCAATGCCATCTTCGCTTGGTAGTTGGGAGGCTTCTTGCCAGGATCGTTTATATTTTTTTTTGCTGGTGTCGTTCGTCTTTCTTTCACAACGGAGCATTGTTTGCTCGCTGTTGCACCACGCTGTTGGCTCTTGTTTGATAGCGGCAGGTCAGTTTCTGGCGGGAATTGTGCAAAATCCTACAACCATGTATGTTTGGACTGCCGGCACGAGTCTATTGTTCTGCTCACGTTTATGAGATGAGTTGATGATGATTTCACAAACTACCCGACCGGTGATGTTGGGTGTTTTCGCTGTACAAATGCTCATTCGCTTCTAGGCGCTTGTAACGACCAGCATGCAAGCGAATGATAAGTTAGTAGTAATGGAGCGAAAATAGTTGTTTTTCTGTTAACATATCAATCACGAAACATGTTAACAGCTTTACTATCCGCAAAATGCGCTTCACTACTGTCTCCTCCATGTGTTTATTTTTTTAAAGTAAATATTATTGTGCAAGTTGGACTTATCAATTCATAACACGTCCACATGTAACCGGGCGAAAAAAAGTAGAACGCCTAGAGAAAATTATTTCCGTCATCACCATAAAGATTTCCGCGGCAGTGCTGATTATGAAGTTCGTGTTCCCGTATCCCAGCCCAGCATATGATCTTTAAATACACACATTTAGCCTTTTCTGGTTCGTTCTGTGCTTCTTTTAAAAGAAATTATATTTTGCATGCATTACGTGTAGTATAAAATGTACGACATTTCGCATTAGAATCTAACCCCGTCACTGAATGCTTAGCAATTGTCGCGTTTGCGAACGCAATTCAGATTTTTTTTGCGAAACTCTATATAAAAAAATTGCGAAAAGTCACTATACGTGTATTTTCAGTGAAAAATCGCTAGTCGAAGCGCGACTTGACGACATGACAGATTTCTGATTTGTTGAATTTGTTGGAATAAGTTTCTTTTCACTCAAATAATGATTCAAATAAAAAATAAAAAAAAATCTAAAATTTGAAAATTTTGTAGGCTATGGCCTTGGTTTTTTTTGGGAAAATTTGCAAAATTTTATAAATTGATTTATTGTATTTTAATGCGAATTGGTTGAAATGAGTTTCTTACGACTCAAATAATGCTTTAAATAAAAAAAAGAATAAAAAATTAAAAAAAAATAAAAAAATCTAAAAGTTACATAAGGTTATAGCGTTACCTTTTTTTGAGTAATTTTGCAAAATTTAAAAAAATTGATTTATTTTAATGCCATTTGCTTGAAATAAATTTCTTTTCACTCAAATAATGCTTTAAATAGAAAAAAGAATTAAAAAAAAATAAAAGATAAAAAAAAATCTAAAAGTTTGAAGATTTCCTAAGGCTATAGGCTTAGTTTTTTTTTGGAAAATTTTGCAAAATTTAAAAAATTGATTTATTTAAATGCGAATTGGTTGAAATAAGTTTCTTTTCACACAAATAATGTTTTAAATAAAAAAAGGGAATAAAAAATCATAAAAAATAAAAAAAATCTAAAAATTTGCAAACGCAACAATTGCTAAGCATGTAGTGACTGGTTTGAAGTACTGGTTTGAAGTTTTCTTACTAAGCGACATCTAGTAGACAACTAGTCAAGAGACATCAAGAGACAACTAGTAGAATCGTTGGTATTAATGTTATGTTATTGAATGTTTTATTTTATAGTGTCTTTGAATCGATCGATATTTTATGTGGTATTAGATCCGTTTTAAAGAAGTTTTTGACCTACCATTAGTAGCTTTCCTTGACTTTATTTACCGGTTTCTTAAGTGGTTCTTAAAGAAGTTAAAAACCCAATGCTACTTTGTTACTAAAATCTAAGTTAAAGCCAAAAAGAATTGCTAAATATTGTCAAATTGGATTTGAAGTACATAAACAACTATTTCAATGAAATCTGTTTGCCACTGACCATTAGTAGCTGGTCACTATTAGTATACATGCAATAATAATTTCATTTTATACTGCATATAAAAAGAATGTTTCGGGAAAATTTTTCCCGAAAACATACCCCAAGGCCATTCTATTTCGGGATGTTTTTTGGAACGGAGAAGGTCACAAAATAATCTCTGGAAGTTAACACACTCACAGTGCTTAATCACAGGAAAACAACAACAAAAAAACACAGAAAGATATAAAAACACCAATGCCAGGTGCAACAACCATAGAAGAGGAATTCATTTATTACCTACAGTAAGCATTCACCATTAGTGGCAAATTCCTGGAACACTGCTCCACAAATACCAACACCAGAAAGACCTTGACTGAAATCATCTCCGGCAATGGAATGGAAATTTTTGGGGTAGGTCATGAATATTCATTACATGATGCCTTCGGTTTTACATGCCACTTTCACTCCGTATTCCGCAATGCCCTTTTGCTCTTGAAAAGTCACCGCGAACAAACGAAAAAAAAAATACACCTGACAAAAGGCTGAGATGCGGGAACCCCACTCAAGGATAATCAATTCCAATTAGAACAATTCCCGGTCACTTCTCTTTGCGTAATAGATTGTTCCACTGGCGCACACGGCATGGAAAGACAATTCGTGAGTATTCGTGCCGTTTTTTCTGGCTATGTATCTACAATCGACATTTGGGATCATTTTCTTGGGAATGCATTAGCAATTTGGAATTGAAGCGAGAGGTTCCGAAACACATCTCGTTCGATTGGAAGAGTTTTTTGTTTAGTCTCCCGAGTCCTGGGCCCTATTGGTACTGATTGAATTATTTAAACCATCAGTTATTAAAGATCATTCGCTAACAGACGTTGAGTGGATTTGGCACACCATATCCGTAGATCTAACATCATTAACCAGCACGCTAAATGTCCCCAAGGGGGCTAGAAGCGAATTTGTTCTTTTCTTCCCTCTGTTGCTACGCTCGGTTTATGCTTTTCATTGGATTGAAGCTGCAACTATTAATGCATGTTTGCTAATCCCCACCGGACTACTAGCCGGTGAGCCGTTACGGAAGATGTTTAGCCGGAGGAGAACCGGGCTTCCTAGTTGGGATTAAGGTTTAATGCTTTCCCGGTTTTGCATCAAGGATCGCATCGCACTCTCGCTACCGAACCACTAGTGTCATCAACAGTTACCGTCCCGCTTATGGATTGCATTGAAGTGTAAATATTTGACTCGTCTTATGCAATGTGGAGGTATCCCATCCATCCCCCCCCCGCCAAATTCGTTAGCACTTGGTCCTCGTGGAACAATTTCAAGGCCAAGGGATCTGCTCTGCTCTCTAGTGGTTTTGCGTCGTTGCGTCACCATGTTATTTGTCTCATACCGATTTTCTGGTGCATTTTCCCAATGATGACACTCTATTAAGGATGGCCCCAAGCTACACATTTGTCGAATGTCGGGGAGGGTGATAATTTTTTTTTTGTTGCTACTCTAATCCCAGGAACACCATAGGTGGAAGGTGGACAAGACGATAAGCTCCCAGCTCCCAAATGGTGCCGTGGCGACCGGCGACGAGTGTTCTGCGAGGTCGATCCTTCATCGTTCGTGGGAACCGAACCGGTTCAATCTACCGGAAGCGGACAAAACCCCCACGCGATTCGACATCCAATGTAGAATGTTCGATGGAATATCGCCTGAAAGTCATAAATCGACTAGACCTTAAGGCGATACCGAGGGGGAAGGGGAACAACGGAATGGGGACGATCTTTCTTTCAATTTTCTCGCATCATCACAATACCAGCGGCAAGCATTGAAATGAACGCCTTCGCCTCATCAACGTATGTTTGGTGGGTCATATGAAACTGCAGTCGTATGAAGCATTCTGTGGTTTTACCCTTGCCCTTACACACACACACACACACACGCTCGCTCGAGAGGGCTTTCGAGAAGGCATAGTAGATGATCACGGTTCGACGCCTTAAGAGCGATAGCATTGGCACTGACAATGGTGGTAAGAAGGAAAAGATGATAGAAATTAAATTACCCACAAAAAAGGACGAATACATCCTTCGCTTGCGGTTCGAGTGCATCGCCCACACACACGGTACCGGCACGCTATGCATCTTGACATACTTTACTATCAGCCACCGGATGGACAATAAGGATGGTTTCGTCGTTTTTCGCCCTCACATCTTTTGTGAACCTCATACATCCGTCGCCATTTTTTTTTTGTTGCCTTGGTTTTTGTTTCAATCGGCAGCTGCTCTGCCACTGTTAACCTTCCCTCCCTCTCCCCGGCCGAGGGCAAACTCATTTGCGAGAGATTACATCGAGATAACGATCGTTTATGGATGCTTCCGACGAATTGGACCATTAATATTGAAGTTTTGGATGAGTAAAACGGCACACTCCCACACAACTATGGATGTATGCGGTCGATTGAATGTGGAAGATGTCGAACCCGAATGAAAATGTCACGTTCGACGTGTACGAAGTGTGCTGAAAACTGGGATATTAATATCTTTTCCCTGTAATTGAGTATTGATCGAGGAGAAGCAAATGCTACATATGAGTGGGGAAGAGGAATTATGTTCGTACATTAAAACATTCTTTCGATATTGTGTAATGAATCGATTGCTGCTTTAGTCCCTGCTTATCCCAACTATCTAGTTGATAATTTTAATTATTTGGCTCTTTGTTTTGTAATCTTTAGATAATGCTCAATCGAGCACGGACAGAAGAAAGGTAAACGCCAAAAAGTATGCAATGTTTTGACAAAATTGTCTTTTGATGGAGCGAATCAATCGAATCTTTCCAACGTCACACGACTGAGCAAACACCTAAAATTTGATTCAAACAGTAGAATGTTCACAATTATTTATTTATTTATTCAGATAGAACGGCCTGATCGTATAAATAAATTGTCACAATTAGATAAATTAAAACGCTGAAAAGATTAAAAAAATACGTAGTATATGTACTCGTGTAGTACACTTTTTGGTTCGTTTCAGTTAACTAATCTGCTAAACTCTTGTTGAGATATTTATAAGCACTTCGACAAGACTTTTGCAGGCTATAAAGTAGAAGTAGTATATAAATTACATATATGCAGGCGCAAAACAACACGCCAGCTCCCAATAGTAGACTGGGACTGAACAGTAGTACATTGAAACTTTCAAACCAATGTACCATGGCGACCAGTCTCTGGAGCCACATTATTGTATATTACCTGCCATAGTAGCAAATAATATCGTTTTGTTTACTTTTTTTCGAATAAAAAAAAGTAAAACAGTGTGCGTGATTCTCCTCCATCCAGCGCCAAACAGGCAAAAATCTTCACAATTTTTAAGTGTACCAGTTTTTTTGTTTGCTTTAAGTGGCATTATATAAGTGTAACTATACCATCAAAGCAACTTGCAATGCTCGCTATAGGCGGAAGTCCTTTCATGAGCAGTAAAGTGTGCTGAAGGTCACGCTGAAACCAAGCGAGGCTGAGCGAAGGTAATAAAATTCGGTGAGTAAGCCCTCGAAACGTAAGAAGCGAATGCACAAAAGAAAAAAAAACGACCAAAGCTTTAAGCATTCAGCAAGGTTAAGAGTCTACGTTTTTTTGGGGGAAACTGAGTGATTATGGGAAACGTAGAAAAATATGACTATATAACGAACATATACATACATTCAACAGAAGAAAAACAAGATAGTTTCAGAATATATTTCCCCGAAAGGAACTTCGAGGGAAAAAATTAATGTAAAGCTCATAATGCGCCAAGGAAATCGTTCGGATGTACAAAAAACCAGGTCAAACACCCTTATTTTTTGTTGTTTTTTTTTCTTAGTTCTGCTAGGCATTGTCTCTCTCTTTCTCTCTCTCTCTCTCTGTTTTGCGTGTGGGTGCATTTGAGTGCATTGGTTTCATCGAAAGATGCGTGCACTGTCCCAGACGACCCGGAAACAACGACCATGTGCATCAGTAACAGGGCAACCGTATGTGATAGCTCGGAGACAGAGGGAAGAACAGCCATTCGCTCATCACGGCAACACAACCAACATCGGAATAATTCACCCGGTCGGTTTCGAAAACGGTTCCACATCCGCGACGGCAAGCTTCGGCTTTTCGAACAACCGAACGGTAAGATCCTTGTCGGGTTTCGGATGATTTCGGTGCCAGTGCTTTTCCCTCCCCAAGTCGAGTTGGAGAAAGTTCAACAAATTCTCTCTCGTTAGTACATTAGGCTGAAATAGCAATAATGCACTCGGTTTGGGATGCATCCGGATTCTCTCTCCCTCCCGCTTTACCTCCCCAATTAGATCTTTCTCTCTCTCTCTCTCTTTCGGAGTCTTTCTCTTCTTTTTTCGGAGAAATTTCGGAAGTGCATTTCGCGAGTGCACTCACCAGTTGGCGGTCGGGTTCCGATGTTTTGCTGCACACTACTTGTTCGACTGACCTACACACACACGCCGCAGTGTGATGGTGTGCGTTTGGCCTGGTTTCTGACTCGTGCCCGTCTCGGCTGTCTGGGCAGGAAAATTTATGGGTTCAACTGCTCGACGTGTAGCTGTTGCAGACGAACCCAGTGCCCGATTTTCCGGCGAAAGTTCCGCTGGTAGATGGGTGGTAGAAATGGATGCATTTTCACTTCGCCACGAAAGCTCTATATCTTTCACGCTCACACGCTCGCCCCCGGTGTCAGGTGCCACACGGTTACTCTCACTCTAGTGGGCTAGAGTGTTGCCGTACATCCTGGCAGACCCATTTGCCTGCTGAGGCACGTTGCTGTAAAATGTTTGTGTTTAGACTGCTAATCCAAACTCTGCAAGGGTGAGAATCTTTCCATGAAAGGGGTTTTTGAGGATGTGCTTCGGTTTGCAGCAATACCGAAACAGTGCCAAATAATGACCCAACAGACAGTCAGAGCCTTTTCGTGCAATTGCTAGTTGGCCGATGGTAGTGTTGGTACGTGTTGGCTTGGTGTAGCCATTACAAGGAAGTGGAGCATTTCCCTTTTGCTAGGTTTGAAGTTTGGTCACGTTTGGCGGAAACCCTCAACGGAAGACCCCCAACTCAAAAGACCAGAACAGAAATCGACTACGGCGTACGTGAGCCGTTTATGGATGGTGCAGTCGCGGAAAACACCAGACACGGTCGCGCATCGCACGTAAATCCGGGAGGAAAATAAAAAAAAGAACACACACACACCCATTGTCCGGCCAGTATGACAATAGCTTTCACTAGTCTTCTATCTAGCCACGAACGAATGTGTCAACAGGAGCAGCGGTACGACAACCAGATGGATAGTGGATAAGAAATAGAATTAAACTAGCGAAAGCTTTGGCATTAGAGCGGGCTTTTCGGTTTATGCTTTTTTACTACTTCCAGCATTGCTTATATATTGAGGGAAGTGGATCATAGTGGATCAGTACGTTACTCTTTTCGAATAATTTAATGTTTTATTTAATGGTACGTGTTTTTGTTTTTTTCTTCACGGTAATATAGCAAATTTTATATTATAGCGACAGTAAATAGTAATAGTAAATATTATAGCAACATGAATTTTCTGTTGTGTCAACTAAATCTAATAAACTAGGTGAACGTTTTTTTATGTTACCTAGAGTCTTTCAATGACCATTGTTAAACAGTAAACTTTATAAAACATTTCTTGAATTAATGCACGTTATTTAATGGTGAGCAGGAAAACGATAACAGTACTTAGCCGTTCACCTTTAACGGGCGCACAGCTAAGCGATAATTAAACCGGTTTTAAAACTGTACATGCTACTTTTAATGGTTTCGTATGGTAACAGTCGCCAGGCTATTAGTTTACAGTTTGCAAATGACTTTTCAACCCTCCAAATCATACCTCAGTGCCGCGCTCGAGCTCTGGTGCGGTATGCAGAAGTTGAACTTGAACCTTTCCATCCAAGCCCTGTACCACCGTAGACACTAAAGCAGACACCCAAAACCACACGAGCGCTGTAATTATTGCAATTCCAATGAACTTGGCCCCGGCAAGCATGGACTCCCCTCCCCTTTTCCTGCCGTGTAATGGAAGATGAGTTTTCTGATTGATGCATACCAGCATCTTTTCTGCACCATTTTCCAAAGGTTTAGCTTGCTCTCCTTCCGCTAGCAAACAGACCATTAGGTTGCATTTTACAACCAACCTGTTAACAGTCCGGTCGGTCGGGGGTTGTAACAAAACCGAACGCTGGCCCATTCCTATCGACACGATTCGTGCGGAACTGTGAGGGAAAACGAAAACGCACGCAGACGATACACACATAAAACTTGGTCATCAAATCATCATACCGAATGTGGCTATCTCATGCTATCTCGTTGGCTAATGGTTTCCCATTCGACCCGTTTTCTTCCATCCTTAATTCAACTGATCTAATAGAATCCTGTGACCCCGGCGAAAAACACCAGCATAATGCTGCAAAACATGCTGAAAGTTCATTCTTCCACCGTGCTTCCACAGCGTGCTCAAGGTGCGGACGTTTTTTCACAAGTGTTGGTGTGTGCGTCCCGGTTTTTTTGCGCCTGTGTGTAGCAGTAGGCACGGACAGGCTCTTCAGCCCCTTTCCCAAACGTCCCAAAAACTCGCTCGCTTATGTACAGCGCGTCTGAGGCTTTGCGATGACCTATTTATTTTATTCCCACTCATATCCGAATTGATTTTCCTTCTTTCCGGTCCTTCCGTCGGTCGGGGGAAGGATTCGCGATAAACGTTCCAACATGGCCCTATCCGCGTTTAGTATTCGCGTATTTTTTTACCACTTTATCCCTCCGAATCCTCCATTCCCCATCGACGAATTCGTTCCCTTATACGATCTACCGTGAAATAAAAAGCTGCATCGGTAAAAAAGGGCCAACCCGAAAATGACATTTAAAGAGGCCGTGGCAGTATGGTGGGAATGCGCATCCGTGCCGAAAAATTGGCCACCATAAAGAGATATGAAACAGGAATGAAATTTTGTGAAGGGAATGAAGGGAAGAGAGAATAAAGGGAAGGAGGGAACAAAAAGGGCAAAACAATGCTGGTATAAACATCTCGCTACGCATGACTTTCACATCTTCTGCTCGCGGGTGATACGCAATTCCGGGAAGTGAGTAAGATACAGAAGAAGCCCATCCATTCACACAGACACACACACAGAGCCACTCACAACGATACACTCTACCAAACGATGAGTACAATTGGGCGAAAAGAATGTTCCGGATTACTGAGTTTGGTGAACCGAAACGGAACGGTGTGGAAAATGGGGAAAACAGAAGCGAACAGCTTCCACCATTGCTGGGAGGGAGTTTGTTTTTCTTTGCTATGTTACTACGATTGACCTCGCACACCACACGGGCCGAATCCCGGTCTATGGGATATATAATCCACGCTGCTTAATACGCTTGAGTAGTCAACAAGATTCGCCGAGAGATTCCGCGTCTACTTTGTGGATTGCTTTCCGCAGCCCTCCACGCCCTCACCCTGCTACCCCCTTGGGGATGGCCTAAAAAAAGGGGCCCAGCTATCTGACAGGTGAAACATCAAACGGGCGGATTGGGTTGACCGTTCAGTTGATATTCCGACGGTAGTTTTGGGTATCATTCGGAATTTTCTATTGGTAAATTTGATAGGAATGGCTGGAATTTGATGCTATTAGGTTGGGGGGAAAGCTGCTGGAAAAGTGATTTCTTTGACATGTACAAGCGTGTTGGATTTTTGTTTGTTAAAATGTATGAATGTGATGTGAATGTGTACCGATTTGTTTACGATTTATTTCCGAACATGCTAATCCTTACGATAATTGGATTTTTGTCTACGCCGAGTCTTACAGGGTCTGTCAATAGATACAGTCTTTAAATTAAATTTCATAATTCAAAAATTTCAAAACTCATAATTTCATAAAACTTAATTTAAACAGTTTTTCACTGCATTTCAACTCTTCGACCCGGGTAATATATACACAGCTCCCAATCCGGCCGGCCAATTTGACACTCACTAAATTGTGCCGCTATTATTATATCCAGTTCGGCCGATTCAGTACAGTTCCCTGTGTGTCACTATCAAATTCCCGGTTTATCTTATTTGCTCTCGCGACGCAGTATGCTGTGCGCGCCAGACTGTATCTATTGACAGACCCTGTAACTTAATTATTGAACGCCTAAAGTTATGCAATTACACAACATGGACCTGTTAGGATTTCCCGAAGTAGTCAAGACGTCTAGTTTCAAACGTTTTCTAGTCAAACAATCTTGAAATGTTCAAAAAATTATAATTGCATATCTTTGAGCGTAGTAAATCCATGAATCTTAAGTGGAATAAGACGTTCACTACCAATTTGAATACCTTAACAGTGATTGAGCCTAAAATGCTGTTGTGAGAGTAAAAAGGATACATACAAGCTTTATAATAGTTTGCGTGGATCCATGTAAGAAAGTTATATGAAGGTTAAAATTATTTCCACTACTACAGAAACATTATTAAGTTTACTAAAACGAACGTCAACTTTCAAGCAGAGTTAAACTAGTTGTCTCCTTGCTCTGGTGATTCAAGTGATCTACTGAAAGATATTTAAAGTTAGCACACAAGATAATGCTAGGGTTAGGATTATTTTCACTAAAAAAAATAGGGTCATCGATCAACCTTCGACAATCGGTATGACAAAATAAGTTGGATGGAACTGCGATTGGGAGATGAGATAAGGATATGGCAATAGGGAAAAGATCCATCAATAGTGAATGTGAATCTGAAAAAGATGCCAATAAATTGACCCTCATCATCCCCATCATCCGCCTCTTCGTCCACTATTAGCAGCATTATAATAGTACATTTATTTAAAATAAATTTGTAAACTCGTATCCGAAAAAAATCCTTCTGCGAACATAATAGAAGGCTTTTATCGCTCTTATTATTGTAATTTTGTACACAAATTGCATACATTTAGGCGTTATTGGAACTTAATTTCTTTACAATAAATAGAAATTTATTTCATACCAATCAAAGACACAATAGCTAAAATGCTTTTGTCTTCTTTATCCTCATTTATGAACATCAAATAAAACGCGTCTACCAGCGTTTTTTTCTCCAATTCAGGAAAAAATTATCTTGTCATTTCAAGAATCGAGCTTCCGTATCGTTTCATCCTCCCATACGCCAATCTATTTATACTTCCAGTTGGACCATTACAAACGGAAGAGAGAGAAAAAACTGGAATCCACTTTTTTGCTGTCTCAGCATGGGGCTCTAGTTTGCTTCCCGCAGCGCTACCGCTGTTTCTTTGAGATTGTTTCCTAATGCGATTGTTGAGTGTCGAGGATGATATTCCTATTCCATACGATGGAGGCAATGGAGCAACAATGAGCGCAACAAGAACACACGCCCCCCCATAAGCGGATGATAATAACCATCGAATCCATTGATGAGGATGATGAAGATGCTCGATGGGACAGCGTACACGCAAATCGAAACCCCTCCGGAGTTTGTTCCGGAAGGAAGTAAACTCTTTCTTTCGTGTATTTCTTCATTTTCGTTTATCCGCTCGAGCTGCTGGCTCGATACAGAATTTTGATCTCTAACAGGTTGCGGCAACAGACGTACAAACGAAAGACGTCCACTGCTGCTGCTGTTGGTGCTGTTGCCGTGTACTTGCGGAAAATATGAGAATAAAAAAAACCTTGCAAAATGAAATGTTACAAATATTGCCAACGAGTCTGTGGCTGGGACGGGGGGGGCGAGAGAAACATGGGTTGGAAGCTTCTTGCGAAATGCCGTAATCTGGCATGCGAAGCGCGAACGTAACAAGGATAATCAGTGTTTACTGCACGTAACACGTTTTTCCTATTCTGACTGTCAAGCGATTGCATCCTTCGTTCGTTTCGTTTCGTTTCATTCCGGCGTGAAATGATCCTGGACGTGCCGAGTCGGTGGCACGAGTCGGCGATGATTGTTGCAATCGGAAGCTACGCCAAGGGGCATGAAAGCATGAGCATCCGGAAGCTGTTGGTGTACAAGATCACAAATAAACAGTGGCTATGGCTTACACCGAAGCTGTTACAATGTGTACAATAGCTAAAAGCAAACAGTAGTTTGATTTTCTCACCAAATCCGGAACGAAGCGGGACTGCTGTGAAGCTGTTTAATTAATTGAACGAAAAAGATCCAATGGGTGGTTTTATGCTTGATGATACATTTCTATCGCACTAGCTTTCAATCAAGCACAACTTTTTAAAGTATTTAAAATATGTTTTATAATAGTATAAATGTACAACAGAACTAATGGTAAAACATACATTACAGTATAAGAATCACCCTTCAACTAAATCATCCATTTTTGACATGGGTATTGCATACTTTTAGGCGCTGGGAAACTGAAACAAAAGCATGAAATAAGATCTTTTTCCTGCTATTAACCGTTACTTAATACTTCGGTGTAAGTTTCATCTCAACGTCCACCAACATATGTTGTTCGAAAACGGTACAAACATATAAACGGCATGCATTGTTTGTTAGCTTATTTAGCATGTGGCGTACGAAATGCTGAATTTGCAAAAGCTCTACGTATCGAAGCGTACGATATCGAACCTTCGTGAAACCGATGATTGAATAAATCGCACGCAGACACGACCATATCATACCATATCATCTTCTCACCAGCGATACGATAAAAGAACTAACAACAACAGGAAGGGGATGGAGAATCCTCTACAGACCACCGCCAAACATCACGTTCCATCTGGTACGAGCACGATGCCGGAGCATCCCGGTACGTGTCACACGGCAGGGAAACACCTAATACGGTCGAACCATCGCTTAGCGTATGAGCGTTCGCGTAAGTTGGTAGACACATTTGATTGACTAATAGACCTATCGAAAGAAAATAGCAGAAACGTTGGTGGCAGAATCGATCCCAACCGGGCTAGTGATGGGATGAAAGTTTCCTTTTTTTTGTTTGCTTTTGTTTTGTTCAGGTTTTTGCTCCCTCGCTCACAACGCACCCGAACGCTTTGCGCTTGGCGAACTATTTTGTGCGCGTTTCTTGTGATGTTATTTTGCTTGCGCTAAGCGTTCACTCAACGATGAGGCATCGCTTTGATGACGGGCATGATTCATGGTGGCGAAGTAAAGTTTTTGCTCTATATTTTTCGTGTTTCATTTTTTGCTGCCATTGTCAACTCTTTATCGATGGTTCGAAAGATGGCTGTTGAAAAGGTTTTTTATGAGGTAAAGGAACGCTACAATGTCTTCATTAGTGTGTAGAAGGATAGTTAGTATAGCAGTAAAGTTATTTCGTAAAAAAATTGCATGGCGAAATATAAATTTTACCTGTTCACTTGTACCATCTATCGCCTAAAGGTATGCAAAACAAGTGTAAAAAATTGAAACTAATTAATATTTGGTGTTATTTTTTCGTTATTAACCCATTTACGTTAATTAATTAATCCAATTAGTTTACACGAGCTGCCTCTAGCCTAAACTCGCCTTTCCCCGAATGGCCTTACATCAGATACCGTGCAACAATTAATACATTTCTATCAATTTTTGCTACGATGAAGAATAAAAAAGTATTTTTTTTTATTTTACTTTTATTTTAATTTGTTTTGCAATGCATTTGACTGTTCGTTAATACACCATCGTAACAACAAATAAAAAAAAACGAAACACTCGTGATGAAAAAAAATCAAAACGACGCGAAGCATAAATCAACATAATCAAGTGGAGCGGAATTGAGTTGAGCATTTATCGCCACGAGTCCGACCGTTACCATAACGACGGCAGGTGCAAGCACCATAAGCGTTGTTCCATATATATGTACATATTTCCTACAACTGTTTTTCTACGGCACTTTTGCTCTTGCAGTTTGCTTCTTCTTGTTTTTTTGCCACAGTTCGTCTCCATCCTTTATGCACAAGGAAGCACTCACCTACCAGCATTTGTCGTGTCAAATCGATTATTGGCAATCAACTTGCGTCCTGACAGGTGGCGTAACACGGGGGTAGTACGATGCGATGAATTTCGAGCATAAGCATCCGATACAAAAAAAAGTTGCACACGTCCTTTTTTTGTGATAAGAATGCATCGACAAGGATTGAAACATATGTATCGCTTGTATGTAGCTTCAATGCATTTATTGAAGGCACAGTTATTGGGGACGCCTCCCTAGCAGTTGTGAGGTTTATTAAATATACATTTTATTTAAACAAGGAATCAAATTCAAAGAAGTAAGTTTATTCATTTTATCGGAAACATTTTCCAGATTTAAAATTATTCTACTACTTCATGATCAACTATAGTTTTAAAACTTTAATATTTTACTTCAAGAAGGATATGGTTTCAAGTAAAATAATGTTCATACTAAGAAATCATCCAGTAGGGCATAACGCCGAATCAAGTGCTACAACTTTACCTTCGACCGTTTGGGAATGCAAACGGTAAAGATCAGAACCGTACACGATACGTTCATGTTGCGGCTTTTCTAGCTTTAATTTCCATTTGCCTCAGAAATGGTGAAGATGGTAGACACTCATTTTAACTGATCAAAAGCGAAAACATAACAACCAAAGGAACAGTTGGGTGATTGTTTAACACTAGTGTTACCAACATTTTCATATAGAGAAAGTTCTGTGGTACTAGTCTGTTAAAAGTCTTAATGTTGTCATTCCAAAAGTTTGGTTAAAATCGGGCCAAAATTTTGCTTAAATTCTGTTCCCCTTCTCTAACGAATAAACAATTTTTTTCTTTATAATTTAACCTATCTAATTACATAAAGTCCCTAAGATATATTTCGTTATTAAACCACTTTAAGACAGGTACACAAATTGTCACCCTAGTGTTAATGATGTCTCAACGATTTGGTGCTCCATCTTAACATCTGGTTAAGATTTTTCCTCATGCAGTCAGGTCAGGCAGATCACCTTCCATTTTGCCAGCCAACGACTCAGGCACCAGTGCAACACGGAAATAATACCGAGTCCAGTTCCGTCCGGAAGCTCTCTAGCACGCGTCCATACGGCTACGGAGGATGATGATGGATGCGACCGTAGAAAGTATCTCCGAGCGCATGTTAAGTTCTGCCGAATGCATGCCTCAGACTTGGCGCACCGGTTTTTGTGGTTTGAGGTTTGCGTAAGGTACTCGCAAAATTTATTGCACCCTCGGCGTCCTGTCACTCCTGCAAACCTGCAGCAGCACGCGCACCCCACGCTATTCAGCACGAATTGCCGGTGGTGTGAATATTTTGATAAATAGACAAATATTTCAAGCTTCACATTGCTCGGTCGAGGAACGCAAAAAGGGCTTCCGACTCGGTTCTGTGGCTGTGGCCGTTTTGCCTCGATCGGGTCCAACTTCTTCCCGAACAGGGCTTCACCCTTTCATGTACTTCCCATTTGCAATGATGATGATGATGTGTCGATTGGCCCAGTTCCTATCTGTACCGTACCGTACTCCAAATGGAAGAACCGTACCGAGCCTGGAACGGCAGTCGGGGAGCAGTTGAGGTATCTATGTTCACCTGCCGCCATTGCTAACAGTCGAGCACAACTATGTCAAGGTTGACAAAAAGGGGCAACCGACTGGAAGACCGACCAAGGCATCGAGGCGGACGCAGGTTGAGGGCATAAAAAATGGCACTTCAAAGCTCTGCTGCTCGGGTTGGCAGGACAGCATTTCCCACGCCACAGTGCAGGCGCTGGCACTTGAACTCGGTGGGTGGTCGGGGTTGGGATGGGGTGGGTTGCAAATAGTGCAGCGCATGTTACCGTATGGGGCAATGCTGGAGCAATAAAATCAAGCCGTTTAATGCTCCAATGACTGCTACCAAACGGAAACCCAGTTTTGTTCCGGGCAGTGGCGGTAAATTCTTATTACTTCCTCCCCATGTCCATAGACCTCTAAGCCTTGTACGCCATGTTCGTGTGTGCCATTTTGTGTGTGTTTTTTTTCGCTCCTCTACCAGCCTGACTTTTCTTTCATCAAAGCATTTTCCTCAGAAATGGAAACCTGGTACGGTGCACGGGTCATTCAAGGAATGAGGCAAAAGTTCCTAACTTTGCAGTGAATCAAATTTTAATGCACCTAATAAACAGTGTTGAGTGTGAAATGGTTTACTTACTGCAATTCGCAGNAGCATTTTCCTCAGAAATGGAAACCTGGTACGGTGCACGGGTCATTCAAGGAATGAGGCAAAAGTTCCTAACTTTGCAGTGAATCAAATTTTAATGCACCTAATAAACAGTGTTGAGTGTGAAATGGTTTACTTACTGCAATTCGCAGGAACCATGAACACAAGTTTTGCTATTGTTATATAAGATTTAAATGATTTTAACACATTCATTTACTAACGTTCGACGATGGCTAAACGTAGAGATTGTCTCTATACGATTTTCCATCTGCTTGTAAAATATTTCTTAAACGACTTAAAAACATATGTTTATAATAATTATTATAAAGAAAATGAGTTGTGTCTTTGCGGTCCTGGGTTCAGGATTCCTCCCTTTCTCAGTCCGACAGTGCTGCGGAAGTCTGATTCTCGACTTCTGCACAGTTCTACATCGAGTTTGCTCCAGGGCATTAACTAGAAGATATAAAATCTCTCAGTTTGAGAGCTCAGTTCTCAATCAGCTAAGTCTGAGGTATGTTTTAAGAAATCATATCTATGAAGGAAGCATTTTTCTATTTCAAAGATGCAGTTCTAGTCTTAAAACATGTTAAAAAATAGAGAAAATAAAATTAATTTGACTTCATTCCTTGAAGAATTTGTTGAGCCTGTTTCTGTTGGGTTATTCATTTGTATTTTTGTATTAGTCAATTATTTGTCTTAATTTTATAATCGTACTTTAAACAATAATGAACAGAGATCATAAACTTATTTTTTGACATACTTTATAAAATTACATTTCACAAGAATTATTGTATATTTTTCAAGCATTTTTTTTGTGTTTATAAGAGTAAATAAAAAAAAGCTATCTCATCCTATAGAAAGTCTTTCAAAAGCTTCTATCAACATACTAATTTTTGATGCCAAATATTATGATCAACACAGTTGTTCCGTGAGAAAGAAAGATCTTCAATTGATTGACAACGTTTATTGCGATGCACTTTTCTCTAATCGCTTTCACAATTATCGCAATTACTTTTGTATTCAATTGTAAGTGAAAAAATTAATAACAGCAAAAAAAAACTTGTAAAATATCCTTCATCCCCTCATCCTACGTATAGAAAATCTTTCCACCGTACAGATACGTGACAGTGTATCGGTAAAGTTTGAAGTGATGCTTTAACAGCTTCAAACACCTTTCCACCCCTTTTATATCAGTAAAGTAAGTGTCGTTGTGGAACTGTATGATCCATCGTGTACGTGATTGGATCGCAGGAAAGCAGCACCAATATCCTTCCACCGTTTGCCAGGGCAAGGGAGCGTGCGAATTGCACCGCGTTTGCAGGTCGTTGGCTCGTCTGCGCCCACACATTTGCCGAGGAGCGTTTCGATTGGCATGCGATCCATCATGCTCGGCTCGCTCTTGCCGGGCGCGTCTTGCCGTCAACCAGTGTCCTGTTTTTTAAGCGTCCTTCAGTGCGAAAGTGAGCTTTTGTTTTCTTCACACCACACCATGAGGTGGTGGTGGTGCCTCACGTACAAAAAAAAAACTCAAAACCACGGACGGACATCAGCATCGCGACAAGCGACGTTCGTTTAGGTAAAACGGCAGAATCGGTGTGCAAAATACTATAAAAATATTGATCCTCACCTCCGAATGGCATGAGACTGGAAGGAAGTGAAAAATATACACACCTTTCCACCCACCCACCAACACACACACACACGCTGCGTGCGGTGGAATGCCAGAATCGTGCCTGCCATGCTGGAACGACCCACGCCATAACGTAACGGCTAACCATCGTGGTCGTAGCAGCATCGCCTTCCGGGGGTTCCCAAAACCCAACGACTGTGACGGTTCACTACGCGCTTTGCACCCGAGCGACGGCCATGACCAGGTGAAGCAGCAGTAGTGGTCGTCGTCATCGTAGTAGTAGTAGTAGTAGTAGTAGTAGTAGTAGGTACATGGTTTATTGACCGTTCGACCTAGTTTAAAGTCGTCGCTCGGTGCAAGAACCTTCCTGCAAGGATACGTTCACTACTTCCGGTTCGCCAACACATTCGGACACACGATTCGGTACCGAGTTATCTGCTCGCTCTCCATCCTTTCTCTCACACTTTCTCCAAAAGCATCGTACAATGCTGGCGCTCCGGTAGCACTGCAGCTACAACCACACCAATATGGACGTTTAGTGTGCGCTCTGTTCACTGGCAAGCTTTCCCCCAAAACAAGGAAAGCTCAGTTGGGTATTATGCTCTTGCAAAAACTCTTCTGCCATGTTCTCAACACTATCACCAACTCTCAGTGCAGTCGCAGCTCGCATCGTGACCGTTTGCTCTTGCTCTAGCGCAGCACGGAAGTGAGTCCAGTGCCCGGGTTTTGCACCTTTACGATCACACTGCCATGACGCTCGGCCAGTCGGTTAGCGATACGGGTACGATGCACACAGCTGGTACGTTAAAACTTCCAACTGCAAAACGATGCACACACGCTGCACTCCATCACTTTGGTACGAATGCAAAACCCTTCCGAATGCCCATTCCCGCGGATGGAACTAGGGAAGGGAAAATTCCCGCGATTTTTCATTACCATCTAGTAGCTAGACCGAAAAGGGGCCGAGAAATCTATCACTGATCGGAATGCGTCTGTGTCTGTGAGGAGGAGGCCACGCACCAACTAAAAACAAACAGAAAAATTCCATATCACTATCGCAACGCGGAATATTCCTGCTCGTTTTTCCCAACATTCAGCCGAGCACCCCCGAATGTGCGAATGGAACGATTCGATTAAAGCGTCAATCGATCGCCTAATTGGAATGGATTTTCTTCGGCTTTGGTACGGCCAAAGCTGCCAGTACGATGGCCCAACCAATGCCTGGGAACTGGTATACCGTCGCGACTGCAACTGCAACAAGCGATGCGAAGTTATGTAATTCNCTCTTGCTCTAGCGCAGCACGGAAGTGAGTCCAGTGCCCGGGTTTTGCACCTTTACGATCACACTGCCATGACGCTCGGCCAGTCGGTTAGCGATACGGGTACGATGCACACAGCTGGTACGTTAAAACTTCCAACTGCAAAACGATGCACACACGCTGCACTCCATCACTTTGGTACGAATGCAAAACCCTTCCGAATGCCCATTCCCGCGGATGGAACTAGGGAAGGGAAAATTCCCGCGATTCTTCATTACCATCTAGTAGCTAGACCGAAAAGTGGCCGAGAAATCTATCACTGATCGGAATGCGTCTGTGTCTGTGAGGAGGAGGCCACGCATCAACTAAAAACAAACAGAAAAATTCCATATCACTATCGCAACGCGGAATATTCCTGGTCGTTTTTCCCAACATTCAGCCGAGCACCCCCGAATGTGCGAATGGAACGATTCGATTAAAGCGTCAATCGATCGCCTAATTGGAATGGATTTTCTTCGGCTTTGGTACGGCCAAAGCTGCCAGTACGATGGCCCAACCAATGCCTGGGAACTGGTATACCGTCGCGACTGCAACTGCAACAAGCGATGCGAAGTTATGTAATTCCGTTTTTGGATTTGGGGCGAATTTTAGCTTTGCAGGTTTTAGGTGGAAACCAGGTGCAATTGTTTTAGGATCATTCGACGACTCCACACGATAGTCAACCGAATTGATTTGGAGAGAGATAATCCGTTGTTTTTTTCCCATGATGGTTTAGAGGGAAGCTCTTGTTAATATAGATTGATAACGCAATTAAAAATGCAATAAAATATGCAAGCATTTATGATTGATAGGTAGAAAATTATCGAGAAAAAACCATACTAGCATTACTTTTTTTAATTATAACTAGAAGTTACACTGCATTACTCGCTTTGACTCTCTGACATCGTTCGATCTATTGGTTTCCTAACGTTACTATAGTAATTTATTAATAATTGTTCAATTATGTTTAACAACAATGAATTTAACCGTTAACATCGTAACGAAATGATAGACACTAGTGATGGGTCATACTTGAATCGTGAATGCAGTGGGTTCAAAAGGACCCGTAAATATAAATAAATTCAGTAGTTGCGACCCACCGGTTGGAGTCGCTTATGGAAGCTTGCTCCTACCTGGATCGTTGTACCTACTGGACCTACTGAACCTACTTCGACCTGAGTTCAACCCGAACTCGCTGCACCCACGGGTCAGAATCGCCTACGAGCCTACTTGTATCTCTCTCTTCTTGGCTTTAACGACCTTACACAGGTCACGCCGGCCATTTCTGGCTTACTAGACTTATTTTCAGCACGTTGCCGGATAATCAGTCCTTGCTACGGGGACACAGTCCGGATGGGATTTGAACCCGGTCCGGCCGTGTGGACTGGCGCCGTTTATCACATGCACCACCGGGGGGCCTACTTGTATCTAAGGGTCGAATCGAACCGGTCCGGGTCGTTTATGGATGGCTCCGACCCAACAGGTTCGGGCCGACCTGCCCATCACTATCAAATTCTGGAAATAGATATTGCAATATACACCGACAGAAATAATTCTTAATATTCTGTTTAGAAAAAAAAAACATATTTAGATTTGAATCTATTTGTCTGTTAACACTTCCTTGTGAAGAACTTTCATTCTATCTAGAATTAGCTTTTTAATTTAAGAAGTTTGATGTAATTCAGTAAACATCGAAACATTTCTTATGCTAATTCGCCTGATACTCTAACTGTTAGTTCTTGTAGTGTTAGTGTAATAATGTTGTTTGATTTTGAGAAAATAATTTGCTCAATAGTGAACGATTAGTTTTGATATGCCCAAAACTGTTCTAAAACTGAGTACAACCCTTACTCCATCATCAATCAACAACAAAGCCCGACAATCCGCAACACAACAGCACGTGTGAAAAAAGCACATTGTTTGTGGCGCATCAGTGCAATTAATACAAAACTCCCGGCTCCATGTTTTGTTGTAGCTGTCGGATTGATGTTGACAATCATTTGTTTCTATTTCAAATTGAAAACCCTTACCGAAGGCCAGCCAGTGTAACATGGCATTTAACACGACACAACAAACATGTGGACAAGTAGGATGAAAACCCTGTCCCCGTTCATTCCCATCCGTCCGTACCGTATCAGTCTCAAGTGGTTTCTTGCCGATGCGGCCATCGCAGCGGCTGAACCATTTTCCACTCCAACCAGCACGATAATGCTCACTCGCCAATATATCTGCATGCAGAGTGCAATCAGAGTGAGTGGATGTACTTGATGTAAAAATTCTTCCACACTCCAAATGACTGTGCTGTGGATGGTCCGATTGTGAGATTGTTCATTTGGATCAGAAATCATCGTACCGCCCAAAGTGCAATAAGTCGTGTTGGGTACAGGCAGTGCAGGACACACAGCTCACACTCACTGACGCTATCCGTACGAATCACGAACGTGGTCATTTACGGAGTGTCACAAATCAAAGCAAAGGATCGTTGTTCCGAGCGCACAGATGTTCCGACACCCTTCAACGATCAAGAAGTTCAACTCTCGCCCGTGAATGTGGTCGGCGCTTACCTGGAATGATATTGTGATTATTTTTTTTCTCCCCCGTCGGTTCCCACAACTATTCCTGCATCCTTATCACGTCGGTCACGTTGACCGTTTGGTTCGTACTTCACCTGTTCCGCCTCACAGTCGGTGCACTCACTCGCGGCACAAGTGTACTTCGGCGCCGAAGAGCTAAACTCAAGCATTCATCCGCTAACGGGTTGCAGCATTCGCTTCTGACCATCAACCTTTGTCCAGCGCGATTTAATGCTTCACGTAGTAAACCGTTTCCCGACCGGCGTCCGGTTCGATAGTGATGACAACAGGCACCATCAACCATGTAGCAAACGGCACGTTCCTACACTGGCTTCTCGATGACGCTGGTGAAGTGGACGTGAGGGTGGATAACATTGTTGGCAACATTGTGTAACATCATGTTCGCTGCAACGTGTGGCCATCGGTGCCGTTTCTAATTTGCATCGTACACGCGTCGGTGGCCGGCCGAATCCTTTGTACTGATTATTTACGAAAGCAGAAGAATTAAACTGCAGCACGGTTCAGCCTCACAGCTGTGCTAGGGGTGAAAAGATTCGCTGTACGATTGTGTAGAAAGCAGCATAAGGATCAGTATCCGTCGGGACAGTTTGTTGACAAACTTTGTGCAATAAGTGTTTACATCTCGGCTAGTGTTATGTTTTGTCCCGAACCGTTTATAGTTTTTCAAAACAATCGTAATGTTTCAATTGGTTTACCCCGTCACTACATGCTTAGCAATTGTCACGTTTGCGAACTCGATAAAAAGCCTTAGGAAATTAGCAAATTAATAGAATTTTTTTATGTTTTTTTTTTCATTATTATTTATTTTCTTATTAACGGCATTGTTTGAGTGAAAAGAAACTTATTGCAACCAATTCACATTAATATAAATCAATTTATAAACTTTGTTAAATTACTCTAATTACTAAGCTAAGGCCTTAGGAAATTTTCAAATTTTTAGAATTTGTTTATTTTATAATTTTTTTTATTTAAAGCATTATTTGAGTGAAAAGAAATTTATTTCAAGCAATTCGCATTAAAATAAAACAATTTATAAATTTTTGCTAAATTACTCAAAAAAAAAGCTAAGCCTATAGCCTTAGGAAATTTTCAAATTTTTAGATTTTTTTTTATTTTTTATTAATTTATTATTCGTTTTTTTATTCAAAGCATTGTTTGAGTGAAAAGAAACTTATTTCAACCAATTTGCGTTAAAATAAATCGATTTATAAAATTTTGCTAAATTTCCCCAAAAAAAAAACTAAAGCTATAGCATTAGAATTTTTTCAAATTTATGGAATTTTTTATTTTTTTTTGTATTATTTTTTATTCTTTTTTTATTTAAAGGCTTGTTTGAGTGAAAAGAAACTCACTTCAACAAATTTGCACTAAAATATATAAAATAATATATAAAATAATAGCCTTGGGCGATTTTCAAATTAATAGATTTTGTTTTGGGAAATTGTCAGCATAATCGAGCTATCCTGGCCGCCATTACAGAAAACTGTTATGGCGTCAAGTCGCCCTTCGAATAGCGATTTTTCACTGAAAATACACGTATAGCGACTTTTTGCAATATTTTTATATGGAGTTTCGCAAAATATTTCTAAATTGCTATTCTAAATTACTAATTTCTAAATTACACATTAAATATTTCTAAATTACACATTGCTAAGTTACTTATCATAGTACACAGTGATGATAGTTAATAAGCTTCAGCCTAGATGTATGCAATACATGTTTCAAATTAGTAATCGACTGCTCAGAGTATTGTGGAGTTCCCCGTGGTTACGAACAAAAAAATTAGTGTAGAAATAGTTTATCGCATGTTTTATTCATTCTCTTTTAAGTCTACTCTTGAAACTGTAAAAAAATATGAAAAAGCTAATATTTTCACGAGTTTACATTATTTGAAATTATTTCTAATTAAAACTTTTGTTTTTCTACATGTTGAACCACTTCATTCCAAAACATATCATACCAACTCCATTGTTATAAAATCTCTTCTCTTTTGATTCGTACAACAATCCCATTACGAACAAAACGCCTGCTGATATGCAATCCCCTCACAGTGGAGCTGTTTAGCGTTTAGCGCAACTACAAAAAAAAACCGCTCGTATCCTTGACAACACGCCTTACGCTTCCCGTTCGTGACCCATTGTTTAGCACCCGGTTGATGTGATTCTACTTGCACGTTGATGCAATCCGTAAATCACACTTTGTTCAAGCTTAATCTAATACATCCCAGCACGGGCCGGTCAAGTTCGGCCGGATAAAAACCTATAAATCCGAGTGCAACCGAAAAAGACAACGATAAAAATGCGGACTATAGTGACGCTGTTTGCGGCAAAAAATTCCTAAAAACAACCCAAAAAAAAAAACCTTAACCCGCGTGATATTGTCAAATGGATGCAAATGTTTTTTTGTTGTCCTCAACGAATCGCGGCCAAACGATGGTCAGCCATAAAGTGGCCTCCCGGAATCATTCCGCCGTTTGGTGTGGAGCAGGGTGTAATGTGTGGGCACACAAGGAACAATATGAAGAACAATCTTAAATTCAGTGCCAATGGAACGAATTGTTCCGGCCCGGTAACGTGTCCCATGTACGACGTTCGATGGAGCGGACTTTTTCCCGTTTCCATGCCCACTCACTTTTGTACGGTAAACCGATAAAGACCGGTAATACGTCCACGATGCAGTTTGCAGCCATAAGCCTGCCAGTGACATCGCTAAGCTAAACCTGGCAGAAAGCTTAGACCTGCTGCCCCATACGGGCATGTGACGACAAACAAGCAAAAAAGAAAACAACATGCAGCCACACGTATATAATGGCCGTACGGAGAAAAAAACAAATTCACAAAATGTCCTCTTACATTAGAGCATCTCTCTTATCGAAAAGTGTAGGCACATATATTCGCAGCATGTGATTCGCTTTATGACCCTCGGTGGGTTGGGAGTTTTTTTTCCTTCACTTCTATTTTTCACTATCGTTCGAGACACATTTTTCTTCATGCTGAAAAAACGATAAACGACACTGTTTCGTGTCGAGTTTAGGAATTATTTTCATGTGCTTGTGCCAATTTCTTATAACACACAACTTCAGTACGTCGCAGTTTCTTTTTTTGAGGTAAAAAAAATATATGAATATTGTATTATTTATTTATTTTTACACGTTTCGATGGGATTTTCCTTTTCATGCTTATTTAAACTTTTCAAACATCATTGTTACAAATTAAAAACGTTCCAGTGAAGTAA
>CM028125.1:14447588-14472559 GCA_016254315.1 Anopheles parensis | reverse complement strand
GCCGAAAAGTTGTCAAACGATCGAACACTGTACGCAATCTGTGTGTGTGTGTGCCTGTGTGTCCGGAAATAAAAGGGGGAAAAAATGTCACTCCATGCTCGAACAGCGAAGTGCACAGCTAACACCAACCGGATGAAAACGTTGTTTCGGGAATCATTTCCGCCGTACAGACGCTATAGACACACACACACACATATATATAGAGAGAGACACACCATCGAACCATTCACTGTCAGACGGCACTTCATTAATGCTTACTTTATGTTGCTTGTACAATGCTTTATAGCCGAATCTATACCCAACAACCTAAGAACTGTACGATAGGTTCGAAACGGAGTGCTGTGGATAGAATTGTATTGTTTATTTGCCGTCTGATTCTTCGTGTAAGATAAGTAGCTTTTATCTTTATTTTTTTGCCATCTTTTTCTTCCGACAAGGGTAGAAATTCGGTAATGGAAATCTTCGTTACGTTATTAGCAGAAGTAAGGTTTGGCTATTGAATTATAAATAGAACCATATTTGCTCTAACTTTGCCTCCCGGAAAGTACATTTGATTGTGTTTTGAAAGCTTTCATATGAGCTATAGGGGCGGCCAGTGGTGTACGTGATAAGCGGCTCATGCAGAACCGAGGATCAACTACCATTCGGACCATCCCCACGTAGCAAGGACTGGCTATCCGGCTACGTGCAAAAATCAGTCTTAATAGAGCCTGGCTGTTCATAAAGCAAAAAAAAACATTTTTCAAAAAGTACCAGGCGTCTCCATCGGTAATTATTTAGTATTTTAGTATAAGTAATTATTTGCTCTATTTATTTTGTCTATTAAAACAAAAAGTCTAGTAGGCCATAAATATCCCGCATGACCTCAGAGGTCCTTACGCCAAGAAGAAGAAGAAGAAGAATATGAGCTAAAATAAATTTCGTGTATAAAAACACACGCAAGAAAAGTCCTAAAAAGTGTGGTAAAAGTAGGGCAATAATCAATAAAGTTTAAAGTAATTATTCCTTTGTCCCAAACGATACAAACCACAGCAAGATATGTTTCAATTTCGACTATTAAATATTGTATATTATTCATTTGTCTACCCAACAACAGTTGATTTAATCCTGGTCAGTTGAATGACAAAAATCAAATCTGATAACTCAGCACTTACACGCAATTAACGGACATTGTAATTAATTCCATTACAGCTGGACAATAGTGTGGCAAAAACTAGCCTCGATGCGAGTCGAGTTCACCACGCAAGCTGACATTGTCAATCGTTCGCTCATCAATCCATTTCTCCGGTATAAATATTCATATGTTGATTCCTTCCAACACACACACAAACAAACAACCAGCACATCGGCCCATCTATTGCTGATGCTATCGTTTTGCTATGCAACAGCAAACCGTATCCCACGGAGCCTATTCGGGCATTATCCGATCAAAATAAATTACGAATTTTGCAACGTGACCTTTACCTCGGCGCTCGCATCCATCCCGCTGTCAGGGTTTTTTGTGTGTGTGTTTTTTATTTGTGTTTTCAAACAGCCAGCGCCAACGATGCGCTGACCGAAAAATGATTTCCATATTTATTTCCTGCCTCGTCAAACTTATTCACGCCAGCACGTCCCGTTTCGGTCTTCTATTTGCTAAAACCGCACCGTTCTCGTTTCGAATTTTGCTGCAACGGCTGGACCACACTTCCCCGGTCGAACAAACAAAACCCCGGATGCAAGGAAATGCTTTGGCCAAACAGGACACTGGTTCACCAAACCAATCGGCTTACATGATTAGTGCATATTTCGATACCATGTTTACGTTTTGCGGTTCCCGGCTGATCATCGTTTTGCGATACCGGAATCGCTTGACTGGCAACCCGGTGCACCGATCCAGCTTCGGCCAATGCCGCTGAGTGGAATGTCTCGTCCGAGGTTGGGTTTTGCTTTCGAAGTGCCCTTCGTCCATGGGCGTCGCGCAACACGGAACATCTGGTGCAAATTTTCCAGCAGAAACCTCATCAACCGGCATCAGCAAACCCTGACGCTGGCAATATCAATCAGTGTGCTTCACGAGTTCATTAATTGCATCCCGCATAGCAGTTTACTTGCAGGCCCGATTCAGCATATGTGGTCGCGGCCAGTCTTGTCGCTCGCATGGGCGGTGGAAATCCCTACGCAAACCAACCGAGGGCAGAGAGTAAGAGAGCCCTCACTCACAGCTGCAGCAAATTACCGTTGGCCAACTACACGAAGGCATTGCGTTTTTTGTTGACGATCCTGTGACCGGTCTTATCCATACCAGCAAGCCGATGTAATGTAAAAATGTGCATTAAAACCCTTTTTCTTCCGATCGCTATAGGATTACGAATGGAACGAAAAGAAAAAAGCTACTTTTCACACGTTTTAGTTTAAAAATAAAATCACCAAAAATGGTGAGTAAAATAAGAAAATCTCACACATCCACACACAACGCTCGTGGAAACATATCCCAAGGTGCAACTATTGAGATTAATGATACGAAATGCGATGAAAAATCACTCACTTCGTGGTGGAAAGTTTTCAAATTAATTTGATAGTTAAATGGTCTTTCCACCCGGTCGTGGTGGTACGGAAATGGTGCGAACTGTATTGAAACGGACCTCAATGCAATCCCCTATTCCGTTGATCGAATTTAAGGAACAAACACAAAACAAAAACCCCAATATTCCCAGTTTGCCACACACACACAGCACCCTAGCGTGATGATGATGATGATGATAGTGTTGGTGCTAGTTGCTGGGTGATGAAATACGAACCAGCTTTAAAAGCTCGTATTGCAGCAAACTAATTACGTTCGCCTGCTGCAACGAAAGCTGATTCCCCATTCGGGAGCATGCAAACAGAAGGATACATCAAAGCAAAAGAAAGGCAAAGGGATGATTCAACTACTACGTAACGCAAATATGGTGAATTTTTGACTCCCTCCTTCCATTATCGTAACAAAACGTAACGCTTAAAGCATTCTCTCTCGTTCTATTATTTTCGTTAGTTATATCACAAAAATAAAAACAAAGTTTTTTAACAGGTTTTGTCATGCTTATGCTCGATATTTTTGATCTGCCGTTATGTTAACGCAATTTCTGTTTTAAACCCAAGTCATTTTCCAAAAGTACTAGGCGTCTCCATCGATAATTATTTAGTATTTTAGTATAAGTAATTGTTTGCAGCGGGGCGGTCTGGTGGTGTATGTGTTAAACGGCGCCAGTTCTACACGACCGCACCGGATATCAAATCCCATCTGAACCGTGTCCCCAAAAGTACCCCAAATTTTCCAAAAGTACTAGGCGTCTCCATCGACAATTATTTACTATTTTAGTATAAGTAATTGTTTGCTCTATTTACAAACTGCCTTTTCACCAACTTTCCAACTATTTAAACAGCTTAAAATTGTGCAAGCTTTTTAAATAATCGACTTTCGAATCATTCTCCCTCACCGATACAGTCATATTGGCGTTATCGTTAAGAGCTTGCTAACGACACAACTAATATTCTGTTTTGTTTCACTTCTTTTAATCTTCTTTAATCGGTACTGAATGTTTATCAAACTACACCTTTAAGGTGTAAACATTTCATCTAACAAATCCCGATGACAAATAACATCTCAGTAAAGTAAGCTGCACTTGCTTCCTGCCGATAAAATCAATACAATAAAACCATCCAACAATACAATCCCGCTAGGTAATACAATATCCCCTACATTCTATGTACCTTTTTGCTTATCTTTCATCTCACACCACAGCGTCTCCGGTACAGCATTCCGTCGTTATCGTGCACACTGTACAAAAGATAATCCTCCATCGTTTCTGCCATGCCTGGATTTACACTCACACGCGAATCATATCCTGCTCGCACTAAACTCACTCACCACGCAAAAGGTGCAATAATTGAATTTTACTATTCATCACCCATGTGCTCACACGGGGTACAATGTGCATGCAAAACTTTCTTTCTTTATTTTTCGGTCACATTTCACCATTCGCATGGAAAGCAAGAAGTTGCAGTGAAAGTTACAGGAAGTTCGTTTACATGTTGGCAAATGGCTTTTTTTGGGGGGTGCGGCGGAAAACGATAGAAAAGAAAATCATACACATCCGACACCTTACACCTGGAAACGGCAGTGCAGGCAAGTGTATCTTACAATGCACTTCCTGCATTTGCTGACGACTTGCACCGGCTCGTGTCCGGAAGGCAGTGGATAGAGGGGGAAAAAAACCCAAACTGACTCCCAATTCCAACCATCACCGGTGCAAATGGAGATGGAAATATGCGGCTTTAGTCGTACGTTTGAGCGCAAAGATGAATATTTGACATACGTCCACAAAGCGATATCCTGGGCAACGATCGACCGATCGCTTTCATCGGATGCTTTCGATAGGATGACACATACGACCAAAAAAAAAATCGAAACGATTGGCCCTGAAATCGTACAGGGGTGGAACAAAAGATTACAAACGGATCGCACATCGATGCACCGGACGCGCACCGGTGTGCAATCAAGTCATCCGAGTGCATGGTTTTTGCATTCACCTTTGCGTAGTTTCTCCTTTTTTGTTGCAGCATGCTACACTATGTAACATGATGTTTCAATATTTACACTACGATGGTTTCAAAAGTGATCCAATTGCAATCTCACTACCCATCTTGTCTTTTCTGCTCGTTGATGTGAATGGTAGCACCGGCCAAGGATGCGAATCCGTCAAAATCGGGTAGAAGAGGGAGCGTTTCTACCAAGATGCACAATTCATCTGCAACAGTGAATATTATATTCAAACCGACAATGTTGAGCAACTGGACATGAAACATTCAAGAAACACGAAATTATACTACACACGGATGATCATTACCGTATGGAGAGAAAGAGAGAGAAAGGGGGACAGAGATTCCCAATTCAACACCGTGTACATCGTGATCGTTGTACATGAAGGTGGTTATTTATTGGTACATTTTGAAATTAATAGTTACAAACCACAAACCCCCATTACACCGGGTACGGGTCACCTATCCATGGCATTTAGAAGTGCAGAAAAACTCATCAGTATGGTTCGATTTGGTTCCAGGCTGGCAGACACTAATGTCGTGCCGATACAGACAACCACAACCACTAAACTCTCGAAAATCTCGAGCGAAACAGAACGAACATTGAGATAGTGATAGAGAGAGAGAGAGAAAAAAAAACAAAGCCTTGGCTACATCAAGGCCGGCAACGAATTTGCTTGCATCTGAAGGGCAAACACCAGACAGGACACTGATTTATAGAATTTAATTAGTTTTTGTTTAGCCCCATTGCACGCTGAGCTGAGAAAAAGAGGGTTTTAGAGAGTCAACTTTTTTTTCAAAAATAAAAAAAAATCTCCTCCCTCACCCTCTCTCGTTCCCTCTCTCTCTCTATCCCTTATGCTTTGTTACTCATTCACTCTTGCACAGTGAGTTTAATGTCTTTTTAATTGGTTGCAATGTCAGCATTGAAATTGTTTTGCAACGCCAATGTGTTGTCCACAAAAATCATCAACAAAGCACCCGACACGGACCGATGGACAAAAACCACACAACGAAACGAAACTGTCTGATGCTTTTATGTGTGTTACTGCTACCACTACTGGTGCCCAGGAAAAACATTTGAATGTGGGAAAAAGTTTCACAACAACCTTCTAAAACTTTTGCACCATCGGGAACGTAAATCAGACTGGCGAGTAGTTTAGCTCACTGTACCAAAAGAAGATCGCTCACATATAAAAACTGCGATCCGAAGCACTGAAGGGGTGGTGGGGATCTCTCTCTGCCACAACCCATCAAATAGCTGCGATTTTCCGAATATTCAGCTGGACAATTGTAATGGATTTTGTGTTCAGAGTGTTCAGTGTTTTTTTTTTTGCAACGCTGCGCTGCATCCGTTACACATCGTGTACGTATAAAAGGTCAAACAATTACTTGCGTTCGATTGAATTCGATGAACTGTCTGCCATTGTCACGATTCGTGGTCGCGTATGATTTCTATTTTGTGCATACGAATAACTGTGGAGTGTGAGTGATTTTTTTTCCATAGAGAGATATTTGTATGAGAGATGATAATGTTTTCAAGGTTGCGTATAACTTCTATTTAATAGCAATAAAAAATAAATCTGACTTCTAAGTTTTTAAAACCAAGTTGTAATAAAAAGAACGAAAATTAATATCAAAAGCGTCATGAAATAATAAAATAAATCCAGTAGGAATATTTAATTAAAAAAAAAACAGTAAATCACTGGGCGCCTCCATTGCTTTCGAGGGAATATTAGGAATTTATTATACATAAACACAAAATGTGTTGATTTTTTTGGAATGAATTACATTTTGTTCAACGCTCTTATATTATGTTTATAATTTTATATTATTTCAAACATTTTAAATAAAATTGTTTTGTTCCTACTTAATTTTTTCATTCTGTTCACAAAAAAAAAATTATTCGCAATGCAACAAGCTTTTAAACTAGCCTGCATAAAACCAAATATTGGCTAATAGGTATAAAACAAAAACTGGTAGCACACCTAGGCCGTCTTCCACCGCTACCGCTGGTCAAAGAGTTAACGCTGCCCGAAACAAGTAACAATAGCAAAGGGTGTCGATGCACTAACTGGTCAACGGACAATAGCTGGTGCATTTTATCGATCGATCAATATTGTACCCATCAATATTGACTTCTGGCATCGCAAGAGCCATAACAGGATGGTAGATACTTTGTAAAAACCAATTACAAAAGTGGTACGATTAGTGATAAAACAGTATGCCACTGGTATCATGTTTTTTCCTCACAGATACACCGGTTAAAAGTATAATAAGAAACAAAAAACGACGGATACAAAAACTTTATGAAAACAATCATCTATGTATGGGAACGTTTCGTACTTGTCGATAGGCGAGAGGAAAAAAAACGCTCGTGTTCTCGTTTTGCAGTCGATACATGATCGATAATTAAATAAATCACAATGTGAAATCAAGTACACCACGTACTGCTGAAGAAAGTAGTAATAAAAAAAACAATTTTGTAGATTGATTTCAAAGCTATTTTATGAAGCTTTTGCCACGATCGATTTAGGCAGGGTACAATTGATTCTTTGCCAACTGGAACCGAAATGATATTGACAAGTTAAAGTTTTCATTTTTAACACGCTGTAATAGTTATTATTTTAAGAATTTAGGTAATACTCACGCACAAAAATGTTGCTCATCAGTGTGGCGGGCAGACAGAACACTATCACCAGCACGTCCGCCAGTGCCAGATTCACGATGAAGAAGTTTGTTACCGTTCGCATACGCGGTGCCCGAAACACGACCGCGATCACGAAACTATTGCCGACCAGCCCAACGATGAAAACGATAAAGTACGCGACACAGTAGACCGCGGTCATCGTGTAGGAGTGCCGGTAGAACAGTTCGTACTCCTCGAACGGACCGGCCGTATTGTTGCCCGCAACATCCGGACTCTGGAAGTAAAAAACAAAACATTGTTTCAGAGATTAGCCGACAAATCCGTCACGTACCGGCCCAAAACTGATAGGTGGACAAGCGTTGCTAAAATTAGATTTCCCAAAAATACTCCACCGGCAGAAGAGGCCGGTGTCAGAGCGAATCCTTCGACAAATAACACATACACACACACACACACACAATCCAACCATCCGGGAAACGGGGGAAATGAAGCTGAGCCGGAAAGGCTGATTTTAGAATAATCCCATAAATCATTTACTGTTCTTCGAAGGGGTTTTTTTCTTGGTAAGCACTTTGCGCTTATTTTTTCAAGTGTATTTTTCATCATCTTTGAGCAATTTATCTGGTTTTTAACACTCACACACGTGCTCAGATTCCAGTTTTACAGTTTTCCACTTTACCGACTTGTTTAGTGACCAAGTAGAAGAAATCCTTCCGCTCACACTACGGGAAGCTGGGCGTCTCCATCGCCGTACCATTTCCACTGTTCACTATCGGCAACGAAAAGTAAACTT
The DNA here is from genome assembly GCA_016254315.1 of Anopheles parensis. NCBI lineage: Eukaryota > Metazoa > Arthropoda > Insecta > Diptera > Culicidae > Anopheles > Anopheles parensis. The sequence continues at coordinate 14,464,556 of CM028125.1, read as the reverse complement.
TGTGCCACATTCTAAGCCAAACGGTAGTCCATTGCTACTAACACCCAAAAAAAGGAAAGGACAACAGGATGCAATGTACGCGATTGCATCCACACACACACACATAAAAAAGGGACAAACTCCGGAAACGGAACGGGCACAGAGACGTTTCGTTCGTTTCGTACGACTTCACGGTGATGGATTAAAAACCCGTGCAATACCATGATCGTGTGACGATCGTGTGCACCAGACGGACAACATGACGGACGATGGCCGAAAGGGTTTTTGTTATGGGTGAGAGACCGACCGAGAGAGAGAGAGAAAGAGAAAGAGACAGAACAAGCGGAAGTGCAAGTTACAATTTCACAGCCAAGGTCACAAACCAACGACTGGCTGGCAAATTCAGAGATTATAAAAGTCCATTTGGATCTCCCGAACGTAGCAGGCAGGCAGGGGCAGAAGCACCCGGAAGCGAAGCTTTACGACGGAATGGAGGAAAAGTCGTTCCGAACTAGGAATAAACGATGAGAAGCTTCTTAGTTCGTTACAGTTCTGCTACGTACAAAATGGATGCTCCCAACAACAGCAACAGCAACAACAACAACAACAACACCAAAATGCAAGACTCGCTTACACCGAACCGATTCTCCGGTGGGCAGCGCGGGGAGCAGTAGTACGCGGCCAGAAGCAAAAAAAAACCAGAAGTGCCTGAAGCAATAAAAAATACTCTTTGATTCACTCGGCCTCGGTGCATAAAACGGGATGAAAAGTTTACAGTTTTGCTCGTCCCAAACACAGATCTTTTGCCACACCGCTGCCCCGAAAAAAAAGGGCAGCGCAGGCGACAGCAAAGAACAGATCCCGGGAACGAGTGAAGCGGGAAAAAACTCATCCACAGATTGGATCGAAAACTTTCGCTCCATCTCAAACGCTCGTTACATCGTTTCCAGCCATCCAGGTTTCGTGCTAAATGAACGACTCTGGTCAGATTGTTGGTTGGAATTTGAGCATCAATTCTGGAAAATGCATACGAAATGTAATACATTCTTTCCAAATCATTTTGGGCATGATGGGTTTTCGATTCCGTAAACTACCATGCGCTCATTTAGTGGTTACTTTTGAGAAACGAAATTAAATATTAATATGTCTTTTGAAGATTGTCAGACCAGCGGTACCAGGTACTGGGTTTGCTTGTTTAATTCGTTATGTCTGGAACTGTCTTTAAATTAATGTCTGAAGTTTCAATTCTGGAACATTTGTGCATTAATTAAAGCACCAAGCAATACCATGTTAGAGATGTTTGGTTGTTCAGAGTTTTCAAGTTCAAGAGACAGTCGAAACCAATTCTGGCATCCGTTCTAGTTGAACTAGTGTGTGCCGAGGACATAGTTTGCTCTCTTACGGGCAAGCTTAAGAATTTGCGAAGCAATATGTATCTATATTGATATATTTCACGGCTATTTGAACAAAAACCAGAATTGGCATCTGTAGAACTTTAAGTTAGAAAGTTCAAATTTTTGGACGATTTCAATGAAATGAAGGAAGTTGCAGTGAAGAATTAATACCAGGTTGGGTCAGATTAAAAGATCTCATCAGCCCGAAGCTGTTGATCTGCTATTATGTTGAACGATCATATCGGCGTAATTTCTGTTCAACTTCTTATATTAGGAATCTATTTTAAAACACAGAGACTAACTTGCCCTGCCTGAACAACTTCTCGACTGTGAATCTTTCTTTATGTCACGGGCTTGAACATTTTCTTAACATAGTTTGAAGGTATTAGTTCATAATTGTTGGCGTTGTCTAGCCCCTGAACCCGAAGTAGTTAGTGCCATTTCTAGAGAACAACGATCGGCCTCCTAGTAATGCGTGAAGCGATGGCCCAGGACGATGTCCTTTTACCAACAATAACAATAACCATCAATCAATACAAGAGCACTGTACACGATATAATGCCGTTATTTCATCAATAATCACCATCATAAGGATCGGGGAGTCTTTCATTCTTTCGGGATCGGAGAGTCTTTCACCGATCGATCGAACGATCGAGAACGTAAAGATGGGAGATTTTTAAACGACTCATTTCAGTCTAAATCCTCCTTTCTTATCGATTGCTACGCTTTAGGGCATTTTTTCCAAATAATTTTCACTCTCCAAGATTGATAGTCTTAAACGATGAATAAACACATGTTACTCTCATCTTTCTCCATCTTTTAAGAATACACTGATTGCCTAAAGCCCAACACAAATCGCCGTAGCTAATTCGCAGAAGTTTACGTACGACCATTATCCATTTACCACAATTCATTGTAGCTGAACAACAATTAGATAATATCTACCAGCCGTCACATTACTTAACACCGGGCAACACTCCTACCAATGAGACAAAGATGTGATTGTGGGTGTGTGCAAACATCCGAACATGAGTATAGGACACAAGGAAAAAGGTGAAAATTATGCCACTAGCATCTCTGTTCCAATTCCTATCCACTGCGATTGCTCTATCGCTTCATGAATCACAATTCCCCACGGCAGGGAAGTATGTCCATTATGCCATCGACGGGTAACACTTATCGCGTACAAATTATCTCTAGCCCCACAGTCCCACAGTCTACTATATTGCAATGGCGTCAACTTCGGGCTCGATTACAGATCGATTCGAGGTACTTACTTCGCAAAACAGGAAGGCAACAAAACTTCAAACATCCTTTCTCGTGGGAGCAAACAAATGACCTCACGAGTTGCATTTTCCTACACGCTTTTACGCATTCAAAATGAGGATCGATAAACGTTGCAAAGTACTACTTTGAGCCATGTTCGATCCGCATCATATAGTGATTGCAGAACTCCCCGCACACACACACACACACACTGGTCCATGTACACCATTTTCGCAAAAGGATTTCTTCGACCGATTCCTACACACCTTCCGGGACTGCTACTTGTACGGGAAATTCCGATCTATCCAGCAGTACGCCGCGTGCGGGTTAGCTGAACATCCCGTAATAGCTCCGCACCGCACTGCGAATGATACCGCATAAATTTTGCATAATTCTCCCATCAATTCCATCATCCCCTTTCCATCATTGCATCATTGTGAGTTTTTCCTCGCAAATGAAAAAGGAAAGCATGCGGAAAGGGATCGGAATCGTTTTCGAGTGTCCGGTATTCTCGATACGATTCCGGTACGAATAGTTTCCGCACACCGAATGTGAGGACGGGGTTCGTCCTTCAGCAGTATGCAATTTTCGGTCAGAAAGAAAAAGGGCCTGCATGTGAGAAGCCCGAATCGATCAACAGTGTCAGACTGCAGCGAGATCTGCTGATGAGTGTTGAATTTTAAAATTCAATAACAGACATCGATCTTGGAGTGAATAAAGCTTTACCACCAGATTACGTTTGCTGCTTTACTGCTCTGGTTCTATATGCGAGGAGGTTCATAAATGGATATAAAAAAAGAACCAATATTTGTTTTTGTTTAAGTTTGGATTTTGTTGTTTTGGTAAAGTAGTCTTCCGAAAACAAAACAATTTTGAGCTGATCTTTGTACTGGACTGCAAACGCTATTTGTTGTTTTAAATTGTTTATTTAGGTTGAGCTTTAGGTGAGGAAGAAGGACTGGAATAGAATTTCGAAATTAGTGTAGAGATGAGCAATAGCAACTTGTTTTAGTGAGTCAACTCAGAGTGAATGAGTCGTTATTAGGAGTCAGCTCGCTTAACAACTCGTTTCGGAGTCATAAAAAACCCGACATAAACGTATAAGTTAAGGTTCGGTCATTTTACTCACTCATGAGTGTAAGCATGTAACCGTGGTGAGTCGAGTTGCAAAAATGAGTTGAAACGAAACGGAATACATGTGTACAATACCCAAACTAGCCAAATGAATCTACTTCTCGCTCTGCCTAACTATCAAACCTGCATAAGCGAACAAGTGGGCTAGTCTGATCGGCAAGGACATGAATCGGGATCCGCCTCTGATAAGGAGATTTTCAAATTTTGTATATTTTTTTTTATTTTTTTATTAGTTTTTTTATTTAAAGCATTATTTGAGTGAAAAGAAACCGATTTCAACCAATTCGCATTAAAACAAATCAATTTATAAAATTTTGCAAAATTACTCAAAAAAAGACAAGGCTATGCCTTAGGAAATTTTCAAATTTTTAGATTTTTTTTATTTTTTGTTAGTTTTTATTCTTTTTTTAATTTAAAATATTATTTGAGTGAAAACGAATTTAGTTCAACAAATTCGCATTAAAATACATCAATTTATAAATTTTGCAAAGCAAGCAGTATATTCATTTGGCTAGTTTGGGTATTGTACATATGTATTCCGTTTCAACACTCGCACATTTTCGTTTCAACTCACGTATTTACTCTTTTTGCAACTCAACTCACCACTGCTAGTATGCTTACACTCAAGAGTGAGTAAGTGAAAAAAGAGTCACTAAAACTCCTCGTGATGAGTGAACGAAACTCGTTCAATACAACGTTTCTACTCACTATCACACTCTTACTGACTTTACACATCTCTAAATTAGTGCAAAGTATTTTTCCAATGTCAATTGATCTTTTAACTGTCATTTTGAAACTAAATTCAACCGAGAGTTCGATCTATATTATAAGGGATCATTCAACTATTACGTAACACTGGAGGGGGGCAAGGGTGGTTACTGCCAGCGTTACGATTTGTTACACAGAGGTGAGGCTGATTTCAAATTTGTGACTCCAACATACAATCAAAGCTTTCTCATTTTTGCAAAAGTTTCCCCTGCGTTTCCGCCCCGTTTTTCACGCTTCTATACGGCCTCGCCTGTAAAAAGCTTTCAGTTTGCCAGCCAGGTAGCGAGCTGGCGAACGGAAATTAATATTAATTCTTAGTAAGATGCTCTCTTGTTAGTTCGAATGATGAAACTGACCGCTTGTAAAAGTAAAAACAGAAAAAGAGAATTATATCCTACTTTATGAGCTTAATCTCATCCATTTACCAAAGCTGTTTACTAATCATGTAACAACAACAACAAAAACCATTACAAACAGAGCAAACAGTTTAAAACAATTTACACTTCTTGCTTGATGTTGCAGCAGCACTTTCCACTTTCCAGATCACGCAAAACCATCTAACTGGCAATAATTCCATACGTCCATCTATTACGCTTTCCAATTATTTACAATCTACAACCCAAAAATGAGAATTGTGAGATAAAAATAGACACGTCCTAATATTTATACCAACTTGATACAGGAGGGACGCGGCCAGTCGTCCGTCGTAGTTCAGCGAGTGCGAGAAAAGATAACATACATACTATCCTACATCTTTCCTCCATCTAGCTCCAAAAGCGCTTAATACGGCGAATACGTAGCAAAAGGGCAAACATTCACTTTCCCAGGCGATAGGGGTTGCCGCCCCTCCCCCCACCACCCCCCGCCACCCTTCACCCCCTCTTATGGCATAGTCAGACCAGATTTCTATCGAAAACTATGAACCTGCCAGTGATTTCCACGAAACGACGAAAGCTCCTTTTCTGCCTTGTCCGTAAACGACGCGAACAGTGCAGTTGCATAAAGAATCATTATTTAATCGTTAGTTTCGCCTCGTCGGTCTGCATTTCCGGTAATTGACAGAGCGATGCCGGTTGTGCCGTGTGTCTGTACGTGTTACTGATGTATGCACGGGCACGGGTTTTGCACCTGGCGGGCGTTACCACCCCCGCAGTCCCGCCTGTGTTCTCCCCATCGAACGGCACTAGCAAAATGATGAATAAATGGTGGCGGGTGGTTAGTTAACGCGCTTTGGCGTTTGCCACTCGCCTATACACGAGCGCATGTAACACGGGAAACGGGAAAATGGAACAGGTTTGTTCGCGTCCTGGTTGATCGTTATGTAACCTGCCAACAATGTTACCATTTCCCACCATTTTATGGCATGGTAATGGTCGGTCCTTTTGACGCGCGCCAGTGATATGTGTGCGTGCGCTCCATGATGTGTGAGTGTCACGATGGCAAAGCAAAGTTTCCCCCCCCCCATGGCAATGGAAAACTATGGATAGTTTGATAATTATTTGAACCATAATTTACTGTTCTTGTTGCACTTTGCATTCGGTGGAGTTCGGTAGTTATGGAGCTTTTTGCAAGTCGAAGACCTCGTCCATGCATTCGATTGTTATAAAGCGATCGTAGATTTATTTTTATTTCTGCAGGAAAGTTTTACAACAGTTTATTTTGTTAAACTCAACCAGTTTTATCCTACAGCTTCTTCATTTTTTTCAAAAAATCCCTCTCAGTTTTAATCATCGTTATGGGCATCTAGCCAATTTTCACAGCTCTTAAAGCTCTTAAGGTCTTCGAAATTGAAACGATGGACAAATTAAGGGTTTGCCTCACAACAGTGGTAGGGTAATTGATTGCCACTACAGCTCCATGAACACCCAAATGAAACAAAACATCCATCACCTTCTTCAATCGTTAATTGCTTCTCGCGATCTCGAACAGTCAAAGCATCGGGTGCACCCCAATGAACCACGATGAACCATTGGAAAAAAGGGGTTCCCTTCCCACCCCCAAAAAGGGATAAACCACACTTCTTCTTCTTGGCTTAACGACCTTATAGGTCACGCCGGCCATTTCTGGCTTACTAGACTTATTTTACCACGTAGCCGGATAGTCAGTCCTTGCTACGGGGGGACGGTCCGGATGGGATTTGAACCCGGTCCGGCCGTGTGGACTGGCGCCGATTATCACATGCACCACCGGGCCGCCCTGGATAAACCACACTACGGCAACCATAAACCAATCGGCCACAAAAGCTTCTAAGCGACCGAGCAACCACCCCAAAACTCAACACCCCGATGTCGATTGGTGCATCGCATCCGTATTATCGTGGCCGGGCAATCTCGTACGACTCTTCCGACGGAGCGGAAATAATAATCGCTTCCCAACAAAAACAACATCAATTCTTGCCTTTCACCCTGCCCCCCCCTCACCCTGTTCGCCTTGACACAACCTACAAACCGGGTAGTTTTTATCCGTCATTCCTTCCGTGATGGTATGGCTTAGTATCCTGGTTTATTATGTTGTTGTTTTTTCTCTCTCTCTCTCTGTTCCTTCCTTTTACTTCCATTCTACTCACACAGCACACACCCATTACCTTCTTCACAATCACGCGTGGTACATAACAGTGCGCGCTCACTTTTCAAGAGAGAAAACGACCAAACCCAAAATGGACGAACGGGGAGACCAAAGGGCGGGGATGAAGAACCCCGAACTGGCAATCACAGCCGAATGTCCTTCAAGACGGAAAACTACATTCCAATTAGCGGTGACCTAATTTCGGTTGTGGTCCCCCTTCCCCCCTCCCCTCCGCCCGGTTGCTGGTGGAAAACGGTAACGGCTACGGCTTGTCCCTTTTCACCATTCTGCTGCCTGCTGCTCTGTCTCCAATTCCAAATAGACATTTCGAATAAATTTTCCTCCCCTTTCGGCCGGTGACAAAGGTTTTTGCGGCAGTTGCGGTACGATATGGTACGAAGAACTCAGGTGGGCACTGAACGGTTCTTCCCGCTTTTCGCAACAACTTTACCCCGGTCGAAGGATGGGAAAAACGGTAAACGGAAGTTTGTTACGCCGTTTTACAGATACTTGCGGTTTCGTGTTCACTTGATTAAGCGCGAACTTTGGCCACCGTTCTGATGTTTCCATCACTAGTGACCCTGTTTTGTGGTTTGCTGCATATTTACTAGCTTGGTTGCAATGTCTGACTTGCTTGCAGGGTGAACTATCGGTGCATTAAAACAACTCATTCGACAGATGTGTATTTAATAGATTTTTAAGAAATAGAAATTGTATTGTAAAAGTATAGAAAAATACAGCTTGAGAGCTAGTCAAACAGGTCGAAGGCATTAAAAATCATATTACAAACAATAATGCAACACGAAATGCATCTATGAGGCGCATATACAACTAATCGATCATCGAATTTGCTGGCGTACTAATCAAACGATAGTTTTGCTAATGAATCTGGGTATTTTTTTAACATGCTTTCATTTTCTTCTTTATCTATTTAATTGTTTCCCTTTAAGTGAAAATAAATTTCGAATTTTACTAAGCCATAATACGCCACTAAATCACTCCTTCAACAATTTTTATAATCGATACTAAGGAAGGATTTAAATGTTCATCTTCATATTCATATTTTTTCACAATTTCCGCTGGTTGGAACACCATACCATGCAACGTGCCAATCGAATGCATTTGATGTAGCACCAAAAATCTACCGAAGGAAATGATGAAAGCAGTCACGAAGGCAAAAACCAACCATTAATGAGCACCGCACGATGAACGTCGTCCGTCGGGAATGGGTATTTTCTAGCAGCGTTATTTTCAAAAAGGACCCACCAAACAAACAAGCCTTTTGCAACGGTACACATAAACACACACACATGCACAGACGCATGCATACACAGCCACAAACACGGACACCAAACACAAACATGCGCAACGGTAGGGTGAGGCTTTCGAACACAAACGCTCGGCGTTGTACCGTGCCCGGGGACAAGGTACGTGTATGTGCATTGGTATGCACATGTGGATGTCGATAATGATTTTCAATCAATAAACTGATAATAATGCATGAACCACAAGTGCATACAATGCACCGGATGCAAAGGTGCACAGAACCACTTCGCCCAAAAGAGGAACATTTCTTGCTGTGGCAACGTTTGATTTTTGTTTTTTTGTTCTATTTTATCACCCGACACTTTAAGGATGTGCCAATAAATCGTGCAACTCACCTGAAAACTGTCCCAGTCGCTGGCGAAGGTGGCAGTGTTGGAATTTTCCCGGCGGAACTCGGTGAAATCGACCATCGATCCCGGCGGCACCTTCTGCAGCTTGAGGGCCAGCCCCATCGTAAACACTTCGCCACCGAGCTCCATCGGGGCGATTAGCAAGGGCACTTTATCTCTCATGCACCGACCACCGACCAACAAAGTACGCACGGTTACATCTGATGAGGACCAAAAAATGAGAGTTCGTTTTTTTTGTTTTTCTTTTGCAAAAAACGGCCCCCAAAATGCACCCGAATCAACGGAAGATCGGTGAGGGTAACAACCCCCTTTGGGGGGTGTAGAACGCTTAACCCTGTTGGCTAGCTACTGTCGTACAAGCTGACCAGCTGGTAATGGTTTTACACGACAACACTGAGGCTCGCTACGATCGAGCCACGGACTCCGCACCGAGACCGATCTACTGACGTTCATCTTTATGGATCCACCGTAGATCCGACACTATACAACACATACAAAAGCACGACGAGTTGGGTAACTGAAAGCACACCAATATTTAAACTCTTTTCTACGCTCCAAAGGTTCACACGGCGGAAGGAAATTGGAACTGCAACCCTTAGTTTGCACGGATTCCGTCGAGATGAGTCTTCCCTGTTGTTGAGTTGAGTTGATATCCTAACACGTTCACTTATTGCTGCTACACTCCCAATTCTGTCAAGTTCTGCTGGTTCGGGGCATTCTAGCCTCACTGCACGCAGTATAAACTTCCGCTCACACCGACCACGGGAACACTAGAGTACACGCAACCTTTTTTTCTTTGCTACCTATTTATCTCCAAACGAGCTGTATAAACTTTCAAACATGCTAATCCATGGATTTTGAAGATCATTTAACTTCGCTAGGCATACGAAAGGATGGCCCGGTGCGAAAAAAAAATCCCCCTTCGAATGACCTATTTCTGCTCGATGGTGCTTTGAGCCTTAAGTTAGGAGGTCGAGCTTTTCAATTCTAACGTATTTTTTTTTTTCCTTACTTAACTTTCGGTGTTTATTTTTTCCACATTTGGACACTCGGTACACTTGGGACACCGTTGTTTCACAGACGATGGATGGACTTCCTCCATACGATGTGTGTACGACGAAGTCTGTGGACCGGACGTTACTGACCAAACCGACCGTTGAACTTTGACGCGAACCACGCGAAACACCGCGAACCACCGTTTTGGCCAACAAGACGCGTAACAAACACCGCTAAAAACCCGGAGTACCGGAAACGTTGGCCACAGCAAACGGTGAAATTTGTAAGAATGGCCGAAAAAACTGGAAAAAGCAAAACCGAATTCCGATTTAGATGCGGATGCGGAACAGGCCAGCTAATAGGGGGTAGGCCAGCGTGTCGATTCAGCACGATGATGATGATGATCTGTGCGCACGATATGGTCACCCTCGCAGCCGTAGACGTAGTGATGGTTCCCGACAACACCGTCAGCGTCCGTCGGTCTAGGCTGGATGCCGTCGTGCTTGCTGCCACTCGTGCACCCCAACCAACCCCCTCTAAAACTCCGACCCCCACGGAAAGCGGTGAGAACAAACCCGATCCGGAGCCGATCCCGATTGGGCTTGCCTTCACCTCGGAGGCTCGTGCCGCAGCCTGCCCCACACGACCCACGAGTCGAGTGGTGGCTCCACACGCGAAAGTGTGTGCCCAGGCTTTTGATGGTATAAGTGTGGGGCTTCTGTGTGTGTGTACGTGTTTTTTTTCGTCTCCCTCATTATTCGAGTTCTTCACCTGCTTCCATGCCGGAGATCTTCCCAAGGATCGGGTTGACGAACGGCACAGATCCTACCGTTTTGTTTTCGTCCACACAGGTTTTGCATCATTCCTTCGGCAATGTTGCTATTGCGTCTGGTTATGGTTTTGGCCCGTTCGGCACGGAAACAGGATTCTTCCCTCGTATCCCTCGTACGGAACTTCCCCTTTATCCGATCTTCTCCCCCTCTGTTGCTCGGTAGCATCAAGCGGAAACCGATTTTAGCGTGTTATTTCATTTGCCACCATGTGGCACCGTACTACCTGTCCTGCCTACTACAGTTCTACCTGCTTACCCGAGAAGTCCTGAGAATGTATAGGCTTCGGTTGCTACTGGGCCACCAGGATGGGAACGAACTTTCCTGCTAGCGGCGAGAAGAGTTCAAAAACCTACAACTGCGTGCGCAATTTTCGAATTTCGAACTTCCGTCCCGATAGCAAAACCATCGGTAAACTATAGTGTTCCCTTTTTTGTCTCACTCTACTGTTGCTGTTTCTGAGGTTCACATCACGATGGCTTTCGTGATTTTGTTTTTCCTCTTTCTCTCTCTCTCACACACGCTTTTTGCTTGTTATGTTTGTTGTTTCTTTTCCCCCGTCGCTGGGTGTCATTGCACGACTAACATCCACAAACATCCTGGTAGTTTGGAAAAATAAATCTCCCCTTAGCGACTGTGAACAGGTACTTTATCTTTATGTCTGTCTTGCTCTGGCAAACGTTCGAATACGCATCGCTCTTTCGTACACGAACTTAGTAACCATCGTACCGAACCGAGCACGATGCGAATCCCGAAAGCTCCGTCGATCAGGACGTTGAATAGCTTGTGGACTGGGTACTGAAGGTAACAGTGTTCTAAAGCTTCACGCCGGTTCTCTTTTCAGATGGTTTTAAAACGATAATATGTATCCCTTTCTCACTCTCTCTTTTTCTCTCTCCCGTTCTCTCGTTTCATTTTGCCTCAATGTTTTGTAGAGCCTACGAGGTACGAATGCAACCGACGGAACGGCAAACGAACGGATTATTTCCTACCTATTTGCTAACTTATTCCCTTGCCCAATTTTGTGCCCACTTCACACACACACACACACAGCGTAGGGCAGGAAGGGCACGAAACGGACAGGTGGTAGAGAACCGTGGGAAACGCGACCTGAAATTAGGTGAAGGTGAAAACACACCACACTGGCCACACGGTTTAGCGCCTGGGTCTGTAATTTAACGACATTCACGGATACTACATAAATATCCTGAACCGTTCCGCCATTACCTTTCTAGCTTCAGCCAAATCCCCCCAAATTGGAGCTACTACCTTTCGTCCTTGAAATGATCAACGAAACTGTTTTGAAATGTACGAGTTCCGTACATGATTTTCGTCACGGTTTCTTTCGAAATGGAGTCAAACTTCCAACCCCCACGGTTGGGGGGGGGGGGGGGGGCAATGCAATGCGGCGAGTAAGGCTAGATGACGTGAAGTTTGTTTTGCCTTATACATGGGCCTGTAGTGTAGTGTGTAGTGTGCATATATGTAGGTGCATGGGAAATTGTTTTCACATATATTTAATTTCGGATTTATTAAATCTATTAAAAGTGATTAAAAACCGAAAAAAAAACAATTTTCATAAACTTCATATACTAAGCACAAGAAACGTAAAATAATTTAATCAAAAAATTAAATTAAAAAAAAAACTTCCCCATAAAAGGAGTTATAATCACAAATTCCAATTCCAGCTTTGCTATCAATCTTAAAACACAGAAGACCCTTCCTGTCGACCACTGTACCGCCCATTGCATATCGATCCGAGTGTGGCATTTTCATATCGTCAAGCATAAGCATTTGCCAACCAATCATGCCACAACAGCCGAAGACGCAAGTCATGGGAAAATTATTACTATTTTTTACCATTTCCATTTCCTGGGCGAGCACAATTACGGGCACGGTCACTACTCCACCCTTTGCATTTCCCACTGAATTAGTAAACAAACTCGCATTTTATTAATAGTTAGCGGGTAGCGGGCATCGATTGAATGCTTTAAGTTTTCAAGGTTTCGCTCATTACGTCCGGACACCGGAGGAAGCATCGATGCAGGGAATGGATTTTGGGGGAAAGGGGGTGGGGGGAGGGGGTGCTGTGAGGTCATAAAGTGTGCACCTAACCGAAAGCACATGCTCATTCGTACTGGTCGTAATTTACAGTAACCCTCCTGCAATGCATGCTGCTACTGTACCTCGGGTTGGATTTACTTCTGTAAGTGTATCGACCTGTATGTTTGGTGGCCGCTTCTTCCATGCGGATTGGTTTTGTGAGTTTGATTTTTTTGCCCCGCTGCTTCCCTAACCCCCAGTCGAACCCGCACGTGCTGGAGCTAATCGATACAGAACCATCCCCAGTTCTAGCGCCCATTTCAAGAAAGCGCGGGAATTCTCTAATAGTCCACAACACATGCTTCGACCGATTGGTGGTCGAAACTCACCATAAGGACGAACGGAATTCTGTTGTCAAGCAGCAACAGCAGTCGTCCTGTTGTGGGGCCAATAAATGCTGCTAAAGGTGAAACTTCCCCTTACGCCAAAAAAAAAATATAATAACCCGAAACTGTACCGAAGTCCCATTCAGGGGAAAGGACAAACTTTTCCCGAAACAACCGGAAAAACGAACCCGCACGCCTTCTCCTCGCCACCGTGTCTGCCGTCTCTCTTTCGCCACCATCCTCAGACACAGCCGTCTCGGACGTTCCCGCTCGTCATCGGTTCGTTGGTAGGTCACGAGACACACTGCACGCCCGCGAGACTTCGGCTACACACGGATGCACTTTTGGCCTACTTATACTAACGCAAAAGCGTCACACGACCTGCTCGGTTCGCATCGTCTGGCAGGTCCGTCCGCAAAGCTCGTCTTCCGCATACACACATGCTTCCTGTGTTGAGCTTTAACACGGCCAAACACGGCGCAACGTCAAAAAAACGGTCCTCCCAACGACACGCAGGACCACGATGCGTAAACGTGTGTGCGTCTGTGTGTTGTTCGGTGGCGTGTGGCACAGGACACGGTGGATTGTTGTTCGGAAGAGTTTAGAAGCGAAAGCACACGAAAAAAAGAGCACTCTCGGTAAATGCCCGGTTCTGGCAAACCGAACATCTTCAGACGGGAAATAACCAGAAGCAATGTTTACATGTTTTATAGCATCAACTCCTCGCATCAAGGGAGGAAGGCAGGGGGGTTACTTACTGCGTGATAATGGGGTTGAAATTTTTCTTCACTTCGCTTATTTGAAACTTTCCGTCTCAACTCGCACCCTTCCCTGCAAGCCACAGCATCGAAAACTGTCCTTTCTGATTCACCAAAGTTATCCTACAGCTTAAGGTTGTTCTTACCTTTTGCGCTTAACGGAGGGAGAGAGTTTTATTATTTTTTGTTTTTGCTTTGCTTCAGTGTGTGCAGACGTAAACTTCATTCCTTACATTCCAACCTTTATGGGATGAAGTGAAACATTTCCCATACCCTGTAGCACGTTTCACGCAGCACCCTCGATACGAATGTACCATTTTGTGGTGCAAAACAACAACAGGAGCAGCCTTGCCTTCAGAGCTTACTCAAATGATCATCCCGCCTGCACGTGGTGGAAAGTGCTACTAAAATTGCTGTTGGGAGTTTGAAGAATAGGCGCTTACAATTCCACCATAGCGTACCCTTTTTGTTTTATTCATAAAGCCGTAAAAAGGTTGAAATTGTGTGTTTATCTTCGAATGTAGGTATTATTTTCCACGGTACATAGTACTTTTTTGTAGAACAAAATTTATACAATAACACTATAAATTATTTGATGCTAAACAAATTAGATGTTTCATGCATCTGAACTGCAAAATAAAATTAATTTCCAAGCGTTTGAAACTTATCAAAACTCGCAATCTGAAAATCTGCTTATTCAATCGTATTTTGTTATTATTATTTAAATTTTTAAATCCATTATAACTTTTCAGATATCTTAGCATTTTGATTGATACACTTAGGTGCAATGTGATATATTTAACACAAGCCCCAAATTATAAACATATTACACAAATCTATCAGCTCACAAAAAAATACAAGCATTGCATACTTTTAGGCGTTTAGGTAAGAAGATACGAATTACGCTTTTAGATCAAAATTTAGTCGCTCTTATAGACACAAAATAAACGAAAAAACACATTTTAGTGCGCGAAGAAAGCGGTTTTTTTTTCAAGCTAATACAAGAAGTATTATCTTTCATGCATACCTATACCTGTTTACCTACTACTTTGTGTTGTTTACATTATACCAAAAGTTCCTGTAACATTTTTTGTGCATAAAAACATTTTTTTCTTACCTATTCTATGCGTTTCCCCGACAATGTTCTACTGAAGAATATGTTCCCGCGCACTTGCTTCCTAGTTCCGGATTATCAAACGTGCTTATAAGTTTTTCTTGGTGTGAAAAAACTTCTAAATCCCAACCCAAGTGTGTCCACAAGCGCGAAGGAAAAAATGAGCAACGACGTGCCTAATGTGCCATCATAACAAGACGAAGCGAGGCCATCACGACCGTCTTTGATAGCAAAACAACAGCAATAACAGCAATGGCACAGAGAACTTGAACTGGTGTCTTTTGCCTGTTTTTGTTACCCAATGTTTGTCTCAGGGGATTACATTTATTCGATCAAAAGCTGGAAGCACCTTGCGGGAACTAACCTCGAATACCGCTTAGCCATGCACAGCAAATAAAAGCCGTAGAGATGAGATGGAATGAAGAAACAAAAAAGAAACATACCCTGTTCGTATCAGGGCGGTTCGAGATTGGAAACCGGACACGCAACCGGGAGTCCAATTATCTTATCTTGACCTCTACGGAGCGAGCGGGGTTTTCTTATCAGGATCAGCATGCCATCCAGCTCAGAAGAAACGCCGACAGTTCGTATGGGGGCTTTAGAGCCGTTTGTGAGGTGATCCCGAATCAAAATCGATAAAGCGGCAACACTCACCCGTTTTACCACACCCAGAACGACTACCGGTCAAAGGGCACACCGATAATATGCACATACGCTGGATGATGCCGTTCGGTAGCATCCTTTCGCTTTTGGGGGCAGATGAGGAGGAATATATTTCGGGAGATTTATTTTTAGGATCTGCGGCACAAACATGTCTGATGGTTGCTGGCAATGCAGAAGAGAATGTATTTTTGTCCATCAACGATTGAATTCATTTTGTATGAGCTTTCCATAGAAGGTGTGCTTGTGTTGTAGGTTATGTAAGAGTTATAATAAATCAAGAGATTTAGAACTTTAAATATGGAATCAATTTCTATTAAACTTATTCTATATCACAATAACTATACGCGATTCAATAAAAATCAAGCGTAGAACCTAAAATTTAGTCTTATATTAACAAACATATTAACTTTTGTACTTTGGAATAAAAAATCCTGTTAATTACGTTTCTTAATTAAAATCAAACAAATGCTATTTTAAATTTAAAGGCAATAAAACTCAACCATAACTCATAAGCTCCAGTTTGCACAGCTTAATTTGGTCAAAGTCCATTAGCAGTGATTGGATCCACAGGTGATTGTATTTTTCATAGCATTTGCTTGTTTGCTATCTGGTTCGAAAAGTAGATAAACATCCTTCTATCTCTCCGAAACCACCGAACATAAAGCTAATTCCGTCCCAACATCAAAATCAACAACGGCGCATTTGAACGGATGACTCGATGCGTTATCTTCAGCCGTCAACGACGGAAGCTACAGCTTGTTGTCGCTAGAGGGCGCTCGCTATCGCAAAGGTTTAGCCGAAGTTAGCCGACGCTCGGTGGTTGCTGGTGCGTATTTAACGCCCTTTCCGGAGAAAGAGAGCCAAGTTCGGTGCCAGACACAGTGAGAGACGGTTGTCGCTTTTCCCGATTTTTCATCTCCAGCGGACACGCGTGCTTTTTCCAAGCCACCTGCATTTTACACCCATCCCGTGTAAAACCCACATTACTTTACAACCACAATGGCCGTCTTTGAAGGAAAGAAGTACAAGATGGAGAAGTCGGAGGGATTCGATGACTACATGAAGGCTCTCGGTAAGTAGCGGGTTGTGCGTGAGCGTGTTGAAAAAAGCCGGTCCATTTGGCTCGTGATAAAGTGATGATTTTGCACAATGCGTCTTTGGTTTGGGACATTCCCACAGAACAACAAAATCAGTGAAATGTTTGTAGAATTCCCCTCAGTGACAAAATGCGCGTGTTAATTGCATCGCTTGCTAAACCATGCATGAACACACGATACTGGGTCAGTGTAATCTAGAACACATCGCATGAGATGATCCGATGCTGCCAAATGTATCTTTCTCTGCTCCCTTCTATCGTTCGCTCTCACTTTAGCAAACACAGCATGAGGAGAGTGTT
>CM028125.1:14404278-14432530 GCA_016254315.1 Anopheles parensis | reverse complement strand
TTTAAAACTTGAAGAACTAGGTATACAGTTTGGCCATTTCAGTAGGCTACTCAACCTATTCTAGTGTCACTTTCGGATTTTGATAGTCGAAGGTGTATTTAGCGAAATACTCCCCAAAGTCATCTGGCTTAATTCTTTCACTTTCGCACATCTTCTGTTGCTAGACAACGCTACCAAATCGTAAGTGCGATAAGACGCAAAGCATCTCCAGCAGCAGTAGGCGACCGAAAACACTTCACAGTCGATGCCATAATGGGCATATCTTCTCAGGGTGGAAGAATTGTGGAGTGCGTTTGGCGACAAAGGGTGCGATTTGACACCCTGCCACCCTTTGATATGGTCCGATCGTGCTTCCAGCATGTGTGTGTGTGTGTGTGAGCTTGCGAAATTATGTCCAGTCATGCGACATAACTACATTGGTGAAGAATACGCGTATAGAAGAACCATGTTTGTTTGGTGATTGCTTGGAAAAACAAAATTTAATCCATCGTTTTGCACTTTTTTCTGTGACAAAAAAAAACCATGGCAAAGTGCAATTTATCTTCTGTGCAAGTAAAAAAAATTGCAACGAGAATTTTAAAACCCACAACAAAACAAAAACGTTTGTTTTTGGGTTGGGTTGAATAACTTGCGTGTGCCTACCCTATATTGTAGATGGCCGGCGGTAGTCTTGTGCTATACAGTGGATTATGTTTGCGCGTTTTACCTACACCAAGCAAGCTAGCCTTGCAGTGGTTGTGTGGGATTGTTTATTTGTCTTGTTGATTTATGCATTCTTTGTAGAACCAATGCAATGAAGTTACTGCTGGCAGCCGTCCTTCAAATGATTATTGCAATCATTTTATTTTCCCCACAGTACAACCTCAGCTATCCGAATACTCTGGGACGTTCGGTAATTCATGTCACTGATGGCCCAGTTTTAGACAGGAATCAGACGTAGAGTCAAATAGAATTAATAATTGATTTTGCCCTCCAACTCTGGAGAGACACGTGGATGTTGCAATTAGCCTCATTTAAAATTAGACTGTCATACTGTGTACTAGATAAGACCTGTCATATATTGGTTTACTAGACTTATTTTCACTGAAAAATTATCTCTTTCGTTGCTAAGGTTACGTAGCTAGGTGTCATGAGTATATCAAACTCGAGGTTATAACAACAACAATTCTCTTTTTTTCGTTTTATTTTAGTAATCCACGCTAATGAACCGAACCATCCGGAACTGATCACCCCATCAAGTCAGCACATAAGGAATCATTTCACAAACACACACCAACTGCCATAAAAGCGGACCCCAGGCTGATCAGCTGGTGTAGTACTGCAGCTACATTCCTCCATCTGGTCCGTTTTCTGAACGAGCGAACGTCCTCAAGATGGATCGGTTAGGAGTACTGTCCGCTTTCGTTCAACCGAACAAACAATCTAGTCAATTTCGCAACCCATTCGGTGGTCGACCATGGATGGAACAGCACGGTGCAGCTGCCGCTGCGCCCGGCGCCAAAGGGCTAAAGGGCATCGTGGCCGGTGGCATAACGGGTGGTATCGAAATTTGCATCACCTTCCCGACCGAGTACGTGAAAACGCAGCTACAGCTGGACGAGAAGGGTGCGACCAAGCAATACAACGGTATTATGGACTGTGTGAAGAAGACGGTAAAGACGAATGGTGTGCTTGGGCTGTACCGTGGCCTGAGCGTGCTGTTGTACGGTTCCATCCCGAAGTCAGCTGTCCGGTAAGCGCGTTATACCATTCCAAACTAAAGCATACTTTACTAACTTCGCGCATTTTGGTACATTACTTTCAGCTTTGGCGCATTCGAAAGTCTGAAAGGACGACTGATGGAACCAAATGGACAGTTGAGTACGTCCGGTAAGTTGCTGGCAGGTTTGGGTGCGGGTGTTGCAGAAGCGATCCTTGCCGTAACGCCGATGGAGACGGTCAAGGTGAAGTTCATCAACGATCAGCGTAGTGCGACACCCAAGTACAAGGGTTTCTTCCACGGTGTCGGTATGATCGTGCGCCAGGAAGGTCTGTCCGGCGTGTACAAGGGTCTAACCGCCACCATACTGAAGCAGGGCTCGAATCAAGCAATCCGGTTCTACGTGATGGAATCGCTGAAGGACGTTTACAAGGGTGACGATCCGTCCAAACCGGTGCCGAAGATGGTGGTCGGTGCGTTCGGTGCCGTGGCCGGAGCGGCCTCCGTATTCGGCAACACACCGATCGATGTGGTTAAGACCCGCATGCAAGGTCTCGAGGCGGCCAAGTACAAGAACACGGCGGACTGTGCGCTGCAGATCTGGAAGAATGAGGGCCCGATGGCATTCTACAAGGGTACCGTGCCACGGTTGAGCCGGGTCTGTCTGGACGTGGCAATTACGTTCATGATTTACGACTCGTTCATGGATCTGTTCAACAAGTTCTGGCGTTAAGAGTCCGAGTTCCGTAATGGTAGTTGACTAACAACACGTCCGCTTCAAATTAATGTCCCCGCAAAAGCTTATAATACGACGTAAGTTCTGCCGAAGGTTGAAGCGAACGCTTGGAATGTACCCTCGATAATAAGAATTCTCTGGGAAAAGGAAAACACAGAAGGGCAGCAAACGACATTCCGGAGTACATTCAGGGATTTTAAGGTTATTAGTAGTAGGACATGTAAGAGTCATTGGATTGGGGAACTTAATGTGCTCCCAACTGGTTTCCTATTAGGCACAGTTAGGGCAATGTATGTGTATGTAGACGTTGACAATGCACGAACTAGGTTTTTTTCTTTCTTGGTGAGGCACAAAACACATACATCTGAGGGCAACTACTATACTGCACAATTGTTAGGGGCTGTGTTATAGGAAAGGTGAAAGATGCACATCGTTCACTGCTGTTAAACACGCGTTAGACGTCGCCTCCATTATGCCCTCAAAGTAGTGCGCAACAAACAAAAAAACAAGTTGAAGAAATAGCGCAACCGAACAATCTCCTTTAAGGAGTACTAAAATCACATCAAAAATCGAACACATGCAGCGGCGTTGACTGTAAAACAGTCATTTTACGCGCACACATGTCTTTCTTTCTCTCTTTGGCTAAATTAATCTTCTCCACCTGTGGATGTGTGTTAACGTTCGAGAAGCGAATGGAAAAGTACTTTAAAATGTTTTACGCTTAATGTTTTGTTTTTTAATCGCACGCATTCCGTACCAACCCTAAACTACTAAAAGCCAACCCGAAATGTGTGAAACATTCCTTTGCGGGTGGCATTAAATTTGTTTTTTGGACAATTAATCTATTATCGGTGTATTATCTCGCCCCGTTGCCCGCTTGGCAATTGGCTTTTCTAGAGCGCGCTAGTAAACAAACGAAACGGAAAAAAACGAAACATTTCCTGACTCGTATTTATATACACTTATATATATATACAAATATCTATATACAATGTCGTAGCGTGTAACCTTAGGGTGTGTTTTTTTTTTGTTTTACTCCTGTAGAGGCAAGCGTGTTTAGATGTGTAACAGGATTGCAGGAAATAAAATTAAGACCGAAACGAGTGGCATAAATCTACCACAAAAGAAACACACACAAAAATGTTGAATGAAAATGCTTTTCGGATAATATTACACTATAAAATGGTGCTGCTTTTTTGTTTAATTTTCAGATTTGTTCCATTTATTTTCTGTTTAATCTTTCGTCGTGCTATATAACTCTCTTTTCTCTCATGATCTCTCCCTCTCTCTCTCCCTCTTCTACTCTCTCTCTCTCTCTCTCTCTCTCTCTCTTAGTGGCTTTGTTTATGCTCCCTTTAGCTACTTTGCAACATTATCACTCGTTTTGTTTCAAACCTAATATATGTATCCTTACTGCGGCTTTTCCTTATGAGCGTTATCATTAACCAGCTAGTAGTAGTATACAGTAACGCCCCTTTTCCTTATTTGCGCCTGCCGTTACCCAACCCCACGTAACATGTACATTCAGGTTTACACACAAAACAAAAAAGGAAACAATCCGACACACATACACACGGCACACGTACGCACATTTATACAGCAGTGCGCTTGAATGCGCCACCATCTGTTCTGTGAAAGTCAGTCAGTAATCTTGCGAAACAATCGCTCCATTTGCAACAAGATGGCGCGGCAGGTATATGACGGTGATCGCCGCAGCTTAGATCGGAACTTGCGGCCTGCAGCAAACGATGGCAACGATGTGTGTATACACGTTCAGTCTAGGCGCTTATGTTCTGCCCCTTTTCACCTTGTTTCGGTACACTACATCAATAACTTCCGGCCCTACTACTTCGTACTATCCCTATTACTATTATTACTACTACTACTACTACTACTGATTCTAGTGCTGCTTCCGCCAGTCTGTTTTTGCATAAATTATTTACAATCGAGAACGAATATTTAACGCGAACTAATGTGTTACTAAGAATGGTAAGCCGATTGTTGTGGATGGTGTTTTTTTGATAACAACCACCATAAACCACAATCTTTATACCACAAATTGAAGGAATATATTGTGGACTAGGACGCCATAAAGGAGAAAGGTGAATTGAAATAATTTTGCTAAGGTATACAGCAAATCTCGTACGCATCTCGAATCGTTAATTTGGATTGCATTTAATGAACTAATGATAAATAAACCGATCTGCTGCAGTAAGTTCATAGGTCGGACACAGTTTATCTACAATTAAACGCATCTATACGTTATGCGCAAAAAAAAACCTATGGGACATACATTGGACAGGGGAAAATTAGCAAGCTAAAGGAAAGGATAATGTACAACAATAATTCAAATTAATCTTTGGAATATACTTTAACACCCCTGTTATGCCTCCATTTATCCAACTTCCGCAACTTTCGCGATTCGGTTGCGCTGGATGGAAGAAGTCCTTAACCGACTACTATTAACAATTTACAAAGGTATATAAGCTTACTAATACTTCCTTGCCATGAACAAGTACCCACAAAAAAAAAAGAAAAATTCCTCGGTGCGCGACAAACTCACACAACAAACGGTAGCAGCAGAACCATCATGCGTATCGATGGCGCTTCCCTCCTCTCTCCCTCCATCTCCACATCATTATCGATAACAACCAGCTAGAAACAAACACGAGCACGTGGGAACGAAGTACGTGCCAGCTCTATCGGCTTTTCAGCAGATTCGACAGCGAACGAATGTGCGTCGCCAGCTCGGAGTCCATCTTGTACGCTTCCTCGTTGATCAGCCGTCGGAGATCGGGCAGACTAGGCATGTGGTCGATGTCCTGAATGTTTAGCAGCTTCTGGAACACTTCCGTCCAGACGTGCTTTTTCAGATACCTAAAAAGGAACATGGTGAAAATGAATAATCCCGTTCACCCTGTTTTGTGTAGTGAGTTCATTTAAACACTAGCGCTCAACCAACCTGGGCAGCTTCTGCTTGATGTCCCAACCGCTTTCGTACTTCTTTACCAGCTGCATGTACTCGCCGAACAGCATTACGTGGATCGTACCGGCCACACAAAAGAGATCGGTCTGGTAGGACCATGGGCGTCCTTCCTGCATTTCAATGCATGTGAAACCGTCCGTTTGAATAACCTGTCCACAACAAGGGGAATAACGCAAAATGATTAATTGTTTCTTAACTAACTGCCGTCTTTCTTCATTCTGACGCTTACCTTTTTAAACTGGCGCTTTGGTTCGAAAAAGTTCATATCGATGGCACAGCCAAAATCGATCAAACGTAATGTAGGCTCCTCCAAATCGCGAGACGGTCTGTAAGGATGGGATTAAATAAATTGAATTAAAGCCGTTTAGTGCTTCGTGTTTCTTGTTTCTTCTACAAACGATTTGATCTAGATTATTTTCTCCGTGATCGTTCATTCAGAAATTGCAAGAGATCATGATCGATATACCACAAAACTGCCAAAAAGAACTTTTATAATAGAACTAACTATTCTGTCTATCATAAGACGAAATGCTAGTCAATATCCGTAAATTGCATGATCAATCATGACCTAAAGGATTTTAAATCAAAATTAAAATCATTTAATTACATTTTCATCAGCAGAAAGTTATCCGGCTTGATGTCCGCGTGGATGATGTTACAGGCGTGCAGATACTCTACGATGGAAAGTATCTGACAGCTGAAGTGCATCACAAGAGATTCATGCATCACCTGCAAAAGTACAGAAAATCCGATTAATCAATCCGCCTCTCATCCTCATGCGATCTTCACGTAACAATTTACCTTTCTTGTGGCCGCGGTACGAATTTTATTGTTAATATCAAGCAGGGAACCGTACTGGGAAAATTCGGACACGAGTACACTAGCGTTCGGTGCAATTACAGCCGCACTGATATCCATGAAGCCGGGCAACTAAAAGGACAAACGTTCACACAGTTGTAGCAAGTACGATCGAGCGTTGAAAGATCGTTGATCGATACAATGATAATCGTACGTACCATCTTAAGATTAGTCAGTCGTTTTTTCACCTCCGTACAGATGTATAGCTCCCACGTGTTGGCCGGCTTCTGATACTTGATCGCCACCACGGCTCCAGNTCGAGCGTTGAAAGATCGTTGATCGATACAATGATAATCGTACGTACCATCTTAAGATTAGTCAGTCGTTTTTTCACCTCCGTACAGATGTATAGCTCCCACGTGTTGGCCGGCTTCTGATACTTGATCGCCACCACGGCTCCAGTCTGTGTGTTGACCGCACGGAACACCGAACCGTACGAACCACGGCCAACTTCCTTCTCGATGCTGTACCCGGTCCCACCGAGGTTTGTCGTCTGGCCTTTCAACAGCTTCGGCAGGTTCGCGTTGGACAGGTGATAGTTATCGGCCGGGTCACGGTTGCGCGATGGAAAGTCCACCTTCGTCAGAAACGCTCGACACAGCTCACCATTGAACGGATCGACAAACGATCGGCCCAGATGGGTTTCGATCGTACCGAGTGCCTTCTCGAGACGTCGCCGGCGGGCTTCCTCGTCGTGTTCGCCCGCCTGGAAAAAGCTGCTCTCGACCACCGTCGAGTTCATCGAGTCTTCATTCTGCCCAAGGGTGGACAGATTCGTTTCCTGCTTCCGAAGGTAACGGAACGTACCGACCGGCGTGGAAGTTTTCGAGAATCCACCACCAACGGACGTTTGCGTGCGCCGAACCGGTGTCGAACAGTTGCTACCACCGCCATAATGGAAGGGCCCATTGCTGTTATCACCCGCGAAGGAAATGTTGCTAAAGGACGTATTAAATTCCGAGTTCGATTGATACGATGAATCGTCCTCATCCGGTCGAATGGTACGTTTCCCTTCGGCCCGACCACCACCGATCGGTCGACGTCGGGTCGTCTCGCGGCTTGTTTCCTCCTCACCGTAATACTCTTCCTCATCGTCCTCGTCCTCCTCCTCCTCCTCTTCCAAACCATTCTCCTGGTCGTCTTCTTCCTCCTCTTCCACCTCGTAGTACTTATCCTGTACACCGTCATCATCCTCCTCCTCATCGCCATCCGCACCATAATCACCAACGGTTGCTTCGGAATATTCATCGTCCAAAATACGACCCCGACGTACACCGTTCCGTACCACCCGTACGTCCTCTTCATCGTCGTCTTCATCATCCTCCTCCTGCGCACGACAATTCTCATCCAGATCGTACCGATGATGCTTTGGTCGCTTTTCCTTACTGGTCGATTTGGAACGTTTGGATTTTTTCTTCTTTTTCGACCCAACGGAAGATGCGTCGGTTTGGGACTGTACCGACAGACATGAATCTTCATCCTTTTCCGTCCGTGAGAAGGATAAAAGCAGATTCGCATCGTGCATATGATCCTGCTGTTCGGCCACTGTCAACGATTGCTTCTTTTTGGAGTGTTTTGCTTTGGATGTGGTTTTCCCTTTAGTACCGCCCGTCGGTAGTCCATCTGTTCCCGCTTCACCGATCGCGCCGCCACTGGTTCGCATTATGCCCGTTTCCGGTCGTGCTTTAGTGTGTTTTTTGTGCTTTTTCAGTTTTTCCTCCACCGGTCCGGGGATTGGTTGCTGCACGATCGGCTCTTCGGCTGGGAGGATGCCACCGGAATGGGCCGAACCATCGCCCGCCCCTGTCGGTGAGGGTGAATCCACACCCGAAAGCGACAATGAGAGGCCCGTTTTCTCCTTCTTAAACTTGATCGTGATCGTCTGCTTGCGGCTGGTACCGTTCTCTGCCGGTGTGGAAAAGCGTATCGTCGACGCTTCGATTTGTTCCTCGAAATCATCACAGTTTGCATTGTACTTGCCATGGTTATTGTTGATGGTGTGCTGGTTCTGCAGCTGTTGCGGATGCTGAGTGTCCTGATGGTGCTGCTGTTGCTGCTGCTGCTGCAAGTGCATGTGCCCTTGCGCATTGACGAAGGATCCTCCGCTTACCATACCGTTCACCGGCTGTGGTTCGTGCAGTTCCGATGCTACAGCTGTACCGTGCTTATAGCTGTGTGGTGCCGAATTAACTTTAGCAGAATCCTGCACAACTGCACCATGTGGCTGAACGTATCCGCTAGCGACCGGTACGCTGTATGGTTTCGTTTGTGGCTGCTCGTTCGCATTGTACTGCACCGGCGTGTAATGATGCGAAGGATGATGTGCCTGCTCCTGATGTGGCGATGGTTGCTGATGATGCTGTGGCAGTACCGAATGTGGCCGTGTAGAATGTGGCTGCATTGACACACCACCCATGGCCATCGGTGGATGCGGCTGTGGATGATGTTGATGAGTGTGGTGCGGATGTTGATGTACGGGAGATTGCGGGTAAACTGAATGATTTGGTGGCGTTTGCGGTGCCATTGCATAGTGAGCGCTGGGCCGTGGTACAATCGCTTCCTGCGCGGAAAGATGCCCTACCGGACTGTTATACCCATACGGGGATAGAACATTCGTCATGTTTTGGTACGTCCGTTGGGGAGTTGTTTCCTGCTGTGGCGTTGGCGGTTGTGGTGGTGGCTGTGGTTGTGGTGTCGCAGGATAGCTATTGTGATTGTAACTCTCATACGGTACATGATGTTGCTGCGGATGCTGATGATAAGGTTGCGGTGAATGATGATGACCATGGTTAATCTGCGCATACTGAGGTTGCGCATGCTGCCCATACGGTTGTACCGGTGCAGCAGTTGGAGAATGCATGTGAGTCGTTGGCACTGGTGAGTGATGGGGATGATGGGAACCGGCACCGTGATGATGTTGCTGCGGCGCATGATGAGGATGATGATGATGCGGATGATGGTGATGGTTCTGTATCACCGTCGCACTCGTTTGCTGGTAGCTATGATGTGGCTGCATCTGTGCACTTGTTGCCGGGTAACCATTGCTGTAACCATGGTAAGGTTGCTGCTGCTGCTGATGATAGTAGTTGCTCGTATGCTGTATCGAACCCTGTCGCATCTGATGCGAATGGTAGCTGTTCGGCTGTGTTTGCATTGCTGATGCATTACCAATCGGCACATGCCCAGCGGCATTTGCATATTGCTGAGAAGGATACAACCGTTGTTGTTGCTGTTGTTGCTGCTGCTGCTGATGTTGCTGCTGTTGCTGCTGTTGTTGCTGCTGCTGATGATATTTCATTTGCTGCATCTGCCGCATCTGTTTTTCCTTCTCCAGTTGGGCGAGCTTTGCTTGTCTTTGTGCTTCCTCCTCTTCTTGCTGCTGCTGCTGTTGCTGCCGTAACTGTTGCTCCTGCTGACGTTTACGATCGAGCCACCGCTGTGCACGAATCTCTTCCAGTGAAAATTCCATCGTCGGCCGCTCGGCATGCAGATCCGGGTAGACCAAATGTTTCGGATAGCAGCACCGCCGGTTCGGATCGTACGGTTCTTCCAGGCACAACGGAACGTCCCAGGTTTCGTGGTTAGATTTCGCTTCACGGACAAAGTTTGCCGGCAAGCAGANCTGTGCACGAATCTCTTCCAGTGAAAATTCCATCGTCGGCCGCTCGGCATGCAGATCCGGGTAGACCAAATGTTTCGGATAGCAGCACCGCCGGTTCGGATCGTACGGTTCTTCCAGGCACAACGGAACGTCCCAGGTTTCGTGGTTAGATTTCGCTTCACGGACAAAGTTTGCCGGCAAGCAGATTGCATCACTATCGTACGCAGCATCGTTTGCCACGGGTGGTTCCGATGGTTCAGTAGCTTCCGGTACGGGACGGACCTCTTCCGCGACTGCATACTGCACGAGATCAGGATCATCATACACGTAGCTTAGGGAGGAAGAAATCACGTACGCTGAATTGTTAAGGTTACATTCGATAATGCTTTCATCCCTGGGTCGATATTCTAATGCCGTAGATTCGACCTCCGTTCGTTGGTGGTCTGCTGGTGGCTGTTGTTCGTTTACTTCCTGTCGCTGACCACCGTTTGACGATGCACCACGAAAACTTTCTTCGTTGGAAGCCTGATGCTGACCGGCTGGATGGTGGGTTTGTGCAGAAGTGGAGGCAGGTACTGGAGATGTGTCAGGTTCACCGGTTGGGTACGAATTGGCTGGCTGATACGGTTCTTCCTGTCCGTTGCTAGTGTAGTAAGTACCATTGGGTGGATCTTCCGGCAGGTAATAGCTTTCCGGCTGTACAGGAGGCTTCTGTTGATGATAGTAACCGTGCTGTTGCTGCTGCTGCTGCTGTTGGTTTCCATACGCTCCCAAGGCAGGCGTCCCATTCGGTGCTTCTGTGATGACTCCTCCATTTGTGCCGTGCGAATGAGACGATGCTGCCGCCTGAAGCGGGTAGCTTGGTTCCTGTTTCAGTCGCTTCTGTGGTGGACTTTGCGATCCAATTTGCTGCTGCTGCTGCTGATCTACCATCGTGCTGGCGGAGCGTTTCTTCGCAAGCGATTCATTGTACAGACGATAGTTACGTTGCGCTTCGTGCAGCTCTTCGATCGGCTGTGCCTTCATCTGTATGCCAAGATTGTAGATCGATTCGGCCTGCTTGTAAGCACTGTCGGCCCAACCGATGTAGAAGCTGGCGCACTGCGTGCCAATGTTTTTCTTGTACATCATTTGGTAGAAGCTGGCGGGCGATTGTTGCATGTTGGTCTACAAAAAGTAAAAAGTGAAACGTTTACCGATTGCTTGCTTGCTTACGATTTGCGCTGATACTTACGTATTTCATCCATATTTTAATCAAACGTGTGTCCTGCTTGTAACCCTCCGTGTCCTGATAAAGCAGCAAACACTTTTCCACGATCGAGCGCAAATTATTCGCCCGATCGAATGATCGGTTCTGCTCGTACCAGGTGATGTAGTTGAACCACAGATCGAGAGGATCGTTTCCGTTGTACCCCCGGATCGCATCCTCCCAAGCTTGCTTGTCGGCCTCGAACCGGGGGTTTACCACCACACTAACACCGCCGCTACGCTCGATCATTGTTGCAGGTTGCACTGTCGAACCATGACCGTGCGGTAGCGGACGGTGAGAACTCATCGCTTACCCCAGATTTAGTCCAGATGGGACCGCAACCCAACAATCCGGACCGGAAGTCACGTATTACAATTACAGGAAAGAATCGTTCTGATTCTCTGTTGGTGGTTCAAACAAATGTGCCCAACACCGATCGATCGACCACCTACAATTACACACAAGCACACACACACACTCACTGTCTGCTCCAATTTGCGTTGTGTCCCCCACTGGAGCAACCCCCTGGAAACTATTGGAACTTTTGCAAATGCATTCCTGGATTCCTATCTTGCCCTTAAACCAGCCGCATTTAATAATCAAAACAAAAACATTGATCCCATCGCACACACGTTCGTGTGCGCACTACGGTACGCACTAGGGACGAGATGTTGTGGCCAGCTTACTTTGGATTTGATCTATTCGATGGCAATTTTTCGTTCCTTCGCTGTGTGGACACGAAATGGAATCGTACAGACTTCACTGTGTCGAACGGAGTCGATCAGGAACTTTCGGTCAGAGACCACTTGCACGGTGACCCTTTTCCCAATCCGCGTAGGTATTAGTCACGAGGCACTCTGCGGTCAGCGAAGGAATTGGGGGAAAGGTGTTGGTGGTGGTCGTACAGCGCGTGTAAGCCCGAGTAGGACGGCTTGATGCAGTTTCGATTGGATTGGTCTTTGTTGCGCTTATCCAATCTTTTCTCGACTACTGGAACTGCTGGGCGCGGGTGACGGGTGAGCGGCACGGAAGACGATGCGGGACGAAAATTTCTGTGGAAAACCCTGGGGCTGCAGCCGTTTTGGTCTGGCAGCAGGCACTGGGTGCGGACGTACACGCAAACTGTCCCGGACCGTGTGTGGCTTGATGTGCGGTCCACTTTAGCGGCGCGAAACACTTCGAGAACCGTATTGCTTGCGGATAGAACTTTTGCCTACGTTCCCGTGCAATTTTTTTTGTGAGGAAATCCAATCGAAGAAATGCACGCAACGAAACGTAAGCCGTGGTTACACGGAACCAAATGCAATGACAGCATCAAAAACGCTACGGAAACGCTTCAGCCTGTCATTGGGTGTATTTTTCGAGAAGGTATTATTTTTTACGTTGGAAATCCATCGCACGGTTTCGGTGGAATATTTGTATTAAATAAGTAAATTTTTAAACATGTTTTCCAGCCTGTATGTTCAGTTGTTTTGCAGAAGACGGACACTTGTTTGTTTAATAATTACCCATCTAGCAGAAACGTTTTAAATCATTTGACAGTTCGGCGAAAAGCGGTCAGTCAACCTTGTCAGGCTCCATTGATTTCCGGACGAAACTGCTATTTCTAACTAAAACTTTACCCCAAGCGACAGAGCAAGCGATATACGACGAGTTGAAATGTCATTTGCTCTACGGCTCACACACACATGAACATTTCAAGCGTTTAATCTATGTAGGCTGTTTGGTGCGCTAACGCAACTATAGTTTTGATGATAGAATACGTTCGTTTGTTCGGTACCCACAGAAATGGTACAGAAACTATTAGAATTATTTAGTTTTTTCAAGTGATTTGTGTAGTAGCTGCGTTTTATCAACAATTCCTGAAACAGTAGCGATCCAGATAATAGAGAAAATAAGTGCTAAATAGTCAAAAGTGTGCAAAAATCATTCCGATGCGTTGGCATCGGCAAAAGTGAGATGCACTGCATTCAAAAGATGGAATATTCTTCAGGATCAAAAACGAATTCATCCAGAAATGACCAATGCGGTGGACGAAAATGGATACCTTTCCGAAATATATTCGCAAACCCGAAACAAGTCACGGATAACTTTCATCAACGATGGTAGAAAGTGCTTGCGTATCAGAAACGGTGGTGTGTGCGTTCACAGAAAAAGAACTACAACACACCGTCAGTACGACACGAAACAGTATTTGTTTTTTTTNAGGATATATAGAAAAAGTTTTAGTTAGAGTTAAAAATAACATAACAGGCGTAGGTGAAGAGAATGAGGAAGCAGAGTGAGGAGCGTGAGAGTGAGAGAGTGAGTGAGGGGTGTGGGGTGGGGATGAGTAATTTTTTTCTCATTTCATAAAGTTTTGAACTCGACACTATAAACGTACGATATTCGTCGAAAAAGTACTTCCCATCGACGTCGAAACGACGTCGTTTCGACGTCGGATGCTAAGCGTTTTAAGCGTTTTTTGTCGGTTGGGACATCAAAAGCATTCTGGAAAATGATCTGTTTACAGAAAACTAACGATTGAGGGCTTTTTGTCGGGAATATTTCAGAAATCCGCACTGGGGCATTGCAAAGAACTGTAGATGAGATTGGTATTGGTGCGGTATTCGACGGAAACATTTGTAAGGTTCGGCTGTAGCGACAGTTGGTCATAGAATTGTGTGAGATCACACACACACACGGACACTTCATCAGCCTCGAAGAAATGTTGGTGCAAATGTCACTTTGTCGTACATCCTCCTCGGTCAATCTCATCGCCGCCGCCAAGCGTGAAGGTACTGCTTATTCCAGTCCGGGAGTATACTGTGGTTTCGTGTGAACTGTTCCTGATTGTGTGTGAATGTGCTGATCTGGAATCGTTTCTCCCTTCCAACGCACAGCAGCTAGTTGTGTGACTAAGCAAAGCAGCTGAAAGTGTGAACAAATTGCGTTTCCTTATCGCATTTGTGCTAGCCGTGAAGAAGTTACTCTGTGTCCCCACCTTTGTCCAGGGCCAGCTGCAGAGAAGGTACCTAGTTCCGTTTGGTGCAGTGTGTTTCTGTGTGCGTTAGTGTGTTCGATTGAACTCAACGGAAAAAATGGCAGCCGTTGTTGCACTGAGTGAAAAAGTCCTGTCGGCGAAATCCATTATTTGCGATATCGAGGGAACTACCACGTCGATCTCGTTCGTAAAGGTATGTATTTTTTTCACATTTTAAATTCTTTCCTGATAAATGGGGTTCTACCTCCGCCTTTATTTCGGTGAAGCCGGTACGGTTTCTTCACGACCCACCGGTATAGGGGTCGGGGTGGTGGCACCGGCAGACAGGAAATGGTAGTAATTCCAGCATTTTAAAAGTATGTCCCACTGTGTAGAATAAATTGCGTTTTATTTTATAAATTAGGCAATCCTACAACTCTCGTTTCTTCGGCTTCGTTCGTTAGCAATGGTGGAACAATCGTTTTTTCCATTTTCCGTTTCCATCATGCTCTTTTTCCTGCACTTCTCGGTGTCATCGATCGATGTTGGGTGGTCGCTTACTAATACCTTCACACAAAACTACTGCCCCGGCGAAGTTGAACGAGAGTAAGCCTTTACTAATACAAAGCCGGCAGAATTCAAGGGAGAGAGAGAGAGAGAATGGGAGAGATACAGAGAATGTGCGAACGCGTTTAAAGTTTGTAAAAAAAACTGTTGCAAAAAAACCGGTGGATTTGATTTGCTCTAACATGTACAAACATGTCTATCCGACCTTCTAAAAAAATTCAAACTAACGGCGGCACAATTATGTCTAGCCCGCCGCTCATCGTGGTGGCGTGTCGTGTCTAGAATTTAACGGATAAAACACTTGAATTCGCCTCGATGAGGGGAGCATCGCACAGAGTGTGTGTGGGGTGGGGGGACGATGGCTGAGAACATTAGCAAACGTTGGGAGTTTGATCCTGCCGTGAAAGAGCAACTTTAATAATGCCAGAGATCTGCGTGCCAGGAGGCTGTGGAGAGGTTGGCAATGCAAAAATGGAAGCAAAAATCTGCTTTTTTCTAAGCATTTGATATGAAATTACGGTTTGATATGAATAAACGGTTTAGTAGGGGTTTGTTTCTTTTGTATTCCGCTGAATATGTTACACGAAAACCGTTCAAAAGGCATGTATAGCTAAGAAGAGGTAAGTTCGGAAAATACTGAAGTTATTCTTTTATGTGTTGGTTCGTCGTTTCCCGTTGGATACACGGTCGTGATATTTCCCGCAGCTGCTTCCAACCCGTGTGAGATGCAATTCGGGCAGGGATTTTTGCGCTGGTGTATGTGAAAAATTGCTAATTCGCAATTTGTCTAGTCAGCGGTCCGTCTATGATAGATACAGCGCGAGAGAGAGAGAGATGGAGAGTAAGAGAAGAAAATGTTGAAGTGCGCCCGTGTGTGTGTGTGTGTCGAGTGGGAAAAGTGAAGAGTGCAGTAACCGGAACTATTCGAGATCATGCCCACTATTCGATGTTGTGTGGATCCATCGTAACATTTGCAAACTTTTGGAATCGAGATTTGACTCAAAAGTTCGCCTACCACGGACAAGTGACAAAAAGCTTAAATGGAAGAATATTTCGAAATTATTCGTGGCTTAATTATGCCTTTCATCGGCTGTGTGAAATTAATGTTTAGAAAGATTTATTGGAACCAGTGTATTACAGTCTAAAATGGCGTACTTTTGCTGATGTTTTCTATCGTGAAAGAATTCCGCTCTCTGCTCTTGCAGTTGCATTATGTTTTTGAATGAAAATAAATAATTTCTTCCATTAGCTTGGACATCTGATAGTATTTAAAATTTTGACATCTAAATTAATACAAAAAAACTACTTTGCTCTTGGGAAAGTCTAATCTTGGAAGCAGATTAGAAAGGGGGGGTTTCACATTATATTGAAACGGATTGCTATGTCTCTCTTGATGGTCTTTATTTTAAAGGGACCAAGAAACCAAACCGAAGGAAAAGCTCTTGACCTCACACCACAGCATGCGCCGGGTGCGCACAATTACATACAGCGCTACACACAGCTCCCCCCCCCTCTGCCTTATGTTTTATGTTCAACTCTTCGCATCGTTGCTTTGCACCGCAGCGAAGAAGATGCAACACAGAACGAGCGGTACAATAATCCGGAAAACAATTGACCATGAAAAGCGAACCTGGTGAAGGAAGGAAGAAGACACGTAATCTAAAAATAGAACAAAATCCAGATCTTCCGCATTAATACTAGTTTCGTTGTGTCTCTCTCTCTCATTGTGTTTCGGTTCCGTTCGGTATTTTTTTTTTTATTGCAGCCCAAGAACTAGTTTTCCTTCCGAGACAAATTCCTCCACATTTGGTATGGAAGGGACACAAAGGTGTGCAACGTTGTGTGTGTGTGGTTTTTCTCTGCCTTGGGTGAAGTTTTGCGAAAGAAAGCCATTGCTGTAAAAAGTATAAAATGCAGAAAAGTATACAGGTAAAAGAAGAAACGCAAAGAAGCCGGCGTAGGTGGAGAACATACGAGCCCACATGGACACGGAGATTAATGGAAGAAGAAATAGCACATCTTAAGGGCCTTACGGAAACATGCTTAGATGCAGCGCAGATACACATGCATCCCAGCGTAGGCTGTTGCTAAGAGAAACCATGGGTAAAAGGGAATGAAAACTAATTTCACAACGGCTGTGTCTGCTGCTGGTTACTCTTGTACGATGGAGTTTCGTGTATGGTGGTTGCCGGCCGGCATTTCCTGGACCTGGTGCGGTGGATGAGTGAGTGAGTTGGTGCACGACATTTTCATCACCGGTTTTGCTGTCTGTGGTGTTGTCTATTGCACATACAGAAGTTGTACTTTTACCTGGCATGACTAGTGTGGAAAGGTGTACACCTTTTTTCCCTTCTGGTCCTTCAGGGAGGGGTAGAAATTACCATTCAAAATCTGTAAATTATCGCAATGCGTGTGTATGTTTGTCCACCTGGAAAAAGTTACTATCGACCAGAAGTGCAATGAAGGATAAAGGTGCTTTAAAATCGAAATTCGATTTTGTGCATTAAATATTGCTGCTGCGACCCCATGTGTAAGGATGATGAAGATAGAACAAAGAGAAGAAGTGTAGAAATGCATATTAGTATGGCTCAGGTAACGCTTCAAGACAGAGCAAAGGGGTAATAAAGCCCTTTCAACCCCTGCTTTTGTTTTCTATCCGTAGTGTGCAAAGGAAACGTTTTATGATTTAAGTGTTGAAACTGGAGTTCGTTTTATATTGGCTACTTAATTTTTCTATTTCATTACGTGTCCACTATAAGATGTGGAACCAGGTATTTCTTCATTAATTGGGTTCGTTCGATTTAATTTCATGCACTGTAAAGATTTCAATGTGTTCAGGGATCAACGCAAATATATCAGATCTTTTTTTAAATCGACTAACGTTCCGATGTTCGGCAGCAAATGAACATTCGTAGCATTCTTTTTAAACAAATAATAAATATGGTTATTTACAAATAACTTGTCTAGACTTTTTGTGCCCTAAGGGATTCTTTTTCGTCTCTATAAATATTAGTTGCTGTTGGTAAATCAAATCAATTACCTACAGTTTAATGACCGAAATATTTATGCTTCATTTTAGTTTCTGCAAACCTTAAAGCACATGTAAGCTGAAAGCAAATTAATAAGAACAACGGAAAATGGCAGATGATGACATAAGAAAATTGGTTTAGACATCACGATGTACTTGTATGCGCATGATATCATAACCATATCATATATGCAATGTGCTATGTTGTTTTGTATCCTAAATAGCCGTAGACAGAGAGATAGCACCCGGCGTCTGTTAAAGTAGCGGCGATGACGACGAAGACGACGGTCAACGACTTTGTTGATGAAACTTTTTCAAGGTCAATGCTGATCCACATACATACCCACATAGCATAGCATAAAGTTTAGGGTAAAAGGAAACAAACTTTGGTGTTGTCCTGATTAGAAGGGATATTCAGCGGAACAAATTTTGAAATAAAACGAAGAGACAAGACAAATCTTTCCAGAGGAATATTTGAAGATGTAAAGAAAGGTTTTTATATTACATTTAAACAATCACAAATCGTTCTATTGATGAATATTATTGCAATTAATATGTCAAATCGCCTTTGGCTATGTCCAAGTGATCCAAAAATTAAAAAGTTGTTTTACTTTATTATACTCTATTTCAGGATACCTTGTTTCCTTATGCGTTGAAGAATGTAGAAGAATATCTTAAAAACAACTGGAACGAAGATGCCACGAAAACGGTTGTCGCCGCTTTACGCGAACAAGCCGAGGAAGATAAAAAGGCGGAGTTAGAAGGTGTAACGACGATTTCTGCTGGTGTAAGTAGAGAATGAAATTCCCCATACTATATGTCGGTTGATTAACATGTATGTTATCTTATTTTAGGATTCGGAAGATATTATTCCCGAAATAGTGAAAAATGTCGAATGGCAAATGTCCCAGGATCGCAAGACGGGCTCGCTGAAAACCTTGCAAGGATTGGTATGGGCGAAGGGTTACAAAGACGGCACAATCAAGGGACAGTAAGTGATCAGAGTTTTTATGTGAAGAAAATTCCCTTTACCTAACGTTCGATCACCACTTTCTTCAGCGTGTATGATGACGTACAGAAGGCATTCGAGCAGTGGACCGAGACCGGTCGTAAGATCTACATCTACTCGAGCGGCAGTGTCGACGCTCAGAAGCTGCTGTTTGAGCATAGCGAGAAAGGCAATCTTCTGAAGTATCTTGCCGGCCATTACGATACCAAGATTGGCGCAAAGCGCGAAAAGGAAAGTTATGAATCGATCTTGAAAAACATCGAATCATCGGCAGAGGAAACATTGTTCCTAACTGATGTTTACGCCGGTAAGTAAAAGCGATAAGCAATGATCTTGTATAATGTAGCCGAATGTGATTGGATTGGAGTGATTTTTTAAATGATCTCTTATTGTTCTACTATTTTTCTATTTTCTTTTCTGTAACTTTTCGTAATACGCGTTATTGTGTATTTTATTTATTTCGAGTAGAAGCTAAGGCGGCCAAAGATGCTGGTCTGAATGTGGTGCTTCTCGATCGTCCTGGGAATGTAAAATTGTCGGAAGAGGAGCGCAAAGAATTTACCGTCATATCTACATTCTCGGATTTATCCTTTGAGGTGGAAAAGAAAGAAAATGGCGATGCTGTATCCAATGGAAAGCGTAAGATCGAGGACACGATCGAGGAAGCAACTCAGGAGAAGGATCAAGCGCAGGTATATCCAAACAAAAAATAATTTTGTTTACAGTATAAGAAATAATGGCCCCCATCACCTATTTCCATCCTTTTACTAACATTCCCAATTCCGTAATTTAATGACTTATTGTAGTGTCGCGTAAGAATTTTTTGAATTGAATCGTATCTGGTATTGTGTGGTACTCTGTTATCACAAAGGCTTTTTTTAAAGGCAATACAAATCCCACCTTAACTGCATGTGATTTGTTTCAGAATCGTTTTATATTAAGAATCCCACTCCCAATCCCAGTGGGATTTATTAACATTTTAAAATAATGAACAATTATGTTCCAACTATATCAAACTATACATGAATAATCGTAGCTTAGCTACCAAATTCTCATACTTGACTGTCTACAACATGAAATATTAGAATATTATACATCTACAAAGCTATTGAACTACGAACGAATTTAACAATGGTACATATCTGTGTATTCGTTTGATTTTTTATTAATTTTAAATTGGTGCTACTTATAGCTACGCTTATATCTTATATCTTTAAGTATGAGTTTGTTTACAGAACGTTAAATTAAGTGGTCGCAATGAAGAATTGTTCCGTATGTTTTTATGAAAGGTTTTTAAACAGTTGACTAACAGAATTTTGTACCAAAAAGTAGTAGAGAATATGCAAAACGATTGTTCTTTGCCACACATGATAGTGTGATCCGTTCAGCTAATGAAAAGAAAACAAAATAAACAAAGTCTTCCATACATGGGATTGATTTCAATATAAACAACTGATCAAATAATGTTTGTGTTCGTTTCTTAAATTGTAGTTCCTAAATCGTAAAGTTCTCTGATCAAAATCTCCGATGTAACGGTTTATATCTTATGGACTGTAATCGGTTGGAAATTTTTATATTTTTGCATGAAATTGTAAACGAAACCACATATTTGTTGTTTACTGAAACCATTGCCATGTATAAAATCAAGTTGCACATTTACCATTCGGTTGTTGTCAGAGAAAGAAAAGCAGGGGTGTATGATGGATGGGTGTGGTGGTTAGCGCATGTGTGTATTGGAGGACAGCTTGCAAAAGATCGTAATAATGAATTGAATTGCTATGGAGAGGGTGCTTGTAAGAATGTTACGACAAAAACAAAGGATTAACTTAATTATTTTACGGTAATTCAAAAGCCAATTTGCAATAATGTTGATATATTAGATTCGACTATAGTAATTTGTTTATGCAACAGAATTTTTACTTATAAGAGATTGATATTTTTGTTATGTATTTTGTATGGTCCAAAAAAGAGCTTCATACGAGTTTCCTTATGTTGTAATATTTATGCTGAAACTTATACAAATTATGTCACTTTCTAAGTTTTTAAAGAGTCTGATAAACATTTTGTATGCATTTAAATGAAAAATAAATAGATTTCTCGCGTTTCGAATTATCCGTACTCATTGAAACATTGAACAAGGACTGATATCAATTGTTGCCTTTGTTCCGCTGCATATGGTTGTTGTCTCCGCTAACATACACACTCATGCCATCTATCGGCGAATCGAGAAGCTTTCCGTAGCAAGTATATGAACCGGGTTGAATTGAGAGCACTGAACAATTGTCGTTGCAAGAACGGTGGGAAGTATTGTAATCGAAGGAATTAAATAAGATTTTGTTTCGTTTCTCTCTTCTCAGGAGCCGCCAGCAAAAGTGACCAAGGTTGAAGAAGATAAACCGAAGGAATCGGCAGAAAATGGTACGACCACAGATGATAAAGGTACGGTCGATCCGTCCCCTCCGACAGAGCCCGTTGAATCGAAATCTTCGGAAAAGATGGAAGTCGATGGCGGAGAGGCAGCTAAAAATTCGGATTCCAACGAAGAAAAAGTTGTGGAAAAAATGGAAGAAGACGCAACAGAGGAAAAAACTGGAGGAACTGAAAAAATGGATTTGGATAAAAATGTAGAATCTGTTGATGAGACTGTAAAACCGAATACTGAAAACGGTGAGAAGACTGAAGCAGTTGAGAAGGAGGCCGAGATTGAGAAGGAAGATAAAGTAGTAGAAAAAGAGGATCCGCCAGTAACAGATAACACCGCCGAATCGGTAAAGATAGCAGATGAAAAGGACGGTGAGCAAAAGGACAAGGAGGAAGTAAAAACAACAACCGAAACAGAAAAAGACACTGAAGTGGTGAAAAAAGATGAAGTAACAAACGCCGTTGTTGATAAGGTTGAAACTACCGTAGATTCATCTACTTCCGTTCCGGTGGTGGAAGAGAAGACGGAAGAAGAAAAGGAAACAAAGGAAACTCTCGAAACGGAAAAGGAACCCAAGACGGTAGAGGCCACGACCACTGATGCTTCAGCACAACCGGACGCATCTGCAGAGAAGAAAGTGGCCGATGAAGAAGTGAAGAAACAAGACGAAACAAATGACGAAGTAAACACTGATAAAGTAGATTGCGAAAAAACGAACAATGATATTGTTACGACGACAACGGATAATGAGCAGGCACCTAAAAACTCAAGCGAAGGAGAAACAGATGAGGCAAAGGCCGCAGAAGTGAATGGAACTGTAACAGATGCGAAACCAACTGCCAACGGTAGTAGTGCAGGAGATGAAGAGAAAAATGGCAGCGATAGTGACAAAGAAAATGACACTTCGCTCAACAATTGCGAGGCTGATGAAGCGAATGCGGAGAAAACTAATGGTACCGCCGCTACTGAAAGCACCAACGCTGAAGATGTCACCTCCACTGAAATCAAGGCCAAAAAGGTAATCGAACCTGTTACGGCTGCAGTTACTCCTGCGCCACCGATTGAGGCGGAATCATAAGTGAAGGTAGTTATCGCTTTTCTCCAAACATTGATGCGCACCGGATGCAGGCAGTCACGATGCCTTTCGGTGTGGCATTTTGATGGATGTGCTGCTTACGATCGGCAAAGCATTATTCCTTTTCTTTTTTAAAAAATAGCAGCAAATCCAGCAGCCGTTAGTAATAGTTGAACACTTTCGCAGCCCTAGCAAAGACCTGCTGTTGCAGGAAGACGCGTACTGATTGTAACAGAGAATCTTAATCTTAACGATGCATTATCTTCACCAGAATAGTAAGTAGGTGGAAGCGGTGTTTGCGTTTGTGTAGGGATAGAAACACGCAAGCAGAATTACACACGTGTAACTATGACCGAACTATTTCTTACAATTAAATCTTTTTATATAAACGTATATTTATATCATTTGATGCCACTGCAGATCGAATTAGATGGGAAGACTTGAAAACAATGTACCAACATATTGCTAACCGCAAATTGGAAATGCAAACATTCAGTTACGAACTTGCGACCTAGGAACGAGAGAATAAGATATTTTACTGGTACAATTTGACCACATTTAGCTGCGCATATGACTTACACTGCGATCAACATTCAACCAACAACACGGCGCTACCAGTAGTGCGTGTTCTACCCGCTCCATTCAATACAGCCGTTTGCGCAGCAATTTGTTTGTCTGTTAATATTTATTTGCGCTCTCCCCCCTCCCGATGCATGGAAACGCAACGATGAAAACTTACAACACTGTGGTAACTGCGTAATTAGAAGCAGCCACTGTTTCTTGTCGTTTTACAACAAGAGCTCTCAAAACTGTAATCCTACATAAAGATAGAATTTTCCCATCCGAATGGGGGTTTGATCGATGAAAGACTGATGAAAGAGAAGACGTGATAGGAAATTGGAAAAGATACATCCAAAAAAAAAACCGAAAACACACAGCGGCCCGGGCAACTTCACTTCCGCAGTGCAGTGAAAGCACACACATCACTTATCGTTCCGAGTGGCCGATCTGGATTGTTAATTTTTATAATATTAGTTCCTGATACATTGTGATTATTCCACGGCGTAAGCGATGTTGCAAAAAAAAAAACAAAAAATGAAATCCAACGTGTCTACTCCATATCTTGTGTACACACCGCACAGACACACAGACTCAAATATACATGTCGGTTTATCGCTCTGAGTAGCATTGTATACCGTTTTTCCTTTCTTTTAACGGATTATTCAAAGCGACAACAGGGGTGTGTGTTTGCAAACTAAGAATCTCGCCACAGGATTAACGAATAACTGTTCGCTACTCAGAAACATAGTATTGAAAAAGTAAAAGTTCCAATTTTTAATGCATTAACCTGATGTAGTTTACTTTATTCGTATTGTGTTCTGTAGGAATTATTTCGACGTGATTTATTTGAAGGAACAAAACACCACGAGGGAAGGAAACACACACACACGCAAGAGTAAAAACAGGATAAATATTCACATACCGCGTCCGTTAAGAGCATCAGTATTCAATACAAGGTACGGGAAGCACAATGAAACCATATG
This sequence comes from Anopheles parensis, assembly GCA_016254315.1. Taxonomy (NCBI): domain Eukaryota; kingdom Metazoa; phylum Arthropoda; class Insecta; order Diptera; family Culicidae; genus Anopheles; species Anopheles parensis. Next base: position 14,408,794 of record CM028125.1, on the reverse strand, counting down.
TACGGGAAAGCGATCGACATGATATGCCGAGCGAGTGTGAGTGTGTTTAGTAATAATGTGACAAAAACCACAAGAGCGCGCATTTGTACGCGCACGAAAAGCTTAACACACCGACATCTAAAAAGTACGCGAAATCCCATGTTGGGTTTTTGGAAGAGGATGCGGACGGAGTGTGTAAAACGCGAGCAGTAATTTGCATACGAGAGAAAACCAGCACAAAAGTTATGGAAAAATAAACTAATCGATAATATTTTAATGTTCCAGACACCACGGGAAACAGAAACAAACGATGCGTTGTATTATTGTTTTAGTTTGGTGCAGGAAGAAGGTGGAGCACAGTGTTCGCTTAAGCTGATTGTAGAATGAAATTGTGTGACGCATAATAATTAAGGAGAAGGTGAATAACCTTACCATTACGCTGCGAATGGGGCTTATTGTTATGGAGCGCATTGAAGACGGCGACGGCGACTGATAGGATATCATTTTCAACAGTCAACAACAGGTTGAACCTCATTAGAAACTGATTAGAATATCGTTTGGACTCTTCACAATGGAAATCGTTCGATCTTGGCGAAAAAACGTCTTTAACATTTGTCAAGAAATGGTGAAAATTATTTGATATGCGTTCTATTCTACTGCGAGTCATGAGAATAATTATGACTTAGCAACAGCTAAATCCACTTGGGACGATCTCCTGATCGCGCGAAGCTATCTCCTGATGTTCTCATTTGTAAATATTCTTAAATGTGTTTTAAATCCTTTACAAATTCGTCTTATCGAGTCAATTATCTCTTCGTCATCCATCTTTCTTGTGGATAGTCAAGCTGTAATGCGTTAACTGTAAAAGACGGGTAAAGTAGATAATTTTAAGCTTCTTTTGAATATTGAAGCTTGCAGCAAAAACTGCTGAACATTAGTGTCTAATCCTTCGAAGAAATGGAAAATGTTTTTCTTACAATATACTGCGCGATGGTTCGTACAATATATTTGTCTAGTACCCCAATGGAGGCGCCTGGTTGTTCACAGTAGAAAGGAACAAATGCTCGTGCGCTGACTTGCCATTCTTCAACATTTTATTTTGTAGAGTGTTTATAGGGTTTATTTAATCATGAGTGGTCTACAAGTGGTAAAAAAACCTAATTAACAGAACCCCTTTAACAAAAATCCACAGAAACGATCGCACAAACTTCATACTCTGCTCCATTTTCCAGCAAAATCAAGTTTCAGTGTTGGAAGAAAAAAAAGTTTCCAATCATTTCCAACGCTCGTGGTATGATAGAAATAATACGGCAGCTGTGTTCTAGTAGTAGAAGGAAAGAGAAGGCAAACTGTAATAATAAAATCTACTGTCCACACCAGTGGTCAAACAAGGCAGAAAAGAAACGGAATATCAAAAAGGTCTGTCTCTATCACGCTACGGACAGTATGCCGCATGTACTGGTGCGCTTTACCGTCCTTGCTCGTTTTACATTATTTCCCCACCTACGTGGAATTGGTCCTGCTTTCGAAACAAACAAAAAATGCTTTCCGCTTTTTCCGCATTTCAAAATGCGAATAAAAGTTTCCCTACAAAACGACTTCTGGAAATCGTGGGGTTTGCAGAAATGACGCACGCAAAGCACAGTAAGAAGCTGATTCCGGGAAAATATATGGAGCACTTTGCCCCATTTTGCCTTTGGGGGGAAGCAAAACTAGTTCAAACGATGAACTTTTTTACCCGACGTACCGTAGTTCGGTCGATCGTTTAGGTCTTCTGTTGTTTAACGGGTTGCGCCTTTAGAAACCAACATGGCGCCAACTTTCGGGATGGCCTACAAAGTCGCACAAAGCAAGGTTATTGTTGAAAGGATCATCAGCTAAAGATTTATTAATTATACCGATCTTAGTCAGTGTTTCAATGCATTGAAGCTTTTTACAATTTTATAATAAGGACGAATGTTTTGTGCCAAAGACCGTTACAGACTGAGTTCGTAACTGGAACTAACCTAACTTGAAACGATCCTCGAAGTACATGGTTTGTGTTAGTCTCCTGTATGCTTCGGATTTATTCCTCAAAATGCCTAGACGACTTCGAGAATCGGAAGAGCCAAGACTCTGGACACAAACATCCCACGTCCGACGAATACTTGTGAGACTTTCCTCAGCGCACCGTAAAACTGGTTTCGTCCGAAATGTGATGTCGAGAAAGGGTCCCAACATTATGGCCCGACACACGAGAACCCGGAAGCACCGTGAGGGACACACGTGCCTGTATATACATCTGCAAGCAAAGGAGCGTAGAGCACTTTCGGCGAAGATGTTGATTCCCATCCAATCCATTCCATCCTTCTATCTGTGTTGTGTACCGACCGAACGAGGGGAGCGAATGAAAATGGAATTCTACGCTGATTGTCTCCCGTGCTCGTCTTGGGATCCGGCTTTTGCTGGAAACCATCGTCCCTTTTAGATTGTACACGTGTCCTTATCATACCTACACTCATTCCGTCTCTTTCATTTTCATTTTCGATCCAGATTTCTGTTCCTCGTACCCGGGGCGCACCCTTCCAAGAGTTCTGCTCTCCTTACACAACGGAACGATCCATTTCCGTTTCTGTCCGTGTTTCGTGCCGAATTTTCTACATCGACACAACGGGTTTTTGGCAAAGGTTTTAAGCTTGATGTTGTTAGATTTTCTTTCCAGTTCCAGTGAGAGAAAAGCGCTCCGTGCAACAGAATTATGGTCTAAGTCGCATACTTTATCCGTCTGAGTGTTTGTATAGTTTTTTTTTGTTTCGTCCAAAAATTTAACATGTTTTAATACAGCAATATTCAGCGAACTTTTAGTTTTTATTACGATTTGTTTTAAAAGAAAAACAAAACGAAATTGTTTTACAGCTTTTTACAAAACTTCACAGGCATTTTATATATTGTTATATATTTTTAATTTCGTTTTTATGATTGAAAATGTTCCATTCTTTTTAGGCTTTATCTGTAAAAAAATAATCTCATTATTCTTGTGCTAGTTCCTGCACAGCTCCTTCCGGGTTTTTACGCAGAAGAAGATTTTAGCTTAAACTGGGCTTGTAGTTTAAATCGTTTATTACCGAGTACTCCACAAGATCAAGCTCTGTCGGATATCTTAGTCAGGTGTAGCAGTTTATAAAGCTATTTTGCTCTTTAGTATGCTTCGATAGCCTTTATCAGAAAACGCTCTAATTGTTTAGCTGTAAATTTTCCTAATCATTACCAAGATTTTCACTTCATCCAGTATGTTTTGAGTAAGAAAAATCAGTTTATTTTTTCCGAGCTTTTTTTTGGAGAAGAACAAACATACTCTGTTACGCGCAGCCCATTGTAATGCCTATTACGGGTTCCAGCAAACGTAGGTAGTCTTATCCGTCGCTCTGTGCACGTTATACATTCTGCACCAAAACGATATCTCGAACGAAAACCCCGAGTGCCGCGACTATCCGGGGGAAAGGGAAAAATTGCTACGAATGGGAAAGTTTTCCAGCCTCCCGTTCGGGAGAAGACAAATGAAAGTAGGAAGAGACAGAGAGAGAGAGAGAGAAGAGAGAGGAAAAGATGTTATAGAATATGAAAGAAGAGCACTGTGAAGGATGGTTGGAATCCATAGTCGAATCGTGTATACTAACACCGGCGTGCGGATGACTATCCTTGGCCACGGCTTTTCCATAGGTTCGCTTCCCTTTTCACTCGTACAGCCAACGTACCACACATACAGCCCACGGTACTATTGCTGCCACCAGAGGTGGTAAACGGACCGACGAATATGGCGTAAAATTCGAGGAGAGATATTTCATTCCTTTCGCCCGTTCACCTCCCACCCTCCCCCCACGGGGTGGCCGTGTTTTTCCGTGCTTTTCCAGCAACTTTTCTTACCATACACCGACCGGCATGACGGCTCCTCGGCTTTCACGTTACTCGGTCTCGAGCACTACGACGGTGTCGATGGCGCTGGTATATCCTTCCCACATCATACAAACTTCCACCTTCCCACACTCCCCACCCAACGGTGGGTGTCTGGGTGGTGGGAAGGGAGGGAGTTTTCGTTGCCTTGCTGTTTTCCGGTTTCATGGTTGCTGGTTACCGCTTTTTGTTAGTTCCCTCGGCAGTGCTCTCATCGGTGCTCTCGGAACTCCCCGAACGTAACGCAAAAGGGCCCGGATTCAACTTTATTCCCTGCTCAAGGCACACTGGAATCCTTCGTCAGTTGCTAACGTAAGTTAGCGCTCGTTCTCTGATGTCCCCTCCTGCCCTTTTTCCCGTGCCGTACTCACACGAAATGGGGTGGTTTTCATACCGAAAGGCGAAACCCGAACAACGTTTGAGTATAGTGACCTGCTCGGCCATGTTTGTGTGGGTGGGTCGTTTTGCCAGGGAAAGTGAAAATGGCAGTATGGTGGGAGGGTGGAAAAGTTGAGCTTACGCTTCGAGCAGCCGATGAACGCAAAACCTTAACCTTTCTTTGTTTTCTCCAAATGCTAACGACGACGTAACGTTAACAGTTTGGTGG
>CM028125.1:14362095-14402930 GCA_016254315.1 Anopheles parensis | reverse complement strand
ATTTTTGTCTAATATTAAAGGGTAAAGAGGTTTGCTTTTAAAGAGTCTTTCTAAGGTCACCAGATGATATCACAATTGTGGTAGATTATATCACAAATCAAATATAAAACACAATCATAATTATTTGATTTAGGGATGAACTTTTGATATCATCTGATGCTATATTATGATATCGTTTGGTGCATCAATTTCGAGACGTCCAGATACGGCGTTTGAAACACTGTAAATAAACAGTTCGAGACGTTCTTATCGAGCACATTACGATGTGCGTGCCAATCCTTCCAACCCTTTTTCGCAGCGTGTCCATGTGTTTATTCATGCTGGGAAAAGTGATCACACGAACGGTTTTTGAGTGATGTGCTACCATGTAAGACTTTCGCCGCCAGTTTATACCGGTGACGGACGAAAGTGTTTCACAGCCAAAGCCGCTTCAAGCCGTTGGCAACGTTTAACGAGCCAAAAGTACACGAACGAAACCCGATTATGTTGCTCACGAGTGAGCGTGTGTGTGGTTTATTGTTCGCCTTTTTGGAAAAGCGTCAAAGGATGTGTACCACGGGCGTGAGTGATCTTTGGACGTCGCGCGCGCCATATCGACCATGCGGAATCCTTCGAATTTTACATGCGTTCAGTGCGTTCGGTTTCAGGACCATTTGCCCTTACACGTGAGGGCCCGAAAAGGTGTCCAGAAGGTCACGACCGCGTAATCACGCCCGTGTATTAGTGCATGGGTTTGTTGTTCTCGCCGGTAAGGTGTGCTTCCTCGTTTTTGGGTGTTTTGTCCGTGCAGGTGTGCAGTTTCGCTTTCCTGGGAGAATTCACCATAACATGGTAGGAAGGTTGGTGGGTGTTTTGCGATTTTTGCACTCGAAGGAAATTTACGAAACATTTCCACTTCCCACTGAAAACGATGCCTTAACGCTTGTTACGTTCAAAGCACAATTTCTCTCTAGTGTGCTTTCTTCTCTCCACGCAAAAGGTGGTCGTTTTCGATAGGACCGTTCGAAAGAATTCTTTCCACTGTCGTGCTGGGAACTTATGTTGTAGGGGTTTTCTCCGTTTTTTGAAATAATTTTCTCTACTCTGCTCTGTTTCCATGTGTTTCTCATTCTTTCTTCCCACAAACAAGCCTACCACCCCACACACACACACACACCCACGTACATCTGGCCATACCAGCCAACACTGAAAACGAGTTTTTTTTTCGTTTATGTTTTTATCGTTTTGGCTGTATAGACCATTTTTCTCTTTTCCATTTCTTGCGCTTTCCCTTCACTGGAAAGCTCCATTTCGGCGGTTTATCGTTGGGTCGAATCTGTACGATTTGGGTTCAAAAAAATTTTCCTCCCTTTTTTGTTGCTTTTTCTTGCACACAACATACAACACCACCATCACGAACCAGAACAGGAAGATTCTGTTTTGTTCTGTCCCCCACGACGGAAGTTCCATCGTTTTGTTTCTCTTTTTTTTCGTTTGGCGTACGATCAACGATGTGACCTTTTTCGGGTGGAGGGAAAAAATAGCCCCGTGCCTTTTTCTTTGTCTTGACAAATCGGAAAATGGAAGGCTTACGTTGATGGGTGGAAAAGAGCTAAGGGAAAGAATGAGAAAATAAAAAAAAAGCAGTGAGAATTGGACAACGTGGAGTGAAGCTTTTTTTTGATGCCGGGAAAAAAGCGGGAAAACGTCGCTAGAGCCGCGAATCTTTGGTTTTTTATGCGCACGAGTTGTCGTTGATTATTCGAATGATTTGCGAGAGCGGTTTCGGTTGCATGTTTGTTTGTGGCGTTACTTCAAGATGTTACATGGATTTTAAAGGTTTTTTCTTTACCAATGTATTTGTAATTTTATCCGTTTTGTACAAAGTCGGCAAAAAGTATAAGCATACGATTTTACTCTAAATTTTAAAGAAAAGTTCTTATCAAAATAGCATAATATTGGTGCTTACTTCTCATTAGTAATTGTTTAAATAAGTAAGAGTTAAATGACAACCGAGTATGCCCGGGATAAGGTAAAGCACAAGGAGGAAATGCCTTGTGAAAATTGTACTTACTTCAGCCCTTTGATTTTGACAATAGGTTGAGGTTGACATTTGCAAGCCGTAATCATGAAATATAAATAAATCAGAGAATAAAATGTTCGATTCTTATTTGCTCTGCTTTATTTTGTACAATTAAAGTTTTAATGTCTGAGAAACCCGAACAACGATCTCTTTTGATAGAAAATCAATGGAAGATCATCAAAACTGGACGGAATGGAAATATTTGAAAAAAGCTTGGTTTAGTCAAGGGTTTTAGCAGGGTTCCTTCTAACTGTGTATGTTACAAAAGATTACAAACACTTTCAAATTTATTTAAGTATTAAAATTTTAAAGTTTAGCTGGAAAGTTGGAAACGCTTTAGTTCAGATACTGTTCAGATCTATTTGGCTACTACTAAGAAATAAATCGAACGATCATGGAATGTTTAAGCGACCTAAAAGCTCATCAAAAGCACTCAAAAGAATGCAATCATCATTTTTAAACCTGCTTTCATTCAGTTGACATACCTTTCAGGGACATAATTTCAAAACACAAATCAAAGATAAGCGCCCAAAAGTATGCAAACGATATTGAAACATACAAAATGTAATTTTTCATAATAAATAAGTGCTTTTTTAAAACTATTTATCAATTCTTTTGCACTAGACTTTGTTTAACCTTTACCTGTGCCAATTAGATATGGCCAGAAAAAAATGATCGTCTAGCAAAAAAAAAACGTTGGTGTGAAGCATTAGGCCAAATCAGATCTAACGTAAACTATCACCAACCCGTTCGATACGCACACGCACTCCAGACCAGACCTGATTGCAGCAAGTTTCGAGAGGTCAAGAGAAAAAAAACAACCAAACAAACCCCAAACCAGATTTGGTGAAAAATTATTCACTCAGGTTAGCCTTTATAATCCAAAATATCTGATCCGTGTCCTCTCGGGGACACTTCCCCCTCACCCGCTCTACTGCCACAAAAACAGAATATCGGGACAGAACATGACGCCATCAAAACCTGGGCAGTGTAGAGAAAGCTTTTGCATTTTTTTTGTTGTTGTTGCATACCGTTTTGATATTTGTTAATTCCGGCTCTGGCCATCAAGTGCGATGTTAAAATGAAAAGCTGCAGAGGATCGGGATCGGAGAGGTCGGGGCCTTGTTACTGGTCAACCGACAATCCTGCACGCGGTGGGTGTCTGTGACGCAAAAGCACGGAGCGAAAGCATAGAGGGTAGGGAAGGGAGGGGATGTTCGATTCCAACTGATGCTACACAGCGAGGACACCTTTTGTTTCGGTGTGCTGGTGGTGGTGATGGTGGGTGAGTGCGTGATCGTGTTAATGCATATTGGTGCATGGATGGTGGGATAGATTCACCTCTATTGCCCCATATTGCCTTCTTCTCCTCCTGATGGGGCTTGAGTAGTGGCAGTGCCAAAGCTTGACAGAAAACAATAAAACATATACACAAAAAAGTGTGACGGAAAGAGATCCAACCGGAGAGGGGAGGGGATGAGGGACAGTAGAAATAAAACGAGATAGCAAAAATAATAATATAAAAGCTCAATACGCAACCCTCGACAAAGCCATACGCATCCGGGGGTGCGTGTGTGTGTGTGTGTATGCACACGTACATATATGGGAGTTTAATTTTTTGCCCGTTGCTGTGTATGCCAACTTCTGTTTTTTGGGGGGTGCTTTTCGCAGCAAAAGCTGCGGAGATGACGCCATTATGAAACACGCCGTTGATTGGCCAGTGTGTCCCGATTGTGAGTATTTTATTTGTGCGTTATATTTTGCTTCATTCTTTTTCCGATTTCTGTTTGTTGTTCCTGTTGCAGTTTCTGCTTTCTGCTCGATTTTCCGCGATGTTGCCTATTTCGGTACACAAACATCATTGATGTTGCCAACGAACGAAACAAAGGATACAATCCTGTGAGGGGGGGATAGGACCGGAAAGCCACGTACGCATGAGGGAGGGGGGGTAAAGGGGTGGGTAGATGCATTATCCCAGGGAAACGCAATTCCACCTCACTCTCTCTCTGCCTACGTGACGCTGGTGGTCAATCAGCACACGGAATCCCTTTACCGTGCCCTCCCCCAGACCCACCATCCCACTTTGTCCATGTTGGTAAATGGTGAACCACGGAAAAATCGCTCGATGGATGACTACCACATACGTACCCTTCCTGTGTCAACCTTCACCCAGCGCCATCCATCCTTCACCGCATCAACCATTGCGTATGCAGTTTTGTGTGCAATGGGAAATTAACGAAATTTTCCCAGGGCTCAATGAGTCGTTTTGGTGGTAGTGTTGGTTTTTTTCCAGTTCTTTACAATTCCCCCTCCCTTTCGTTTTTTCCCGGACATCTCCCCCCCCCCCCCCCCCCTTCTCCCTCATCCGATAGGTAGTATCGCACAGCTAAAGCTCACATAAATGGAAACCCATTTTCCGGGTTGCGTTTCACGTGCGCTGCTCGCACTAACCTCTACCCCAGCCAACCAACCAGCCCTACCGTGCGCACATCCTGTGGACACAAGTTTATTTTATCTCCAAACCCGGGTATTCGGTACACCTCGCTAGCGTACCACCAATTGCCACCAAAAACTGTTTACCAGGTTGCACGAACCGTTGCTTTAAAGCTGTCACCTGTCAGCGTCCGCAATGGGGTAAATTGTTGAAAAATGGTAGAACGAACTGGACAGTTGCTAGATGCGTTCTGGTCACTAGTTTGGCTACCGTTTGATGGGGCTGCGTGAGTTTGTGGGGAGGAAAAATTCAGCAAAAAATAATTTGTACACAGACACACACCGAGCAGTGAGTGCTTTTGACGCTTTTGTTGTACTAGGTTAGTTTACATTATCTTGGCAAATTGTATGGTCCCCTAAAATTGGGATCCATACTTTTTTTTCTCCACTTGTTGATTCTGGGAACAAGTCGGTGATGTGTGATTTATGATTGTTGGAAACTATNCTGTCAGCGTCCGCAATGGGGTAAATTGTTGAAAAATGGTAGAACGAACTGGACAGTTGCTAGATGCGTTCTGGTCACTAGTTTGGCTACCGTTTGATGGGGCTGCGTGAGTTTGTGGGGAGGAAAAATTCAGCAAAAAATAATTTGTACACAGACACACACCGAGCAGTGAGTGCTTTTGACGCTTTTGTTGTACTAGGTTAGTTTACATTATCTTGGCAAATTGTATGCTCCCCTAAAATTGGGATCCACATTTTTTTCTCCACTTGTTGATTCTGGGAACAAGTCGGTGATGTGTGATTTATGATTGTTGGAAACTACTCTAGCTGAATATTCGGTTTATTATTTGCTTTATTACTAATTGCATCCTTCGCACAGGAAGTATGAGTTGATTGGTCGAAATTGGATTTTGGAATAATGGGTAGACAATCGTCACATTGACTATACGGATTCCTGTGTAATTTTTAGTCGTATTAGTTATTTGGAAAATTGCCCGCTTGAAGTGTGTAACAAAGTAACTTAAAAAAACTAAACTTATGAACTAAATTGAAACCTAATCTAAGCTCATGGAAATGAGAGGATAGTTGAAACGAGCGTTAACGGAAGGAGATCGGCGAGGAGTTTAAGTCGAAGAGGTAGTACATGCTATTGAAGCGTCGAAGATCTAAGGGGAAAGGACGAGAGCAAAGGGAAGTGAAGGAAAATAGAATGAGTCCTGCTACTACTCTCCAATGACTCATAATCCATTCATACATAACCGTGCTATGGACTGAGTTCAAAGCTGATGAAGGCCTGTAAGATGAGTTTTAAATGGAAGATAATCAAAAGGTTTGGGTTGATCATGTTATAAGAATGACACCGAACTACCCAATCCATCCAAGTTTTTTGGTCCATCCACAAGATAAGGGTGAGATTGCTGCATCTATGCGAAATACTAGAATATGTGGTTTACATGATTGCAGCAGTAGATCAATGCAACTGGACCTTCGGATCGATCTAGATTCGATCTATCTGCAATCTAGACTCTAGTATGATATTTCAAAAGTTTAACTTGGCACCATTGAGCAAACACTTATTTTCGCAAATATGATCGAATTAACATAATTTCCGTCATTTTATTAATTTTTAGTGCCTACATGACTAAATTTATGTCTAAATCACGTACTCAAAACAATCGAAAATGGAGATATGTTGGATGATTTTATACTTTTTTTTTACAAAATCAGTAAGCAAATAACTGTTTTAATTTTGTTTCTTTTAGTAATAGGGTAAGTGCGCCAGTTTTCGGCAGTGTACCTATTTTCGGCAGGTGTGTAATAAAAGCTAAATTATACACAAATGCGTTATAGAACGCGGTCAAACACTTTTTTAAAACGTAAATNCGCTAGCGTACCACCAATTGCCACCAAAAACTGTTTACCAGGTTGCACGAACCGTTGCTTTAAAGCTGTCACCTGTCAGCGTCCGCAATGGGGTAAATTGTTGAAAAATGGTAGAACGAACTGGACAGTTGCTAGATGCGTTCTGGTCACTAGTTTGGCTACCGTTTGATGGGGCTGCGTGAGTTTGTGGGGAGGAAAAATTCAGCAAAAAATAATTTGTACACAGACACACACCGAGCAGTGAGTGCTTTTGACGCTTTTGTTGTACTAGGTTAGTTTACATTATCTTGGCAAATTGTATGGTCCCCTAAAATTGGGATCCATACTTTTTTTCTCCACTTGTTGATTCTGGGAACAAGTCGGTGATGTGTGATTTATGATTGTTGGAAACTATTCTAGCTGAATATTTGGTTTATTATTTGCTTTATTACTAATTGCATCCTTCGCACAGGAAGTATGAGTTGATTGGTCGAAATTGGATTTTGGAATATTGGGTAGACAATCGTCACATTGACTATACGGATTCCTGTGTAATTTTTAGTCGTATTAGTTAATTGGAAAATTGAAAGGAGATCTGCGAGGAGTTTAAGTCGAAGAGGTAGTACATGCTATTGAAGCGTCGACGATCTAAGAGGAAAGGAGGAGAGCAAAGGCAAGTGAAGGAAAATAGAATGAGATGTGAGAAAGAAGAGGCAACATCAGTGACGTCTATATACCTGGGTATGGTCCTGCTACTACTCTCCAATGACTCATAATCCATTCATACATAACCGAGATATGGACTGAGTTCATAGCTGATGAAGGCCTGTAAGATGAGTTTTAAATGGAAGATAATCAAAAGGTTTGGGTTGATCATGTTATAAGAATGACACCGAACTACCCAATTCATCCAAGTTTTTTGGTCCATCCACAAGATAAGGGTGAGATTGCTGCATCTATGAGAAATACTAGAAAATGTGGTTTAGATGGTTGCAGCAGTAGATCAATGCAACTGGACCTTCGGATCGATCTAGATTCGATCTATCTGCAATACTAGACTCTATTATGATATTTCAAAAAATTAACATGGCACCATTGAGCAAACACTTATTTTCGCAAATATGATCGAATTAACATAATTTCCGTCATTTTATTAATTTTTAGTGCCTACATGACTAAATTTATGTCTAAATCACGTATTCAAAACAATCGAAAATGGAGATATGTTGGATGATTTTATACTTTTATTTTACAAAATCAGTAAGCAAATAACTGTTTTAATTTTGTTTCTTTTAGTAATAACTGTTTGTTAACATTTTAAAAACTGTTTACCTTGTTCGTATGATACATCCACCATCACCCATAATGGTTTAATCGTTCGTCATCGTTCGCACATAGGAATTGGCTTCATGTTGACGCAGTTTAAGGGTTCAAGCTTGTGTCCGTTTGCGCACCACCACACGCTTTATCATCACCGCACAACCACCATAATGGCGCAAACGGAACAAAACAACAATCAACCGAAACCAATGACAACACCACGTGGCTGAAACGAGCTCGCGTAATCAAATTTACCGCGAATGACGCGAAGTGCGTCCACGTCGACGCTGAACCGACGCAACGATGGTTCACCGTGGGGGTTTCTATCTGTTAGCTGCAAGTGATCGACAAATTCCCGCGAATTCGCGCCATCTCATCCATAGTGGCTAGAGCACAGTGAAGAGCAGTCGAGATTATGTTTTCTTTATGCGCATACCCCGTCACTAAACGCATTTAGCAATTGTCGCGTTTGCGAACGAGATTCAGAAATTTTTTATAAATCTTTATATAAAAAAAATGCGAAAAGTCGCTATACGTGTATTTTCAGTGAAAAATTAAAAAAATTCTAAAAATTTGAAAATTTCCTAAGGCTTTAGCCTTGTCTTTTTTTTGAGTAATTTTGCAAAATTTTATAAATTGATGTATTTTAATGCGAATTTGTTGAAATAAGTTTCTTTTCACTCAAATAATACTTTAAATAAAAAAAGAATAAAAACTAATAAAAAAACTAAAAAAATAAAAAAATTCTAAAATTTTGAAAATTTTCTAAGGCTATAGCCTTAGCATTTAACCGAGTATGCCCGGGATAAGGCAAAGGACAAGGAGGAAATGCCTTGTGATAATAATGATAATTGTACTGCTTCAGCTCCAGAGGCTGACAATACGGCCGAAGCCGTAATCATGAATTATAAATAAATAAATAAAAATAGCCTTAGCATTTTTTTGAGTAATTTTGCAAAATTTTAAAAATTGATGTATTTTAATGCGAAATGGTTGAAGTAAGTTTCTTTTTACTCAAATAATACTTTAAATGTAAAAGAATAAAAAGTAATAAAAAAATTTGAAAAAAAAACAAAAATTTTAAAATTTCCTAAGGCTATAGCCTTAGCTTTTTTTGAATAATTTAAAAAAAATAAAAATTTATGTATTTAATGCGAATTTGTTGAAATATGTTTCTTTTTACTCAAATCATATTTAAAATAAAAAAAGAATAATAAAACAATAAAAAAATTCTAAAAATTTGAAAATTTCCTAAGGCTAGGAAAGGCTAAGGCTAAGGATATCCAAACGCGACAATTGCTAAGCACGTAGTGAAGGGTTTAGATGGTACATCGATTACATTGCATTATAGTTGTGAAAATAATTTAAATCTTAAGTATGTTTCTCTGATTCTTTCTTGCCATTTTCTTCTTTTATTGTATTTCGCGCGAAAATTTCCTCTACGGACGTAAAGCGAAAATGGAAAAAAGGAGCAACAATTCATCGTAATTGCGACACAAAACGTCACCGCTCCGTGAGTCATCGATTTATCGATCTTAGTACTTCGCACGGTGCTGTCATAACGTGGAAGACGTGACTGGTGTCTGCCTTTCAAGGATACGTTTGTTACAAAACGATCATGGTGAGTAATAATTTCTTTTTTTATTCTCATAGAAACACTACAAAAGTAACTGAAAAATAGTTTATTTATTTTAATTTGCTCATTTATTATTGTTGAATGTTTTCTTTTTGCTGCATAAGTAAGTGTCTAGACTGTAGAGAAAACTGTACAGTTGTCCATTTCCATTTTTTTAAACTATTTGGGAATATAAAATCTTCAGAATACTGTTCTGTTAATTGAAATGGAGGCACTGCCAACTGATTTGGAAGGGCCATATGAAATTCGGCGTGAGTTCTTGCAAAAGCTTACCATACAAGGAAGGTAACTACCGCCCAGAATATCAGTCTGTAACAACCCATAAAGAAGTGGATTGTTGAGGCTAATTTAAATGATCGTTTAAAGTGGTCTGAATAACCATATCGATAACTATCCTATCACATGCACAGCTAAGTATTCAGATAGCTGATAGAACCTGGATTCCTTAGTCATACTAAGGGATTCCCTTGGAGAAAGCAGAACCTGTACGTTTGCTATGTTTGAGCTAATAGCTGTCCAAATTATCCTAACTTATTTTATATAAGTTAACATATTTTGAAGATAGAGTCATAGATAGAAGTTCTAGTTTGTTGGAAGATCACAGAACGGCGATTCTGGTAGTCACGAACAGTCGTTGGATTCTTCTAGGCCCAAATCATCTGCAGGACGCTTTCCAGTGATGCTCACTAGCTGCTCCAATTTCGAAAGGTCTAGCAGATCTTCAGTAATCCTTAACGTTAATGATCTTCTGCTTCTACTGTCCCGTGTTCCATGTGATCTCTTATGTTCTCTTCAATATTTCTACTTAATGCTTGCGTTAATTCGTAAAACATCCACCGTTACATGAAGCGAAAGCTAATGAAAACTTATTAATTAAAAGTTCCATAAGGAGTTTGACCTACAGCTGTATACTGTCATGAAGAAATGTCCAACTGTTTTGCCACACAATGTTGCAATAGTTCACAATATATACACTATAAATTGAACCTACGCCATGGTTCTGATCGGTGCAGTAACGTTCAATAAAATTTGTTTTTCAAAAAAAAAATCCTCGTCCTGATAGATATTGTTAAACATTTCCGCTTTTCATTCACTCCGGAACTGGTTTGGTTTTTTTTTGCCTGCTAGCCATAGCATGGTTCCGACCCGAAGCGTTCCACTATGCTGTCAATAGATTGCGCCACTCTGCTGCACCCTTTTGCGCACCGAATTGCGCTCACGGCTTTTCATCAGCGGTCAGCCCACGCTTCCCAGACGCCCTCATCGTACTGGGGAATGGCTGCCCACAGCAACACTGGCCTCAAGAATGTGTCCCCAGTCGTCGTCGTGCAAGCTTCATTCATGCAACGTTCCACTTCCCAAACGACAAAAGAGACACCGGACCAAGAGACCGAAAACCCGGCTGCAGAACTGCTTCCATCTGCTTTGTGCACAAACAATTTCAGGCAAATGTTCGCGTACGGACCGCGAATACGCAAAACGGAATGGACCAACCCGACCGAAACTGTCCCCGTATTCTTCGTTCGTTCATGTCAAGTTGTAACAGCTGCTCCCCGCGTCGTCTCAAGTGAGACTTCGGTGCTCCAACTTCCAATTGGAAGCAAAGGGATGAAAAAAAAACTCATCCAATCTTTTTTATTTTCTCTCTTGCTCTTTCCGCTCTCTCTCTCGTTCCGGTCATCCTTTACCCTTGGTGGCGCTTGGTTGCATAGTTTCATCCCCGCTCTCCTCCCTCCCCAAAACGCCACCCCCCAAAAAAGGTGCTGAGTGGGATGCGAATGCACCGCAATGGTGTTGCGATGGTAAATGCAAGCCAAAATGGAAAACACCGAGCAAAATGTGCTCCAAGTTGGCTCCCATCTCTCGTGGTGTCTCTAACCCATCGGTACACGGCGTGCTAGTCGTCATTGAACTATATGAATATGCTGCTGTTGGTGCTTCAGTGCTACGGTGCACATAGTGGCCATCGTCATCGTCGTCTGCACGATTGTTTTGTGGCGCCCCCGTAGGTCGATCCTGAGAATGTCGGAGATCATCGTGCACGGGACACGGTCAGCATTGAAATATGCCCAAACCCAAATGCCCAGTGTGCACAGTGGAAGTGGGGCATCAGTTTCGTGGAACAAAAAGCTGCTGCAACTATTTTCTTTGACCGGCAATAGCACGGGATTGGATGGTGTACTTTGGTGTCTCTTGGATGGAGCGTTATAGTAGGTACTACACTAACAACGAAAACCGACCAGTGCTTAGTCGTCGTCCTGATGTAGGAGCGGAATAAAGCTTCTCTCTTTTTGCCCACACACACTCACACACATGGTTGATAATGTTTTTGGTTTGAATGAACGAACGCTCGTAAAAGTATTTTAGTTGCATGATGTATTATTCCGTTTGAGCTGATGATGCAGGACTGTTGATGGACACTGATCTCAGCCTTTCTAACGTATCATAATTTTCCATATTTTGCCGAACGTATAATATGCTCTTAATAACTGTTTATACAATAAGAACAAAATTTGAAGTAAATTAAAAAACTGACTAATCACTTACTAATTTCCAATAAACTTTTATAAGTTTGTAATATTGTATTACATTTAATACTACGAGACAATATCAAAAGCACATAAAATACTCCCAAATAATTAAGCCTAAAGTCATAGCGAATTTATCGGATTTGTGTTTAATTTTAGTTTTGTTTGTGATGTTGTTGTTTTAACATTTGTTTGATTATTTTTCCTTGTTTTTTGCATTGTTTATCTTATTGAATAACTGAGATGTTTCGAATGTTATGTTGTTTGTTTTGTTTCTTCATTTTTTCTTACACATATTAGCATTTCTTTGACGTATAAAAAAGTTATTATTAAAGTTAAGTTTACTTCTTCTCTTTATTTTTTACTTTTTTTGTATAAAATCAATCAAGTGAATAGATTTATCTGTTTTCTTCTTTTATATAAAAAAAATTATAATCGTTACAATTATAATGATTATTCATCTCAAATTTGTTATTGTCATGTTTTTTTTTTGTTTTAAATGAAATTTAACCATTCTTTCACATTCTTTAATCAATATAATTTTAAGTTTGTGTCATTGTTTTTATTGTATTAAATGTTTGGTTTATTTATCACAATTTTCCTGGTATACAATTTAGATCACAATTTCTTTGTCAATATTATAATTTTATAGTTTCTTCATAAACGGAACATATTTTATTCTTTAAAAAATAAAATATAAAAAACTATTGTTTCCATGGAATGTTAACAATCAACTGTTTCACATTCTTTCGTAAGCTTCATACTTACCGTACTCAAGCGATCGCAAGGATACGTTTCCCATTCGGACGTATTGCTAAAGGTGGCAATTTTTGCTTCCAGTTTTTCCCATTTTCCCTATATTCTCGCTATATGGCTGGTTGATGTACGTGGAAACGGCCGCTTTAAATCGTCCACCATCGGTTTGGTTTGGTATCCAACCGAAGCTCAACCGTTCGTTCTTACATTTGTCCGTCCGGTTGTGCGGTCATACGAATTACGCTGGTGGAAGATGGTCTACTACATGGAACTTGCAGCCTCCCATTTATCCGTACCCTTGCACGTCTCCATCGCTTGTGGGCAAAACTCTTCATAAGCAGTACCTTTGGATTGCTTTGCAGCCACTCTGCTTTAGAGCTATCTCTCTCTCTTTCTCTCTCTCTTTCTCTCTGTTTGTTTGTCAGTTCGCTGTGCCAGTCTGTGCAGCCATTGTTGCTTTTTCTATTGCTTCTTGCCATATTCCATGGCTCCACATCATGGCTGCGGTTCCATTTTTTTTGTTTTCGTTCCAAATATTTCTTCCTTTCTCTTTCTCGCACAAACTGCAAACGCTGTGGCCTTGCTTCTCGCTCATTTCCTTTACCTTCACATTCGTGCTCTTTATTCGGTACTGTTTTTCGATCGCAGCCATCTTGCTCGTTCGTGTGCTCTCTTTTTCGCTCCTATGGCGCTGTTGGGGCATAATGGAGCAGCAGCAGCAGCAGCACAAGTTTTTAAACAACAACGATCGGACAACAACAGCTAACGTACGAGATTGTACGGACTCTGGCTTCAATTTCTTCAAGCGAACGCTCCCATCTACTTGGGAAAAATGAAATGTTTCATCTTAAGCCCTCGCTCACACTCCGTTAAGAGGTATAGAGCTCGTTACGGGGTCCACACGTAAACAGTTCGACCACTATTTGCTTGTCCATTTCGTTCGTTTGCTAGATTTTCAAAGATATTTTGAAATATCACTTATAAAATAGTAAGGTGTATTAGCTTGGAAAGCTTTGTCTGATTTGGGAATTTGCGGGATTTAAGTGCACTTTCTAAGAGACAACCTTAATCTATTGCTTCTCATTTTTTTAAACATTTGTTCAAATTGCTTACCACTTTACAGACCAGAAGTTATCAATAAACATACTACATTAATAAATGATATTATTTTTTTTTATTTATAATTAATTACTACGGCTTTGGCCGTATTGTCAAATGAAATTTAATTAGAAATATTAATTAATTAGGCAATTAAACATAAACCCTACAAACATTGCCTCACTTCAATTTTACGTTAAACATAAAACATAAAAAAAAAGTTTATAGATACAATTTTTTATCAAAGTCATTGAAATCTAATGATTTTAATTTAAACATTCGATAACATAGAATTTATATTTGTAAAACAAACATTTCCTTCCGAAAAACCACCGTAAGCAAGACGCAACAAGCAAAAATCTAACGGTTTTGAAGACCTGTACTCATCAATGAGTCGAACAAACCACATGGTCATCCTGCACAGGTCACACGTGTCGGGTCGTTCGAAGCGCGCGGAATCTGTGCGCGGCTTTTGAAATACCAGCGTCTCGAATCTAATGCAACAGCACCAAACACCACCACCATCAGCCACCAACGTGCCAAACCATACGGTCCGCATCCGCGTTCTCTTCCTGAATGCTACGCGGGACAGGTGTAGCGCACCCTTTCTAGAACCGGGTGTGCATTTGTACGGAAAATGACACGCACATCGCTCACCGGGCAATAAAGCACTACCGAAGGGCTAACCGAACGGACGTCTCACCGCGTGGGCTGTCAGTTTTGATTAGTTTTGTACTTTTTGCTACAATGAAACAGTTTCCTAATATCCGTATGTTTGTTTTCGTATTGTTTCACCATTAAATTGTGTTATATTTCTTCACTGTACGCTAACACAACAGACTAGAGTTTTTGTGTTTGTTCGGTGGATTTAAATTTTGCACGTGTCGTACGAAATTAATATATCCCTTACTGAGGTCTGTCTCCGCTGGCCTTTTGTTTGCGGTTTGGATAGCGCGAGCGATAGTAACATTCACGCATGAACGCACGAACTGTACGCACGCACGAACAGTATGTCGCTTGTCCCAGCGGTAAAGACGTCCGGCTTTTCTAGAGCACGAGAGGTTACTTCTGGGGTTGAGGAAATGAGATGAGCGTACACGCTGACCCAAAATATTCCAAATTAAAAACTTTTCGTGTACAGAAATCACAGCACAAAACAACATCGATATGAATATGCGTGCGTTTTTTACATGAGGATTCAGCACGCAACACATTTCTGTAGCGAATTTGAAAATAAAAACACGCGAGTTACTACGTTCAGAGTTCAGCATCAGCCCTCTAGTGGTGAATTGATGAAAGTGTTTTTTAAGCATGGCCTTCTACGAAAAAGTCGTTACGTTTTTGGCGATATTTAAAAAAAAACGCAGAGCATGCTGTGTTAGTAAATTACTACGTAGATTTTATTTATTTCTAAGCTAACAAATCGTTTTCATCCTCACAAACCAATGTCAAGTATGAAGACGATATTTCGTCAGCGTTAAAGTAATGTTTAGTAAGCTCGTAACGCCACAAAAAAAACCATCGCCTCACTAAGGATGCACTTGGCCATGCACCGCGTTAGAGGTTGATAGGGAAAAAAAGCGAAGCAAACACCATACGAAACGATTCGCAAACGAGATAGGAAATGAATAAAACTTCATTTGTGGCTAAGTTCGTTCAGGCTAGTTTGACGTTTCTCCGGTTTGCCGGTGCAAAATGCGATTTGCCTTCTTCGGTTTTGTTGCTGTTTTAAATGCAACCCCGACACCGACAGGCAAAACCGAACCAAAACCGAACGGAACCGCGTGCCGCCCCAAACGGGGCCCAATTCAGTGCCGTTCAAAACTTTCAAACGGCCAAAATGGCAGGATGGGCCCACACAATGTGGCCCCGTGAGCTGTGTACTGCTTCGATATTGACAGCGGCGGCAGTGTTGCCGCGTACCCTGCTGCTGGCAGCACTGGCATTGGTTTGAATTTACTAGCATTTTGACCGTTTGTGCGCGCGTACGCGCGTTATTATAAAACGCATTTTGCGTGCCTCGAGTGGGGTTTAGCTAAAAAAACAAACCCGCTTCACCGCCTATGCGTAAAAGGGAACGGACGATGTTGGGCCGCAAACGTTTACTGCCATTTGAACAGAATGCGATACAAACTGACCAGGTTGAGCTCACATAGAGCACCGTATATATATTTTTTCTTGCTATCTACCCAAGCGCTGACTCGTTTGCTGCTGCTGCTGCTTTGTTGCCAACCTAAGCTCGAGCGCCTTAGCAGTGTTGCGTTCGAATTTCGCTCTGGTTCGAGTTCCCTCCACCTGCCACTTCCAACCAAACGTGTCACAACCCGCCACCCCTGCTTCTGCTGTCGCATCGCTTTTGCGTTATTTGCCGGGTTGCGAAGCAAACCACCCTCCACACACATATAACAGCCCAGCACCACCACCCCAAAATGAACGATGCTGCTCCTCCTGGGGCATCACCCACCCATCAATGCTGCTGCTGCTGCTGCCCGCCTGTCTGCCCATCTCTCTGTCAACCCTCTCTCTCGCTCCCTTTTCCCAACCTTTTCCTTCCTGTTGTACGGTTCTCTTAACAAACGGCAAAAACCAACGCTCGCCCTAATGGAAATCCATTCGTTTGTCGGTGATTATACTTCTTCGTATAGAGCGTCATGGCACGGTGGCCCACAAAACAAGGGACGCAGCGAGCCGAACGTTCGGTGCGGCAAACAGAGAGGAAACTCGAAGCGGGCAGCGCACAACAGCGCAGATAGTAGGAACGCCTAGCATCAGCAGCACCAAAATCGACAGACACAGCAGCGGCGTAGCAGCACTGAGAGCACACCGAGTGTCCCGAGCTTCGATGGAACCGGCACGGTGAGCCGATCGCTACGCAGCATGCTGGTCAACATTTGCTGGGTGAGAATTGAATGACAATTTGTTAAACTATTTACACAACATACAATTTTCTAAGAGTTAATGAAATGGTTCTTTTATAAAGTAAATTTTAAACTGTTTTTTTTCTCAAGGTTGTTTTGTATTGCGGATTTAATGCGAACTTAATTGCCATACAGCTAGCTAAAATATATTTAAGGGAAGAAATATGATTCTTTCCTAGTAACGTAAAGCACCCTTAATTTAAAATTCATTTAATCAACATCATCAATGTCTGGTATCGTACAACCGCCTTGGCTTCTCATGCCTAACAATTACCTATCTGTAATTTGTAATATTAATCACTTCATAGTTAAATTAAGTTCAGTCTATTTTGGGTTCCAACCGAACATGTAAAGGAATGTTTAGATCTTCATCCTATATGGATTATCCTCTTGCTTTCCTGCCATCCTGCCTTCTTTACTTTGAACGATACATTTTTTATTTAAACAGCTACAGAATGTTTCAAAAGCTTATGTTTTGTTCATTTCTAGATTATATGCAAGTAGAAGTAGAATATGTGGCAGTAAAATTGGATTCTTACTTTCCTTTCTCGAACTTTTGCAGCATGAAAACGATTCTAAGCAAAGCCTTATCAACTTTAACTGTTGCAAAGATTTCGCATACGTCAGTTATATGTTAGTAGAGAATATTTTATGTAGAAACACAATTTCAATTTTCAAAAGAGAGCTGAAAATGATTCCACATCTACGTTTGCTTGTTTTAATTCAACTTGAAAACAATTTAGAAATAATCTTAACTTGCTCATTTGAACTACAAATCCTTGTAATTTTCGAATATGCTTTTTCTGCTTGGCTCAAGGACTTCTAAGGATATAACGGCCATTTGTGACTTTATTTACCTGTAGCATGATAGTCAGTCCGGTCCGGATGGGATTTGATCCTGTCGTGTGCAACCAATGCCGTTTACCATATTTACCACAAAAAGTCGTAAAACTTTAGATATTTTTCGACTAATTGTTTAAAGAGCTGGATAAACATCTTCTCTGGGTTGGTGTGTTTGTCGCTTGGTGGTACTCGAGGAGAAAATCCATTAACGGAGAACTAATTCGAGATTCTAGAACCAGCTTGTAGAAATCTTTGAATTCTTTGTTCATAAATGAACAACTGCGAAATTCTTGTTCTCTGACTTCCTGCACTGAAAATACTTGTCTAATTTAACATATTTCTTATTACTATAACNTGCCGAAAATGGGTACATGCCGAAAGATGATGTTTGACAGCACAAAACTGTGTGATTTTGTATGCAATGACAGCGTGGTCTACTAGATTAAGCATGAAAACTGCACAATCTGACAGCAAAATTGTCGAAACGGGCAGCATAAAATTACATTTTTAACCATTTTGCGGCCACAAAATTAGCAAACTAAGAGTGGAAAAGTGTTTAAAATTCAATTTTCTAATCATTTCAATCGTTTAAAACGTCTAACGGTCCTTATTTACCCTGCCGAAAATAGGAACACAGCCTGCCGAAAATAGGAACATTGCTGCCGAAAACAGGAACAAAACCAATGTTTACATTTTCATAAATATTGCACATAAAACGGATTAGAATCACGAAAATGAAAATGCAGAAAGATACTACGAAAGTTTATCAACCGAAATAACATCACTTGCAATCACAAATATTGCAAATAATAGGTGTTTTTTCGTTTTTTGCAAAACAGCTGCACTAACCTGCCGAAAACTGGCACACTTACCCTAACTGTTTGTTAACATTTTAAAAACTGTTTACCTTGTTCGTATGATACATCCACCATCACCCATAATGGTTTAATCGTTCGTCATCGATCGCGCATAGGAATTGGCTTCATGTTGACGCAGTTTAAGCGTTCAAGCTTGTGTCCGTTTGCGCACCACCACACGCTTTATCATCACCGCACAACCACCATAATGCGCAAACGGAACAAAACAACAATCAACCGAAACCAATGACAACACCACGTGGCTGAAACGAGCTCGCGTAATCAAATTTACCGCGAATGACGCGAAGTACGTCCACGTCGACGCTGAACCGACGCAACCGTGGTTCACCGTGGGGGTTTCTATCTGTTAGCTGCAAGTGATCGACAAATTCCCGCGAATTCGCGCCATCTCATCCATAGTGGCTAGAGCACAGTGAAGAGCAGTCGAGATTATGTTTTCTTTATGCGCATACCTCGTCACTAAACGCAGTTAGCAATTGTCGCGTTTGCGAACGAGATTCAGAATTTTTTTACAAAACTCTATATAAAAAAAATGCGAAAAGTTGCTATACGTGTATTTTCAGTGAAAAATTAAAAAAATTCTAAAAGTTTGAAAATTTCCTAAGGCTTTAGCCTTGTCTTTTTTTTGAGTAATTTTGCAAAATTTTGTAAATTGATTTATTTTAATGCAAAATGGTTGAAATAAGTTTCTTTTTACTCAAATAATGCTTTAGTTCCTTAGAAAATTTCCTAAGGCTATAGCCTTAGTTTTTTTTTTTGGGAAATTTAGCAAAATTTTATAAATCGATGTATTTTAATGCGAATTTGTTGAAAAAAGTTTCTTTTTACTCAAATAATACTTTAAATATAAAAGAATAAAAAGTAGTAAAAAAATAAAAAAAAAACGAAAAATTTTAAAATTTCCTAAGGCTATTGCCTTAGCTTTTTTTGAATAATTAAAAAAAATAAAAATTGATGTATTTTAATGAGAAATGGTTGAAATAAGTTTCTTTTTACTCAAATAATACTTAAAATAAAAAAAAGAATAATAAAACAATAAAAAAAATCTAAAAATTTGAAAATTTCCTAAGGCTAGGAAAGGCTAAGGCTAAGGATATCCAAACGCGACAATTGCTAAGCACGTAGTGACGGGTTTAGATGGTACATCGAATATGTTGGTTATGATGCATTTGCATTATTGCATTATAGTTGTGAAAATAATTAAAAATCTTAAGTATGTTTCTCTGATTCTTTCTTTCCATTTTCTTGTTTTGTTTTATATCGCGCGAAAATGCGGAAATGGAAAAAAGGAGCAACAATTCATCGTAATTGCGACACAAAACGTCACCGCTCCGTGAGTCATCGATTTATCGATCTTAGTACTTCGCACGGTGCTGTCATAACGTGGAAGACGTGACTGGTGTCTGCCTTTCAAGGATAGGTTTGTTACAAAACGATCATGGTGAGTAATAATTTCTTTTTTTATTCTCATAGAAACACTACAAAAGTAACTGAAAAATAGTTTATTTATTTTAATTTGCTCATTGATTATTGTTGAATGTTTTCTTTTTGCTGCATAAGTAAGTGTCTAGACTGTACAGAAAACTGTACAGTTGTCCATTTCCATTTTTTTTATACTATTTGGGAATATAAAATCTTCAGAATACTGTTCTATAAATTGAAATGGAGGCATTGTCAACTGATTTGGAAGGGCCATATGAAGTTCGGCGTGAGTTCTTGCAAAAGCTTACCATACAAGGATGTTTACTACCGCCCAGAATATCAGTCTGTAACAATCCATAAAGAAGTGGATTGTTGAGGCTAATTTAAATGATCGTTTAAAGTGGTCTGAATAACCATATCGATAACTATCCTATCACATGCACAGCTAAGTATTCAGATAGCTTTATTTAATGCGTTTCATTCTAAAGTAGCATCCTCAACCAATGGGATTGGTTACTCAAAAATCTCAGGGATTTTACGTAATTACTTGAAAGAACCTACTGACATAAGTAGAGGACATATGGCCTTCGGTAGCAAATAGAAATACAGGTAGTTGTATACTCTGTGTTCAAACCAACAGAGTAACTAAGGAAGGCCCTGGAACCTGGATTCCTTAGTCATACTAAGGGATTCCCTTAGAGAAAGCAGAACCTGTACGTTTGCTATGTTTGAGTTAAAAGCTGTCCAAATTAACCTAACTTATTTTATATAAGTTAACATATTTTGAAGAAAGAGTCATAGATAGAAGTTCTAGCTTGTTGGAAGATCACAGAACGGCGATTCTGGGAGTCACGAACAGTTGTTGGATTCTTCTAGGCCCAAATCATCTGCAGGACGCTCTCCAGTGATGCTCTAATTTCGAAAGGTCTAGTAGATCTTCAATATTCCTTAACGTTAATGATCTTCTGCTTCTACTGTCCCGTGTTCCATGTGATCTCTTATGTTCTCTTCAATATTTCTACTTAATGCTTGCGTTAATTCGTAAAATATCCACCGTTACATGAAGCGAAAGCTAATGAAAACTTATTAATTAAAAGTTCCATAAGGAGTTTGACCTATAAATTGAACCTACGCCATGGTTCTGATCGGTGCAGTAACGTTCAATAAAATTTGTTTTTCAAAAAAAAAATCCTCGTCCTGATAGATATTGTTAAACATTTCCGCTTTTCATTCACTCCGGAACTGGTTTGGTTTTTTTTTGCCTGCTAGCCATAGCATGGTTCCGACCCGAAGCGTTCCACTATGCTGTCAATAGATTGCGCCACTCTGCTGCACCCTTTTGCGCACCGAATTGCGCTCACGGCTTTTCATCAGCGGTCAGCCCACGCTTCCCAGACGCCCTCATCGTACTGGGGAATGGCTGCCCACAGCAACACTGGCCTCAAGAATGTGTCCCCAGTCGTCGTCGTGCAAGCTTCATTCATGCAACGTTCCACTTCCCGAACGACAAAAGAGACACCGGACCAAGAGACCGAAAACCCGGCTGCAGAACTGCTTCCATCTGCTTTGTGCACAAACAATTTCAGGCAAATGTTCGCGTACGGACCGCGAATACGCAAAACGGAATGAACCAACCCGACCGAAACTGTCCCCGTATTCTTCGTTCGTTCATGTCAAGTTGTAACAGCTGCTCCCCGCGTCGTCTCAAGTGAGACTTCGGTGCTCCAACTTCCAATTGGAAGCAAAGGGATGAAAAAAAAACTCATCCAATCTTTTTTATTTTCTCTCTTGCTCTTTCCGCTCTCTCTCTCGTTCCGGTCATCCTTTACCCTTGGTGGCGCTTGGTTGCATAGTTTCATCCCCGCTCTCCTCCCTCCCCAAAACGCCACCCCCCCAAAAAGGTGCTGAGTGGGATGCGAATGCACCGCAATGGTGTTGCGATGGTAAATGCAAGCCAAAATGGAAAACACCGAGCAAAATGTGCTCCAAGTTGGCTCCCATCTCTCGTGGTGTCTCTAACCCATCGGTACACGGCGTGCTAGTCGTCATTGAACTATATGAATATGCTGCTGTTGGTGCTTCAGTGCTACGGTGCACATAGTGGCCATCGTCATCGTCGTCTGCACGATTGTTTTGTGGCGCCCCCGTAGGTCGACCCTGAGAATGTCGGAGATCATCGTGCACGGGACACGGTCAGCATTGAAATATGCCCAAACCCAAATGCCCAGTGTGCACAGTGGAAGTGGGGCATCAGTTTCGTGGAATAAAAAGCTGCTGCAACTATTTTCTTTGACCGGCAATAGCACGGGATTGGATGGTGTACTTTGGTGTCTCTTGGATGGAGCGTTATAGTAGGTACTACACTAACAACGAAAACCGACCAGTGCTTAGTCGTCGTCCTGATGTTGGAGCGGAATAAAGCTTCTATCTTTTTGTCCACACATACTCACACACATGGTTGATAATGTTTTTGGTTTGAATGAACGAACGCTCGTAAAAGTATTTTAGTTGCATGATGTATTATTCCGTTTGAGCTGATGATGCAGGACTGTTGACGGACACTGATCTCAGCCTTTCTAACGTATCATAATTTTCCATATTTTGCCGAACGTATAATATGCTCTTAATAACTGTTTATAAAATAAGGACAAAATTTTAAGTAAATTAAAAAACTGACTAATCACTTACTAATTTACAATAAACTTTTATAAGTTTGTAATATTGTATTAGGTATATTTAATAATACGAGACAATATCAAACCCATATGTAAAATACTTCCAAATAATTAGCCATTTGGCGCCGAAAATCATAGCGAATTTATCGGATTTGTGTTTAATTTTAGTTTGTTTGTGATGTTGTTGTTTTAACATTTGTT
This sequence comes from Anopheles parensis, assembly GCA_016254315.1. Classification (NCBI taxonomy): domain Eukaryota; kingdom Metazoa; phylum Arthropoda; class Insecta; order Diptera; family Culicidae; genus Anopheles; species Anopheles parensis. The sequence goes on along the minus strand of CM028125.1, from coordinate 14,380,294 downwards.
TGATTATTTTTCCTTGTTTTTTTTGCATTGTTTATCTTATTGAATAACTGAGATGTTTCGAATGTATTGTTCATAATTTTGTTTTGTTTCTTCATTTTTTCTTACACAAATTAGCATTTCTTTGACGTATAAAAAAGTTATTATTAAAGTTAAGTTTACTTCTTCTCTTTATTTTTTACTTTTTTTGTATAAAATCAATCAAGTGAATAGATTTATCTGTTTTCTTCTTTTATATAAAAAAGTTAAAATCGTTATAAATATAACGATTATTCATCTCAAATTTGTTATTGTCATGTTTTTTTTTGTTTTAAATGAAATTTAACCATTCTTTCACACTCTTTAATCAATATAATTTTAAGTTTGTGTCATTGTTTTTATTGTATTAAATGTTTGTTTTATTTATCACAATTTTCCTGGTATACAATTTAGATCACAATCTCTTTGTCAATATTATAATTTTATAGTTTCTTCATAAACGGAACATATTTTATTCTTTAAAAAATAAAATATAAAAACTATTGTTTCCATGGAATGTTAACAATCAACTGTTTCACATTCTTTCGTAAGCTTCATACTTGCCGTACTCAACCGATCGCAAGGATACGTTTCCCATTCGGACGTATTGCTAAAGGTGGCAATTTTTGCTTCCAGTTTTTCCCATTTTCCCTATATTCTCGCTATATGGCTGGTTGATGTACGTGGAAACGGCCGCTTTAAATCGTCCACCATCGGTTTGGTTTGGTATCCAACCGAAGCTCAACCGTTCGTTCTTACATTTGTCCGTCCGGTTGTGCGGTCATACGAATTACGCTGGTGGAAGATGGTCTACTACATGGAACTTGCAGCCTCCCATTTATCCGTACCCTTGCACGTCTCCATCGCTTTTGGGCAAAACTCTTCATAATCAGTACCATTGGATTGCTTTGCAGCCACTCTGCGTTGGAGCTATCGCTCTCTCTTTCTCTCTGTTTGTTTGTCAGTTCGCTGTGCCAGTCTGTGCAGCCATTGTTGCTTTTTCTATTGCTTCTTGCCATATTCCATGGCTCCACATCATGGCTGCGGTTCCATTTTTTTTTGTTTTCGTTCCAAATATTTCTTCCTTTCTCTTTCTCGCACAAACTGCAAACGCTGCGGCCTTGCTTCTCGCTCATTTCCTTTACCTTCACATTAGTGCTCTTTATTCGGTACTGTTTTTCGATCGCAGCCATCTTGCTCGTTCGTGTGCTCTCTTTTTCGCTCCTATGGCGCTGTTGGGGCATAATGGAGCAGCAGCAGCAGCAGCACAAGTTTTTAAACAACAACGATCGGACAACAACAGCTAACGTACGAGATTGTACGGACTCTGGCTTCAATTTCTTCAAGCGAACGCTCCCATTTACTTGGGAAAAATGAAATGTTTCATCTTAAGCCCTCGCTCACACTCCGTTAAGAGCTATAGAGCTCGTTACGGGGTCCACACGTAAACAGTTCGACCACTATTTGCTTGTCCATTTCGTTCGTTTGCTAGGTTTTTAAAAGATATTTTCAAATATCACTTATAAAATAGCAAGGTGTATTAGCTTGGAAAGCTTTGTCTGATTTGGGAATTTGCGGGATTTAAGTGCACTTTCTAAGAGAAAACCTTAATCTATTGCTTCTCATTTTTTTTTAAATTTGTTCAAATTGCTTACCACTTTACAGACCAGAAGTTATCAATAAACGTTCTACATTAATAAATGATATTTATTTTTATTTATTTACAATTAATTATTACGACTTTGGCCGTATTGTCAAATGATATTTAATTAGAAATATTAATTAATTAGGCAATTAAACATAAACCCTACAAACATTCACTCACTTCAATTTTACGTTAAACATAAAACATAAAAAAAAGTTTATAGATACAATTTTTTATCAAAGTCATTGAAATCTAATGATTTTAATTTAAACATTCGATAACATAGAATTTATATTTGTAAAACAAACATTTCCTTCCGAAAAACCACCGTAAGCAAGACGCAACAAGCAAAAATCTAACGGTTTTGAAGACCTGTACTCATCAATGAGTCGAACAAACCACATGGTCATCGTGCACAGGTCACACGTGTCGGGTCGTTCGAAGCGCGCGGAATCTGTGCGCGGCTTTTGAAATACGAGCGTCTCGAATCTAATGCAACAGCACCAAACACCAACACCATCAGCCACCAACGTGCCAAACCATACGGTCCGCATCCGCGTTCTCTTCCTGAATGCTACGCGGGACAGGTGTAGCGCACCCTTTCTAGAACCGGGTGTGCATTTGTACGGAAAATGACACGCACATCGCTCACCGGGCAATAAAGCACTACCGAAGGGCTAACCGAACGGACGTCTCACCGCGTGGGCTGTCAGTTTTGATTAGTTTTGTACTTTTTGCTACAATGAAACACTTTCCTAATATCCGTATGTTTGTTTTCGTATTGTTTCACCATTAAATTGTGTTATATTTCTTCACTCTACGCTAGCACAACAGGCTAGAGTTTTTGTGTTTGTTCGGTGGATTTAAATTTTGCACGTGTCGTACGAAATGAATATGTCCCTTACTGAGGACTGTCTCCGCTGGCCTGTTGTTTGCGGTTTGGATAGCGCGAGCGATAGTAACATTCACGCATGAACGCACGAACTGTACGCACGCACGAACAGTATGTCGCTTGTCCCAGCGGTAAAGACGTCCGGCTTTTCTAGAGCACGGGGGTTGAGGAAATGAGATGAGCGTACACGCTGACCCAAAATATTCCAAATTAAAAACTTTTCGTCTACAGAAATCACAGCACAAAACAACATCGATATGAATATGCGTGCGTTTTTAGCATGAGGATTCAGCACGCAACACATTTCTGTAGCGAATTTGAAAATAAAAACACGCGAGTTACTACGTTCAGAGTTCAGCATCAGCCCTCTAGTGGTGAATTGATGAAAGTGTTTTTTAAGCATGGCCTTCTACGAAAAAGTCGTTACGTTTTTGGCGATATTTAAAAAAAAACGCAGAGCATGCTGTGTTAGTAAATTACTACGTAGATTTTATTTATTTCTAAGCTAACAAATCGTTTTCATTCTCACAAATCAATGTCAAGTATGAAGACGACATTTCGTCAGCGTTAAAGTAATGTTTAGTAAGCTCGTAACGCGACAAAAAAAACCATCGCCTCACTAAGGATGCACTTGGCCATGCACCGCGTTAGAGGTTGATAGGGAAAAAAAGCGAAGCAAACACCATACGAAACGATTCGCAAACGAGATAGGAAATGAATAAAACTTCATTTGTGGCTAAGTTCGTTCAGGCTAGTTTGACGTTTCTCCGGTTTGCCGGTGCAAAATGCGATTTGCCTTCTTCGGTTTTGTTGCTGTTTTAAATGCAACCCCGACACCGACAGGCAAAACCGAACCAAAACCGAACGGAACCGCGTGCCGCCCCAAACGGGGCCCAATTCAGTGCCGTTCAAAACATTCAAACGGCCAAAATGGCAGGATGGGCCCACACAATGTGGCCCCGTGAGCTGTGTACTGCTTCGATATTGACAGCGGCGGCAGTGTTGCCGCGTACCCTGCTGCTGGCAGCACTGGCATTGGTTTGAATTTACTAGCATTTTGACCGTTTGTGCGCGCGTACGCGCGTTATTATAAAACGCATTTTGCGTGCCTCGAGTGGGGTTTAGCTAAAAAACAAACCCGCTTCACCGCCTATGCGTAAAAGGGAACGGACGATGTTGGGCCGCAAACGTTTACTGCCATTTGAACAGAATGCGATACAAACTGACCAGGTTGAGCTCACATAGAGCACCGTATATATATTTTTTCTTGCTATCTACCCAAGCGCTGACTCGTTTGCTGCTGCTGCTGCTTTGTTGCCAACCTAAGCTCGAGCGCCTTAGCAGTGTTGCGTTCGAATTTCGCTCTGGTTCGAGTTCCCTCCACCTGCCACTTCCAACCAAACGTGTCACAACCCGCCACCCCTGCTTCTGCTGTCGCATCGCTTTTGCGTTATTTGCCGGGTTGCGAAGCAAACCACCCTCCACACACATATAACAGCCCAGCACCACCACCCCAAAATGAACGATGCTGCTCCTCCTGGGGCATCACCCACCCATCAATGCTGCTGCTGCTGCTGCCCGCCTGTCTGCCCATCTCTCTGTCAACCCTCTCTCTCGCTCCCTTTTCCCAACCTTTTCCTTCCTGTTGTACGGTTCTCTTAACAAACGGCAAAAACCAACGCTCGCCCTAATGGAAATCCATTCGTTTGTCGGTGATTATACTTCTTCGTATAGAGCGTCATGGCACGGTGGCCCACAAAACAAGGGACGCAGCGAGCCGAACGTTCGGTGCGGCAAACAGAGAGGAAACTCGAAGCGGGCAGCGCACAACAGCGCAGATAGTAGGAACGCCTAGCATCAGCAGCACCAAAATCGACAGACACAGCAGCGGCGTAGCAGCACTGAGAGCACACCGAGTGTCCCGAGCTTCGATGGAACCGGCACGGTGAGCCGATCGCTACGCAGCATGCTGGTCAACATTTGCTGGGTGAGAATTAAACGACAATTTGCTAAACTATTTACACAACATCATGACATATAAGAGTTAATGAAATGGTTCTTTTATAAAGTAAATTTTAAACTGTTTTTTTTTCTCAAGGTTGTTTTGTATTGCGGATTTAATGCGAATTTAATTGCCATACAGCTAGCTAAAATGTATTTAAGGGAAGAAATATGATTCTTTCCTAGTAACATAAAGTACCCTTAATTTAAAATTCATTTAATCAACATCATCAATGTCTGCTATCGTACAACCGTCTTGGCTTCTCATGCCTAACAACTAGCTATATGTAATTTGTAATATTAATCTCTTCATAGTTAAATTAAGTTCAGTCAATTTTGGGTTCCAACCGGGCATGTAAAGGAATATTAAGATCTTAATCCTATATAGATTATCCTCCTACTCTCCTGCTACCCACCCTTCTTTACTTTGAATGATACGATTTTGATTTAAACACCTACAGAATGTTTGAAATGCTTATGTTTTGTTCATGTATGGACCATACAAGTAAAAGTAGAATATTACTTAAGTTAAATAGGATTCTAAGGACTAACTATCCGGCTACGTGGTAAAAATAAGTCTAGTAAGCCAGAAATGGCCGGCGTGACCTGTAAGGTCGTCAAAGCCAACAAGAGAGAGAGAAATAGGATTCTTACTTTTCTTTCTCGAACTTTTGCAGGAAGAAATCGACTCTAAGCCAAGCCTTATCAATTTAAACATTTTGCAAAGATTTCGCATACGTCAGTTATATGTTAGTAGAGAATATTTTATGTAGAAACACAATTTCAATTTTCAAAAGAGAGCTGAAAATGATTCCACATCTACGTTTGCTTGTTTTAATTCAACTTGAAAACAATTTAGAAATAATCTTAACTTGCTCATTTGAACTACAAATCCTTGTAATTTTCGAGTATGCTTTTTCTGCTTGGCTCAAGGACTTCTAAGGATATAACGGCCATTTGTGACTTTATTTACCTGTAGCATGATAGTCAGTCCGGTCCGGATGGGATTTGATCCTGTCGTGTGCAACCAATGCCGTTTATCATATTTACTACAAAAAGTCGTAAAACTTTAGATATTTTTCGGCTAATTGTTTAAAGAGCTGGATAAACATCTTCTCTGGGTTGGTGTGTTTGTCGCTTGGTGGTACTCGAGGAGAAAATCCATTAACGGAGAACTAATTCGAGATTCTAGAACCAGCTTGTAGAAACCTTTGAATTCTTTGTTCATAAATGAGCAAATGTGAAATTCTTGTTCTCTGACTTCCTGCACTGAAAATACTTGTCTAATTTAACATATTTCTTATTACTATAACTAACTAATTTCATATAACTTTAACATATTTCGAAAATACCAGCCTAATGTTTACTTTCATACCAAAAAAGAAAACCTTTACCAGCCGGAACACAAACGGATGGTCAAAAAAAGGGCACAATTCCCAGTGTGCCAGTGCCCTCAGATGTCGGTGCCGGAGCCCGTCATCGCTATCGTACGTAGTGCACAAACAGCACACCGAGTGCCCCGAGTCTGTGTCCCGGGACCGAGAAACATCGAGCACCGCATTACGTACGAGTGGTAAAAACCCGCACAAAAGCAATAACATCAGCAGCAATGCCACCATCATCATCATCAGCAGCAACAGCAGCAGCAGCAGCAGCGTCAGCTTCGAGCACATCGAGCACAGGCAAACGGCACCGATTCGCCGAACAAGCGAACGAACGAACGAACAAAATGGGGAATCGAGAGACCGTCACTTTTTCGAAACCCTCTTTCGCACTCGACGCACACAACACACCGGGGCAAAACTTCTTCGCTGCCGTTTTTCCCTCGGTTTCGGTTCGGTCACCCTTAGCCGGTGTTCGAATGTCAAAATCCCATCGTTCCATCCTCTGTTCGCGTGTACACTGCATGGCCCTGATGCTCTCTCTCCTTCTCGCTTTTTCCTTCTCCTTGTCCCTCTTTCCTTCGTACGGTGTAGATTAAGAGTGTGCCCCGTTCCCTTGTCCACAGAGCAGCAGCAGCAGCAGGCTTTCCTACCCTTGCGCATTTCATCCCCCTATTCGCAACCCTTGGCATCCGCGTTTGGCCGTACCAAGAGCTCATTGCCTGATGTGTACGATGGTGTGTGGCAAGACCATTGCCGTCGCCATCGACGCTCTAGCACACAGTGCGGCCTGGGCTGTGCTGATGAGGCCGGCAGATTTCTCATTCGAACTGCGCGGCTGCCAAACGACCCGAAAGCGGCACATTTCGAACGGCATAACCCGGGAACTGAAGGAGAACGATGGAAGATACAAAACGTCAGGGCACAGAAGAAAAAAAAAGGCATAACAACATTCGACCGGGCGGCTAGATAGATTAATACACTGCATCGTACAAATGTAGCAGCATTTGTGAGGTTTTGTTTTTTGGGGAGGACATTAGGATATTCAAGATATTAGGAATTTCAGGAGTTTTGAAGATTTCTTGTTTATATCAGATTATATGAGTTCTTTGCAATATAATCTGCAGTATTAACCCTGGAAAATGCAAACGACATATAATTTTCAAAGCTTTAAATGTTAATACTATGACAGTAAGTAGATGAACAAGCTCTGATTGTTCTTCAATTAACATTAAAAAAAAAAGTTAAAAAACACAAGAAAATAGGAAAAGTTTTGTCAAAAGCGATCGTTTTTATAATACGAGAACAAACTAAAGAACAATTTCAAAAATTTTAAACTTCAATCTACATTGAAATATGTAAACAATTTATTGGTTTGGATTTATTAAGTGTTTTAGGTGACCCGGCGGTGAATGTGATAAACGGCGCTGATCCACACGGCAGGACCGGGTTTCAAATCCCATCCGGAGGGACAGTCCCCCGCAGCAAGGACTGACTATCCGGCTATGCGATACAAATAAGTCTAGTAAGCCAGAAATGGCCGGTGTGACCTTAGAGGTCGTTAAAAGCCAACAAGAGTACTATTACTATTTGATGTGTTTACATTTTTAACCATTATTGGAAAATCTAATATAAATTAATATTTGGCTCAGTATTCAGGATATAAGACATGGGAAGATGAAGACTATTTAGGATAATTCAGCGAGTAAATTGAGTACGATCGATTTAGTCGCATGATCATTATTGAAAATTTATTGATCGTACGATCGATATCGATTGGTCGTACGATTATGCGACTAAAACTGTCATCTGACCTAATCTGTCAAACCTCGTAGAAAAAATTGAAAAATTACACCAAAAATGGATAGATACCTTGATAGTAACCATAGCAACGTGTACTAATGTAAAGCGTGCTAAGTAAACCCAACAAACGCAACCCTACTGCTGCAACTATGACCATCAGTGTAGGCATTACCGATCGAAGCGCTCATTTTTTTCTGTTTTGCCCCTTGCAACCGCACGGCCCAAGTCGTCAATCGTAGCCGTCGTCATCGTCGCCGCCACCACCACCACCACCATCGTCATCGCCATCATCCCCTAACCCGCAACCCCTCCGCCCATCGTCCGTTAGTTCGTTTGGGGCGGCAAACAATGCTTATGCCTGAAGGTGACTTTTCTTTTGCTGATGCGTTGGCTGTGCCCGTTCGCTTGCTCGTTATCTTTTCCTCCCCATCGACGGTGGGACTTTATTCCATTTCGTTCCATTTTTCACGTTTCCTCGCTCGCTCGTTCGCGCTGTTTTGCAGTGGACGCGACGCGCGACTGACTCACGCGCGCGGTTCACGTCCTTCCTGCGAATGAGGCAAGCAGCGGCTCCATCTGATCCCACTCCTACTGTTCCGCCGTTACCAACCCACTAGGCATACCGTCGGGTTGCTCTACAGTCGCTACAATCATAATGGTTTACCGGCGACCTCGTCCTCGCGACAACGACGACGACGACGACGACGACGTTGTCAACTTTTTTTTTTGGTCGGGGTGCTGCTGTTTCCGTCCTCCCCCTCGCTCCCTTCACTGTACCTTTACGTGCCACTCTTTCATTCCCCTCCGTACGCTTTTGCGAAGGAAATGGATGGAATTTTTCCATTCTGACTCTTCATCTAAACTAAACTGTCACCGTTGAACCGTTGCCTGGGTTCGGAACTTTGCTAAAACCCATTTTTGATCACGCGAAGATCTCGCGAACCGCGTTTACGTGCACTGCTCGAGTCCTGTGCACCCTCTCTCTCGACAGAGTGGCGGTGATGGTTTTTTGTTGCCTTAAATTGTTTCCCTAGTAATGTGTGGGGATTGTATTTTTGGAAGTGCGCACACACTCGGTCGCTCGGTTTTGCAGGGCGCTACCGACAGTGGAAAATCAGTGAAACACCCCTGCCAAACGTTGGATGTGGCGCACGTGAGAGATCGCAGCATGGTGCGGCCTGTGTGCGTGGTTGCGTATTTTCAAATTCAAAATAATGCAACCGCTTTTATTTGATGAACGTGTTTAACTACAGTCGTTCATTAAATGGGGGTTTGCAAAATGTTTACTTTTAGAAATTCCAGAAGGTCATACATGTATTGGTTGCAACTTAAGTAAAATTTTTATTCCGCTTTTCTATTGCAACAAAAAGAAAATTAGGTATAAAATTGATGGGAAAAGTGGGAAAGTCAACATAAACAATCATTCATCTTTGGAAATAGAATCTTTGGATATGTCAAGAATATGATCTTTATGGATATGGAATCAAATTTGAAAGATTCGCAAATTCCTTATAAAAAGACGAGATATCGGAACGTACTTTTTTAACCTAATACATTTACATATATACTTTTGTATAAATTGGTACAAAAGTTAACGGTTCTAGTAGTATATATCTAAGCTTATATTCACTTCCAACAGTATTCAGTCGATGAGTAATGCATTGCTACTCCAAAGTATTATTTCAATTTTTACTACCTACCCTTCCATTAGAGAAAAAAAACATTCTAAATCAAACAGTTGGTTTGTCTGATTATACGTCAATGGTGGCGTTTAAGTAGCAGCACCCTTAATACAATCTTCCGACGTACTTCCGACGACGGTTCGGAAGTGAATGAACGTGAAAACGGTCTCCGTACGCGGTATCGAAACACACTTGATCAAACGGAGAAGCTATCGCGGAAAAACACATCATTCGTCCAGCATTGCTTCCCGCCGTACGCTATAGCGCCATGCCGCACACACATGCAAAACAAATGCTTTAAAAAGTACATAAAACACCCATAAAGGCGACGCCCGGCAGGGTTTTGATGCGATAGAATAAATCCATTTCCGCTGTCAAGTGCCCGTACGGACCTTAAAACGGGACAAAAACGGATGTCGAATGTGTGCGAGAGAGAGAGAGAGGTTTTCCCTTTTCCTACGGAAAGGACACTCGCAGTAAAGATCCTGTACGAATACCGATATCAAATCAGGTGACTGTTAAAGATGAAGAAAAATTCCATAGTGTTTTAATATGTTTAAATGAGCAAAACGAGAGAAAGATAGAACGAAAGAGAAGCAACCCGTCAACCTTATCAGTTGCTGTTTGTGTTGTTGAGAAAGCGGAAAAGCGCACTATAAAACTCTCTAACGAAGCGAGAGATGAATTTCTTGCGGAAAAATTGTTCGATTATCGAACTGAACCGCAACCAAAGTGGCAGCGAAAGGTGTACAAAATCGACCGCGGGTCTAAACTAGATCGATTGCGAGAGCAGTCGGGTTTGATTAGCTGAGAGCGCGCGCCCGTGCTAGAGCGGAGCGTAGCGCAAGGTGCAGATCCTTAGCACGTGTATCCTTTGCGAAAGAGTACGGGTAAACAGGCGCACCGGGAGTGGGGTCAGACTCAGTGAGAGAATTTAATATTTAATCGGATGCTTTTCGAACGTCCCAATGTGCGGCGGCATTGTGCGCCACCCCAACCAAGACGATGTGGCAGCCACATCGCCAGAATCATTCCGAACGCAGAAGGCTTCGCAAACGCAACACAATGCCATTAGTTAGGATGTGTATGCCGTCTAGGAAGCTGGTCGACCACGTTCGTAACTCTCGACGTTCGCGGCGCGTACTTGTTTATTTCTGCCCGACGTACCTACGTAAAGTACGCGCGCGTTCGAGCTACAACACAGTTCCGTACGAGGGGAGTGACACCGAAGGGTACCCTGTTCCGATGCGAACGGAATGGAATGCTGTGCCTATGTTCGACTAGTACACTGTAAATGCGTAATGGCAAGAGACAAGCAGTAAGAGAGAGAGAGAAAGAGCGAGAGAAGAACGTGAATGAAACAATATGAAGGGAAACCGGTGGGAACCATCGACTATGTCGGGGTTGTTTTTTTTCTTCTCTTCGTCCATTACTGCTCTCGCTCTCTTTCTTGCTCACCCTCATCACACGGTCGGCCATTTTGCTTGCCATCACTTTCGCTCCAATATGGGAAGTTGCAGATAAACGTCAAAGCCGCACGGGACAGGGAGACAGCAATGAATGGTGAAACAGGAAGCCGCCTGGGCATTTCGAACGATGAGATGAGGGTTTCTGTTCGCTTCTCTACTCACCCTGACGATTGCAGCTGTATCGTAGCGCTTTATCGCTTCGCACGTACACTAAACCGAGCCGGAGCCAATTTGAGAGTGTGTGGTGTACGTTTTTTTTCTGCGTGGAAGGAAAAGTCTTCCGTTCATGCCCGGTTATGGATGTGGTGTGTAGGGCGATATGGTTTAACCCTTGAATGGCTTGGTTGTAGGATTGTTGCTCATGTTAGAGCGAATGTGAAATGTCAAATCATGTGCGAGCAATGTCAAACATGTTTGATTTTTATACATTTTCAGACACATTGGCAAGTAAAATTAATATTGATTGAGGGATACTATTTGTGTGATTATATTTTACTTCTAAACCCGAAAAATACCTTTAGATAATGTGATGATAATCCTACATATACAGGGGTTTTCGAATTTAAGTGGAAAAGTTTTTAGTAGCCATTTCTGTTCTAAATCGTATCTCGATTTAGAAATATTTTCAAAGCTAACCGGATTTACCAAAAAAAAGCTGATGGAAAGGCTTCCAAATCTACTCCAACACAACACCAGTTCAAATTGGACTTTTCCATTTGGGCCTGAAAGCCCTGTAATTCTTCTTTTTTACTGAAATCCGTTAACAAAATCTTTGTATGTTTCGTATACAAAATGTAGATAAGTTAATGTCATTGAATTATTATTCTATAATAATTAGGTATAATCTCTTTTTATGTTAAGCAATAACATTAAATAGTTGATAACGATTGTAAATTTAAATGACATCTAGTTAAACCAATTTAAATAAAATCAATTGCAATAAAGTGCCTGCACTCATTAAATTCATCGTGCCCCTACCATATGACAGTTTTAGGGTTAATTTTAATCAAAACTCTATTTCGTTTATCTTGTACGCATTAAAAACATTTCCGCAGCCGTTATTAAACGTTCAAAATTGATCTGTTTCACACTGAAGGGTGAATTCTGATAGTGATGATAAGATTCGTCCTCGAAATTACTAACACAAATTCAACAATGGAATGTACTACTAACAGTGATAACGCACACCATTCCAGTGTACGCGTGTGGATTGGCGAGAGTTGGCAAAAATATAAAAACAACTAAAAAAAACAAAACAGCAAAAAAAACTGCAAGAAAACAGAACACCACACATAAAACGTTGCTTCGAAAGCTACAGCAACCGCTATAGCGAAGTAGGCGAGTGTGCTGCGATTTGACAGCTCCCGCACGTAGAGAGCTGGAAGCTCTCCATCGTGGAATAATGCTTCATCGACACTAAAAAGCAAGGAGAACGGTTGTGCGGCATGAATCAGTGACCACGTAGCATCGGGTGGTGTTGTGGGTGAGATGTGTAGATGTTGTTTTTTTTTGCGTTGTTCACTAACTTCGCTCTCGCTGACGACATGACAACGTTGGCACCGGCTCGCCTGCTGCTGCTCTCCACCATATCGTGGGGCCGGTGGGTGGTGAACCAACAAAAAAAAACAAAAATGGCACCAACCAAATGTACACAAAAGCAGGAAAGAATGATGAAAAGCAAGAAGAGAGAAAAAAAACAACAAACCCCCAACACATATACACGGCCGCATGAAATTGTTGAACTAGGGGGATTTTTGTGCCCGATCGTGTTGTAGCGCGGGTGGAACTACCGGGGGGTGGTTTGAAGTAGAAAACAGAAAGGGGAGCATTAAGGGGTACGGTATCCAACTCTCGTTCGTTTCGTGCGTTCGGCTGTTTTCGTTCGGGGCTTCGCGATGCGACTTCGGCCCCATTGCTCGGTCGCTCGGACGGTGGAGCGATCATGATGGCGCGTTGATGGCGGCCACACCAATGGCTGCTCGATATGGGGGTAGTAACATTCTGTACGCCGCACAACACAGTCCTGGGGAGCGTGTGTGTGGTGCGTTTTTCATTCGTAGCGCCGTACCAGCGCAGCACACGTTTTCGTAACGGAAAATACGTAAAGAAATATGGCACGTTTTGTAGCGACCGTTTTGTGATAACCGTGTGCCGCGACAGCACACACAAAGTGCAAACCGTGAAATTAGTGTATCACCAATAGTTACAGCATACTTTACTTTATGTATTTGTGGTTAAAAAGCAGAAAAATTTGCGGTTTAAAATGTGTCCCCGGTACTGCCCCACCGGCTCTTACTGTTGATTGTTCGTGGACGAGCTTTGACCGTATTTTGTACTAAAAGCAACAATAAATTGTACTTAAAAAAGTTTACAAAAACAGCATAAGGGGAATTTATTGATTATAAATCAATCGAAGCAACCCACTGTAATGATTGTGTCAGCATTTCAAACTGAGCAAAACACGTGTGTAAGAATAAAACCATGTGAATGAAATTCTCTATAAAATGATGTAGTTTAGTGTCGAACAACAACCACCACGAAATAAAACAGATCGTAAAATTGGAAAAGGTTAAGAAATACGACTATAAGAAAAGAACAGCGTTTGCCAATACGTAGCAAAAAATGGACGTGATAAGAACGTAACGGAAAGGTCGCTACCATTAAAATTCTTCCCCTTTTGAAAACTCGTATTCTGTCCACAAAAAAAAACCCATGGTTGACAGTGTCACTGCATCAGTTCAAAACACCGGAAAATCAGCTGTCCCAAGCAAAGGAAAAGCCGGCTACCCTTTCCACACCAGTGTGCATCATCGTATGAACAGGTAAGCGGAAGATTTTGATCCCCAATCAGCAGTGTCGGTGAAATCTGGCCAGCTGCATTTTTTTGCTTGTAAACAATGCCACTACCATCATCCCGCCGAACCACGTGTGCAATGCAATTTGTGTGAACGCCGCCACGCGCTTTATCGTGCGCGAATTGCGTTTGTAAACAAATCACGCTGACCCCCCGCGTGTGATGTTGGTGAGAGACGGCTTTGGGGGAGGACGGAATGTATGTGGAGCAGCGTGAAGTGTGGTGGGCGGGCGAAGGGTTACGAGCGTACGATTTGTACGCAAACACAGACAAATCGTAAGGCAAACAAAAACGCGCGCATTTATGGTACACGCTCGTAAATATCTCTTCTAAATTGAGTGTTTCGAAAGATGAAATGCAACGTTCGATTACAATGTGGTACAAACTTTGCACCGGACAGGAAGGAAGGAAATGTAAGAAGGAGAATTGACACACTTGATGAATGGTTTTGTTCTATACTCAGTACGTCAAATTTGCTTTATGTATGTATCCATTGTGAAATATTAATTTTTTTTGTTACTACAAAAGACATTTAAACACAAAGAAGCTTAATCTTTGCGTTTCTGTTACGGACGCAATCGTGGGATGATTCACGCATTTGATATGAGATAAAAGTTGTTTCTTGTATCAGCACGAAAAAAGGTACAAAAATGTTTCATAAAATGTTTCAAAATACGTTGTTAGATATATAAATTTTCAATAATATATGTCAACTATTCCTTAAGAAATAAGCTTACTTCAGTAATTTAATAACAGATTTAGTACAACACTGTGTTAAAATAAAAAAAATAATAGCTGTATTTCTTGTTTTATAAAGGACAATAATGAAAAGATGGATAAAAAAGAATTCTTCATTGTTCCTCCAAAGAGGAAAAAAATTAAATGAACGATTTTAATATTCTCTTTAATTTTTCAAGCAAATCAATGTTGATTCTTTTTAACATTTAAAGTTCACGAATCCTTCCAAAGATAAGGCATTGCTTGTAAGCCATTTTTTTCGTCGTTTATTATATACTATTGACAGCTTGGGTAAAGATAAAAATATTTTGAAAAAAAAAATAAAAACATATTGAAAAACATACATAAATTATCCAAATCACTTTTACATTATTTAAATTTTTGAATACATTTTGAAATGGTTAAACAAATTGATAAAAAGAATTAAATATCGACGATAGTTCCGAAAAAATATGTAGTTTTGTTCATGAAAATGTTAAAGAATCACACGTTTTTATACGTTCTATTTAATAACTTTTATCTTTTTCTTCAAAATCATCTTTTATTTAAAAAAAACTAAATCTTAGACATTTTTATCGACAAAATTATGATGTTCCTTTTGAAATAAATTTCCTCTCAATCAATCTATCAGTTTCCACACCGATTAGCTTCACTTTGTGGCCTATTAGATGTACATTAATATCCTGCTGTGCCAAAAAGATAAGAAAGACGTAAAATGGTTCCCCAAAAAAAAAAAAACAATCACCAAACAAAACGAAGGATACGTTTTATGATTTGGTCCCGCACACTTTCACAAACGCAAGTAGTAATGAATTTTCTCAGGTGTTAAAGAACAACGTAGCACGATCGTAAATTTGCAAAGTTACTGCCCCATCATGTTCGACCATTTCTTTTGGCTTCGGTTTTTTGTTTTTTACTATTTTTGTTTTTATTCTACCATAAATACAAAACAACATTCCAAGCAAATGGGAAGGGGGGGGAGGACGCCGGAGAGCATCAAACACAACAACCCGACCCGTACACAGATGAACCGATATTTGCATGTGTGGTTCGATTATCAGCCCATCGAATCGGTAAAGTTCTTACCCACCAAGTTTGCAAGGTGCAAGCGCGCGCTTTTCACAAACATTCCGTGGCCCCAGAAGAAGTGCAGCAACATAAAAAAAGTCACCCTCGCCTCCGCCCACCGCCAACAACCCAAAGAACATTTCTTTTGTGGGGTGTTGTGTTGTTATTGAAATGATTGGCCGCTCTCACCAATACCGGCTGAACCGCATCAGCTAGAACGGGTATCCAGGGAGGGCGAACAACGGACGGCCAAGAAAGAAGCGCAACCATGTGCTTGCGCACCACAATCCTCCCCCTGCCACTACAACCCCCCCAGGCATCGGCTTTTGTGTGCATATCTCTCTATTCAAAAAAGCACGTGCCACTCACGAGACGATGACCGCAAACGCGAGACGCCGGCAGGGCCCAACAATAGCAACAGCAGTGTAGCGCATATATAGCAGCCAGCCCCCCCCCCATTACCGATTTACGACGAGACACGACACGACGAAGGCGCCGCACAATAAATCACTCGCCAATTTTGCCTTTCCCGTCAAACATAATGTATTCGAGAGCGAGAGCGATAGCGATAAACTAAATAGGGGTGCGTTTTGCTGTTGTTGTTGGTGTTGTTGTGCAAGAGAAAGAGCGAAGGCGAGAGAGCGAAAAAGAGAGAGAACGAGACATAATGAGAAGATATGCAAGTCGTTTAGTGAATGGTAAAACGAGAGCCACGATGCTATTAGATGCTGGCCCATGAATGGGGTGATATTTGGGGGGGTTGAAGGGTTTGAAAGAGAGTTCGCAGCATATTCTCAATTACGGTTCCTTTTTTTTTGGATGTGTGTGTTTGTTTTTTTTATTGCAATGTTTATGCTTCTACCAAAACGAACCTTAAATCATAAAAATGTTTGTCAGTGTGTTGGAGTTGAAACAATCCTTTCTCACTTATACATTTCTTCCGATTTTGGGGATGATTTTTTTTTGCTGGAACTAACTGAAATCTAACTGAAAAAAAGAAAAAGAAGGGGAAAAAGGAGGATGCGTGACACTATTGAAAAAAAAACAAGAAAACAAAACACAACCGTACAAGTGCTTGCGCATCTGTTGACGCGCGCAGTAGTAATAATGATGGGTGCATTTCTAAACCAGCTGATTGTGGTCACCAAACAGTACTTGGGTGTTTGTGCGTGTGTGTGTGTGTGTGTGTACGCGCGATATGTTACCATAAAAGCATAACGCGTGTTTGTGTGCTGCGTGGACGAGAACAAAAAAAACAGAGCGCAAACAACACACACACAAAAAACGGCACGGGATTAGACACACTCACTGATGTCAAGCAAACAGCGAAAAAAGAAATTGTCAACAGGGGAATGGATATGAAACCGTGTCTTGTGTCTTTCCTTTCGCACATTACTCGTGCACTCGATAAAGAGAGCAAACGGGCAGCAACGTAATGACATCATAAAAATTCATTTGTCTCGTTCAAGTGCCCCGCGGCTCGGTATGTCTCGGTAGCAAAAACCACGTTTCAATAGCAACCCCGTTCAAGTACCGCAACAGAGTCACCGTGACTCACCGGTGGAATGCTGTTGTAAATCGGTTAAAGTTTCGTCTAGCTGTCGGGTTTTTGTTTTGATTGCCAATTTCGTACCAGTGTCGACCACCCTTTGCCGTCATTCGGCACAGGGGCCCGTACCTGTAAAACGCACGCGTCTAATTGCGCCGCCAGCCATCGAAATGTTTGGTGCTGCTGTGAGTCGTTCGCGCGGTGGATCGTACTCGATCTCGATGTTCGTGCTCGCGTAATGACACACACGCGGACTGGATTAGACGCTAAGATGATGATGATGATGATGGATGTATTGTACCGTCTAGCCTGTGGGGTGAGCGGAATGAATCGAGTACACCTCCTTTCGATGCTGACAGGTGTTTGTTACGTATAAGGGGAGAGAAAAGGCGTAACGGTGCGATGGTGGGTATGCCTGGCGGAATGTAAACAAAGCGTCCCAAACAACCCTCCATTTTCCGCCCCCTTTTCGGCTCAGGTTGTGCTCGTTAATTGCACGCTGAATGATGGATTTTCATTGACTTCGGCCGATCGATCGTTTGTGCGTGTTGGTGTGATCGTTCACTAGTACGTTGATCAAGTTCTTCTATGCTCTTTTTGTTTTGTTTTTGCTCAACCATACCGGCAAGAATGGAATCTAGCTCTGTGCTCTCGTTGCGATCCTATCGTGCGAACAAATTCTCTCCGATCGATCGATATCGAACGCTCAAGTTCGAGTTTTTATTGGAATGAAGTACCATTTGTACCATTTGTACCATTTGTGATAAAGATTTGGATGAAAGTATTACAATCGATTAAGATTTTATTACACTTACTTCAACCAATTACTCAGCTATTTGGGCTGTGCTGAAGTTAGCCAATTTGTCCATTTTGTTTTGTCTTATTGTCATCCTTCCTGGAAGTCCAATGTAAAGTGGCTTGGCAACGAACTCATCTCCAGGGAACTGCCGAGTTCTTATCTCCACAACCAGTCCCAACAATAGCAAAGGGAATATAGCTTTTTGGGGTTGTTGTTTTATCCCTTATGGGAAGGTTCATTTCGGCTAAACTTCCGCATAGCCAATGGGAATTTCTAGGACATCTATTAACTAAATAAAGATA